>CM056383.1:23207140-23807140 GCA_029718625.1 Synaphobranchus kaupii
GAAAAACATGATTGCTGCCACCGCCCAGCTTCACTGAAGGGATGGTATTAGCCAGGTGATGAGCGGTGCCTGGTTTCCTCCAGACGTGACGCTTGGTATTCAGGCCAAAAAAGTTTCAATTTTGGTTTCATCAGACCAGAGAATCTTGATTCTCATGGTTTGAGAGTCCTCTTAGGTCAGTCATTCCCAAAGACTGGAGGAGGGAGGGAGGGAGGGAGGGAGAGGGAGGAGAGAGGAGAGAGAGAGAGAGAGAGAGAGAGAGAGAGAGAGAGAGAGAGAGAGAGAGGAGAGAGAGAGAGAGAGAGAGAGAGAGAGAGGAGAGAGAGAGAGAGAGAGAGAGAGGAAGAGAGAGAGAGGAGAGAGAGAGGAGAGAGAGAGAGAGAGAGAGAGAGAGAGAGAGAGAGAGAGAGAGAGAGAGAGAGAGAGAGAGAGAAGCGGGCCAGCGGTGCATGTTAGAGCAAGCAGTGCAGAGAGAGAGCGGTAGTGAAGAGAAAGCAGTTTAATCAGCGAAATAAATATGTTATTTTCTGATTGTCACACTGGTTACTTAACAAATAAGCATAGTAGGCTGGCTATAGGACGTTATTTTATTTGATAAGTAGGCCTAATGGCCTATGTATGACAAACATAGGTAAAAAAGAGGATCAAAGTTCCGTTAGTTAGTTAACTTACATCTTGCAGCACAAACTTGAAATGGCAGCGACAGTAGCCTTGTCAGTGATCAATCCACATTACACTGATTCAAGAATGGGAAGGCTGGAGCAGATCCTCGCTGAGTTGGGAAAGCAAGGTATTCAATTTTCCACGTAACGTTAATCCTCGGTTAATAACACTGCACAGCTGATCCATTGATAGCCCGGTGTTTGTGCTGCCCGCCTCCTAATGGTGCGTTCAGTTGTACTCGTAAATCGGAATTTTGAAGTCGGAAAAGAATTGAAATCTAGCATCTACAAGCATAAACGTTGGGGTTTTCGTTTCATTTCATTAACTGTCAATTTTTTAGAATTCCATGTTCCATGATGTCCCAATTTTTTAGAATTCCATGTTCCATGATGTCCCAGTTTTTTAACTGGGAAGCGCTCAGTTCAGAGGTTACGTTGTTCGGAGCTCCGAGTTCCGACTTCCTTCTTAAATGTTAAGCTGATGATACACGGGCAATATTTTCAGGCAATATTGCCGGCAATATTGCCAGGCAATAATTGCTGGCAATTTTCCTATTGACAAATCAATATCTGAACAAGTTTGTTCGAGGCAAGCAATATTTTGCTACCATCCAATCACAGATGAGATTTTGGCTCACATGACACCTGAGTCTTCCAAAAATAAATTTCAACAATGGCTGCCAAGTGGTGCGAGGAAACCGAAGGGGTGCTGATCTCTTATAACTTTATTTATTTATTAAAGTAACAGGTAAGTTATATTGATGTATTAGTGTAATATTGAAATAAAGACCAACTTTTCATAAGTTATGGTATTCTTGACTTTTGATTGTAAATAATTGGTATTATTACTCACTCACTCCGCCGTACTGACGAACCGAGTGACTTTTAACTAGCTAGCTAGCTAGCTAACTTTACTCAGCAGACCTAATCAGACCACCTGCTTTACTGGTGAATACATCCATGAATGCTTCCGTAAAATTTAGAGATACGGTCGATTGAATTACATTGGCGGAAAGCTGTGGTTCTTGCCGTTCCGGGCACATACTACTACTCACAAAAAGTTAGGGATATTTGGCTTTACGGGTGAAATTTATGGAAAATGTAAGTTCACGCTACAGTGATATTATACGTATCATGAAAGTAGGGCATTTAAGTAGAAGCATGCAATGGTGATTTCCTCATCTCAAACAATTTATTGAAACAAAAGCCAACAACAGTGGTGGGTATACCACAACAAAAATGTCAATGTCTCAATAACTTGTCATGTGCCCTTGAGCATCAATTACAGCTTGACAACGACGTCTCATGCTGTTCACAAGTCAACTTATTGTCTGCTGAGGCATGGCATCCCACTCTTCTTGAAGGGCGGCCCTCAGGTCATTGAGGTTCTGGGGTACAGAGTTACGAGCCTCTACATGGTGAGTCAGCTGATCCCATAGGTTTTCTATGGGATTCAGGTCTGGAGAAAGTGCAGGCCACTCCATTTGAGGTACCCCAGTCTCCAGCAGCCTTCCCTAATGATGCGACCTCGATGAGCTGGAGCATTGTCGTCCATGAAGATGAAATTAGGCCTGTGTTGTTCATGCAGGGGCACAATGACTGGATTAATGATGTTATTCAGGTAGTATGGGCTTGTCACTGTACCATTCACAAAGTGTAGGGCAGTTCTGTATTGACTAGACACACCTGCCCACACTGTAACACCGCCACCACCAAAGGGTCGTCTGGTGACAACAGTGGCTGATGCATAGCGCTCTCCTTGACGTCTCCAACATCGTTGGCGGCCATCATTTCTGCTCAACGTGAATCGACTTTCATCAGAGAACAGCACTGAGGCCCACTGGTCCCTCGTCTAGCGTAAATGCTCCCTGGCCCATGCAAGACGATGATGCCTGTGCCTGGTGGTGTGGTCAGGTACCCTTGCAGGTCGTCTAGCACGCAGACCACGCTGATGTAAACGGTTTCGAATGGTCTGACGTGACACTTGGGTGCCTCTCACCTCCCTTAATGTGCCTGGAGTTGAGTGGCATTCATCATCCGGTTCCGCAGGGCACTGTTCACAATGAAGCGGTCATCAGTGTGGGATGTGGCCAAAGGACGTCCACTTCTATGCCTTTCTGTGACTCTTCCAGTCTCTCTGTATCTCTGTTGCAACCTGCTGATGACACTCTGTGACACTCTAAGCTCAGTGGCCACTTCCCTCTGAGAACATCCTGTTTGAAGCCTCGCAATGGCGAGGTACTGTTGATCAATTGTTAGGTGTCGTTCTTGGTCTCATGATGTCAAAATGTGAACAGCATGATGAAGAGGACTGTTTAAATACCAATTCTAATTGAACCAGGAAATTTATTGGTCGATTCATGGATCAAACACCTGTTGTGAATTTTGCCGTTCAGCTCCTTGTTAGAGAACAGCAAGTTGTGCAAAAAGTACTGAAACATTGAATAGTTGGACATGTGCATTCAAAAGTTTAGAGAAGGTCAAATTAATTTCACCTGTGAAGGTTATAGTGCATTTTAGGTTCATCCTGAAATTTCACCCGAAAGCCGAATATCCCTAACTTTTTGTGAGTAGTGTATATACCTTTGTGGTGAGATGACGGTAAAGGTTTGAAACAGAGGTTAAAAACAGGATCCGCAAAAAATCTTTTTTCAGTTATTGCCCCATTGCCCATTGCTACAGTGGCCCATACCCATTGCTGGCAATATTGTACAATATTGCTGGCAATATTGCCTGAAAATATTGCCCGTGTATCATCAGCTTAATGCACCATCTCGACCCCGGGGTTCTATGTATTCAGGGAAATGAAAGGAGGAGAGATGTTTTGGGGACCTATTGAGTCTGGTTCTAGAGGATAAATTTGTTTGGCTGCAGAGAGAATTCTTTTTTTTAATCAATTTTGTTTATTATTGGAAAAAATGTACATACTTACAGAGGGAATTCCTAATATTTAATTTAAAGTTTGTATTTCATTTCACATTTCATGCCATGTAGGCTATACTTATTTATTTTTATTTATGTGTGAATCATTTCAATTTTATTTCATTATTATTTTTTGTACTGTAGGTTCTTTTGTTTTTTGGTCAGAATACAATTTAAGTTTCTGTGCTGAGAATGAGGTTCTTCTAAATAAATTCTTCTTCTTCTAAATAAAACACATGCAGAAGGCATGACGTTTTATATATATATATATAGTATTTACACAAAATAACCAATTGAGTTGGAATCATTTGCTGACAGCTTGGTCCCCCCCAGTTTAAAAATCCCATCTGCACCCCTGTCGCGACCCACAGGTGGGTCGCAGGAGATTTTATTCGGGTCGCAAAATAAATTTGCAGAATTTCTTCCATAGTCTTTTTTTAAAGATTTTATACCATGGCTTGGCTAAATACTCGATTCTGATTGGCTGGAGGGTGGGCATTTATTTCGTTAAACCGCCCGGCAATGAAGTAGCGCTGGCAACATTTTAATCACCGTTCTAAATGAATACGCCGTCTACGTTATCTGCTGCCAGCGCCATTAGAGTCGACACTTTTATGAATGGTATCCATAGCAACACCAACAGCTGATTAATAAAGCCGGCAAATAACGCTAAATCCGCTGATTTGATAAGTTTGTCTTCGCCAAATATCTTAGTTACAACAACTTTAATCTAGCAAAGAAGTTTTGTGGTTAGAGGTGCAGTATTTATTCAGTTTGGAAATATGAACGTAACATAGTAGGGCTTTACCTAATGTAATGTAACGCTGACGTGAGCAACGCTGGTTGCGAATGCGAACAAGTTACTTCACAAAGCACGTTAATCTGTATATTAAAAAAACATTTTATCCAGCGAAATGTCTTAGAAAAATTAAAATTGAGTTGCGGTTTCATGTAATTTTCTTAAGTAATGTAACTAATGACAAAAATAACCAAAATTGGTGCTAATTTTATGGTTAAAGTTGAGAAGGAACTATTTGATATATTATCGAATTGATTGTTGACTGGTCGACTGATAACAATAGCTGCACTTAAACACAAGCCTAAGTTTGTTCTGATAATAGGCATGAGCATTTCAAAAACTTTCAACAAGAAGCATGTTTTTGATAGTAAGCTACTGAATGTTCGTATTGTTCTGATAATTGCACGTAGGCTATAACATTGAATCTAATATGAAAGGCTAGCGTACATTGTTTGTTTTACTGATGAGAGGAAACAACGAGAGCCTGCCATGTTAACTCTGCCTAAATGCACTTATTTTGTCTCAAGTATTAATGTGTATATTGTTTTACTGAAGAGAGGAAATAAAAACAATGAGATAACCTGTTAACTCCGCCTAAATGCATTTATTTGGTCGCATTTATAAAGTATTTAACATGTATATTTTCAATAACACATGCATAAAACGAAGTTGTGATTTATCAAACATAATATCTCTTTGAAATGGCTGGTTTGCCTATAAGGTGATGCGGAAATGGTAATAAAAATGGTCAGGAATGTTCATTTATGCACAAATTCGCTCTTCTCAGGATTTTTGGTCACGATGGTTTGTCATTTTTAAAAAGTGGGTCCCCAGAAAAAAAGTTTGGGAAACACTGCTCTAGGTGCCTTTTGGCAAACTCCAAGCGGGCTGTGACGTGCCTTTTACTGAGGAGGGGCTTCCGTCTGGCCACTCTACCATAAAGGCCTGATTGGTGGAGTGCTGCCTGGATGGTTGATCTTCTGAAAGGTTCTCCCATCTCCACAAGGATACGCTGGAGCTCTGTCAGAGTGACCCTCGGGTTCCTGCTCACCTCCCTGGCCAAGGCCCGTCTTCCCCGATTGCTCAGTTTGGCCGGGCGGCCAGGTCTAGGAAGATTCTTGGTGGTTCCAAACTTCTTCCATTTACGAATGATGGTGGCCACTGTGCTCTTTGGGACCTGTAAAGCTGCAGAGATTTTTCCGTACCCTTCTCCAGATCTATGCCTTGACACAATCCTGTTTCTGAGGTCTGCAGATAATTCCTTTGACCCCATGGCTTGGAGTTTGCTCTGACATGCACTGTCAACTGTGGGACCTTATATAGGCAGGTGTTGGCAATCCCCAATCATGTCCAATCAATTGAATTTATCACAGGTGGACTCCAATTAAGTTGTAGAAACATCTCAAGCAGTATCAGTGGAAACAAAATGCACCTCAGGTCACTTTTGGGTGTCATATCACTTGTGTACATATGATATTTTACATTTAGATTTTTAATAAATTAGCACAAAGGTCTAAAAACCTGTTTTCACTTTGTCATTATGGGCTATTTTGTGTAGACTTTTGAGACAGAAAATTAACTCAATCTATTGTAGAATATGTCTGTAACGTAATAAAACATGGAGAAGGTGAAAGGGGTGTGCAGACTTTCCGGCTTGACTGTACATAACAAATCTTAGCCAGCTAGCCAGCTAAGCAATATGATTACATACAGTATATCATTAATAATATGCAACATTACACTAACAATAGGATGAAATATTATTTATTTATTTTATTTATTCTTTATTTTATTTATTTAAAGCTTCAAAGCTTTAAATGTCAGTATATGAAATGGCTAACGTGAACTAACATTAGCTGTCAGAGTTTAGGTAACGGGTTTAGGTATAGGTGTTGCCTGCATTAGATCCAAAAAAATAGCTTTACCGTGGTGCTCCAACTTTCACCTGGGGGGTATACTACGAAGCAGGCTTACTAAGTTAGCTGGATAACTGCACTGAGTGAAACCTGGAACAGCTCTTTTTACTTCAGTCCATGTTCCAGATTTGCGCAGGTTCCGGGTTTTACTCAGTGCAGTTATCCAGCTAACTCAGAAATCCTACTTCGTAGTATACCCTCCGATCTGTGTGGTTGTTTTGTTGACATTTCCACAGCAAAAACCAAAAAGTCTGCAAATTGAGTTAAAACTGCTGCTGTTGTTTTGGGTGGGTAGAGATACCATAGCCCAGGGGTGTCAAACTCAAGCCCTGGAGCTGGAGGTCCACAGTGTCTGCAGGTATTTGTGGTTTCCTTAGCAGCCATAGCAGCCATTTAAGGCCTTGAAAGCAAGGTACATGTATTCTTTACAATGATTTAAATGAATCACTGGTGCTGAAACACATTGGAAACCAGCAGACACTATGGACCTCCAGGACACCTGTGCTATAGCCTATTTTTAATTTATGTGAGCCACATCAACGCGTATATTTACCACCTGAGTATTACAGTTAGGCGTAGGTTTTGCGAATCAAAACAGAAACCATTCATCTCCAAACTGAATTGAATGTTACAATAGATTATGTTCTTTTGAGAACACAGGACACATCTGTCTTTTTCACTTCTTTTTTCTTTCCCTCAAAAGACACTCCTGTATTCATGCCACCCCTGTAGCAGGATGAATTTGAAAACCTTACTGTCATAATAACTTAATAACATAATACCTTATTTTGTCATAATAACTGTTCTTGAAGAAAATAAGTAACTAATGAAAAGGTATGTAAACATGCTTTTCATCAATAGCATAGTCCACCACCGTGAACTCAATTTTCACATTTTTCAGCAGCTATATTTTATGTGACGTTACTTTGCCATATATTTTTTCTAAGATGACACCACTGTGAGGCCAGAACAATCTAATAATAAAATACCTGAAGTTACATGAACAATTAAACAGCATGTGGGCATTAAGTGAAAAAATGGTTGTGCGAGCTAACTGGAAAGCTATCCTGTCGATTTCATGGCAATGTAGGGAAATGTTACAGGATGGAAAATTAATTTCAACATTGAATGAATTAATTCAATCCTGTAGTCAACTTTAGTTATGCTATTTGGCGAGGTAACTTTCCTAACAAATGTAAAAACCTACTTCATAAATGTGCATGCGGGTGCACTGCGTCGTGTTGGATTTTAAGGTTTTTATAGTAATATCAGAGTTACAATCTGTTTAAGTCCCCACACCCATCCTGTTTCAGTCCAGGGGTTAAGTACCCTTTCAAATGCAAGCTCTCCTCCAAGACTTAGGTGCCAAGAGTCATTGGTAGGCAACCTTGGCTGAATAGAAATTATAATGTGTGAAGAGTCATTGATCTAGCCAGGAAATGGAACCAGGGAAGGAGTGAATTCTCACATGAAGCCTTTCCTCCTGGCTAGCCCCCATTTGTTTAGAGATTGTACTTAAGTTGTGCCATGTTACTGTGTAAGTCATGTTAGATTGGAAGCTGACATAAACACCATGCTAATAAAGAAGCTGTAGCTACTGTCTTTCATCACGGAACCGATTCAAGACCCTCTTATTCCTCGAACATAATTGCAAGTACCGGCAACAAACAAAAGTGTAATTGAGAAATATGAAGCAATTCTTCAGTTGCATGGCAGTAGTGTCATACAAAATAGTTTTTATTAATTAAATTTTTAACTATTTTTGATCACAATTGTTACATATGACTTTTCAACAAAATATTGTCTTCACCACACTACTAATCACTTATTAAACAATATACTGTAGCTTGTTTAGCCAAAATAGCTAACTTGTGATAAGGTTGAAAAAGATAATTTTGATCCCCATTGAACAGAATAGCACTTCTACATACTGTGGCAGGTCAAAAAATTCAGTAAATTGCCACCTTGCTCTTTGCCATGTATTCCTCTGTGCTTTCACCTTGTGCGGTCATTTTTCATTATGACATCATCATCATCATCAACCTCACAGTTGGCACAATGAATGAGGGTCACGATCTGATCAAGGCACAGAAGAAATCATTAATGCAATGTCCCCATGCAGTTATATTGGCATTAAAGTGCTTATGAGGCTTACCATATATTAAAAGTTTAACTTCAATTTAATTAAATTTAAATGGGATTGATCATTTGTTTTTGGAGAGAAGAGTGTGCAACCTTCCTTTTTATAGTTACTTCTTTAAAAACCAAACCAACAAGTCAAACGGACAAAAACAGAGCAGATGTTGTACAGGTTTCACCAGTAGATGGGAAAATGGAATATACTGCCAGCATATTCAAGTAAAATATAATATCAAGATATTGTGACACTTCACGGTATTTGGGCAAAGAGACAAATTATTTCCGCTTTCAGACATTAGAATATATTGCAGTATATTCTGTTTCCATATGGGTGATGACCTCAGATAGAGTTCATTTGCACTGTACTCCAGTGACCTGGTTTCATTGTCCGTTCTCAATTTTCCTGTGACTAGGACTAGGACTAGGACTAGGGCTGAGGGCTGAAAGCTGCTCTTGTTTTTATGCTCTGCTGGGAGTGGCTTCCGTTTGGAGTCATCTAGTACAGCAATGTCCATTGTAAAGGATAGAATCAAATCTTTTGATTATTGCTTGCACTTCAGATTGATAGTAAGGAAAGATATGATAATTTAAGATGGCAAACAAAAAAGAATTGGATCAACATACAGTACCAGTATACAGTATAATTTTATGTCTTGGTCTACTGATGAGGAGTAGTTGATGATACTATACCATAACATAATCATAATTATCAAGTCAAACAAAACTATTTAAGAAATTTGAATATACAAAATACAGAATGTATTATAACTTATAATATTGATGTATTCTCAATTGTGAACATATAGAACAGGATTATTCCACAAAGATGTAGCTTCTGCACTGAACTTGCCTGATCTCGTCTTTGAAGAACTTTTTGCAGATTGAGGTCCCCACACAAGCGTTGCATTTATCCAAACCCAGGAAGCTTCTCCCGAAGGTGTAGGCCTTGTGGGGGGCCGCGGGGGAAGAGGGAGACCCCACCGCCCCGAACGCCCAAAACAGCACCCAGATCCTGGCCAGTGCCCCAGAGAACTCTGCAGCCCTCTCCCTGGGACATCCCAGCATCATGGTAACAGGGCTCTTCCTCGGGACGAGGGCTAGAAGGAGAGGAGAGGAGAAGGGGGACTGGTGACGGGGAGGGGGGGGGGGGTTCCCCGAAATGCGAAAGCTCCCCTCCGCACGCAGACGCACACGACCGCACGGCTCTGGGCTCCTCTCTCGTTCTGCTCGCCCTCTGTTCCGTCTCCACCCACCGTGAGGAAACGCATGGAGGATGCAGATAACCCTGTTGCCACGGTTACCCTTCCTTGTGCCCCGACAGATGTCGCTGCGCACATACCCACCCCCCCTCCCCACGCCCTGCAAGCCCAGGTCCACCCCGCCCTCCTGAAACGGGCCAGATAACAGCCCCCACAAAGGTGGGATATCCTGGCCTCTGCTGGCCTATTTTTAGATGATGTCAGCGAATGCAGGCATGCTGGGTGGAAATAAAAGGCTTGGGGTGCCTGTCCATTCCACTGTTCACAGCAGTCTGTAGCCCCTGTCGCATATGGAACCCGTAACATTGCCAAGTTCAATTATTCAGGTTAGGCAGTGGTTTTCTCTGTGCACACATACGTCTAGTCCAGCTTGCTACATTTGGTAAAAAGCAAAACTTAAAACTGAAGGAGCCTGAGAAAAGTGTTGCATAGCAATACAAGCAATTCGTAATGTTGACAATGTTGACAAAAAACGATGACAATTTTGTAATGTTCTTACAAGCAAGTACAGTGACACTGTTTATTCCATTCATAAAATCAATGTTTAAATTTCTCTCAAAATCACACAATGCAGCTGCAATATCTTCTATGTCCAAAGTCTCGAAATTATGATTCAGTAAAGTATTTATTAAAGAAATGATGCCAGAAACACAAGATTCTTATGTAAGAACGTTGTATCCTTTTGTGTGCTTTATCCAGGAATGTTTCTACATTTGTTCACACTAGAGGCATTCCAGAAGATTTCCGGAATCTCACTAGGTCCTGATCCTGATCCGGAAAACTGCCGGAATGTCTTTCACAAAAAACTCTGGTTTTGTTCACACATTAGGCCAACACGGAAAATTTAAAATTAGAAAATTTACGGGTTACGATGCAGTGCTTATGTCAGGAGATTACATTCATACTGTATTCCTGGATGCCTTGTCCTCCAGACATCTTCAGTGAAGAGATTCTGCAACTTTTGCAGATGGGAGTCATACTTTCCAGAAATCATAGTAGTTCTGTCAAAGGAGGTCTTTCTGTACAGCTGTCTGCAAATCGTTCACTCTTATTTAAGGGTGGACAAGTTCCCAGCAGTCATTCTCTAGAAATTAGATTGAGATGTTCCCATCATAACTGTGGGATTTTGTACTTATGAAATGAATGAGGTTCCTTATAAATATGAGATTTGCTATGAAAAGATTACTTGAAAAGATGAGAGCATGCTTAAACAATTGCTTATGTATAACGTTACTTCCGATACACTGAGAGTTCATGTAGCCTACATAACACTGCAACCTCCGTAGGTTCCTGTGTCTCTTTTCACACAGGCGCTTTAGTGAACCATCTCTTCTCTTGCTGTGTCACTGGTGACAAAACCAATGGTGTGTCCCAATACTCAAAGGGTGGATTCCAATCGCTTATTTTATCCGTCCTCTTCTCCTCGGTACTCGCCTGACCCGGAAATCGATCGAGGTTCGCCATCTTTAAGGACATTCCAAACCGCTAAATGCTCCACTGAGGAGCGAGGAGCGGGAACGAGGAGGCTCCCGGAAGGGGCTTCAGTGAGGAAACACAAGTGTAGCCTTTGCGGAAGCCTTTTCTCGGAACGAGTGACATGTATAAATTATCCACCGCTCTTCACATCTGCCATGTCGCAGGCACACCCCATACACAAATGCAATTTTACCATTCCTTACCATACCATTCCTTTCCATTTATTATAAAGCGACTAGTGCTCTATGTTCAGACATTGGGCACATCGGGATTCTGGAATTACATTAAACTGTCCTGTTTGCGTATACTACAATATTTTTACTTTGATCTAATGTTGCTGATTAACGAGTCTCGACGCGAACTGCAATGTCAGGTAGGCTACATGTTTACACTGTACATGCAATATGATCCCTTCACCCCTTTGAGGGTGAAAGATGGCGGCGCGTGCAGACGCAGCGGCTCGGCTCTCTTGAATATGTACTGCTGCTACCTCTTTTTAATCAATGTATTTTTATATTTGCCAGTATTTCTTTTATTTATTTATTTATCTATTTATTGTTGTCAATTCAGAGAAGCCACCGAAATTTCATTGTACCCTGAGTATAATGACAATAAAGATCATTCTTCATCATTCAACTATTTGTAGGCTACTTGAAACTTGGCTGACCATGTGTATCTGTGATTGGTGATTGGACTATTTGTGGGCTCGGCGTCAGTTAAAGCTATGATAGGACAACTTTATCGATAGTCAACGGCGATTTTGATGACAAAGAAGCGGATTAGCTGTCCCAGGGTGCGTCCTAATACTCGAAAAATGCACCCACCTTTCCTCCACTACCGCCTCCTCTCCTCCGTGCCCCGGAAATTGATCTTTGTGTTTTTATCTAATGTTGCTGATTACATCTTAATCATGTATTAATGGTTAATTAATGTCTTGATGCAAATCACAATGTCAGGTACATTGTATACTGTACATGCAAATACTTGTACTTGAAACGTTCTGGCAGTTTTGCATACTTGCATACCAGTTGCAGCCAGGATCAGGTTCAAAGTTCTAACCCTGACCTACACTGCAGCCAATAGGACAGGCCCCATCTACCTGCAGGACTTAATCCAGAACTATGTTCCTGCTCGACTACTTCGCTCTTCTACAGCAGGGCGACTTGCACTTTCCCCTCCTCCGTGTCAACGGCTCTCGCTTGTCCCGACTGCGGACCTTTTTCACCCTAGCTCCTCAGTCATGGAACGAACTCCCCATTCCCCTACGTTCTACTCCAACCCTGCCTGCGTTCTGTCATGGCCTGAAGACACACCTCTTCAGACTCCATCTTGACTGATACACTAATCTAGGACCTTTTCTCATGGTACTTGTTCCCTGTGTTTTTTGTCTAACTGTTTGATGTTATAGTTTATAATAGTATTTAGAATAGAATTATAGTATAGCTGATTTACCCACAGCTTACTGTGAACTACATTCAATGTTCATTACTAGGGATAGCTGCTACATTATGGGAAGGATGTGCTTTGTCTTATCTGTTCTGTAGTTGCTTTGATGATGTTTCTGTATGCACTTATTGTATGTCACTTTGGATAAAAGTGTCTGCTAAATGACTGCAATGTAATGTAATGTACTTCCGGGTAGGAGAGGAGTGGTAGTGGGGGAGTGGAGGAAATGAGGTGGGGAGCGAAGAATATTGGGACGTACCCCCAATTTTCTTCACTGCTCCTCATTCTCTCCTTTCCTCCACCCCTCCTTTCCTCCACATATTTCCAGGTAGGAAAGGAGTGGTAGTGAGGGAGTGGCGGAAAGGAGGAGAGGAGTCAATAATATTGGGACGCACCCCATGTTTTAATCTAATGTTGCTGATTACATATTAATTACATATTAATGGTTATGTATAAATTAATATCTCAATGCAAACCGCAATGTCAGGTACATTGTGTACTGTACATGCAACTACTTGTACTTGAAGCGTACAGGCAGTTTTGCATACTTCCGGGTAGGAGACGAGTGGAGGAAAGGAGGTGAGGAGTGAAGAATATTGGGACGCACCCTATGAATTACGTGTGCAGCACTTTTTATGAGGGAGAAGAGAGACCATAAATGGCCAGCAGGTGTCACCCTTTATCAAACATACTTACTATACCACTGGTTTTCACATTGACTTGATTCAGTAGTCTCAGTTTCAAGTTAAAATCTCAGCCGCATGTTTAAGATTACGTACAACCAAGTTAGTCATACATGTGATTCAGCTCATGTTAATTACCCCCCACCCACCCAGTACCTTTATGCAGTTTGTTTTCCGTGACTCATTGCTACTTCCTATCTTCAAAAACAGACGCGTTTTAAAGAGAGGAAGGAAATGCACTGGATGTGTTGGTTTTAAAGTATAAACAGCAGTTGACCCAGCAAGTTAGGGTAGTGGAACACTTATTTCTGTGATTTTGTAGCTATTTAACACAACGTGTCTATATGGCTTGGCTTGGTATTATTATTATTATTAGTAGGCTAAGCTATTAGCCTACTGTTTTTAGTAGTAGCCTATTAGTAGTAGTAGTAGGCTAGTAGGCGGCGACCTAGTAGTAGTAGCCTATAGTTTAACCTAGTTTGAAACACTGCCACAGATGGCCCAAACTTTACAAGCTAGCCTACAAATTCCGTAGGCTACTTACGCCAGGCTATGAATTTTAAGATGCCGTTTTAACACATTTAATACACTGACCTGCTATTGAAGGTGAATTGTGGCTATAGAATAGCTGTGCTGAAATCAAGACACTTATTATGGCAGTGGCCATAATTTCGTTTTCAACGCCTCCTCTGGTTGGCAGTCAGAATAGTCGCGTAATACATCATTCACGTGAGACCTTTAAATCAATGAGGTTAAATATTTTCTTTTGTTGGTGACTAGGGTTGCCAACCGTCCCTTGAAATAAGGGACGATCCCTTATCAGTTCAATAAGGCTTATTGAACTGATAAGGGATCGTCCCTTATTTCAAGGGACGGTTGGCAACCCTATTGGTGACCGAACTTAAGTCGCACCGCTGTAACTGTGTCTGCTTAGGGATTGAGTAAAGCGTGCTACTGTCGTCCCTTACCATGCACCTCAGACTACTTCTGACTATATATACTGCTTATAATACATTTGTGTTGATGAGTCACGCAGCATTAATCATCGATGTTGCGGTCGGCTCCTGGAGTTCGAGGAAGTGGAAGTGTCTTGCCTTGAGTGACTAAACCGAACTCCACTTTATGAAATCTATGTCTAGAAACGCTGTTTTCATTGTCGGGCCAAAGATCAACGAAGAAGTGCACTGCGTTTCCCCACCAGCACTTTTCTGTTAGGACTAAGTGGTGCTGTCATTCATCTGACTGACCTTGACATTGCTTTTGCATCACATCCCAGCTGATGAATATGCTCTAATCTCGGTTAGGTTTAAATTTCGCCACTTGCACAAACGTATAATGGACACTCGTAGTGGGATAAACCTGGCGATAATGTAGAGCTAAAGATGGAGCAGAAATCCCCCAGAATTTTTGTCAGGTGAATGGACGCGCTTGCAAGGATGAGTCACGGGAAGTGTTGGGTTATGTTTCTGGCTGCGGTCCGCTGAGCACATACTCACTAACTGAAGAGATTTAAACAAGGTAAGAAATTAGTCCCGTGCACTACTCTTGCCTGCATACGGGGCTCCTGGGTCTCCATCAGGAATATTGTCTCCACATGTTCGTCAGATCGGTTCTCTGCCTCTGTGCATTCCTTTGAATTTTAATGTGCGTGAGGACCACGGCAAGAACAGGGGAGGTCAAAGGTCATTTTAGGCCCCCACAATTATTGAGTCATTGACATAAAATGTGTGGGGCACAATCACATTAAGATGTTCACTTTTGAACGGCAGATTCAGTTTCCATCTGAAGTAGCTTGAAACCAGTAGCATTTTAAAAAGTACATACAGTATTTGCTTCCCACTAGTCAGTCCATCCTGGACTGATCTTCTAAGGGAAGGAGGAGATCTTCTAAGGGAAATACAATAGAGCAGGGCTATTCAGCTGGTGGCACAAGGGCCAAATGTCACTGACCAAAATGTAAAGTCAAATGCATGAAAAGTTGCATACTTCCCTCTAATGATACTAACTATATGTTAGTATAATAAGTACTAGATATGCATACTTTAAGAAGACATTGACTGTGTTTTCACACACATTGGATACGGTATGTAATGTAATTGTTTTATAAATAGTACAGAGAAAACATTTGGCCCATATGCATCTTTTAAAAAAAGATTCTAGACTCTAGGAGGAAGTAGTCAAGAACACTGATTCATGGATAGCAGTGGGAAAGGTTTAATGAGTTTTGATTTAAAGGATATAAAATGCTTGTGGTTTCTCTAACAGGATAATTACTACTGCAATATCAGTACAAAGGAAATACTGTATCATCAGACTATACCTGCCAGCCAGATCACCATGTTCCATGACCACAGGGTGACTGGCTGAATCACAGACCATCTTCTGACGCAGACTGAAAACCAACCTCTTCACGACCTCACCTTGGCTCCCATTCCATCCTCATCATCAGTGCTTGCTATTTAATTAAATCTGTTATTGTTACAACAATGGTAGTATCGCATAATAATAATAATTCCTTCCAATTATAGAGCTCTTTTCTCACACTCAAAGTACTCTACAGTAATGAGGGGGAAACTCACCTCAACCACCACCAATGTGTAGCACCCACCTGGGTGATGCATGGCAGCCATCTTGCGCCAGAATGGTCACCACAGATCAGCTAAGTTGGAGAGGGTGAGAACCATTTTTAGCCAATTAAATTGGGGAATGATTATGTGGCATGTTGAGAGAGCCATGTGGGGAATTTTGCCAGGACACAGGGGAACCCCAGACTCTTTGCGACGAGTGTAATGGGATCTTTAATGAACACGGTGAGTCATGACCTCAGTTTAACATCTCATCCTAAAGACACTATTGTATGCATTTGTGGTTTGCATCGAGAATGGTCATTAGCACTTTAACAATAATGTACATTCACGGTGTCTGGTCAAGGAGTGTTGTTAGCCAGGTCTATATCACTGTTGCTCACTCATATGGGTGCGCTTATGTTCTCTCAAATTGCAAGTTGCTCTGGATAAGAGCATCTGTAAAATGAATGTAATATAACATACAAACAAACGTTTAGGAAATATCCAAGGAAGGGGTCGCTTGGTGGCAGACACGTAATGCCTTCATGACAGCTGCATCGGCAGCTAGAGACTGTTAGATCGGTTTTTCTGCGGTTTACAGATCTTCAGACCTCTGATTGATTCTACTAAAATTCTTATGTTCTATGCCATCAGAAAACATCACCCAGGCTGAATCATAACTATCGAAATCCAATTAGAGTTTTTCTTGGCTGCTGGGGACATTCTGCACAGAATATCATATGATGAAATTACCAAAGTAGACCTCATGGGGGCAGTGACTCCACCTGGATATTACTGAGGCTAATTGCATGTGTGCTCTCTCTTGAACTGCATTATTTATGTCCCTGATGTCAAATGAGGCCATCGTCGTTGAAAGAGCCAGAGTGTGTTTTCCACTCCAATTTCCAGCTTAACATCGGCAGTAGACATTTTTTTAAAATCATGTAAATATGTGAATACCTCTGGTGACAACAGCTTGGCATCATCATCAGTTTTCCTGTGTCAATTTTGATTTGTTATGTCTAGTTTTCAGCAGTAGGCTGTGAAAACAGATAATTGTCAGATGAAAGCACACCTTGCTTATTTAAGTCGCTCGGTAGTTTGTTTAAGCTTACATTCTTGCTGCATGAATACACATATGAGTCATAGAAAATAAAGTAGGTGAAAGGTCAATGTGTTCAAATGCATTTAAATACAAAAAAACAGTGTGCATGTTACTACCTGGACCTGTTAGTTTTTTTTGTTTATTCTTATTTTTTACTCAAAAATGAGTTGTTTTCCTGGCTTTTAACTGAATGATTGCAAAGCTATTTGATAATGTAATTAAGAATATGTGTGAATATGTGTCATCTGACATGTTTGCAAAATTTACTTTGCACCAGAATATGAATTCCTGTTAATACAAAGAAGATATTGTACCTTGAAAATAATGAATACCAAGAAAAAGTTTGATTATTCAACAGTTGATATTTTCTGCACTGAATAATTATGACAGGGAAGCACACTGAAAAAATATATCATGAAACCTACACATAATACTATTTAGATATTGTTTAAAGAACTTAAGGAACTGGTTTCTTGTTTAAATTTAAATATGATTAAAATTTGATTTTACATGAAAATCTGCTAAATGTGGGATGATTTTTTTTTAAATAAGAGTAGATAACAAATATCAGCCTTACAGATAATTAAATTTGTGTCTGTTACCTGATAAACATTTGTTTGGTGATTACATTAACCAAATGCATTTTATTTTTTACAATTGCTACATCCTGAGCCATTGTCATCAGAATCGAGTGGTCAGCTGACTTTAAGAAACCTGGTGGAAGAGAAACTGAAGAGATGATTATTTGCCATTTCGTCTTCATGTAGCCACTCTCCACCCCACATCCATGTGATTACTCAGGTACACATTGATTTGGTTGTATCCCTCCTGAATGAAGTTAGACACCCAAAGATTTGTTGGATGTTTGTAAATGGATTGGATGTGTTAGCACATAAAAGACAATGCCTGCATCTCTTGCTTCGACTGCACAAAAGATGGCACTCATCTTAATTCAGTTATTTATTCTTCTTCTTCTTCTTCTTCTTCTTCTTCTAGCATTAACTGTGTTGCATGCTCTGTATTCCAGGTAGGTGATAGGATTTTTGTACTGTTTTAGAGGTGACACAGAGTGGAATATGAATCATGCGTGTGGTGTCAGTAGGAGTTCTAGAAGCTGCATCCAAAAAAAATATGTAACCTCAATTTCTCACCAACTCTGGCCTACTCACCTGTAAGTAACTAACATTTGGTGTATCATTTGAGCCTATGGTACAGAATATATTGAACATACTGAATATATACTGTACTGCAATATATTGTAAATACAGTGCCCTCCACTATTATTGGCACCCCGCATGTCCAAGTCCAGTTTTGCTATTTTAACGGCGTGTTTTTTGGGCGCTAAGCACGGCGCAACGTGCAAATGGGCTGAACCTAGTCTCTTCATTAATTATAGGTGTGTCTTGGGTGTGACATGCAATAAACCAATCAAAATGTCATATCCCATTCCCTTTATAAGCCTGCTTTTCCACCTTGGCGGATTGCTTATATGATGGCGAAACGGACATGCTCGTGCGTGTTTCGTGCGATCAAGGAATAGGCTACATGGTTCAATAGTAGCCTATGATCAATATTTTTTGGACTAACCATTATGAGTTCCTGGTAATTCCTGACAGTGCTGTTTACAAAATATATGCGGTTAAATTTTGTTAAAAGCACCTGCAACAGCTGAGAATAAGCTACCAATGGCTTCCGTCTCACCTTAGAAAACGCAAATAGCCTGCTTGTTTAACGAATTTCGTTTGATTATGCAATTAACTCATGTTCATGCTTCATCCGAAGTTAATTAGGCTACCTGCATTCTAATTTTGATTAATAACATAAATAACGTTATTTTGCCTTAATGATGACACTAAATACAATAAAGCTGTCGGGTTGGCAACCCATAGGTTCACGGATATTTTCCCGTGTTTTATAATGTCCTGCTTATGGAAATGTGACCAACCTGTTTTACTCGTAGAGTAGGCTAATGCTTTTAAACAATCCACTTTTCCAGGAAGACCGTGCAATTTACAGCAGGGGAAACAGAGCTGCTCATGCATGAAGTTAAAGCGCACATGCAGAGAATGGCATTAAAAAATGTGCTGCAAATTTTTTAGTTTCTAATTAGACGCTTAGTTCTCTTTAAAATCGTTTTGTTCAGTTATGGAATAACAGGTGAAATCAGCGGGGTTTTAATAAGCTGAGAGTATGGAAACCTTGTCACTGTCATTTTAAAAATATGAAGGATGAAGAAAACTGGTTCAAATTCAGTTAACATGGTGACATTTATCTCCATTTTTTAACCGTATGCTATTGAAAAAACCTTATGCACAGCGAATCCGCTGTAGCCTATAGCCTCGGCTATTTGAAAAACAATAAATGCAATATTCACTGGACAAGGTTTTGAACTTTTTTCAGTCAAAACCATTCTATTTACTTACAGGCTGTAGGCCTAAAGAGCTGTATTGTAATGACATCTGAAGCGCATTTTCAGAACTCAAATGTCCGTCTATTGCAGTGCGCCAGTTTTCGATCATTGACAATTCACGCATTAGGCTTGATATGTTATCAGCAAATGGAAAGCCATTTTTAATGGATAGCCATTGTCCCGTAACAGAAGATTGTCCCCCCAGAAGATTACAGGAATTATTAGTAAATATAGGCTAAGTCATAGCTTGATCCAGGATAATTGCGAATAGTCTATACATGTAACGTTACACGTACCATCGCACATCGCCTGGTTGTTGATGGAGTGGGCTGAAAGCTATTTAATGCAGCATTTCCTTTCGCTGAGTGACAGGTATGTGGTATTTGACCTATGGACCCTTTTATTATTATGCATTTTTTGATATAGCCTACACAATAATATTTCACATTGTAATCTTGATATTTTTAGTCATGCTTGTGCGCGCCCCTGTGTGTAACAGAAAGGAGGGTGTATGTGCGTTGTGAATACGCCTATGCAGGCGCACTTATATGCGCTCTTAAAATAACATGTAAACAACTGCGACATGACTTTAGACCAGGTTTGTGGTGGTTTTAGCGCAAACGCTTTCTGCTGGCTCAAGATAGCAATGCGCCAAAAATTATCCTGTTATAATGAGCCCAGCGCCGGGTGTAAGATAGCAAAGACACTTGCGTTTGGGTTAACGCCGCTTAGCGCCGGGTGTAAGATAGGGCCCTTGATATCTTATTTTCTGGTACTCTTACAAGCGATACTATAACGTCTCTGCATTTGAGTGGATCTCTATGGGAATTGGGGGGTGGGACTAGATTTTGCTGTAAATTATGCTGGAACAGTATGGAGTACATAGTTGGTAAAATGGCTGTAAGTCATCAAGGGTCTGACGTATCAAACAAGCCTTAAACCATCACTCTGCTGCCAGACATACAGTAGATTTGGATGGATAACTTGAAGGGTTTCTTCTCCTGACTTATTTTTCCATAGAGTTCAATAGGAAAATTTGTCAGGAGAAACAATCCTTGAAGTGATCCATCCATGTCTACTACATATCTGGCAGCAGAGTGATGGTCAAGTGTATTCGTCATCTAGTGTAACTAACGACGAATAGGTGGTGCTATAGCCTCCTACAATGCCCTGCTGAAATAGTACATTATCAGGTTGTGTACAGCACAAAAAAAGCAGCAAGTATGATTATTTACTTGCAAAAAAGTGTAGCATCCTTAATATTTCATTGGCCCGTATCAACACAAATGGCAATAAAATGCAAACATAATAGGAAGGGTAAAAATGTTATTTTTAAGCCAAGTTGCCTACTAGTGTTATATATTAAGTGTTATATATTAGCATGAGCTCAGTTAATGAGTGAGTCATTAAAGATAGTGACAATAAATGAAATGAAAAGCATTCATGTTTCCTGTGCTCTATGGCCGGTTACCTATGCTTTATTAGTTTATCCTATATCCTTAAAAATTGATAAGATACCATATGAACTAACATGAGATGCCATTGTATTTGGACTGTTTGTCTACAGTCAGTTGTCGTTATGTACGCTACTACATCTTTGACGCTGCACATTCAGGACAAGTATACGTTAATAATGTGATTCTGGTGAATGTGGTCGGTAACCAAGGTGACCCCCTCCTCATACCCTTTTTTCTTCTCACACACACTTCTGTGCTAGCTTAGCGGCATCAAGCAGAGATGTGAATGAGAATCGTGAATTAGCCATGAATCATCACGAGTAGTTTTACCTGTCAGACACCTGGTATTACTTTCCCTGGGCAAGCGAGCAAGCATTATTGTTGAAACCTGTAAGAGTTGATTGAACACTGACAATTTTGCTTTGTGTAAGAAAGCTGTTTTGTGAACGGCTTAGTAACCGCCCCCTCACACCCCCTCCAGGGGGAAACCGGGTCACCTGACTCCTGGCAAGGTGGCGGAGCACGGGCAGACGCGGGATCCATTCACGGGAATGACATCCCAGGAATGAGGGGTGGACCACAGCTCAGATAATGGGTTTTGTATGAGGTCTGTGCTACAGTACAGAGTGGGGTGAATCACCGCGGCAGCTTTCCCCTCGAGGGCGGGGCCACAGTGGCTCAACAGCATCACCGCACGCCCGGATGAACCATGGCCACTCCCACAAACTGCTCCCTGTCCCATCCAGTCCCGTCCCACGCCCACCCAAGAAGATTGACAGATGAACTTTCACCTCACCCCTCTTCTTTGAGGGGACAGAAATTAACACTGAGTTAAAGTTAGATATACTACGTTCCCACTTTTAGTTACTATGCTCCGTGGTGTTGGATCTTCAATACGTCTTCCCTTTGTTTAATTTTAAGGGTTTGTTACAAACCATAAAAGCTGAGCTATGTTCTTGCTTTGACAGAAAAGGGCCCGTTGACCTGTAAGCTCATTAACGCTCCTGTTTTATGTTTGTTGTTTTATTTGTATTGTATTACGCTATGTTGTGCTTCATGCTGTGGGATTCTTTATACTGCATCTGCTCAGCTGGGGCTCCATTGAAAAAGGCAGGATAAATTAACTTTTTTAAGAATTTAAAAAACATGTCCACTGAGTCAGACAGAACTTACAGGCAAATTAAACTACAGTAGAACTTGCTATCGTGGGCTCTTTCACAAACTGATTTTGTTCTGGACCTTTATATCAACACATTAGATTTTCCACATTTTGTTCTTAGGCAATAGTGTTGAGGCTTCCTCTATTCATTAGCAATAGTGCCAAGACTTGCCCTTTTTTCTCATTTTGAAATTAATTTCATTTTGATACTCATTCATTTAAAGGCTCATAATTTGTTTGCAGTACTGATAATACGGAGCTTGACACCATTCAGTTAACTGGGCGTACCGTAAATGTGATTGGTATTTATGAGGTTCTACTGTAAATCAAAAAGGGAGGGTTTGTATTGAGTGGACAGAACATAACAAGTGTGTGCTTATTATCAATTTGATGTGCTTTATAAACCAGCTTATTCTTCAGCCACATCTGGAAGGTGAAGATCTCAACTGCTTAAGCTACTTGCCAGTTATATTGAGCGGACGTGTGTGTGTGTGTGTGTGTGTGTGTGTGTATGCATGCATACTGTAGCAATTTAAATTTCCAAAATCATGACTATGACACAATCAAAACATAAAAAAGTTAAATTTCTAGCTGTGAACTTTGTATGGTTTGTTCATTTGCAAACATTTTCTGTGCTGTGATAATATGTGCTAGTTAACATGCAGAGAACAAGTGGATTAGATTCAATGTCTTAAATACTGTATGTCCCAGAATGCAAGTAAAATGTGTGGAAATGTGCTGCGATGGAACTGCAAACTTCTACTTTACACTGTTAGAGTCATTTGTGGGCTCATTACTGTGATTTCTTTCTTTCGATTGCATCATTGATGAGTTTTACAAGCAATAAGATGCTGCTGTGACTCAACTAATGATCATACAGGTGTGTGTATGTGTGTATGAGTGAATGAGAGATAAAGAGAGATGGGGGAGCTATAGAGGGAGAGAGATGGAGAGAGTGAGAGAGCCCTATTTGGGCGAATGGATTTAAGGCAAAATATGTATAAGTTGATCGTAAATAACCGGATCCCCCTCCCAATCCAAATACACACAGAAGGATATTCACCCTGCAAATAAGCTGAACATTTCATGACATTCAGTTGTTCCACATCAATCTCTGTCAAACAAAAACCACTCAAATAGCTCTCTCGGTCTTCTACAAATGTACTTCTAAGTATGAAACTTTTGAAGTATGAGTAGAACGACTGGTTAGCATTCAATTTGTGAAGTTGCTAGTTTGCTGTGGAAAGAATTTGAATGCTGTACATGGACTTAAAATAGTAAATTATGTTTTTATACTTGGAAAAATGTGTGCAAAAATAAAAAAAATAAAATAGAATTATTTTGTAAAAAGTATGAAGCATTATGTTATGAAGATGAAATGCTTCTGTGCTTATGTCTGTGCACTGTGCACGCACAATATTGTAACTGCATGTACGTACTATTATATGATATATACGATTATATATCCTGCGCGATTGATTTACTTGATTGACAGTGACGGGACGGTGCTGTGCCTGCAGATGTACGAGATCATAACCAGCACATCCGCGCACACCTCTTTCATTCACAATCACACCGTTTGTGTGCCAGGGAATAAAGAGTTACGGTCCTGATGGTGCAACTGTGACATCTTCTCTTTGTGACGTGAGATTTGACAAAGGTGTGCACTGCACAATGTTCACACACAGCCTTTGTAAAGATTAACACACCCTGTTATCACAGTCCAATGACACTGCACTCTTTCAACTCAGGCTGAAGCAACAGTCATTATTGAATTCTTCTCTCTAACCTAAATGATGATCCATCACAAATAAGTAGCAGGTATTATAGAAAATGATCACAAGTTGTTTTTGGTTTCGTTGTTGTGGTTTCTCTGATTAAATTGAGTCATATTTCACAGACCAGATGAATCAGACCCCGAAATACAGAGCTAAAAAAACAAAAGGGGCCAGAATGAGAAGATGTAAGATGGTGAGAAACAAGGTGGATGACTCCTTTCTTTTTCCCAACCTGTGTTCTTCCCCAGTTTGTCATCTCTTGACTTGACTACTGCAAGCTTTTCTTCTACATATACTAGAGCAGGGGTTCCCAAACCCCTGGGGGCCCCCCTGTGTATGCTGGTTTTCGTTTCAACCACAGTTGCAATCCCAGAATTTAACAAGCTGTTAATTTTTCTTAATTAGGTGCTTTTCATGTTTAGAGGAATTATTCACCCTCTTAAGCCACATTTTGTCAGAAATAGCTATGCATGCCATGTAGAATAAACTCCCCATGTTCACGTTGTGCTTATTGTGCTATATTGCAACAATTACATAAAAAGAGGTTACAAAATGATGTGTTTTAACTGATCAAATTAAAGAGTGAAGTTTTTCTTTAAGCTTATTAACACAATGCAGGTTTAGCTCGTTGTCATTTGCTTTGTGTTTGAATTCTTCGTTATCTACCAAATGGTTAGTTTTAGTGGCCATGTGTCCACACTTTCACCAATTAGGAGCCTATTGATTCAAATCAGTCTTTAAATGGATCTGTTAAATAATTGTATTATCTCTTTTAAATAATATAGCACAATAAGCACAATGTGAACATAGGGTGTTTATTCTACATGGCATCCATAGCTATTTATGATATAATGTGGCTTAAGAGGGTAAATTATTCCTCTAAACATGACAAGCACCTAATTAAGATCCATTATGATGTATGATATGATATCCTGTTCAGTTTGTGTAGTCCTATCTAGATTATATTGTAATCTCTGTTAAATATATATATGAAAACTTCCATATAAATAAATTAAGTTAAAGATTAAAGTAAAAAAAATTGATCAGTTTCTGTAATCTGGCAAAAGGGAAGTGACCTGACATTTCTTTCTGTCCAAAAATGGAGGGATACTAACCTCTCAAGGGGAATTTACATGGACAAATTTGGTTAGTTAGACACAGGGAAACAAGATAATTAAAAACAAAGCGCAAGGTCAGCATTATAAACAGAGCTTTATGTACCAGGGTAGTGACCATTTTACAGTCTCGTTGACAAGCAAAGCATCCTTTTATAGCTATTGTTTGTTGTGAGCTGAAGCACATGGTGATGGGCAAACTTCCAATCACTCGTCTGTCTCAGCTAGACTGGCAGCACGTAACATAAATGCAAATAACTTTAACAAATAATGTTTTAAGTCAACAGCACTGAGCACATCAAAAACCAAAATCTAAAAAATATATATTATTTGAATATGTTTCACTTGCAGAAGACAACACTGACGGCAAAATGCCCCAGAAAAAAAAACCGGAACTGAAGATGGCTGCAGTACAGGCCTGGCAGAGCATCACCAGGGAAGATACCCAATGGATGGTGATGTCAATAAATGACTTCAGGCAGTCATTTATTGTAAAGGATTTGCAACCAAGTACTAAATATGACAACTGTATTTCAGATTATGCAAATTTGTCCCATTACATTTGCTCCCCTAAAATGGGGTGACTATATATAAAAAGGGCTGTAGTTCCTAGACGGATTAACCGATATAGATATGTACTGTAAACACATTCAAGTTAAAGCTGACAATCTGCACTTTAACCTCATATTGATTGTTTTATTTCAAATCCAATGAGCCAGACTAAAACAAAAAAAACAAAAACAACAAAAGATAATGTCACTGTCCCAATACAGTTATGTGTACCACTGTGTGTGCATGTGTATGCGTGTGTCCGTGTGTGTGTCTCTGCATGTGTGTGTGTGTGTGTGTGTGTGTGTATATACTGTATGTGTGTGCGCGTATGGGGCGGAGGGTGTCTGGAGGAAGCATTGTCATATACAGAAGGAAGTGTGACTCAGCGTTCTGCATTTTTGGAGGCTGAATCAGCTCTGCTCGGGAAGTCGGACCTTTGACAGTTGAGCAGCGAAAAGAAAAAAAAAAAACTGAAATCCGTTTGCGGTCGCGTGAAGCAGAGCGAAGCTCGTGGGCTGTCGCGATGGCACTGTCGGAGTCGGGCGAGTGGGTGTCGTCGTTAATTAACCGTGAAACAATGAAGTGGTCACTCAGCTGAGCTTGGCCCGTTGAGTCTCCACATTCTTTATAGGGGGGTGAGTTGCTCCTCAAGCCCTGAGAAAAACCGAGCTCCCCCATTTCTGTTTTCCTTTTCCGCCATGGGGTCTCGAGTTTCACATCATCGGCAGTGGAATTTAACTGCTTAGTGTCCAGGTGTTTTTTTTAAAATTTTTTATTTTAAATCTGCCTGTCAACAGATTTGATTTCCAACTGCAATGCGGTTGGGGTGTCAATTTTGGTAGTGGTGGCGGCGGCGGTGGAGTGGGGCAGGGGGTGGGTCATTTGCGGAAGTGGGAAGATCCGGCCCTTGTCCTCACCCTGCCACACTCTCTGTGCACATGGTTTGCATTTGGAGCAAGATTAAATCCTTGAACATGACATATATCTTCCCATCCAGTCTGTCTGTCTGTCTGTCTGCTCTCAAAGCAGCCATTTGGAAGATGCTCAAAAACAAGATGAAATGCCGACCTGGCCAAAATTCCCCTGTGGCCAAACTCTATGTGTATCGATTTAGAATTGATCACTCTGTCCAACCTGGTAGGCACTTTATGTATGGCAGCCCTGTATTTAGTTGGCCTTCAAGAAAGTGCCAAACCTGCAATTTTTCCAGTACACAGTGCTGAAGAACATTTCCAGGTTTTCAAGCGACATTGACATATTGCGGATATGCTTTCATTCTGGCTTACTGGATTAAATTGGACTCTTTACCAGAAACCTTTCTTATGGTATTTACTGTATATATGCATGTGTATCTATATGGTAATTATTTTGTACGTCATTATGTGGTTTGATTGTGGTTGTTAATGTTTACATTGTTTATTATTTTGTGTATGCATCAAGGCAAATTTGATATTTTTATCACAACTAAGAAATTTGGATCTGATTAGATTGTGTAAACTGTTTCTGCACCAATTGCATTTAAATGTTTAATTACATCATCATTATTATCCTCCCGTCAAGTAGTTTACTGGAAGACAGTTGGAGTTGAAGTTGGAGAGAGATCTTCTTACCCAGAGTAGTGTGAGAGCTCAGTTGTCCCTGTTTTTTTTAATTTTTGGCAGAGTGGTGTGGCTGGGCTGGGAAAGGTGTCCTCCCTGCCCCAAAGGGGTGCTGCTGTGCCTCCTTCACACCCAAACCTCCTCCATAATAGGTAAGCCGGGCTTCCTCATGTGAGGGCTGCCTTTTCATGTGACTTTTTTCCCACAGGCAGCAGGGACACGTAGCCTACACGCTCTGTTACACAAAGCGAGCAACCCCCAGCAGGTAACGTGCTCTTTCTGGAAAATGGGTGAAAGGGAGAGCTGCTCCTGGATTTAACGAGTGGAACGGGTTTTCACAAGAGATTACTGGCGGAACATCCATCATGGTGGAAAGTGCAGTCAGCTGATTGCGGAACACAGAGAAAGAGCCAAAGTGTAAATCGGGGCTGTTGCTCGGCGACGGTAATGGTAACAAAAGGATTCCAAACTGACTCTCAGCTTTATGTGGGAAGCTTGTTTATAAAATAAGTAAATCATAATCTAAGAAAACCTGATGATATTAAAAGTAATATAATGATGCTAAGATATTTTCTTAAAATAAGAAAATTTGAGAGAATGAAAGCAAATATAAAATATTTGACTGTGTGGACAAGATATTTTGAAAAGGGTTGTTGTATGAGTACATCTCATGCATCTCACAGTGAGTCATTAGGCTGATTGGTGCCAATAACAGCCTGGGTACATTTTTGACATCAGGTGGCTTGTAATATGATTATATAAATGAAGGGCTGACACAGTGTTTCTGGTTCTAACCAGATGAGGGGAAATTCGCTGTACTCTGGCCTCTCGTCATGTGCTATCTATTTCTGTTACTCCCTCTTCTTCTTTTTACCCACACCACCAATAGCCAGTTGCCCAATTGCATAGAAGCTTCCTTTCTGCTTGATACTATCCACCAATGGGGTCAGAGGGTTCACATGCCTACACCAGGTCAGCTGCTCATTGATGGATGATTTGATTGTGATTCTCTACCTCATCTGCTTTCCAGAATTCCAGAGCGACATCAGGGCAAACCATGGTGAATCATATTGTAGGGAAGTTGCATGGGTGATGGAGAGGTAGAATGGTCACATGACCTGCAAGCACTGTATCAGAAAGAGGAATTCAGGCTTTGGGTCTTCAGCCCCTAAGTTCCTAAATGAAAGCAGTAGTTGAGGGTTCTGTACTGTTCTGACGATATTGCGAACACTGGCTCTCTCAATTTGGCAGGCAAATCATCCCCTAGTTGGTTTAATAACTCCCTCCCTCCACCTCATGTGACGAGGTTAGTATTCTGGTCACGTGAGGTGGAGTGTAAGTGCTACACATGGACTCAAGTGGGGGGTGTTCAATTGCATTGAGACAACAATTGAGCACACGCTCTTGAAAACAGCGTTGAAAAATGTTGTTATCCTTGTGAGGTAAGTTTCATACAGTCATCTTCACAAATGACTAAATTATTCCACCGATAAGCAGGCAAATGCCTGGAAAAAATTAATGAATCCTGACCGTAGGAGAATTAGAGTAGACAAAAGGCAGTGCAAGCAGCATCTAAAATGGTTACCATATTTGATTCTTCAATGAAATATATCCTCTACCACCACCCCTCCACCTTACCTCTCTATGTTGAGCCTCGCTGTTGGCAGACTTACAATGTAAGAGCATAGACCCATTCATAACAGTAACAGTAACAGTACCAGCCTTGGTTATCAACATTCCTAGACAAGTGAGTGTGTGTGTAACATCATTAAAGCACTGCATGTAAATCAACTGTACCAACCTACAACTGTGATGCAGATTTGAAACACGCACAGAGAAATACTACGGATGTTTCGTATGGATGAGAGCTGGTCACCACCCTGATGTTTCTCTGGTCTCCCCCTTCACAGCTGGTTGTGTAACAGCTGTGCGAGGCTGTTGGAGAGTGAAGGGAGGGATCTAGGCGGACGGCGGGTTTGCTCCGGGGACCGTGTGGAATGTGAACACCTTGGATCATGACAGAAAGCAGAGAGGAAGGAAGGAAGAGAGAGAGAGAGCAGAACAAAGGAACGTCCATTGACTTAATCTCAAAGATAAAATAACCTCTCCCAATGGCTGGGAGAGAGGTGGGATGACCCCCTCCTTTTGGGATGTGGAGGGCGGGGCCTTGTCTGCAGTAAGCCTGCTAAAGGGGCAGCTAGATCTATCTAGCCTGCTTGATAAGATAGCTTATGGTACAGCTCGAAAACCGAAGATTCATCGCACGTTGCACACATTTTTTGATTGAACACTTACCTCACTTCTTATATCATAAATGTACTTGTGCAGTCTTTCAGGCTCAAGTGTACC
Source organism: Synaphobranchus kaupii (assembly GCA_029718625.1). Lineage (NCBI taxonomy): Eukaryota > Metazoa > Chordata > Actinopteri > Anguilliformes > Synaphobranchidae > Synaphobranchus > Synaphobranchus kaupii. The sequence continues at coordinate 23,236,533 of CM056383.1, forward strand.
CCCAGTATACATTAAATACACAATGATTACAGCACTGTTTAAGCACTGGTGTATGGTTAGGGTATCGTGGGGTCAATGTTATGCAGAAGAAAAAAAACCTGGTCTAGGTGTATTCAAAAAGTTAGTGTCATTACACAAACACAAACTCAACACACATAAATCATTTTCTAAGGTCGAAACAAAATATCACACATTTCTTACAGTGCAATTGCAATGTAATTACTTTACAGTATATTCCAATTAGTCCAATTCAGCACATTCTAATTCAACATTTATATATTTAGTTGGTAAATAGTTATGATATAATCCAGTATGTGGAATAGCACATGACCACATGGTCACGTTACCAAAAAAATGTCTTTTCTGCACTGCCTGGATAATTCAGTGTGTGGGAGTGTTGGTTTAGGAATTGGATAACTGATCATCCCTTATCACCAAAACCACTGTCTGAGAACATGCTTGTGAGGTGGGGTCACAGATATTATCATAAACCAACCAGATAATAACTGAATAACTGAACTGTTCATTGAAATGTCCTTTGTGTTAATGCCAAAACATTCCAATTTTATGCATCTTCCACCCAAAACTCTGTAACTTGCAGGAAAAGGTAGGGTGGAACGAATATAGGGAAGTCAATCATCGGGTTAATCTGTAATAGTATCTGTGGTGTGGTACCTGAGTTTGGCTGACACTTTGGCTCCAAGCCCTTCGTCTGCGTTAGTTCTCCTGTTTTGCTCTGCTCAGCCATCTGGTTAGCCTGTAATATCTGTGGTCACCTAATTATTAGAATTAGGATTAGATTGGTTTTCTCTTTCCTTTCCAATCTTTCTTTATCCTTTATTTTCACCTGTTGCCAGTTGTGTTCAGCTCTTTTGCCTCAAGAGCTTTGGCTAACAGGTCTTTTCCAGTCTTTTCCTTCACTCGTTTTATCGAGTTTTGTTTTGTTTCGCCACCTCTTGTTACGCCTAATTATTTAGTGCGTGAGGTTCTTTTGTTAGTTATTCTCGCTGTTTATCGAGATCGCCTCAGTTTTTGGAGGTTGCTTTATTTTGCCTTGTGCTAGGGAAGCTTTGCTCCCGATCCTGTGTTATCTCAGTCCTGGTGCGGCTACTTCCGCGTTTTGTGGCGTATCTCTCTAGATACACTTTTAGAAATCCTTATCGGTCGCATTTGGTTCTCCGAACCTTACACTCCCCCTTACAATCTGTTGATTATCAAGCCTCTGTGGGCTGATGCTACCTCTTGCTGTGTGGATCAGCTGGCGAGACCCATGGTTTGAAACCCAGAGCAGACCTACCCCATCATCCCCAATCTCTGTGGCCATTTTTGCACTGTAGTTTCAATGCATCAGAGATGCCAGGAAGCAAGAGCCCTCATATCAGACTACAGAGGATGACTATGCAGTAATGAAGGTTTCTGAAGAGCATTCTAGTCAATTCTGAGACAATCTTGAAAGTGTCAAATGTATTAGTTATTACTAAAAAAAAAACTAAACAAAACTGCAATATTCCAAAATTCAATATTCTGTTTTCTTTACAAGGCAGTGATTTATTTTATTTTAATGTCTGACTTTTTAATTATTTCGACTTTCTCATCGGATGACACACAGGGCTTCCATATGAAATATACATTTGTTCTATTGTCGGCATAGGTAGGCCCCCCTCGTGATTAATCCTGTAGATTACTTATCTGTGGATGACTAAATGGAAATTTTGTCAAAATTGAGTCTCTTGTAATCAGAGGTGGGAATGGAAAATTTCCACTTGAAACTGGCTATCTAGCAAGCAATAAACCATTTTGACAAACATTTCATGCTTAAAAATAAAACATTTTTGATGAAGCTGACAGGCTAGTTAGCTAACTGACTTAGTGGTTAATGTTGGATGTCATTTTACACAGCCCTAGCTAGCTAGTGTAAACTACATTAATATGTATAAAATGTAATGGGGCATGGGAAAGTCATTGGAGGTGGGACATAAACTGAATGACAATTGATCAATAAGAGGTGACCTGTATTTTACTGATCCAATAGTTCAGCCTTAGCCTTTGGAAAAAAATATATTGTGTCCATTTAATTTATGAAGGCAAGTGTATTTATATAAATATCTTTACTTGATGCTGGATTTTCCTATTTGAGAAAGTGGCACACAGGGGCACACTTCGTATGGCATCTTGTCTATGTTTAAGTTTCCTGAACCAATTTCATCCCCTAACCAACAAATGGCAGGGTTGCTTTGGCAGTATCTACAGTGCTGAAATACTACTACTACTACTACTAATAATAATAATAATAATAATAATAAAAATAGTCATCATTATAATATCATTTACATGTCATAATAATACAATTGATATGGTGTAATTTGCATAACTTGCTTTAAAGCCATCAGTCAGCTAGGGGTAAGAGTTATGTTTCCGAGGAAAGGATTTATGATCTGTTCACAAAAAACGACAGAGCTTATGAGGAATAATTGTTGCTCACATTTCTTAGTTATCAGCCACATTTACATGTTATTTGCCCATGTAACAGTCTCCACATGATGACATCATTCTAAACTGTCAAAATTCTGTCTTAGATTGTGCACGCGCACACACACACACACACACACACACGCACACACATGCTCATAGCCTACCTCGGCATTAAAATATTGGCCCCTACCTTGTAACACAGATGATAGGACTGTATGTACGGAGGAAACGGTTTGTGTGTGGTTTGTGTGTATCTGTGTGGTCCCCTTTTGCAGGGACATTAAAAGGTCAGGGATGTCCCAGATAAATGTCATCCGTGCGACCTCTATGCTGCCGTTATTCAAATCCCCGCCCACACTAGTGTGCTGAAGGCTTCCGAGCGAACGTTTCTGAAAGGCACTGACGTCACCCGAGCCTGCATTTATTATGTTGGTGACATGTCAGAGTCAAGCGTGTGTGTGTGCGGCAGGACGCCTGTGATGTCTTTCGGAGCTTTTATCTCCGCGCGCATCTACGGAGAGTGCGTCACGCTGTCACCCGTTTTCGACAAAATGAAGGAGTTTGCTTTCGGCCGTGAGTGAACTGGACCAGGTGCCTTCGCCTTTACCCCTGCTCTTAGAATGAACCAGAGTTTTATTATTTTTCCATTTAGGTTTATGTAAATGGTAGCGTCGAATTAAGGTGGACATGCAGGTTGGCGTTCTGACGGTAAGATTAACCTCCATGGACACCAGTAACCGCACTGAGGGATCTCTGGGGATAACTGTGACTATCAATCCTGCGGTTTAGACATATAGTATCCTATCAGGCCACCTTACACTGTGCGTTTCTTTCTATTCCAAGCAATTTTAAACACAATGATCACATTCTTACCTTTTTAAATTATTCAGATAATCATTTATATGTATGTGCATTTCTTATTTAAAAAAACATGTTATTCTTAATTGCGCCAAATTCCTATTAAAATAATTAAAAGAAAGATTATTGTTTATTTACATATGTGCCATGTATGGCACATAAACAGACAGACAGCACATCAGAGTAATGGTTGAATTTGAGCATTAGTTATGTAGTGTGCAAAGCCGTTCACAATCATGTTTGGCATTTGTGTATGTGTGTGTGGGGGCTGCTGGCTGTTTGAAGGGAAGAAATAACATGTTGGGTTTTTCCTGACCTTTTATTCAGATTGAGTGTGTCATATCCATCAAAGGGAGACATTGTCATGGATGTGGCATCACTATATTACACAACGGAAAGTGATTCTCACTGTGAAACACCTGTGCCTGTCCTTATGCACATTCAGTGCATAAGGACAGTGCAAATGCACTGATGTTTAACTCAAGTAAGGAGTCATGTGACCTTCTTGAGTATAAATATGACATGATATTCACTAATTATACACAATCCAAAAAATGTATGTGTGTACGTGTGTATGTGGGTCCTGTGTGTGTGTGTGTGTGTGTGTGTGTGTGTGTGCGTGTGTATGTGGGTCCTGTGTGTGTGTGTGTGTGTGTGTGCGTGTTGTGAAATACTAGTCTCAGGAGTTCAAACACACAGCTGGATGCAGATGATAAGGAATCATGAACTGTGGAGATGCTGTTTTATCAAGGTTATCATGCTAATCCTTTTGTACATATTTTTTGTACTTATTGAACATATTTCCTAGGGGAGAAAGTTAGTACCAGTTCTAGAGTTCTTCCATTGTACTTGTGGTGCTTCCAGTATAACTACCATTCTCTATTGTGTTTTAGTTTCATCACATTAAATGACATTTAATAACTTAATACACAACATAAATTAAAGTTTTATTCTTTTATTGTTTTTCATAGAGGAAATATTACAATTACATATATTGGTTTTAGAATCCGACATTGAAGTGGATTGAAAATATTTACATAACTACTTACCTGTGAAGAGATGTTTGAATATTTATAAGCCAGCAAACATACAGTGGCTACTAGATGCCCGCTTGCTGTTGGCACAACTGTCGTTCTTCCGGTGTTTTGCATATGGGCACTACAGGGGTCCACTAGTGGGCAGTCGAGGCAATGATCAGCAGTTCAGTGAATACCAAATAGTTGGTGATTGGTCCTACCACTAGCAGACCTCTATAGTGCTGATTCGTAAAATACTGGCACATCGACAGCTTGCCCTGACAGTGGTCCAATGGGAGCTTACTCGCTGGGTCGCTTTTCTGGAAGTCCTGAAACCCAGCAGACAATGTAGCTGTAGCTTGAACAACACAGAAATCTACATTGTATGCCAGGTTCAAGCCATGCCAATGTTTGGTGTTCGCATCTCCACTTCCATAATTGAATGTCTACAGTACATACAACAGTCACACAGACATACTGTAGCACATCGTAGTGGAGGCTCACAGTTGTAGACAATCGAAAGGTCATTTTTATCATTTCAATGAGCATATGTAAACACACTACATGCATCTCTGCATAAACATTTATTTTATGATGAATTTATTTTATTGTATTTATTCATGTTTTATGTCTGAACGTTTTTTTACTGCATTTGTGTCTGTGCAATATGTTTGTATGCACATACAGTATCTGAGTGTGACAATATATGCAAAACATTTCTGAAAAAGGCTATGAAGGCTATTCATTCATATGGCTAGTCTGTACAGGTGGCTTTTGTATTGTCTTACATAAGAAACATCAGAGTGAAATTCAAGCTGTTCTATATATCTGCATTTATGTAAATCTGGCCTATTTGTTCTCCAGTTTGTTTTAGATTTGGTAAAATCAGAAGATAAATATATTTCACAGCAGTTTGTCTTTATATTATATTCACATATATATTATATATTATGCCCTCAAATATGCTGTCAAGACTCAATAAAACTCAAACTCAAAGCCTTTCTCAATGTATATTGAGACATAGTGTTTTGTTCTGTGGTAAAGCAGTGATAATACTGTGATGGATTATGGATAATCTGCAACCACTCTCCAACAGAATCATTGTTTTACTGGCAATCCAGGGCAATTTTCAGCACACGAGACAGACAAAGATGCACAAATTAATGAAGAGATTCTTCTACACAAAGAGAGCGAGCGAGAAAGATACAGAGGCAGAAAAAAGCCCTGACAAGGGCCTCTTTTAACGTCCGTGTCGGAGACAGAGAGAGAGTCCCACTCACTCTAGTCACAGGATGAAGCCCACATTGTGATAACATACCACACAGTCTGAGAGGAATGTGCCAACAGGAAGTGGGGAATGCCATCAGAGACCCAGTAGCCAGATGTAGCTACTGATTTGCAACACAGGATCTACACTGACTACTGAGCAACTCATGGGCACCAGAACACAACGTACCATCCCTCGCCTCGAGTCTTCCTCAGAGTAACTAAAATGAGAGGGGGAAAAGGAGAGGTGGAGAGAGAGCTTTTTTAGACAGTCAAAAAAACGTAAAAGGCCATAACCACACAGCTACTGTTTACTGACAACCGTTGTGCTCCTACACCCACCACACTAATGGCAGCCAACTGAAGCAATCACAGTTGAGCAGAGAGAGATAGATAGGGAGAGAAGAGAGAGAGATAGTGTGTGTGTGTGTGTGTGTGTGTGAGAGAGAGAGAGATTTATCTTCCAATGGACATTTCAAGCAAATTTTTAGTACTTGCAGGGACAAATATAAGAATCAGATACAGGGGACCAACCAGAACATGCTTAGTATACAAATGGATAGATGGCGGCAAGCAACAGTCCATCTTTCTGGGCCTGGCCATAAAAAGGGGGGGGTCAAAACACCTTATAATTCATGGTGTTTATTGATTAAAATATTTATTAACTGAGTTCAAACTTTATAGCATGCAATAATGGGTGTTCACCATTGTACACAGGTGTCAAGCAAAAATGTACACTATTTACCAGCTAAATGCTTGCTAGACAGCTTCCTGCTAAAACACATGCCATGTTTCATAGTTTTGGTGGCTTGTGATGTCAGCTGGATACAAACCATTTATATTTAGACTGAAGTCGATAACTGCTTTTCACTGTGTTCACTATTGAAGGCTGATAGAAATAACATATGATTTAACCAATGCTAAATTTGTGTTCTGTCATTTTTTTTGAAACAGGAAATGTATCATTCAATGAAATTAAAATAATTGTGAATTGTAGACATTCATGACACTCACAAGAAAGCGTTATCAAATAGGAATAGCTCTATTTTCCTTTACAAGGGATGTTTGTTTGTCTGTAAACTGAGACCAGTTAATTCAACACTTCCCAGATAAAAAAACATTCCTTCCTTCACATTTAGTGTCAGATCTCACAGAGTTATAAACTGGGGTGTCAAGCAGCAATCATTCTTTATTTTAAGGAAAACTGAATCAGTCCCTTTTCACTGGTGATGAGGATTAGAGTGGTATCACAATGGACTGTTTGGGGAGAGGAGGGGAGGAGGGTGCAAAATGTGAGGGGAGAAAGAGAGGTGCTTAAAAGCATATTAAAAAATCACAGCAAATATTTCCTTCAATAAGAAAAAGAAAGAGACCCTGTCTGAGAACGGTAATATTTTGACTTAATTTATGAAGGCAAGACATGGACCGCACTCACACTCAATATCCTCAAGCAAGAATACTTCCGTTTCAATCAATCCATTCAAAAATTGTTTTTGATTATCACCTACCCATAATCACTGGCCAAATGAAGTGAAAGGAAAGGGGGTGGATCCTCAACAGTGCATTCTTCTGGACTTTTTAATGAGCACACTGATTATCAGAATGTGATTGTACACAGAATATTTTTTGAACTGACGTTGGGCATTTTCACTTGATTGGAAGTGTTCTTCCTGGGGAGTATTGAGAGCGAGTGCTGGTCATGTCTTGCCTTTGGCTATAGTTTTTATGCACTTACGCACCAATATAAACCATTTTGGACAATGTATTAAGGCACTTGATTTTTTTTCTTTCATTTAGGAATGGACGTTAAAAAAAGAAAACAAATGTGGAATGACTTCTTTAAGTAGAGACATTGAGTACAGAGTGCCTGGCATGCTTCCATTCCAGGAACTGCATACCTGAAACCTTGTGACTGTATTGAACATACTTCAACCAGCTGATGGTCACTTGATTCTTATGTTTCTCTATTAAAGAAACTGCTGACGGCTTCTCCTTCTCTCCGACTCCCTCCTTTTTTTCCTTCTCTCTCCTCGCTGGGAACACTTGACTGCCTTCTCTCGGATTCCGGCATTCCCATCACTGTCCTGCATTTTCCCCAATCCATATCCCTATCCATCCCAACTGGAATCATATAAACTCTGTTAGACCTTAATTGACACCGGACATTTTACTGTGCATGGGCCACAACTGGGGCATTATGTGCAGTCCTGTTTAAGAGCCCGCTCCCTTCGTAGAGGAATACTGGACCGGGACAGTGAAACCGGGCACTGCATCTCGAACAGATGTGAGAGTGTCCACTTGTGGTAATGCGTTAAAGTGTCCGGTGGACACGGGTTTGGGGGGTGTGACGGGGATGTGGGTGGCGGTGATGATGTAACCGCTACTCAGTGGGAGAGTGGAGAGCCTCTTGAAAAATTGTTGCCGTGGTAATTAGGAGCCCGGTGGTAGGATGTACGGATCAGGGAAACATGGTCACACGCTAGTGCTCAGGCATTCCTACCGTATGTACATGCACAGTATCCCTGTGATTTCAGCAAAATATTTAAGGCCCGTTTCTCTCGCTTATTCTTTTATGTGGTTCAGTATCCTCTATAAGGTTATCACTATAAGGATCTCTTGCATGAGCACAGTCCCACAAAATGCACAGTTTGACAGACTGACAGACTCTGAACTGTGCAGACCTACACCCACATTAGCACAGGCTCTCAAACTGTTCATGTTCACAAAATGCACATACACACAAACCGTGCAGACTCAAAACTGCGTACGCACGGACTCACAAGCACATTCGCAAAGACTCACAATATCTGTGGACAGATTAAGATGGATGTGACAAATGTGTTGAAACCACTTTCATTTCAGTTCTGTCAGCGGAACACAAGGCCATATGTGTACACTAGTTAATGGTAAGAAATGCACAATAATACTTGGGTTGTACCGTGATTGCCCAATAATAGCTTAAAACAAATATCAGTATCCACCAAAGGGATAAGATCATGGCTGATATGATGGGCCAATATGATGATACAACTTATGATTTCAGAGAGGCAATGCTTTTGGTGCGCCACTGATGCTATAAATTAATTGCTCAGAAAGTACCGTTATCATAGTCATGTGAACCTTGTTTATTATTTATTTTAAAATAATATTTTTACCGGCCAAACTCACTAGCGAAGACATACAGAGGTTCTCAAGACTCATGCACTGTGCTTTATAGTGAAATACGCAAGTTACAAATACGTTTTTCCTTTATAAGTTCATGTCTGTTCTCATCTACTTCTTCCATGAATGTGGAAACTTGGCTGCAGTTTTCATTTCTGCTAAATTGTGAAACAGCAAGGTGTTGTCATCGATAACGGCCAACGTAGCCAATCAAATACTGGTAATTGATATTGGCCCCAGAATTTCTAGTTAACTGGTCTAATACAGTTTCACTTCTGACACTTAGGAACTCACTAAAAACGAACAAGAAATGCTGGCGATGTTTTACCTCAAACAGCAATGCATACGAAGACTGCATCATAGGCTGGTGAATCCTTAGGAAGATCTGAGACCAAAACAAAGCCAGATGTTAAGATCGCTTGTCAACCTATTTCTATGCAGCATATTTCTATGCTACAGTACAAATATCAATACTATTACACTACAGTGCCAGTGGTATAAACTACAGCATTAATGCTATTACACTATAGTATCAATGTTATTACAGTACAATAGCATGGCTATTACACTACATTATCAATGCTATTACACTACAATAGCAAGGCTATTGCACCACAGTATCACTGCTATTACACTATAGTATCAATGTTATTAAATGATAATATCAATAATATTACACTACAGTATCTATGTCATTACACAATAATATAAATGCTATTAGCCTACAATATCAAAACTATTACATTACAGTACCCAAGCTATACACTGCAAAAAAAGTGGGTCTCCAATCAGAAGTGAACTTGAAGTGAATATCCTAAGGAATAGCCAGACATCCAGCTCAAGTGCTTAGAAATGACATACTTTACATCAAAAAGAAACGTTCATATTTCTCTGTTTAGAATTTTGTCAAAAGTAGGCACAACCTTATCTCAAGGCTTTGCATTCATATATGAATGAAAACGAATTGCATAGGGTCTTTTAAACTATGAGCAGCTACCTGAGATTCTTCACACTATTTGTTTTAAAGAGCTGCAGTGAACAGTACTTCACATTAAAGAAATTGAATGTGCTGTTCCACCAGGACTCAAACAGACTTTTTTATTCTCCCTCTGGAGTTTATCTGAGCCCACGTTTTCTGTACAAGAGGCGCTCGTTATCAGATGCTCTCGTCCTGTGGCCAAGTTGCCATGACGTGGGAAGGGAGATCAGAAGCCCCCTCAAATCGCCTCGGAAGCCCATTCTTCCAGAGGCTAGAAAGTCAAAGAAAAGAGAGGTTTTGCGCCTTTCGCTGTAGCATCACAATGCCCTGCTGCTGACTAAGTTCGGGGCCGGAGATAGTGTCTTTGCGCTGACTGTCTTGCGCATCTTATCTGTACTTTTTCCACACCTTAGTGAATGTTTTCTTTTTTCTTTTGTCTGCAACATTAGAATTCACTCAAGCCTGGAGCACCAGAAAATACTTGATGGTATTGTTTTGACGCATGCAAATGATCCTATATTCCTGAGAAGAGAGCTCGATTGGGAAACAGGAGAAATAACTGTCTGAATGAAGTGTGTGCGTGTGTATGCACGCGTGTCTGTGTATGTATGTGTGTGTGTGAGTGTTCTCATGTGTGTTTGAGTGTGTCCGTGCATGCTTGTGTGTGCGTATGTGTGTGTGCATGTGTGTGTGTGTGTGTTTGTGCATGTGTGTTTGTGCGTGTGTGTTTGTGCATGTGCGTGTGTGTGTTTGTGCATGTGTGTGCGTGTATGCCTGTGTGTGTGTGTGTGTGCATGTGGTGCGTGTATGCCTGTGTGTGTGGTTTGTGCATGTGTGTGCATGTATGCCTGCACGTGTGTGTGTGTGTGTGTGTGTGTGTGTGTGTGTTTTTTTTTTTGCATGTGTGTGCATGTATGTGTGTGTGTGTTTGTGCAAGTGTGCGCATGTATGCCTGAGTGTATGTGTGTGTGTGTGTGTGTGTGTGTGTGTTTGTATGCCTGTGTGTCTGTGTTTGTCTGTGTGTTTGTGCATATATGTGTGTGTATGCGTGTGTTTCTGCATGTATGCCTGTGTGTGTGTGTGTTTGTGTATGTGTGTGCATGCCTGCGTGTGTTTGTGCATGTGTGTGCATGTATGCCTGTGTGTGTGTGTGTGTTTGTACATGTGTGTGTATGTGTGTGTTTGTGCATGTATGTGTGTGTGTGTGTGTGTGTGTGTGTTTGTGCATGTGTGTGCATGTATGCCTGCGTGTCTGTTTGTGCATGTATGTGTGTGTGTTTGTGCATGTGTGTGCATGTATGCCTGTGTGTGTGCGTGTGTGTGTGTGTTTGTGCATGTGTGTGCATGTATGCCTGCGTGTGTGTGTGTGTGTGTGTGTGTGTTTGTACATGTGTGTGTGTGTGTGTGTTGTGTGTGTTTGTGCATGTGTGTGCATGTATGCCTGCGTGTCTGTTTGTGCATGTATGTGTGTGTGTTTGTGCATGTGTGTGCATGTATGCCTGTGTGTATGTGTGTTTGTGCATGTATGCCTGTGTGTGTGTGTGTTTGTGCATGTATGCCTGTGTGTGTGTGTGTGTGTGTGTGTGTGTGTGTGTGTGTGTGTGTGTGTGTGTAGGCCTATCTGAAAGCAGGATTATTAGTCCTCCCCCAGGTCTCTCTGGGTGAGAGGAGAGATGAGCAGCGCAGTGCAGCAGCCTGTCACCGCCCCAGAGAATCTCAACATAATTACTGACTGTGTGAGGAGGGCAGTGAAGGATCCAGCCCCCAGACTCAACCTGATTACCACCAATTGTGAAAAGCTAACTCTGCTGGGTAGATGTATCAAATGAAAGCACTACCAAATAAATCATGATTCTAATTTAAATTTTATGCCAAAATAGATGGCTAGAACACAGCAGCATCTGTTTAAAAATTAAATATAAGATGTTGTGATGCAAACACTTTTGATATGTGAAATTTCTCTTATTTGATATGCCAGTAATGCAAACTTCAGACTTTAATTTTCCGAAATAGAGCTTGATACACAGCCCAATAGAAATGAATTTAAGGAAATTCAGGGCATGCTGCAAATATGAGAACAGATGAGATGAAAATAAGAGAAGGAGATGGAGCAGCAGCAATGATATCTAACTAAAACACATTAGCAGCATCAGGCACTGTGCTGAAATATGACTTCCTGCCTCTCGTTCATAAAGATTGACTTTAGCCATTATGCAGCAAAAATATATTGAAAACCTGATTCTCTCTAAGATCCTTCAAAGATCTCTTATGGAAACGAAACACTACAATGTATTGCAAATATGTGAGTAGTTTTGATAATATATTTTTAGAAATATATTTTAGCTACATTCAAAGTTAGCCATGATTTGTATATTTGCTCATGTTGCTATATCTTGATAATATATTTTTATTCCATTTCTGTGAGGGATGAATGGTTCACCACATTTGCAGTTTGGGAGGAACTGAATTGGAGGCCCTGACCAGAGCGCTGTAAGCATGGCTGCCCCGGAACTCAATTATGCAATTTTAGCAAAATCAGTGACAGTACAGTACAGGAGATGGCAGGGGGGCCACTCCGAGCGGAAATGTATGGTGCGTAAATTGTGCTTTTCTCGCACTCCATACCACTATGGAACACAGTGATTGTGTGTCGCCGTGGTGCTGATCAGTAGCTAGCCTGTTTTAATACAGAGATAGGCAAATATTTTCAAAAGAAAAGGTTTTACTTGAGTATACAGTATGTATTTCCATGGTACAAACCACAGACTTGCACTGTTTACGTTCACAAATCTCACAGGCTGCATTATGGAATTCTGTTTAGTTAGGCTTTAATTGTGGCTGAGGAAGCTAACCTATTTCCCATAAGGCTTGTTTGTAGGAACCTAACCCCCATAGTAGGCGTGGGGCTGTTGTAATTGGTTGGAATAAAATGTCACGTACAGACCAGCACTCTAGGACTGGAGTCGGACACCCCGGCAGGACAGCAACCAGCGACATCTTTGTTCTTAACCAGAGCTATGTATTCATGTGCAGACACTTTCCCTGGTTACACAGGTAGGTACACTTGAACAATATCGGTGTGTGCATATGTGTGCGCGTGTGCCCGCGCAAATTAATGTGAGTGTGATGGCGTGTATGTCTGTGTGTGTCTATGGGAGAGAGCCTGTATGTGTGTGCGTATTCATATGTGTGTGTTTATGTGTGTGTATGTGCGTGTGTTTGTGTGTTCCATGCAGCTCCTTGCTTGTGTGCACAATTTCTCCCTGTCCATTTCCTTGTGTCATTGCATTCCTTCTGCCATGCGCTGGAATGCCTCTCCCCTCCACCCCTGACAGTGAAGGCTTTCTTGGAACCAATGTCCCTGGCAATTTGCCTCAAAATCCACAGCTGAGAGAGATCCTCTGCCACTGAAATTCGAATTATGCTGTGAATGGCTTTATTAGTATTTACTGCCCCAGCCGCCACTGCTGTCTGAGAATGCCATGCACTTGGGGAAGTAGAGGCCTCTGTGTCACTAGTCTTTATGAAGGCCCCCATTTTAGAGAGATATAGGGGTTCTTTTGATCCTTATAAAATCAGGGAGTAGCAAAGCAAAAGGGAAATTTTCAACTATGAATAATACTGATAATAAAGACTGTGCATAATAACAATATTGAATTGTGTTCATAAAATACCTGTTTAGCTCCAAGGTTGTTTCATTGTGATTATCTGCCCTGATAAGATGTTACTGCTGCATACACCACTCAGCGATGGTCAAACAAGAACACGGATATATATTTTCACTGTCCTCAGGCAGAGCCTGCAAGGACTCACTCAACGACACAAGCCTCTGATTGTGGCCCAGAGCATCAATGGCTTCCCACCAACAGGAGAGCGATAGAGAGAGAGAGAGAGAGAGAGAGAGAGAGAGAGAGAGAGCGATAGAAAAAACTGTTCCCCGCTCATTGTGTCTCCGGAACATGAGTGTAATTGGCTGTGACCTGCTTTAAACCCAGCCGGCGAGCCAGAGGTCCAGGGGCTGTATTTCCTGCTCCCCCGAGGACGGAGATCACAGAAGGAGAGCGAAAGCTGCCGCACTGTGCGAAAGGCCTTACTGCAGATACACAATCTCCAGCAGTTCCAAGAACTGTTACTGCGCACCACGGGCTCAGCCCGGCTTCGCATCCGTTTAATCATTGCATTATTTGGGAAAGGGGCTGCCCACGTAATCGCACAAAAGAAGAGAGCTTGATGGGAACTGGGTCGGTGCTCGGCAGAGGGTCGCCTCGTTTGGCAGGGGCCTGGAGTGGCCTACCGGAGGTTCAGCCAGCAGTGTTATATTCCTCCTGGGTCAATGAGTTCACAGCTCGGCTGGGCTCAGCTTCAGCCACAGTCAAGCATATAGCATTACACCGAAATGAGGACCCGTAAATTCTGTTCCATTAAAGCTGCACAATACTACTCGGAATAGCATTAATACCAGCTGTACTCGGGAGCGAGCTGACCTTCTCCACACTGACATGGCCAACGGCTTGCACTCCCATAATAGAGCGTACGCGTCTGTGATGGAAGCACAGAGTCTTAAATGTGAGGTCTGCCTCTTTTCTTTTACCTCTAAATATAATTCAGCTCAGTTAGTACTGCTGACTGATGTCATAAAAGATATCAAAAGAACACAAGAACATGAACAGAATTTATATGTCAGTCGCTTAAACTCTGACCTAAAAATAAACAATTAAAAATTTCAAGTTTCCGGAGACCCAGTAAGTATTTAAATTTTTTGTCATAATGCAAGTGTCTTGGATGAAAAAAACATGTTACAGTGAAACTATTTTCAAAAATGTTATTTCTGTCTGTCGTGTAGGTTTCAGCATAGTAGAATATACGGTTTTTGAGATGAAGACCTGATAAGTATGTCCCCTACAGGGGACAAAAAATAATTACCAGGTATTAGGAGGATATCTGGTTTTTTAACATTACATAACATTCACTTAGAACCTTATCCAGAGTGACTTATGAAAGTTAACAGGCCAGACGTTCCCCTTCACATATCATATTAAGGTTAATTGAGGTTGGAACTTTTCTTGGCGCGTGGCATGTCTACCAGACAAAAACCTACTGCAAATGGAAATTTCCACATCATTCTGGATTCCTCTGTCTCATTGTCACATGGAGCAGGTGCAGGGTCAACAGGTGCATCCACCTGGTAAAAGGTACTGACTGCATTATCTGCACTAAAAACCCATTTGTATAGGTAACGTAAAGTAGCCTATAACTCTGCCGGCCAAAAACAATATCGCGTGTGTGAAAGAATCAGACTCGTAGTATTGTTAGCTAACGTTCAGGTAAGATGGTATTTCGGTGTGTATTTCAAGGTTGTTCAAATCATGCAAAAAAAATAGGCACCACAAAGTTTTCACCGATTTCCAGTGGAAGATCAACAAAGAAAACAGCTATGGCTTCTTGCTGCTCACATGGATGTCACTAATTGAGACTCTAAAAAAGTTTGTAGTGACCATTTCACGGAGGATGACTATGTGAAAATCAAAAAAGGACGGGCGGGACACCCTCTACTGAAGGAGACTGCTGTGCCATCACCTGTTTTTCTTCATGCACCGAAAACAACTGACGAGCAGGTAACTAATAAATGATTGCATGTGTGATCTATCTATTCAGCTAGCTAGCTAGCTAGCTAGTTGCCACGATTGGGAAGTCATGGAAGTGGTCAAACATTTCATGCAAATTGGTAGCCAGTGTGCTTGCTTGTATATGCTGTGTTATTCTGTAGCATGTTTGTGTTTAGCTGACTTGTTGTCTACCAAATATGTAACTTTACGGCAAAACGGATTGTGTCGGCAACTGTGGAGTACAGCAGATAGCCTACAGGCAGATACCCTGGCTAATCTACAGCTAGCTAGGTGAGCACAAAGTAAAGGATTCAACGATAGTTTGACTTGAAAAATGATGGTATAATCACTGAAAATAACCCCGATAGACTGTCGTCGTATTTTATTTGCTCTGGGTCCACCTTGGAGTGTTTAAGTGCGTTTGGTAGTGGATGCTACTACTTTCCTACGAGTTGTGCTAGCATTAGCAATGTGTGTATGTCCAAAAGAAGGGACAGCATGGAATTATCTGAAAATGGTTTCCATCAATCAACTACATCATGGGTAAGTCATAATTGAGACATTATGTCCAAAATTCCGAACTAACCCTTTAAGGCAGGGGTGTCCAATCTTATCCGAATAGGGCCGATGTGGGCGCAGGTTTTTGTTTTAGCCCAGTATTATGGCACCTGATTCTACTTATCAAGGTCTTGATTGAAGACCATGATTAGTTCATTAGTTGAATCAGGTGTCACTAGGCTAAAACAAAACCTGCGCTCACACCAGGGGCCACATGTATAAACAGTGCTGAGCAGAACAATGCCTTCAGAATGCTGCATAAAGCGAGTTTCCACGCAGAAATGTGACAAAATATAGACAAACTTACTCGCTTAAAAAAATTGAGACGCTGAAAATGTTGCTACTGCTATGAACTGTAACGGCATATGACAATGGACGTTGAAAAGTTGTTTAAGATGAGTTGACATGGTGTCAGTGTACCACAACTTTGAAAAGAAAAAGGTAAAATTGACTGCAAATTCCAACAGAGGAGAATTCACAGCACCGTGACTCTTGTAGTCATGGAACATGGTACTTTTATTCTTCATGGCTATTTCTGACATAATGTGGCTTAAGAGGGTAAATGATCCCTCTAACCATGAAACGTTCCTAATTAAGAAAAAAGTCTGGGATTGCAGTTGTGGTTGGGACAATTGTGGTTGGATTCTGCCTTAGCCACAGCTGACAGCCAGTGACGGATACTGACAGATACCCTAGGGGGGGGGGGGGGGGGGGGGTTGGGGGTGAGGTTAGCCAGCTACTGTTCACGCCCATTAAGTTTGCCAGCCTGAGGTATGAATCATTGCAAATCTTTGAGAGCTGTTTTCTCAGGAAAGTGTTTTAAGGTGTACCAACATTCAAAGAAGCATATCTTCTTCAAATATTTGCATATTGCAGTGTATGAGACATCATTTGAAATCTCAGGATTTGTACTTTCATAAACTATAAAAAACAGAAAAATTACCCCATGTTACTTGTGGACCTTTTTACCAGCACCAGTCACAAATTCAGATGTAGCCTATAAAATAAGAATCTGCGTACCTCTGCACACGCTGGACACCATACGTATGTAATGTTTGGAGTCAGTGTGGCGACACCGTGACTGAAAGGCAGAGGGAGAAAATCTAAAACTTTGTAAAAGCATATTTCCGACTTTCTCCCTGAGCATTCTTTTACGCATTCTTTTACTCAGAGTTTTATACATGTGGCCCCAGCTCTTTTCCGATTAAAAATGGACACCTTTGCCTTAAGGAAATTGAATATACTACTATACAAAGGTGTAGAATCCCGGTTCAGAAAGCTCCCCAGCATTTGGTTCCAATCCCTGGATTTGATAATTAGCGTGATTATTCAGCCAGGAGGTAGAAGTAATCAGTGAGTCAGCTGGTTGAGTTAATGGGTGGAAGAAACACATGGCAGGACTTTCACTTTCAGACCCCTGGATCTTACACCTCTGCTACTATACTGAAATAAAATATGGGAATAAAATAAAAGATCAGAAAAGATATTACGGAACTTCTATATATGGGAAAACATACAAAGTATTGCTGCTTTCAGATATTGCCGTGCAGTTTTTAAGTGCACTGCTGTAAAATGTGTCTGTTTTACTGTTTATCATTTTTTCCCAAAAATAAATATAAATCCATATATTTACAGTGTATTGTGATTGCATTTCCATAAACGTTGCTCAATTCAACTTCTGCTTGCCATGTATTGAAATAAGACATTATATCCAAACAGTTAGTTACTTTATTCATTGTCCAGCTTGATTGTCAGAGTAAAATAAATAAATTAAAAAGTGCCTTCCTGCATTCCCCGTAGATTTTAGTTTTTCCGTGACGTGACTTGGAAAACCTCTTCCTGCCGTCTCTAGGCTTATTGGAATTCAATACACTGCCTATACGAGGCCCAGGTGGGGAAGCAGTGCCCATATATGGGCATAGTGACACGCACAAAGGTTTGTGGTGTACACAGTGTACTCACACTACCTGGCCGTGTCGCACCTCACTAAGGCCCCTCCCGATGTTCTGACACCTTCCGTCTGTTCCATATTTGGCTCTCATAAAAGTCAAGTGGATTGCCACATACAGACGGCCATAAATGTAGCTAAGATATTCACACAGACAAATTGTTAATGCTAAATGAACACTGGATTATTAATGCTAAATTATATTTTACACTGATAGAGTACATTTTATCCATTTCAGGCTCATAGAAACACTATTGAATTAACACTGAATATTTTTATTGTCTATAGAACATTTTCTTAATACACATGTATAGGGAAAAAGATACAACTTTCTAACAAAACCTGGTAATAACTAAATAACACGATGACTAAAAGACGAGACAACAAGTGACTGAAAATAATGTATAAGCAAAAGGAAGTGTTAGTGTGAAGTTGCGTTGTGGTGCTTTGCGATTGCATAACGACATAGCATTAGCATACTTCAATTTGACTGCGGGCATCTTTCAGGTCTAAAAAATAGATTTTAATCTCAATGGGACTAGCTGGTTAAAGGTTAATCAATAAAATGTTGCAAGAACCTACCAACAGTATATTTACCAGTGTAACGTCATGGAGATCACAGCACTATAAGTCAACTGGTTTAAATAGACTAACATAAGCAATGTCCCTGCACTGTTAATTCACAGCCTAAATCCCCGGACCTAAATTTTATTTACTCAATTTTCAATGCAGCAATCATCATTTTCTGGTTTCCACAACACCTTTACCGCGACTGTACTTCAAAGCATTACAACTTGTGGAAAAAGATCTACCAGAAAGGGAAAAATACAGCTAGTTCTCACACCATCGTTCACTTATACACTCGTGAATGTGTCATCTGAGCCTACCCCGCAATAAACAATAAATAAAGCAGGTCTGGTGCAAGCTAAAGAGCATGAAGATAAGGAAGAAGGAGATTCATCTTAGCTCCCGATGGAACCATTGTTCCAAATAACAGTTAGCATTCTAATGGCTATCAGTTGATTATCAGAGCAGCTAGAAACACAGAAGCATGATAAGGTTACATAGAAAATGTTCCCGCAACCAAAAAATAAATAAAAAAACGCTGATCAAGTGGCTGTGGACCACTTTGAATTATCGTTTCCTCTCCTCCCTCCTTAAAGTAAAGAAGTACAATAAACCTAAAGCTTGAGAATAAGCCAGAGCCAGAGAGTGTGTGTGTGAGAGAGAGTGAGAGCAAGAAAGAGAGCTGCCACACCTTCCTACGGAGAGGAGACCGCACGCTGCTTCCGTTTGTGGCTGCATTCCTCGGTGCTTAGCGGGAATGGCGCTCTCCGCGCGCACCCCAGTCCTGGGCCTGCCCTCCGCTGCTCTCACCCTTACTCCTCACAGCCACGGGTAGGCCTCAGGCCTAACTTGAGCATAGCAATAACCTTAGATCAAGAGAGCTATGTGCACCCCTCAATAAAACAATCAGCGAAGAATGCGGGGCGTCGGTTTAAAGCCCGCTGGTTTTCTCACGATGCTCCTGTCGTCTGTTCTCAGAAGTGTGCGTAAAATAAGGGAGAGAGAAAAATGCTTTGAATTTGTGAATGTCCATTTGAAAGCATGTACACTCCGTGCATTATGTTAATGCAAACCTTAATGTTGAAGGTGACTGAAACCTTTCTGCCAACACTCTACGCTGTTGTATAATGTGGTGACTTTTCATGGGGAAGACGGTGAAGACGAAAAATAATTTAAAGGATGTGGGGAAATCAATGTCCCTTGCTCCGGTACTCGATTTGACGATCTCACGCGGCGCTTTCGTTTCAGAGCATGCCATAGAGGAAGCATATAATGACATAATTCAGTTTGGATGTCTGATAATTGGCCGCTTCCCACGTTCATTTTAAGACGTGCCGCTCTTCGCCCGGGACATCTCTGCTCCGGGTCTTGGCTGGAACGAGATTATTCCTCGTATTCCTGGCTGCCATTCACAAGATCTGCAGCAGCGAGCGCCTTTTTACCCGGTCGGACGGACGTGCATTTACTCAGGGTCTTGAAGTCTCACAACTGGGCAGGGGGCCCAGTCCAGACCTCGTATTCTTATTTTCTACGAAAGCAGCCCGTCTGTTGCCTCTTTGGGCCGGTGACTAAGCCCACCAAGAGGGCCGATGCACGCTGCCCACGTCTACTCCGCCCCCTGATTCATCTTCCATTTGCTGCCGTCGACACACCCCCCGCCCCCACTGCCGCCCCCCTCCCTTCCCGCCCCTACCTCCCCCCCCCCCCCCCCCCCCCCCTCGCTCTGTCCAGTGTTGCTGCGACAGCTGATTTCCTGGAAGATCACCGGAGGTTAACCCATGCACTGATGACTCCTCCCACCTCTCCCCCGCGCAGTGTCACAAGTGGGACCCCTCCACCTGCTCTCTGATTGCCCAGGTCCCCAGCCAATCAGAACGTGCTTCCAGACAGCCCATTCATAAAAAAAGAGGAGGCTCGTACATATGAGGTACTGTATACACTGAGCCCCTGTAGAGAGTTCATTCAAAGTCACGGCTAAGACGGGGAAGCTGGGGGACCCTTGCATCACAATTTCACAGAACCCCGTTGGGGGACAGCTTCTGTAGGCCAGCCTATCGAAAAGGGACACAAGCACCTGAGCCTGCTCTCTGCCAGAAAAGCTGTCGCAGTCCACGCCTCACAAAGCTTAATTCTGTCAACTGCACAAAGGACTCGTGATTCAACATGGAAATTAACCTCTTCAACTTATTTCTCTGTACTGAGGCTAAAGATATATGTACTGCTAAAAGGGAAGTACATGAGTGACAGTCTGGCTCTCTCTCTCACGTATACACACACACACACACACACACTCTTCAGCTCTCTCCCCCCCGCACCTCACTTCCCTGGTATCTTTGCCTGTCCAATTTTAGCTTACCGAAATAATTTATTGCATCTACGTACTTTCTTACTTTCTTACACTGCCCCCCCCCCCCCCCCCCGCCCTCTCCACCACACCCCACCTCATTTCGCTTTCCAAGCTTTCACCCCGATTATCGAGGATCTGCAATCAATTTCACTGCTTTAACATGCAACATATGAGATCCATTAGTTGCCTGTGCCTTTCCCCCCGTTCACTCACTCAGTCTGGGTGGAAAGACTATTTCCTGGAGGCCGGGACCAGCTATGCTGCGAGGGGGTCCCCCTTCGCCGAGGGAAACCAGAACTGGCATCTCCACGGCGATGATCTCCGGCGGGCTCTGCCTCTCGCCGGGGCTGGGACGGTTCGCGGGCTCCTTCCCCGGGGCTGTAAAACAAAAAAAACAAAAACTTCAAAAAAAAAAAAAAAAAACGGTTCCCAGCCAGGGCTCTCCCCCCGTTCGGCTGTGGTCTCGGCAGATGGTCTTAAAGTGCCAGCGCCGGCTGTCTGGTGTCTGTTAGGTCCTCGTTAGCCTCCGTTCAAGAAAAAAGGTGCTTTCCCAGTTCAGCTGAGTGCCCGCTGCTGGCTTTAGCCAAGCCCATTGATAGCTCTGCGGTCACATGTCACGCAGCGCAGTCTCTCCCTTGCTCTCTCTCTCCCTCTCTTTCTCTCTCTCTCTCTCTCTCACTCTGATGCGGACGCGCAAACGCGCAGGCTATCGGCATACGCAGTCACACAGTGGAGGCAGACACCCAGAGTTCTTATAGAGGACCGCCAAGGGGTTGAGCAATTATCTGGCAGCCTATCGCAGAGCAGGGCAGTGTCCAATTACAGACTTCTGAACTGCGAGGTTAGAGAGAGGACATCCATTCAGAAAAAAGGAAAAAGAGAGAGAGAGAGAGAGTGGTGGTGGTGGTGGAAACGCCTATAGGCTGTGCCTCTGGTCTTTAACAGCAGGAAACTCCCCTGCCTGAGTGACTGGGGAATAATGGGCAGTGTCTCTAAATAAGGCAGGAGCCTGGCACATTTCGGAGAGCCCCCCCCCCCTCACATCAGTGCACTGGGTTAACTGCCTCAAACCCCACTTACAGCAAACTCTCTCACTGTGATTCTCTCTGAGCAAGCTGCGGGCATGATCACGTTCACGTTCACACTAATAGCACACAAAACACACACACATACGCACATTCACACAGGCAAAATCTTGTGAATACATGTATCAATTTTAAGCATTTGTTCAAGTTCTTTTTTTCACTTAGTTCTTTAAAAATATACATATAAAAAAAGCAAGGGCATTTTCAATTAATTTTAATAAATCATAACCATTGATTAGGAAAGGAAATGTCCTTGTGCAAGTCAGTTACTGATAAAGTAGATTTACAGTTACTTTAATCCATTCTGAAATAATCTTAAATTCGGAACAAACTGTATCCAGTAGAATTATTTCCTAAAACTTTCCTAAAAGACTTGGCAAAGACATGAGAAAGGCTTGTTCAACACACAAGCAGCTGGCTGTTAATACTTCAAAAAATGTTTTTAAAAGTTACATACTAGTCCTATTGTAATTAGATTAATTTAACATAAAAAAAATTGCATACACAATTACAGTTTAAAATACGTGAGCATATGCACATATGAACAGTATAGATGAACAAACTCGGCTACTTAATAAATGATGAGCTATACATTTATTCATGCCAGGACTCAATCAAAATTTGCCCTCAAAAGGACGGACAAATATAAACTTTAATTTAGAGATAATTTTTTTATTATTTTATTACATTTTATACTATTATTATAGTTCTTTCCGATAGCTGTTTTTAGCCAGTTCAATGGTTGCCACAACGAATGAAGAAAGGGTTTGTGTTAAAAGGAGTTAAAAAAAGGACAACTGACTGGGTTAAACCCAGGGGTTAGTTACAGAAAAACTACAAAGAGGAAACTAATATTACAGTTAGTTTGACGCCATTTATCATTTCACAGAATAGGGACTTGGTGCAGTTGGATTAGAAGAGACTTCTGTCCCTCTGTACCTGGGCATCCAAACCTGGACTCTGTTTCAGTTGGCACTGCTAAGCCTGATATAGCCACTTCAGTCTCCTGGAAAAAGTACCTTATTTTACCATATGGGAAATCTAACACCATCAGAGAGTCAAACTCGCAGACCTCCAATTAATTCATACAGATTAAAGAATGAAGACTAAAGATCTTCACCTGCCTTCATCTCCACGCCCCGTAGGATTCCTTTCTGGACCGAAACTGCTCTTTAAAGCACATGCATTCGCCATTAGTCACAGGAATAAAGTGACTCATCTTTAAGTTACCCTTAACCAAGCCACACCACTTTCATTCAACTTTTCACTGTTCTTTTTGAAAAAAATTTTGTTGCCTAAGAATATGGTTATGAGCAACGCGGCGATGTACTGACTTGCCGGCGTCTGGTCCTCGTAGTGAACAACAGAGAACCAGTCATCGGCTGTGAAAAAAAAGAAGCTGTACGCTTGACCCGTTCTGAATATTTTTAGGGGACAGGCTGACTCACATACAGGGGAGAGGGGAAGAAAAAAAAGACTGACCTTAAGCAAAAATTACATTGTTGCGTTTCTTATTTATTAAAGTCATACTTACACAGCAAAATTCTCTATCTTACGCTTACAATAGTCCAATAAGGACCGTGAGCACCTTGGGCTGTCTGACAGAAAGGTGCTATATAAATAAAGTTATTATTATTATTATGTGTAGGAGTTCATCAGAGCTGATTTTACACAAAACATTTCCCTTTGCAGTGTCTAAACAATTTAAAGATGAAATAAATATATTTTGACTCATACATAGTTTCATTACTGTATCATGGCTTGATAATAATATTTAGTTTTTTTATTCCTGATTAATTTGAAGAAAATAATTTAACTAATGGAAAATAATAGTACATACTACATGTTTAAGCTTGGGTAAATTATTATTAAAGACATACTCTATTATAGTTTCAAATAACAGTTAAGGTTTTAAGATGATATATTACTGGTTAGCTGATTTAAAATATTACAATAAAGTATTTCTTATATCAAATAAGCTGCTACATAATGTTGTATCTCATTAAATAATCAATATAGAATTTCATGAAACTTTTATTGAGTAGATTTAAAAAGTAAAATTAAACTGAGAGCATCCCATTTAATTGCAAAACTACAATTGTCATATAACTTATATGACTTATTTGAAAACTACAGTTTTCATATACCTTTACAACCCTAAAATAGTCATCCCATTTCATCCCATGGGTTTCAGCATATTTAAATTCCTAAAATTCAAAATACATTAAACTGACCTTCTTAATGTCTTTGAAAAACCCTGTACAATATTGTAATTCAATGTACAGGCACAGACATCATTAACATATTTTAAAAAGTATTTGTACAGAGTTTAAAACTCCTTTAAATCTACTGACGTGTTTATATAGGTGGGAAAAAAGTGCTTTAATTTTAAATTGTAATGTATCGAGTGGGCTGCAGTTTAGTTTGGAGAATGTGTATACATGTTTGTGTGTGTGTGTGTGTGTGTGTGTGTGTGTGTGTGTGTGTGTAGGTGGTGTGTGAACAGCTTCTCAGGTGAGAAAGCTGCTGTGATTTCACCATAAAACAGAAACACAGTTGGCCATCTGGGTCCTCCAGAGCACAGAGAGGAACCAGAGGCTGAGGAGCCCAGCACAGGAGGAGGTGAATCACACATCTCTATGTGTCACCGTGCCATTCGTCCTTTCTCAAATAAAGATTTTTCATTTATTTTCCGTGGGTGCTGTTTTGGTAAGGGAGGGAGGTAAACGCCAGTGACTCAGGTTGATTACTGTGTAACTAAAGAACGCACGAGAAGACTCCACGTCAAGACCTTTCATTATCCTTTCTGGTCTACACCCTAGCTCAGTACTCAGAGTGCTTCCTAGCCCTTTACAAAACACGTAACACTCATTGTTGCAATTCCAATATTGATTTATTTGTCTCCTTAATTACCCTTCAGGAAATACAATAGGCTGCATGATATTGCTAATATTTTGACTTTTTGGAAAATGTAATAACAAATATATTTCATAGCAATGTGTGTTTTAAAAAAATTAATAATCATATTTGTTCCAATATTGTGAAGTATTGCAAAAACCTCTGGTCTTGATACTATCTTTTTTTTCAATAAATTGTGGTATATTCAATTTCTGGAATGCTTGCTTAAATTAATTGTGTATAGCACAGTATCACAAATACAGCAATTGTCTCTTGTACTTTTACACTAGCTAAAATAATATTTTTAACATATACAATTTTAATAGGTAAATATGTACCTATAAAACATTTAGAAAATTACAAAATACCAATAATAAATGGATATTCAATAGATCTGTAGTGTATCACAGTGCAACTGAATTCTGCAGAAAATCTGTTCTGAAATAGATAATTGTGAGCTAATTAAATGCATGATGCGCTTAAGTGTTAGACACATTAGTCATGCTGTCTGTCACCAGATTACAACTGTGCTACTGAGAATTTAACACTCAGCATAAATACAAAGTGTATAAATCTTTCATAAAACAAGGTTCGCTGCTTCAAGGTTCAGATAATTAGAACACAAATATTACAGTAGGATTCACATTTGATTAATTGTTGAAAACATTTAATTTTATATATTTTTTGAATTTATATATTATTCTTAAATAAATATATAAAATCCAGAGGAGCAAAGACCTCAGCTACGAACTGTGTGTAGGCACTACAGCAAAAGAAAAAAAAAACACCCTGGCTTTCCCATTGACAGAAAACTCAAATTCTTGACATTCCACAGACTTAGAGGTGTGACCTAAAGCTTCCAGATGCCATGTGAATGTTGTTAGATTGGACACTGTCTTTGTACTGAAGAACCAAGTGAGAAATGTCAGGTATAGATGTTCTACGGCACTAATGTGCGGTCAGATCTGTGGTGGTGGAACAGTCTGTACTCTGGGTTAACCACATAAAAAAACTAATATTTTACTTCCCCGATTTATTTTAAATATCTCATTCAAAATACATTGTTGCATTAGAAATAGCCGAACTTAAAGTCAGTGTAATGTGCTGTTGAAAGGTTCAGTGATTTGCTTTAGCCAGTTTGAAATGTAACCACTGGAAACATAACAACACTGCTAAATCTTCAATGTTTTAATTACTTAATTAATTACTCATTTTGACTCATTGAATACGGCTGCTGGACTTCCTCATTCAAAGTACAAGATGCAGGGAAATTCTTTTTTCTTTGCTTGCATTTTACTTAACGTGGATCTTTACTCTAAAATCAGTTTTTGATGATAAACTTTTGTATAGTAATTTAAACCCACCAAGTATCTCATCCTGAAACACATTTTGTGTCACCACCCACTCTTGAAGTGGCAGCGGTACACACCTGTGTCAGAGGCATGTTTCAGATGCAAGGCTGACAGCAGGAAAACCACAACTTAGAATGTAAACTCAGTACTTGTATGATTCTTTTAACCTTATAACAGTGGAAGGACCAACATATGACGGTAAATTAGGGTGTAGTTTCCATTTGAGAGCTCAAGATAATTTGGTAATATTACAGTAAAATGATGCAAAACTGTAACATTAAGCAGCAATTAACTTCGCCCTGATCACAGGTCCTTACAAAGGAACAAAGCAGCAATTACGGTGAAATTAAGTGGTATAAGAGCTGCAGAATCCTGTCCTATTGTTATAATTGAAGGTAGAACCAGAGCCATTATCACATTTTTTTTTCAATAAAAAAATGAAGAATTAGACTGATATTACTGATAACATTTAAAACAAGCGCAATTTGTGCCTTTTAAAACCCAGGACCCGACTAGCAACAATTCATGTCCTTTTTTTTGAAGAAAAAGAACAAATACTTCAAAAATGCAATGTCGGAAGCCAATATCTTGCGGCTGCCTACATGTGCTGATGACCTTGCGACTGCAAATACATGAAGGAGTATACATGCACAATCTACATCCAGCTTCCATATTACAGCATATTTGACCGTAGTGTGGGCTGCTGGGCACGATTTTATAAGAGAGCGCAAACCAACTATGCAAGCTGGAAACATAAAAAGGCACAAACAAAAAATGAGAACATATAAGAGTGATAGAGGCTAATGCATTCTGTTTATACTGTAAACAGCTAATGCCACTTTTCTCAATTAGTAGATTGGGACGCTGGGACCATTTCAAGGTGTGAGCTGTACTGCAACTCCCAAAAGAAGGATCTACTGCTTGTTATCTTATTTATTTATTTATAAGTTATTTTTTATTGTATCATTAAAATAAGCAGTTGATCCTTTTTTGGAAGCTGTGGAGCACCCCACACATTGTGTTTATATATTTAAAAAATAAAAAAAACATGACAGTAAACTGAATGCCAGTCAGCCAATAAGTACTGACTGCTGTAACATCCACTGTTTCCTTGCTGGTGGTGAGAGTGCTGTATGCCAAGGCAAGGGGGACCCAGACAGAATGCAGCCGGGTTGATTTCACATCTTAGCGTGCAAAATAAGGGCTTTTCCTACATTCCTCTCCAGTGTGATCCCCACTGGGGGGTGACAGAAAGCAAGTGACGCAAGGGACCCCTCAAGGCTATGCCAACCGTCTGGTTTAAAAGCGCTGACGAGGGTAGAGACGGTCGCTCATTTGCATGTTAGGGAGAGGATACAACTACAGGAAGCACTTAACCTAAATGGACAAAAAAGCAAACGGTAATTAAAGAATTAATTCAACGAGCCGTAATCCACACATTTTTATTGGAAGCACAGCTTGTTTATTTCAGGTTTATGCTTCTCAAATAGCTCTGTTCCCCTCTATTTAGATTAAATGAGCACTTCATTCAAAGTTATTTGCTTCTTTTAGATTTGGTTCATGATTTGCAGTGTTCAGGAGAATGCCAGTGCACAATGTGTTCTTTAGTGTTCAGGGAGTTTACCTAAAGAGACAGAAATGATTCTTTATGAAGGATCAGCGTCAAATTGAAAGGACTGGTAAATAAGGAACAAAATGGCTGTATTTTAAAATGGCATATGCTCTCTGTTTTTACTTTGACTGGATAAAATAACTACAAAAAAAGTCTTCAGGAATAAAATTTATGTTAAAAAGAGATCTGAGAATTACAAATGATTTCCTCTCAGGTTTGATACAAAAGTAAAACAGAAAGAGTTAAACAGATCCAGGAGGGCGGCGGGGTGTGGTAGTGAGGGGTGGGCGTGGGTGTGGGGGATGTTTCGTGCAGGGGCGTGGGTGGAAGGGGGATGTTGACGGGGGTGGGGTGGTGGGGAATGTCGTGCCGTACTGGCTTTCAGAGTTGTGAGCCAGCGAGTCTGCGGCTCCACCCATAGGGCTGTGCCTTTAAAGGTGTGAGAGGATATGCAACTGTGATCACAGTTCTCTCCACCCACAACCCCTCTCTCTCTCCATGCGCCTCTGTCCCTCTTCCTCCTCAAATTCAAAGTCAAATGCACTTGATTTTCTCGTGTTGCAAAACCATTAAAATGCACAGATGGCATTAAACAACATCCCTGCCACATGAGAAAGATGAAGAAAAAAGTGAAATCAATCTCTCTCTCTCGTTCTCACTCTCTCCCTCCCTCCTCTGCCCACACGCCTAGCCGGCCCACTGGCTCCCAGCCCTGTAAACTCAGGATGCGGGACCCCGCCAGGCTCCCTCCCCTCCCCTCCCCCCAGGGGACCCCCGGCGCACAGCTCCGCTCTGACCCCGGTCCCCCTCCTCGTATATCCTGTGAGTGGGCCGGGCGCTCGTGGAGAAAGTAACGCGGCACTGACGCCGCCCCGCGCCAGCGAGCCAGAGGCAGCGGCATCCGCCCTCATCCTGGAAGTCGCAGCCACGCACTTTTCGAACATTCCATTCCCCCCCGCCCCACCTTTGTCCCTCCACAGCAAAGAGGGCTTCCTGCGCACACTACCTCGGCCTCTGTCACCCCACCCCCACCCCAACACCCGCCCTCGGTGACCCAGCCTCTACGCCCCCCGACCCCCGAGGTACCTTCCCATTGCTTCCTGGGGTGCCACCTTCCATGATCTCAGCACCTCACCAGGGTTGATTGAGTCACACAGATTCCTGGGGAAAGCAGCAGTTGTGGAGGGGACTGATTAAATTCGTAAGGCATGTTTTTTATAGGACAGGAGGGGAAGGCGGGGTGTATACTAACAGAAACGTGTGTCTTAATAATAAAAGACTGATATTAATACTAGTTATTACTACTAAGTAGTCTTCTATTAAAATCAACAAGAACAATAATAATAACAATAATGATAATAATAATAATAATACATGTGTTATAGTACTTTTCAATGACCCAATGGCACTTTACAATATTGCTTCAAAAACAATGCTAGAAAAGGCGAATACCGATGAATGAGGGTACAATATTATCTGCTGTCTGTCTGTCCATCTGTTTGCCTGACTGACTTTGAGCCTACGAGCATAGAGGACCTATCTAACCATATCCTCTGCGCTTCAGTGAACAAAAGAATAGGGACCCCACCCTCTGTGTCCAGTGTGAATTAACCCCACCGTCGCGCACGGAAGGCGTAGCGCCAAGACACAGTCCCGGTACACTCAGAACTGTCCACTCAGCAGCTAATCCATTCTGTCGCCTCTATCGGGTCGGCGATGATGGAAAGAGTTCTGTCTGCAGGAGATTGAGTTCATTGATATTGTGCAAGGCTGGAACTGGCTATGGATTGGGCAATCAGTCATACAGATGAACCACCCTTCACTCCCCAGCCCAACTCCCTCTGTCTCAAAAAAGAAAGTTAGGGGCAGGTGGCGGCGATGACAATGTTCCAAGACTAAGGGTCTGATTTAATAAGAACTATAAAACGTTTTAGCATGCGCAAAACCAATAACATAACCAATGGTCATGGTATGTGTTTTGCACCAAACGTTGGTTGTGTTATTAATTTTGCGTGTGCTAAAAGGTTTTGCGCATGCTAAAGGTCTTAGTAAATCAGGCCCTAAATGTAATTTTGATTAAAGTTAAATAAAATAAATATAAAAGCCATGTCAGTTAACTGAACAGAATGGAGTATATCAGTTTTCAATCATTGTACAATTCAAAATATCACTGTAGCATTAAGGTACCCCAATTAACTGAATCTGATGCTATATATATTCGAATATATACTGTAGATCGAATAGCATTGTGAATGACCTCATAATGTCCTACATTAAACACATAGCGCCCTATTCAGACTTACGCAGATTTATGCTCTTGCTCCTCTCCCCTTGGGAGGTGTTTTCCTGCACAGGGAAATGTAAATCTGCTCAGGTTAAGCACATGTCCATGAGTGGGCAAAAATACTGCCATTGAAAATCTTACACTGCATTTCTAATATCTCCCCTAAACATAGATGACAATTATGAATAACTAAATTAAAGCACTTGTGAAATCAATAAGCCGCTTTTGTACGGTTAAATATTTTATAAGGAGTTACCATAAAACGGAAAGTGTTAAAAATACTCAGTTTACGTATTGATTTTCTATTTGACCACCAAGATTGGAGTGCATTCTTGTGGCTTTCCCCATGGAAAGCTTGTGTGTTCAAATGAGGGGCAAATTCATTATTTAAAAAAAAGCTGAAAAGCACCTCAAAGACAGGTGTTTAACTCCCTGCACTTTACATTTTGAA
The DNA here is from genome assembly GCA_029718625.1 of Synaphobranchus kaupii. Taxonomy (NCBI): domain Eukaryota; kingdom Metazoa; phylum Chordata; class Actinopteri; order Anguilliformes; family Synaphobranchidae; genus Synaphobranchus; species Synaphobranchus kaupii. The sequence continues at coordinate 23,266,994 of CM056383.1, forward strand.
AGCACAAATGTACGATATTACAAATTATTGTCAGATGAGCGTTAACTTAGACCACTTAGCCACCGCAAATGCCTGATTTGCAGAACCACTTTGCAGCAGCAGCAGCAGGCTAGCTGTCAGGGTGTGACACTTCTCAACATAACCACAAGTTTGTGGTTTGTACCACTACTGTATATATGCAGGTAGGGCCAAGTTGCATTAAATAATTTAGGAAAGTTTGGATAGCATTGCTTTGGAATAGAGCTAGTTTATTTAGTGTGAGCTACGATAGGCAATATTGTTAGTTGTAACTTGGCCACATTTTGATATCAAGACTTTTAAAGGTAGGCCTAGTTTTTGCAAGTTGGAATTAAAAACCTATGGATAGCGCTATGTAGGCTATGCGTGAGTAACTTGGCTTTTTTTTAACGTCGTAGACGTTTTTGATCTGATACATATATACAGTATATACACCCACACAAACACAATATTCTGGACTACAAAAAAGTCTGGCAAACAACACGTTACCATTTAACCCTTTCATGCATGGAGTCCACTTCAGTGGACAGCCTTTTCAAAGTCTATTTTAATATCGTCAAAAACTTTTGTGATCTACAAAAAATATCAGAGCAAATTCCTTGCACCTTTGCCTAAATTTTGATATGCTCCATCTTGTTACATTTTATTGGCTTTTCTAGTTTTGATACAGTGAAGGTCAAAATGGCAGGTGGAGGTGGAAACATACAAACTCCCTCTGATATAGCTGTGAAAACCTTCTATTCCTAGAGAACAGAGCATGTTAAAAAATATATTTTATTAGGGAAGATGCAAGGAGCAGAATTAGTTATATTTGTAACAAAAAATGACCGTAGTTCTTGTATTGTATACAAAAAACCTTCTGTCCACTGAAGTGGACATCATGCATTAAGACTTGTAATCTGCATGTGTGGTCTATGTTTTCAAGGGGCCATTTGGGGCACATTGCTGTGACCTAGGCAGGTGAAACACATGCGGAATTTGATGTGAAAAAAATATTGCTCTGTTTTGTAATAATTCATGCATGAAAGGGTTAAAAAACTGAGGTATTAAGTGATAGCAGCACTATTGTTTTTACTTAGAAAATGTGTGATGTTGTGTAATTATGATCATTAATCCAATTATCTTAATCGGAGACGGGAAAATAACTAGTGAGTGAATTGTTAGAAAAATTAAAGGAACCATAAAACTAATAGTGAATTATTTGCTAGTGAGATCTAACTAACTATATCTAACTTTGATGAGGGTAGCTAGCTAATGTTAGCTAGCAAGAAACCGTTTTTTAGCTGACTGCGACTGTTACGTCACTGTAGGTAGATCACTTTCAACCTGGCTAAAATAGTGTCTTTTTAAAATTGGGATCATCTCAAAACTATGAACGTAACCAACCAGATTCCCCATCCCAGTAACAAGTCATTAGATGTTATTGTAGATACAAATCCGTGGCTCTGATATTACAACCCAACCTTTTTTTGTGAGGTTCACTGGAGTGTAAAAATGCACGTATATCAGTCTGAATGTGCTTATCTTGGTCTAACAGGGGATACACCCTCACTCTCTGACCATGCGTGTATCGAGCTCCTCTTCTCTTGTACACTGTTTAAATGGCTCTAAATTAGCTTAAACCGCCGAAAACTGCAATTTGGAATTGAGTTGACTCTGCGTGTATGCTTTTCAAGATTCCATAACAGACTAGACTCCATAACCAAGCATAACAAGCATAACCAAACACATTATTGTGACACTGCAACTGCTATTCTACTGTTCATGGACATGCCCAATTCAAACAAACAAACAACGAGTTATTGGTTACCTATGAATCTATTATATTTAAGGGTGAGCTACTAAATCACATCAGTAGATAAAATCAGCTGAGCCGCATCTTAGAGAGAACAGCCAATCAAACACTTCAGCACTGAAGCTTTCTTATAAGCAGTTGTCTCCTTTCACGCTCTTTCTCTCTCTCACACACACATACAAACAGCGTACTCACCTGTACACTCACCAACACATTCTTACTTACTCTCGCACACACATGCACACGCACACACACACACACACACACACACACACACGCACACGCACACGCACACACACACACCGAGCAGCAGCGCTGTCTCTGTTTTGGCTTTTGAGGAGGGTGAGTCACAGGTCCCCAGCCCACACGCCCCATCCCGCCCTGCCACAGGTGTGGGTGTCGAAGCCTCCCTGGCAGAGCACTTCAAGCGCGGCTCAGATCCACAGCGCAGAGACCGCAGCCCATATGCCGGGAGCCTTTATTCTCCCACACGCAGCCTGCCCACGACTGAAGCCCACACTGATGATGTCATCTGCCTTATGTTAGTGGAGGGAGGAGTCATGCGGGGGAGTGTGTGGGTGGCTGTTTTCTATTTGCTGTTCATCTTTTGTTTGTGAATAACAATGTGTTTCATTTATTTATTTTATTTTTTTGGAGGGGGGGGGGGGGGGTATGGCTTTTTGTGAACCTATTGAGAAGTGCTTGCTAATATCATAAACAACCTTCTGGAAAATAGAAAGCAAATTAATTGCCAAATAGAAGGGAAGGAATATTTTTGAGGAATATAATAATGCATTGTCTAGAGCAGTAAAAATAAATGATAAAAATTCAATAACAAAAACACTGAAATAATTTTTAGTGTGAATTCTTTGTGCCACAAAAGATTTTTAATTAAAATGTAATTAATGAATTGCTTGCTTTTCGCAATGAATGCTGGATGCATCACTGCCACTTACCAGGCCACCTGCAGAGCCTTTCCATTCCACAGTATGATGAACAGTTTTCATTGCGCCAACGAGCCAAAAGGTATTTGACATAACAGCCACAAAATTGTCGCCGGGGCTATAAAACTGTTTGTGTTTAGGGTACGAAAATGTCCTGCAAAGTAAGCACCCATAATGTGTGTGCGGTACTATAAGATCAGACTTGACACCAGAGCCAGGCAAAGCGTTTATTCCTTTGATAGGGTAGCAAATGCAGCAACACGGTTAACATGAGAAACAGACAAACACAGCATTTCACCTTACACTGGAGCAGTACAGCGCTGGCTACACAGAGTTCCACTATGAGGCGTGACTTAATCCTCATTTTTGCATTGTACTCGTCTCAGTTCAAAATATGTTCCATCATAAATATGCATACAGCACTCAGACAAGCTCTTTGCTTCTGGGAGATGCCTTTTCATTACTGTTCAGCTATTTTAAAGGAAATACTTTCCTTGGCCAGGCTAAAGAGACGATGGAAATCATCCTCCAGAGTTGGGGGTCAATACCATTTCAATTCAGTCAACTCAGGACTGGAATTTAAGTTCAGTTAACGAATTGAAAAATACCCACAGTGTTCTATGGGGATTTTCCATTTCATTAATTTAATTTCAATTCATTTCTTGCATAGACTGACCCCCAACCCTGTCGCCCATATTCACAGCAATGTACAGCCACAAAGCACACGTCTACCATTCAGAAGACGTGGTTGGGTTGTGAAATTCAAAATACAAAAAAACATAAAACCGTTAAACGGTATGCGCTATGAAAGGAGACAGGACAGCAGGATGATGATCTGTGAAGCCTGCTGCTTATATTAATCAAGGCGGAGGGTGGGGGGGTTGATCCATGCCCATCTGTGGGCGTAATGCTCTTTCCTTTGACTGGGCCTACAGCTCTCCAGCACCCCTGAAGTGGCTCTCCACCTCTTTCTGTTTCAGGCTTTTACCTTCCCTGACAGGCATGGTTGCTTTTATCTCTCTCAGTCTTTCTCACCTCTTACTCTCCGTGTTCATTCTCCCCCTACACAGTAAAATGTTTCCTTGTTTATATCACTCCAGTACATTTTACTGGGATATTAAATTTTTTATTTAAACTTTATTTAGCCAGGTAGGGCAACCGAGAACCATGTGATCTTTTGCAGTGACAACCTGGGAAACCGAAGTGGAAAGGAATGCAAGGGATTGTGTAGCTAAGCTATTGTAGGGAGTGATGAGGTGGACAGATGTAGTGAGCCAAGTTCATGAGACTTTTCCCAGGTCAACAAGGATGACACTCTTTAATGACCACAGGGAATCAGGAGCTTAATTTAACATCTCGAAAGATGGCACCGTCTACAGCACAATACCCCAATCAATACCTTCCAGTAGCAGAGATGGGCAACACCATTCCTGGAGGGCAGGTGTGCATGCAGCCATTTGCACCAATTGCCCTTGTTCAATTACCTAATTAGCTGTATATATCAACACCAGCTCAACCATAGGTTAGACCATGGTGAAACGTTTAACACACAGACACAAGAACAGTCTTCAGCTGTTATTCATGGGCTTATCAATAAATGAGCAGAGTGGGACAATAATTAAGAGCAGAAGTAGGCATTAAACCCAGAAACAGATATGCACTTTTGCCAACCTTAGCTTCGGTATGAAAGGCAGGACACGGGCTACTCTACGCAGCATAGTCAGTGACTGATCCTCGATTTTGTCATGTGTTTAACTAGCTGAAATTTCCTGTATCGACACCCTAATGTGGTGCTCCAAGTCTTACAACTGCCCTCATGCAGAAATGATGTTACATATTATATATTCAGGGGAATGTATATTAGAACCAAAGAACTCAGGAAGTATCTTCATTTCATGAGCTAGATTCATGCAAGAAGACCATTGCTCGGTTCTCACAGGTACATTTGTAATGGTGAATATTAAATTACAAATAAAACGTTACTTAAAACATTTTGTGACATAGTATTTAAGAGCATGTGCAAGATTTGGAGCCCATCATTGAGCTATCGATTCAGGAGTTAACATACTGGGTTAACCCAGCGTAATTACAATTACGTTATATTCACTAGCCAGTTGCGAAGACCTGCAGACACTACAGCCCTCCAGGACTGGAGTTTGACACCCCTGCACTAAACAGTTATGTAAAAGGTAATGTCATCTTTAAATTGAGAAAGCAAAGAAGACAACTTGTTTTTACCTGCCAGGGTTCATCTTACACCGCAACTGGGTCCCACCCAGGTCCAAATTCGTCATCGCTGGTTCTTCAGCTATACAACCAGAGAGAAAATGTGCTTAATTCACTCCCCACATAATTGTGACTTCAGAAGAATTTTAAAAAAAAGAAACATATTAAACAGATCTCTTGATAAATAATCCAAATTATCAAAATGTCAGAAACTATGTTTTTTATAATAATAATGAATAGGTCTCTTGATAGGATAAACTTCAAAAACATGTTCTAAAAATCATTTTGAATTGAAATTTCAATAATTATTTTTTCATTGTTGCCTATTTAGCAGAGTGCCTGTGTCTTTGAAAAATGGCGCGTTACAGTGTTCTGTCTTTGCAAAAAAAATGTTTTGATCATTTTTTAAAGCTGAATCTGAAAAGGAGAATTCTCTTTGTAAGTCAGTGAAGCCCGAGGTGCAATACTGAGTGTGCCACAAAGGACACAGACACTGTACAGATAGATATAGATCTCTCTCATATGGCCCTGAGGTCTTTACATAGAGAAGGTCCCATCTCACCAGCCCCCCCCCCCCCCAACCCCCAAAAAAACACCATTCTAATTCCTGTTGAATTCATAACATAGAAACACTACCTCAAGCAGAGTCTCCTAAGATCAAAACTTGCAGTAGCCTTGAGGTAAACTGTAAGACCTGCTTCCCAGAGGAGAGCTCAGGAAGCAATCCCAGTTTTGCATGTTCATCTAAAGGGATCTGGCATTGCACCACAACCTCCGGCTGTTTAGGTGTTCTCTGGCCCTTTGGGCCTTACGAGACGTCCCCACCTAAGGGACTGAGAGTGACCTGTCAATGAGGAGGTTCTGCTACATCACGTGTGCACACACCTCAAGGCAGTCTATGCAATGTGATGTTACAAGGTCCATGAACATCAGCTGAGCAACTGGCATAGCAAGGATGGCTCCTGTAGTTTTAACATGTAAAACACAGAGGAAGGATGCAAACAATTGGCACACAGTAAATGTAAATGTTTGGTGTTAATTTGACTCTAACAGTGTTTATATGAATCCAAGAGGGATTAAATGTACTCTAACAGAGTAAAATGCAGAGTTGATTTAACGTTTTACTGCGTTTCTTTCTCATAAAGCATCAGTGGCTATGTGCTTGCTTCCTTGGCTGTTCATAATATGACTTTATTACATTTACCTCCTTATAAATATTTACTTCAGGTTTTGAACAGGGGTAAAAATAGGGTAGGAGATCCTATTTGTTGAAATTCTGATACTTTAATTTAAGATGTCAAATTTGTCACAGCACACAGGTTAGAAGTCCATCGTTATGTAATCTGTACACTGCACGTGCACGCACACACACATGCAAATTTTAAAAATGAAATTTAAAAACGAAATTAGTAAAATTAGCTTTTTAGCTTTCATCTAATACAGGAATGACACTTGCCACTGTGTGAAAAAAATCTGACGGTTCAATCTCAATCAGCAAATAATTGAAATAACACAATTTCTCACAGAGAAAGATGCCTGTAAAAGTGTTTGTGTGGCCACAAGTACTTTTCTGGCTTCAAACGTTTGGTTTGATCCCACCATTTTAGGAATCCTGTTCATGTTCATGTCCTGCATTTTGCCAAAGGATAACTATCCTGAATTAGTCATTTCCAAGAGAGTGGACTATTTGTGCAGTAATATTACTCTTTAAAAAGACAAAAGAAAAGGATTCATTGGAAATATAACTTACATTTTCTCTGTGTGCTGTTAGTGATAGTCCATTAATTTTTTCAACAAACATTCAGAATTTGAAATTTGATGCAGCTCTACCACTATTAAAACCCTCAATACAAGAGGCAGTTTACATAATTATTCTTGTACATGCATTAGTATTAATGTACATAAAAAGTCACAGTCCTACGCTTTCACTGCACTGATTGTTTCCCTGGAAAATTTACCAATTATGTTACGTACAGAGATCTGGTGATGACATATTGATGACATATTCATGTCATGTGATGAAATATTCCCAGAATGTATGAATGTCCACAGTACCATGAACAAAGCAACACGTGAACTTAAATTAAAAACACAGAAAACAATATTTAGAGCCAATATGTGTAGCAGTGATCTGTAGCTACCCTCTAATGATAATGAAAAGTATTGCAAATTTTCAAAAGCACAAGTGCAGATGCAAGTCACGTGATGATGTCCAATACGTAACCACTTGAGTCGACCATAACTTGTGTGTTGTGCTCCACGTGACATGTATTGAATACAGTCTAAAGCAATTTAAATGCTGGCGCAGAGTGGTTTTGCATTCGTGGCATGTTGTGGAAATGTGACCACTCTAAAATAACACAGATCACCCTAGCTACAGTCAGTTAAGCACATCTGTAGCAGTACAAATATTTATTAAATGTTCATTTTCATGCACTGCATTGCCAAATTACAAAAAGGAGAACATCTTAACAGTCTTACGGAACATGGTGTTGTCTGGTTTAATGCCTGTCTTCAATCATTGCCAGATATTGGGTGTTGTTCCTCTTGTTCAAAACCAACCCATATTTCAAATGTACTGTAACACTGAGATTGTGTTGCAGAAGAAAAACACAATGTACAGATAACAATAGCTTAACTACACAATTACCATTACTTAATTCATTATATGACAATCAGTAATTAAATGGTTGATACATTTCTATTAATAGTTATTTATGTATAATTAACATATTTTTCCAACCACGAGTGGCGATACTCATTCATTCATTCATTTTTAAAAATGGAATAAAAAATTAGATTTGTTTGTAAAGATTGCAAAGCACTGAAAGAGCTGTGATTCTTGAGACTGATAATCAATAAATGAATAGTAGCTACAGCTTTATTTGTGTGTAATAAACACACTATTACCTTGTTTGCAACCTAAGCCAGTGCTAGCATAAATATTTAACAAAACGAATGTTTTTTTTGTTGTAAAAAAACAAACAAACATATATATAAAAAACTATGTAAAAACGCGGGCCGTTCCTTATGGAAGATCTATAACAATTTTAGAGGTGAAATAATTTTCATGTGGCTCGATATTGCCCCCTCTTGGAAAAGGTTTGCATGAGGTAAACACATACCACAGGGATTTAAAAATGTTCTGTAAAAACTTAAAATGGATACATGGATATAACCATTTGTATTCTAAATATAATATAAAGTAAATATCATATCTGAATTTACACAGCTATGACATGTATATTAACAGTCTAGGCCTTACCGTTTACCTCTAATTATTGTATTAAGTAGCCTACGGATATTATGCATGGTTTAAACTGATATTTAAATTCCAACGGACAGATAATGGTGAAATAAAACATAATTTACATACGGAATAAACTGTATGAGACTGCGTGAAAATAAAATACCATGCAACATATTGAAAATTAACTTTTCCTTGAGCTCACATACTTTATGTCAGTGATGCAGACGAAACAGACTACATTGCGTATAACAAAATGGTAGCCTATCATAATACCAATATTGAGATAAATAACTTCTTTACTTCTAACATACCAACATGAGACTTTCCCCTGGCATACAAAAGGCAGTAAAAAAATAATACAAACAAAAACAAAAAAACGGGATTTTATCAAACCAGATAAATATTTTAAATTGCAGTTAAATTGTCCTGACAAAAAAACGTAGGCTATAGTTTACCCTGTTGATCCTTGAAATGTCATTGAAAATATAAAAATATTGTTGAGCAGTTTAATTTTATCGGCAATTGCGGCAAATCTAAACCCTTACCCTCTACCCTTAGCTTAAATGCAGGGTGCATCTTAAATAGTCTAAGTGAAAGTGTAGGCTACAGTGAGTCAACATCAGCTGATCGCATAACGCCTGTAGCTACATTCAGGGAACCAACAGCTTGGTTAGGTTGCAAAGCGATCTGTCAAATGAATAAGCATATTATCACCAACTGGATACTGACAACGAAATTAAACGGGAAAAGTATATCGACCCCCTTCGTGTCCCCCTCTTTCCCAGTCTTCCCTGCCAGCTCTCTTTCCCCTGTTTTACCCCCCCGCTCTTTCAGTCACGGGGTCTCCCCGGGGTAATCGCATTCCAAAACACACACAAGAATTTCCTTCTCTGCAGTTCACATACCACCCCTCCTCCCGTAACTTTAAGAAAAGGAAAAACACTCCACTCAAACTCCGTCTCGCCGACCGGTCTATAGCCTACCTTCAACTCATGTGACGGTTGTCTTTAACACGTTCATTTCTCTGTCAGTGCTTTTAAACATTAAAGCTACAGTGGAGAAATATCCGCATTCCGGCGATTTCAAACAAGTTTTGCCTGGCTACGAGGCATTGCAAGCTACAGAGCACGGACTGCAGGGACCACACACACACTTTGTAGCTGCACCTACAACCATGCAGAAGACCCTAGGTCTCGTTCTACCGGCCTTTCATAACAAAGCCGTGTTAGGTCCGCTGAGTCATTGAAGAAAAATAACAGAAACGAAGCATCGGGATCAGACAAGTGCGTACGGGCAGGTTATTTTCTTTTATTAAAGAACAAGTTGGCTAAACGCATGTGAATGCTATCATTAGCTCCACACCTAATTTTGTTCGGAGTCGAAAATTAATAGGAACATTTAAAAACACCGATATCTAAATATGAACTTCATTTTCTCAAATGCAGAAGGCGCATTGCGATTGAATCAAATAATTTTTTAAAACCCTCGCTACCTTTTATTTGGTCAATCTCCACTGTAGAGTTATGGTCTTCAGCTGCCGCGGTCCGCTTAACGTGTCTGGGGGTTACAGAGTGCAGACGTAGGACTACTGCAGGCTCATTCAAGCTGTTATCCAAAAGCCGGAATAGAGAATGACAGAATCAACCACGAAACAGAACCAGAAGAGAACGAAATTGTTGAACAAATGAGAGAAAAAAGCACCACACCAGTTGAAAATGCACTTAATGTTAATGATGTCATCACTCACTCATCTGCCTGTCATTTCCCTTTCCTCCCCTTATCGTGTGCCTGGAGGCTTTTCACGTTGCGCATACCAAAGCAGTAGGAAATGCCACTCGTTTTAATGCTCTCCGCGAGGCGCACGCTGCCCATTCACATGAGCACAACTCAGCCCCCAATGACTGCACCCCCAACCACAGTCACTCCTGAAATCCCCTGCACTGCCGGGGCCGTCCCCAGCGCGAGGGGTCGTAAATATATTTCGCGCAGGAATTTCAGACAGGAAAGTCCTCGCTTACAAGGAGGCGATACTGTGTTGTGTTGAGATATGAAAAAGCATAATAAGATGAACTAATTTCTCAGAATCGGAGATTCGGTTTTGTCGAATGTACCTACTCGCATTTTCTCAGAAATGCAGAAGCCTGCAGTAATCTCTCTCTCCCCACTAATTAATCTGGAGATCTAACGTAATGCTATAATAATGAAAGGTAGGCTAAAACAATTATTTTTGGCATTACATGTCGCCTATGATTATATATATATATTTCACATGTAATGTAAAAAAACAACCAATGCAAACTGGTTCGGAGCATGCTGTCTTTTGATCATTTATTTGTCTGAAGTTGACTACGACACTTGCATTGTACGGAGGGACCAAAATGTAAAGTTACTCTTTGGAAGAAAAGGTAGCCTATATGTTGAAACCATGTTTAATAATTATCAATATTTGGTGGGTCTTCAGTCAAATATAATATATCATAGTATATTTCCTGCACAATAATACTTCTTATTGAGAACAAGGATAGGATAAAATCACTATCTAAAAGCCCCTGAAAAACACCTTCTTACTGAACTTTGAAAACAACTGTTGCAAGGTTGCAAAAATGTATTCATTGAAATGGTTTCATTCTTTAGCCTACACAGGAAGCCACATTTGCAAATTTCCAGTAGCCTGTTAACCATTTCATTGTGAAGTCCCCTTAAAGGGAAGATAACTACCGTTTTCAAAGAGTGAGATGGGGCCCCTCCCTACATGATGAATGACGTTTAGATACGGGGGCTTGGTAGGGGAATGTGATAAGCTGGCAATCATGAGAATGGGAGTTTACCTAACCAGCTGCAGCCTCTACTTAAGGATTAGAATAATTTCCTCAGAAACACATCCTAAACATTTAGGGTGGAGTGACTTTGTGAGAGGTAGAAGGCAATTTACATAAATTTACAAACTGACAAAAGATTCCCGAAGGGGCTTCCTTTCTTCATTGTCATTTTTTTTTACTGTTCAGAGAATGTCTCATTTTATGTGGGCTCTTCCAGAAAATTTGATGATGTTTGAGTAATTGTAAATGCCTTGAGGACTCTTCCAGAAAAACAGATGATGTGTAATTGTAATTTCCCCATCTAGTGAATGCGATATTTGAGCAGTTTTTGGAGCACGGAATGTGATGCTCATTTAAAAATTTGTCACATAAATACATTAATGGGAATTATAATTTAGTTTCTGTCTTCCATTTCTTTACACATTTCATTTACAACAAATCTGTAGTCCAAGACTGGTGTAAATATTCTCTCACACTTTTTTTTGCAACTGTTAATTTTAATACTGCAGTTATTTGGTACAAATGATGTCATCACATGCATAGGATAATGCTGCACATGTATCTATTTCTAAGGTAAGGTAAGGTAAGGTAAGTGTCTCTTTTCCCATAAATGAAATCTATCTTTAGCATGTAAACCCCCTGAAACTTAAAACTGTGTCTGTCTCTGTTTCACGGAAGACTTGAAAAGTTCACTGGGTTACCTAACTTCACCGTCAAAGCTGAGTGCATTTGACACACATTCACTTTCACTGTTTACAGGAGAACATGTGCTCTGGTTCTTCTGGTAATAACACTTACAATTATTTCTCTAATATGCACTACACGTCAAAACTTTGGCTGTTATTTTTTATTTTCTTTGCAAAAGGAAAGGTCAACCATATTTTTATACACATATCTAGGTCCCGAAAGTTGCCTGTGTATACAAATTACAAATATCCCAGAATGACATGTACAGAAGACTCAAGTCCTTTTCATTTATTACAAAGGAAAAAAATGGCCACTGTCCTCTCCCAATACAGTATCCCTCCCTGGTCATGTATTATGCACAATAGAACCACAAGGATAAACTATGGTTTGAAATTCAGTAGTCTAGCTCAAAATGTATTTCCCCCTGTCCATGGCATTGTAGGGGTGTAGCTGCTTTATGTTAACTGAAAGATTGAGACTGACAGAACCATGAAAATGGCTTGATTTCCTCTGGCCAATTGGACACTTGTAGTCAGGCTTCATGTTCAAATGCTGTTACAATGAGTGTATAAATGCATTTTTTTTCACAGTAGTAACCTCAATGCAGGGTATAGTATCCCAGGTAATATCCCTGCAAATGAAGCTACCTGACATTGGTGCACAAGCGTACATTTTTAATGTATACTGTATGCTTATTTTTAGGTGGTTACAACAACTCTTGTAAAAATCAGGAAGGGGTGAAATTTTTCTTTAGAATTTCATGAAGGCAAAAAAAAATCCATGATCTTAATCATGTCAGGCAGAACCCGTTATTTGTATAACAGAATTACTCAATAAGGAAAGTGCACAAGGAAATGTTCAAGTCTGCTTGACAGACCACAGGCTATAGTTTGTCCTGTTCATGTGACAAAATTTAATTTGAAACCAATTCAAGCTCCATTATCTAATCCATCTTTTGCCGTTGTGTTTTCCGTGGTACTATTGTAGACAATGACATTTTTATTCCTCTGTGAGCAGAACTAAATGTGACGGACTATACACGTCTCTGTGTGTGAGGACATAAAAAACATTGTGTGATTATCACAACATGGCTCTTCAGCCCATATCGGCAGGTTATTGTGTTCATATCGAAACAATTGTGAAAAACTTTAATTTGCCGAGACTAATCTGTGTACTTGCAGTCACAAGTTTTGTTGCACCTCCATAAAGAATAGAACATTTCAAATTGCCTGTACACCGTACGTTGCAAGCACTACAGTGTATAGAAAAGGCAAGCAGATGTGATTGACCTAGCAAGGGTCCTCAATGTTTGAAGTCCGACTCGTTTTATAATCCATCCAAAATGTGCTGTCACCATCTAGAGGCTTGGAGGTCTGAATGGTCAGGTTCGTATCAAGAATTATGCTTGTTGAGGCAGATAAGGCAATGGCATTGGTAGCAAACAAATCCTTATCCTTCGGCAGAACATGGCCCACCACTTCACTATTTGTATAATTTAAACTTTAAAGCTCCCCAGAAATGCACACACCTATAGTACAGCACCATTTTCAAATGAAAGAACCACTGACCCTTTATCTTGCTTTCTTCACAGTTTATAATTACTATGGTTAAATTCCTGCTCTGCAATTCTAATTGGCCAGTGCATGTAGACCCACCCAAAGCTAAACACATATCACTGTGGTATATGTAGTTTAAAGGTGTGATTTCGCGAAATATGCCAACTACACCGTATTTAAGAAGCTGAGCGGATTTGTGTGTGTGTGTGTGTGTCTGTGTGGGTGTGTTTTTGTGTGGTTGCATGTATGTGTGGGTGGTGGTGTATATATTTGTAAGCAAAGCATAGGATTATAAAAATAATCTCAACCAGAATCACAAGATAAACCAGTGATACAAGGTAGGCTAATCAAAGCAAACAGATTCTCATTTTAAAACATGAAAACAAAATACTTTGAAACCATTTCTAATTATGAAAAAAATCCTCACATCAATGAAATCACCATTCCTCCCACAAGTGAAATTGCATGTCTATCTAGCAATGCCAGCATATTTAAACATTTCAGCGCGGTTGGAATGCAAATTTATGGAATACCGAGCTCTGCCAAACAACAACCTGCTTAAAGCTGAACACCTGAAGACACACACATGCCTTTCAAAAGTCAAAACCTGCCAGGTGCCTGTCAGCAAATGACCACACAAAAACGTCCCCCAGTATTCGGGGGCTAAAGTGCAGAACTGGTAGATTGGTGCTCCGTGAAGGGTAAATATAATCAGTGGTCAAGAGTGACGGGCGGAAACATGTTAGGTGCCAGCCTGCTTCTCAGAGCTTATCAGACAACCCTGCCTTCCCTTCACAGCTAGTGGTGGGATTCTCACCCCGCCCCACCCCAAGCTACCCTGCATCCATTTAGGGAACCCCCACCCCCTTTGCCGTAAGCAACTGTCTCCAGCACAACCTGAAATACAAGCTTGGTTTGTTGATTTTCCCACTCGGAGAAGGGATTCATTCCCAGGGATCTGACCCTCTTACATGTCCTCTGGGTTTTGTCCTTGTGCTTCAGATGAAATTCTCTGCATTCACCACACTATTCAGTCGTGCTGTTTAAGAGCGCAAAGGAATTCTCTGGGTTTGACAGGCACCGGGTCTTTGTGTGTGTGTGTGTGTGTGTGTGTGCCCACGTATGTATGTGTGTGCGTGCGTGCTTGTGCGTGCGCACACGTTCATATGCCCGTGTGTGTGTGTGTGTGTCTGTGTGCGGCTGAGTGCTGGAAGGGGTATGTTATCCCCCAAAAAACACACACAGATACAAGCGTGCACATGTTCACGGACACACGCACGCATCTGAACTTGAGGTTCGCATTCTGTGGCCGTTGCTTTCGTTTCTGGTGAAAGTGCGGCGATTAAACGGGTGTGTTGTCTGATCACATTTTTCCCTTCTGGCGCTAAGTTTCAGCGGTTTTCACAAGAGTAGAAAGGTGTGTGATATTTACCCTCACTTCAACTGCCATGCAGCCGTAGAGAACAAAGAGAATTTGGTTTTCTGTCCCCCACATTCTTCACATGAACACACACACACACACACACAAACAGAACGCACAGACTCCACACATGTAATACAGTTAACTTACCCTCTGTAACAACTTGTAAATATTACCCTGTAAAGGTTGCTTTCTCCTTAGGTCAAACAGCATGTATGCACTTAAAAATTCTTTAAAGGTTGCATATCAACAGGAGTGAAAAGAGAGCTAAGCTGTAAACTAAAGAACTAAAGTTCAATGCGAGAAGAGCAGCAGATTTGGAAATTAAATTAAAAACTAAACGGTATACTTTCATGCTTTGCCAAAAGCTTCCAGATGCTGTAATGGCTGTGCGAGGAAGGAATTGTTTGAAATAAGTAAGTTCCCACAGTACCTGTAGTCTGGCTTCAGCAGTGACTCCCTGGTGTGTTCCTCAAGAAACGTGCTTTGTCTCTGCTCCCTCATTCTCTCTCTCTCTCTCTCTCTCTCTCTCTCTCTCTCGCTACCTTTCTCTCTTTCTCTTTCTTTTTTTGTGCGATGGCTGCTGTCTGACTGCAGTATCCCAGAAAGCCTGCCTGGTTTGCTCAGTGTCTCCAAGCCACAGCCACGGCCAGCGTGGTTTGGTTAATCTCCCCCTGTGTCACAATGCGAGTGATCAATCCGCGGGGCTGCCGAGGCGCTTAACTACAGATCCGCTCTCTCTCCTCCCACTGCTACATGGCCAGTATGTGAGTGTGTGGGCTTCCTGCCTACACAGGCAAGGCAATGTCAGCCCCCACAGCGCCTACCTAACCAGCACTGTCACCTGACCAGCTCAATCTCACACACACTCCACTGCCTCTCCGCCTCTCTCAAACATGAGGACATGCACATGCACACACACATAGACACAGGTATCCACTTACATGCATGCATAGGCAAAGAAGCACCCACACACATGTACATACAGTAATGCACATACACATATATACACACATGCACATACACATGTACATACATGTATGGATGACATTCATGGACATACACATATACAAATGCACATGCACACAGGCTAAATCAGCTGTCCATGTAATTAGCTACCTATTTCCAGCTAATATCTATGTGCACTTGTGCATTCAGCAGTCTTTACTTCTAAAATGTTATCATTTGCATTCATTGCCTCACTGCTCACTGATAAGAGTGAGGGTTTTGTTTAAAGTTCAGACCCCATTTTAGAAGACAATACTGTGGAAGGCAACACATCCCCTTTGGGTGAACTGAATCGTAATATTGTGATATTGGTTTCCCCTTACACAACCTCTCCCACATGCAGTGTTTTCCCATAGAGCCTTAGCTATGGTGCAGGCTGCACAAGTTACATGCAGCAACTATTGGTGATGTCATAATAAAAAATTCTGTACCAGTCTGGATTAATAAAACAAAAACCACGCCTGTCCTATTATAAAGTACATTTGTCGTAAAGTACATTTATCTTTCCTAGCCCTCTGAAAACATGACCCAATATTTCCATTGGCTTCAAAATATTATGGAATGGAAACATTATAAATATTTTGGTACCCCAGCATGTAAGGAGACGTTGGCGTCAACCCAGACCCTCTTCAAAACAGATGGGTTTTTTGTAAGCCCGGACCTGCACTCACCTTTGTGTCAAAAGATATTTCCCAGGGTGTTCTGCCGTGGACCTCCACTCACAAACAAAGATACGACTGAACTTGGTGATCACAACAGACTCATTTAATTGCAATGAACCCACAGAATTCAGGAGCATATCAATCCATCAAAAGATTTTTCTTCTCATCACCGCATGTGATATTTGCCCTTTTGATAATTTGAAAATATATCAATTGAATAAAAAATATCTTTGAATGTACAATTACAAATGTACAAATAAAAAAAAGAACATTGCTGAGAAAGTACATATTTTATGTAGACAATGGCTAAAAAATTCCTGAAATACCAGTCTCCACTATCAGGGCAGGGATTAAGTTTAAAACAACTGGAGCTGTGATGAACCTGCCTGAAAGAGGATGCCAGTGTGTTTTTCCCCAGTGAGGAGACTGGTTTGAGACACAAAAAAAATCAAGGATCACATTTGGGGAAGTTGGTTGCATCTTGGAATCACCGGGTCTCCAAAACTACAATGAGAACCCACCTCCATTCCAACAAGTTATTTGAAAGACTTGCCAGAAAAGCTTCTACTGTCATGAAACCAAAAACACAAGTGCATGGGGTTTGCTAAATGTCATTGGAACTTTGATTGGAGCTCGGGTCTATGGTCAGCTTTTTGGCCACTAACACCAGAGGTGGTTTTGGCATAAAAAGAGGGATGGTCATACAGAAAATAACCTAATCCCCACTGCGAAGTATGGAGGTGGATATGACGTTGTGTGGCTGATTTGCTTGCAAAGGCCCTGGGGACCTTGTTAAGGTACATCATGGACTCCATCAAGTACCAGGAGATTTTAGACCAAAATCTGGCTGCCTCTGCCAGGATACAAAAACTGGGTCTGGTTGGATCTTTCAGCAGGAAAACTGCTGGAACTCTGCTTGGTAAACTGACCACAGAATCAACCTTTTGCAATGACTATCACGGTCCCTTGACCTAAACCTCATTGACACCTGTGGGTTGAGCGAGGAGAGTACACACCTGGATACCTGAAGTCTGACAGATCTGGGGCCCTATCTTGGCGATCTTGGCGCTTGGTCTAAGCGCATGGCGCTAAGTCCATTTAGGGCGTGTCCAAGTCCACTTTTGCTATTTTAACGGCGTGTTTTTTGGGCGCTAAGCAAGGCGCAAGGTGCAACTGGGTTGAACCTAGTCTCTTCATTAATTATAGGTGTGTCTTGGGCGTGACATGCAATAAACCAATCAAAATGTCATATCCCATTCCCTTTAAAAGCCTGCTTTTCCACCTTGGCGGATTGCTTATGATGGCGATTATGACATGCTCGTGCGTGTTTAGTGCGATCAAGGAATAGGCTATATGGATCAATAGTAGCCTATGATCAATATTATTCGGGCTAACCATTATGAGTTCCCGGTAATTCCTGACAGTGCTGTTTACAAAATATATGCGGTTAAATTTTGTTAAAAGCACCTGCAACAGCTGAGAATAAGCGACCAATTGCTTCCTCACCTTAGAAAATGCCAAATTAGCCTGCTTGTTTAACGAATTTCGTTTGATTATGCAATGAACTCATGTTCAAGCTTCATTAGGCTACCTGCATTCTAATTTGGATTAATAACATAAATAACATTATTTTGCCTTAATGATGACACTAAATACAATAAATCTGTCAGGTTGGCAACCCATAGGTTCAGCATATTTTCCCTTGTTTTATAATGTCCTGCTTATGGAAATGTGACCAACCTGTTTTACTGGTAGGGTAATACTTTAAAACGATTCACTTTCCCAGGAAAACCGTGAAAAGTGTGATTTACAGCAGGGGAAACAGACCTGCTCCTGTAAAGCGAACATGCAGATAATGGAATTAAAATTAATTGTAAATGAATTGTGTAACGTGCTGCAAATTTTGTTTCTAATTAGACGCTTAGTTCTCTTTAAAATCTTTTGTTCAGTTATGGAATAACAGGTGAAATCAGCGGGTTTTAATAAGCTGAGGGTGTGGAAACCTTGTCACTGTAATTTAAAAAATATGAAGGATGAAGAATAGCTAAGGTTACAATTCAGTTAACATGATGACATTTATCTCCGTTTTTTTACCATAGGCTATCGAAAAAATCTTATGCACAGCGAGTCTGCTGTAGCCTAGGCTATTTGAAAAACAATAAAAGCAATATTCACTGGACAAGGTTTTGAACTTTTTTCAGTGACAAACCTATTTACTTACAGGCTGTATTCCTAGATAAACAGAGCTGTATTGTAATGACATCTGAAGCGCATTTTCAGAACTCAAATGTCCGTCTATTGCAGTGCGCAAGTTTTCCATTGAATGACAATTCACGCATTAGGTGCAAATGAAAATTTGCGCATTAGGCTTGATATAGGTGTTATCAGCTCCTTTTTAATGGATAGCCATTGTCCCGTATCATCGCACATCGCCTGGATGTTGATGGAGTGGGTTGAGAGCAATGTAATGTGGCATCGTTTCCCTTCACTGAGGGAAAGGTATGTGGACCTATGGAACCTTTTATTATTATGCATTTTTGATATAGCCTACACAATAATAATATTTCACATTGTGATCTAGATATTTTAGTCATGCTTGTGCACGCCCCTGTGTGTAACAGACAGGAGGGTACGCGTGTTGTGCACATGCCTATGTAGACGCATTTATATGCGCCGTTAAAATAACATGTAAACAACTGCGACATGACTTTAGACCAGGTTTGTGGTGGTTCTAGCGCAAGCGCTTTCTGCTGGCTCAAGATAGCAATACGCCAAAAATAATCCTGGCCACTCCTCATCTTAAGACCAACACACCCAATTCACTTGCAACAGGCGCAAGAATACATGGTAGTTAAAGGACGTAAGCGGTAGGCGTTATAATGAACCTAGCGCCGGGTGTAAGATAGCAAAGACACTTGCGTTTGGGTTAGCGCCGCTTTGTAAGATAGGGCCCCTGGAGTGATACCGCAAGGAGGAATGGTCTCAGATGCCTATGTGTTCTCCCACCTCATTAAACATTATAGAAGAAAACTCAATGCTGGTAAAGGGAGGGAACGCTAAACTAAACTACTATACTAAATAGAGGGGTGCAATAATAACTTTGATACACATCTTTTTCATAATAAAATTATTTTGTGTTAAAGTTTTCTTTCTTTCTCTGAGTAATGGTATCACAATACTTAAAAAAATATATTGCTAAGCAAAGAAAACATTTGATGAAGTGAATTTTATCCAGCATTTGTGTTGATATGAATTGATGGTGCAAAAATGTCAGTGTAAATCTAACACTGTTGGGCTACATTTAACACCCGAGGGTGTTTATATGAGACCACGGTCTCCAAATGTACACCAATATTTTTGCTGTGTGCCAATAGCTCTGGATGGCACTGTATATGTACATGAACACACGCACATACACACACACACACACACACACACACACACACACACACACACACACACACACACACACACACACACACAAATTACTGCATATTGTCTTAACAGTTCTGTCAGGTTTGTGAGTGGCAGGAACTGAATTGGATTTTTTTTTCTTCTAAAGAATGGGATGGAAAGCATATTCATTTACATTCATGCACTGCATTTATAGCTAAAAGGCTAAGATCTTGTGTGGGCAGATAATGGCAAAACTGTTCACATTTCAGCTTGTACAGTATTCTGTAGAAATATGCGTTCTGACTGCATAATTTGGCGGAATCCTAGTTGGGTGAAAGGTCCCTGAATTGTAATGAATTTTAAACGAATGTATATTTGTTTGGAACTGTAGCTGATAAGAGAATTAACTTATAAACATGGATAACCTGGAAAAAATTATCCTGAAAAATCAGTGTTTAAATGCTTTTACGTGGCAATTTTATTCTGTTAAAAGTGTCATCTTTCATTTGCGATCCCCATGAGAGGTGTTGAGAAAAGCAAAGCAGTGTGCAAGAGACGTTTGGAAAGAAAGCTCTGGTTGACTGGGATGATTCATTTGATTTTTTTAGAGAGTGAGAGAGAGAGGGAGAGAGAGAGAGAAACAGAATTTGAAATGAAACCAAAATGACATTTTGTGGCAGGAGAAGTGAAGAGGCAGAGAATCTTTCTGATAAAATGCAGCATCTGTTATGCGAAAGTGGTGCATATGGCGGGAAAGAACCAGCCCATCATCAAAGGGGTACTTTTTGACCAGTCATTCTGGGGAAGGCTGTGGAGAAGCGTGAAGCATCATGTGGCCATTTAGTATGTTAAGTTTACTAGTAAAATACAACTGAACAATTTATGTAGTAGAAACATGATTACAGTTAGGCATGTGTCAAAATACAGAGACCATTGTACTGATGTTCCTCCTGAACAGATTTCAAACTGAATTTTTTTTAATTGCCCCCCCCCCCCTTACAATAGAGGAATCAAATTGCAGTTTTCTCTACATTTTGGGAACTACAAGGTGACATGTAACCCGTTTTTATTTCTTTAATTTTGCTGCCACAAATTCAACACCGCCCACTCGCCACTTATGCATTCAGCTAACCACTCTGCAGCTAGACATGAGGGTCGGCACACTGTAAGCTTTTGTTTGATTCAAATATCACACTTTAATTCACAGAAGAGCCCGCCTCCAAGATACACTTACAGACCCGCAGTTATAACACCCCAGTACCAGACCAACTGTCCGTCTGTCCGTCTAATACACTGCCGAAAGCCGAACTGGAAACAAACTGGAAGGCGGACCCAATGACAGCAATGATCTTGCATTTACAGAAGGAAATGTGCCCATTAACAATGCAATGATTAGATCAGAATATCAGTTATGTCCAGCTATTATATTATGTATCAGATGACATAAGAATGGAACCCTTGAGGTGAACCCCCTCAATGGTGTGCCTTGTGATGTTTTTAAAGTAATTATCATGAATCTAAGAGTGCTTATTACACATTTCTTTGACCGAAGACAAGGAGTTCTGTTAAACTGTTTGAAATATTGCACCTGTCAAATATGAAAAAAAAACATTGTTCAAACCAGAAACACAATTATAACTACAAAATGTCTCAATAGAGCACAGACCTCCGCCAAGTCTGACAACATCCCACAAGTCTACCGAGGACATGAACAAAACTGTAAGCAGACATGGCCTCTTTGTACAACCAAGTAATATTATGTGAATTTGTTCTGAAGTGCATAAATTATGCCCTTTTTTGTGGAAGACCACGCCTACCAGCATTATCCCATTTGGCTAAAATGAATGAAAAGTTAAGTATTTGTCCCTTAGCCCAATGACCAATATTTCCAAAGTTTTGTGCAAATATGGTCACATCTTTGAGATATCCTGCTAAGAGACACAAACAAACAAACAAGCGTTTTTGTGAATAGGCCACACCCACACCCTCCTATTAGCCAATTGGTGTCAGAAGTTCATCAGTTCTTTCTTAACCCATGACAAACCCTCTGTGTCTGGCATTGCGTGAATCCATTAAGAAGTTATGTGTTTTTGTGAATAGGCCCCGCCCACAGCCACACCCCCTTTCAGCCAATAGAGTACTCAAGTGAGTACGTCAGTCGTGGGCGAAGTCTGGTTTCGGAAGTAAATTCTCTATGGAAGATAGAATGGGCTTCGGAGACTATCGACTATTTCTTGAAATCTGATTTATAGAATGAGCCGGAACGTTCCTGGATTAGCCTGTGTGGTACAAGGATATATTCCATATATCGCATGTTCCAATTTTTATTTTTTTAAGTAATGCATTAATGAATGTAGTTCTACTTGTAGTCCACTTTAACGGACTACATATCCAGTACTGCAATGCACGGGTGGTTCTCGACCAATAATATATCATCATCTCGTCTGTCTGACTGTGGCAGATGGGAGTAGGCTACTGCCGCTGAATGTTAGCTTGCTAAGTAGAGAAGCCCGCCCGACAAGGTCAGAAACTGCGCTACGGTTAACCACATAAAGCAATTCTAGCTTTTAGTCCTTCAAGCTAGCTAGCTGACGTGAGAAAAAAGTGTTTAAAAACGGAGCTGGGTGCTACTGCTGGCTAACGTTATATGACAACGTCTGGAGACAAAGCTGCACGTTCGGAGGGAATTATGGGACGTGGAGTTTTTAAACAGTGCCAGCGCTGGTATGTTCACAAAAATATACTAAAGCGTAAAATATACTCGAAGCTGGTCCAGAAAAACGACATAGTTTGGAAACTGCCGTTATATTGAACAATCCAGGAAATTGACGGCAAGACATAATCAGTAGAAATGGTTTAAAAGTAAGCTTTAGTTAATGTCTACGCTCTAAATGAATGGGGAATTTACTTTTCATGCCTATTGGGCAAAAGAGGTCATTCTGGTGGCTTGTGGTCTTCCACAAAAAAGTGCATAATTTGTGCACTTCAGAACAAATTCACATAATATTACGAATTTAAGAAAAAGGTTGTACAAGGAACAATTACTAGGCCATGTCTGCTTACAGTCTTGTTAATGTCCTTGGTAGCCTTGTGGCATGTTGTCAGATTTGGCGGAGGTCTGTGCTCTACTTATCACATTTTCTTGTTGGTTATATTTTCTATGCCATCTCTAAGCTGTCCTTTAGAATTAATTCTAGTCGGCTAATGCTTCTGGGTACTTTACTGTCAAAACGTCTGGGCCAAGCTATCAGTGCTGCTTGAGTCACAGTAATGTTTTCATGAATGCTGATGTTTAGTAGCAACACTTGCCAATATGCTTCTTATTCCTCCCCCTATAAGTGCCATGTCTGTACTGATGTTTAGGCTGTGATGTTGAATTCACATTGGGGCTAATTGAATGGTCATGCATAGAACACAACTTGTGTTTGAGTGCTTACATTGCCTGTGATATCCATACTCCTTCTAACACTTAAACACTTTTTATCACAATTTACTGACAATAAAGCAATCTGTTATCTTATATACACTGCCTGGCCAAAAAAAAAGTCGCCGTTGCACCCGTCATGTATAGTGCCCACTGTACAAGCCTCTGGAGGCAGTGTTATGATCTGGGGTTGCTTCAATTGGTCAGGTCTAGGCTCAGCAACGTTTTGCAGCAATAAAATGAAGTCAACTGAGTACCTGAATGCACTGAATGAACTAGGATTTATTTTTGGAAATAAGGATTTTGTTTTATAAATACAGATTTCTCTTTAGAAACAAGGATTTATATTAAGAAACAAGAATTTATTTTTAGCAATGAGGATTTTGTTTTAGAAATGAGGATTTTGTTTTAGAAATGAGGATTTATATTTAGAAACAAGGATTTATTTTAGAAATGAGGATTTCTTTTTAGAAATAAGGATCTCATTTTAGAAACAGATTTCTTTTTAGAAATGTGGATTGCACCTGTGGGCCACTGTACTTCAGCTCTCTTGCATTATTATTATTATTCCAGTTTTTCCACCCAAATGTTGTCACGTTTATGGCATATTTTTGGATGTCAATAGCCTCTGCGGTACTCTACGGGCGGAAGTGGGACAAAACCTTTATGTTGCGGGCGGGAGCTGGGCAAACGAGTCCAGTTTTGTGCGGGAGTGGGACGGAATCTTGCGGGAATGGGCGGGAGCGGGATTAAATAATCAGTCCCACGCATACCTCATACTACCAGGAACGCTTGCTTCTGTGGAAATTTGGACCAATGAGTGGTTTCTGACGTATCGGCGCATTAACGATGTTTCTGGCGCAAGAATTACCTACCGGATCTACGTTCCATATAAAATATGACAAAGCCATTTAAAGGGCCATTTAATAACAATATTTTTTTAAATGTACGAGGACTGGTTATTTATATTGACAGAATGAACTTCGTTCACGTTCGTATACATGCTAGAAGTGTCATTTTGAGACCGTTCTAGCTGCCCTATAGAAGTGAATGGAGAGCGACAAATACCCTATTCTGGATTATCTGGGGAGCACAGGGCAACTAACGAACATATTTCACCGCCATTTGGACTCATATCATGGCCAGGTAACCACACAACCCAAAGTTCTACCAAAGTTCAGTTGTGCTTTAAACATTTTTGCAAAGTTACAAAAATTTGTACATAATCAAATCTGCTCACTGCAAATGGGAACAAAACAGAGGTTGAATTAATAATCTGATAAAAATCCATATTTATTATGCAATGACTGTGGTTTTCTTTCTGACCTACTTGTATGTGCAAAAGCACTATTTATCTATCAAAATATCGAAGTCCATACAATTGAACTATGTCATTATTGAAGATGGCTATTCTGACTGGTCATAACTTCTCTTGGCCCTACCCACAGAGAAAGAGATACACCCCCCACCCCACTACTTCCACAGACCTCGTTGTAAACGTGCAAGTCTTCTAGATACAATTGCAGGATTTCAGACTGGTATAGCTAACATTACAGTAAAAAAGTCATCTAAAAGTCCAGGTAAAACAACAGAATCTTTTCTGTTGTTACATCACACTGAGTTTGTGTAACATTAGTCTGAACCAGGCATTATCTCGCTACAGCTGGTATGCATGGTAACTTGTAGCCGAGTAGCTGGTTCTAGCTAACATGATCTATACAACATATAACGTTAGCAAACATTTCTTTCTTCCAAGAACTAGCTGCCGAATGAAGTAATGTTACCAATAATAGCAACCTAGCTACTATTCATTATAGGTAATTACAGTTGACTGGCAAGCAGAAAGTCCAGGTCAATTCATGTTGAAACCTTTGACCTACCTGTCCAGTAGAATATGGGAGCTCCACATCTGTCTTTAAACACCAGATAATGGACACCTTTTATATTTACATTATCTAGACAACAATATCAATAGCTTTTTTATGTAACTATATGGAAATTACATAAAATTATCAAAGTTTGGCATAACCGTTGAAAAATCAGCTGGAGGTGTAGAACAATGGAATCATAGATGTATGACGTCACATGTGGAGGACAAATACATAGTTGTCAACTGTACTTAATGTACTATGCACAATATTGGTCTGTAAATGTACATTGTAAATGTCTATCATTCTAGATTTGCTATATTTGCAATGCCCTGGAATCCTTTCTACTTTTATATGTGAAATTGAATGTATATTGGTGGTATAGGTGTCCCGGTATGCATTTATGCAGAGCTTGGCTGAGTTGGCTGGGACTGGCGTCTAACTGGGGGGAGCTGGTTAGCACCTATCGGTATACAACAATGGCAGACACTGACAAATCTGAGGAGGAAGAGGAATTTGAATATTTTGAGGAAGGACAAATGGACAAAGATACGTATATTTATTGAGCTGTTTCGCTTTGAACCTGATGCCACTCCATGCAGAAAAGCGGGGTACTGGAAACACTTCTTAAACACCGATATCCAACATTTATATAACATTAATATACTTTATGATTACGTAATTTTATACAAGTCATTTTCACATTTTCTGAATTTCCAGCATTATAAATTATCTGGTGCTTACACTTTAAACCAATACGCTCCCAAACATCTCATCACTTTCTAAAATGAGCACCTATGTTTACTCCAGTTTTTGAGTCAGCTTTATCCAATTCCCTTTTTTTTTTTTTTGCATAAAATAGCGCCGGTGTAATGGGTCGCTGTG
Source organism: Synaphobranchus kaupii (assembly GCA_029718625.1). NCBI lineage: Eukaryota > Metazoa > Chordata > Actinopteri > Anguilliformes > Synaphobranchidae > Synaphobranchus > Synaphobranchus kaupii. The sequence goes on from CM056383.1 coordinate 23,292,952, forward strand.
AAATTTCATGCTGGTGAACTAGCAAGGTCAATCTTACTGTTGATTGGTTCTCGATGTGAACCGGCCTATCTCTATAATAGGAGTGTTGGGTTCGGAGGACCAGACGTGACAGAGGAGGAATCTAAAAGTAATCCAGGTAGTGGAATCACCACAAAAGCGGAAATTAATCCGCAAAAGGAATAGGGAAAAAATAAAGAATAGGGAATAAAACTCCCGGCGTAAAGCCAAAAGAAAAAACAACCCAGATAAGGTGGACGAAGGCTCGAGACTCGAGCAAAGGAAGGAAGAGAATACCTCTCGCTCTCAATACGAGAGAGCACTAGACGGAGGTAAAGAAACAGAGGAGAAATAATAGCGACCCAGACGAATGGGCAAAAATAATAATAATAACAAATATAGGTGCAAACAGTGATTCCCGGGGACTGAGCGACATGAGCAGCATTTGTCAAACACAGAGACTGCAAAATGGTAGACAACTCTAGACAGGGTTGACCCAAAATACAAATATTTGTTTCTAATCAGGGCTTTTGCCATTGTTGATGGTATCTTAACCCGATCCAGTAAGGGCTTGCATATTACATCTTTTAAGTACAAGTGAAACAGTGAACAGTTGATACTGTTAAATTTCTTAAAGGTATACTATGTAGTTTCAGAAAACTAGATGGCGATATTGAGCACGTAGGAGAAAAGGGCTCCGAAAATTGCTTATCACGCACGACGACACACGAGCATTGTGGTGACGTTTCACACATATTTTCTCTGACCGTGGACTCAATTCAATTCGCTTTATTGGCATGACAAGACAATGAATCTGTATTGTCAAAACATACTGCATTAAAACAGTCGAAGACATACATCTAACTCTGAACAATACAAAACAGCAAAGACTAGAAACGAATGAACAGTAACCATACCTGAAAACAAGAACTTTTTTTGATTATGGAATTAGAAATAACAATAATGTAAAATAATAAAGTACAATTAAAAATAATAATAATTATCAATAGAAATTATAATAATGATGATGAGAACGACACATATGACATAGGGCGGCAGTGTAGTATAATGGTTAAGGAACTGGCCTTGTAACCTAAAGGTTGCAGGTTCGATTCCCAGGTAGGACACTGCCGTTGTACCCTTGAGCAAGGTACTTAACCTGAATTGCTTCAGTATATATCCAGCTGTATAAATGGATAATATGTAAAAAAAAATAATAATAAAATGCTAAAACGTTGTGTAAGTCGCTCTGGATAAGTCTGGTCTGCTAAATGCCTATAATGTAATGTAATGTAATAATGATCTTATAAAGTGAATATAATAAATATAAAAAATGAAAATTGGTTTATAATGATCTCTGTCACTCACTGTCCCTAAGACGATGGCAGGCAGCTACGTATATATTGTGCTGTCAGGTCACAGCACGTCCTCTCCTCTCCTAAGAGGATGGGAAGTTCTTGATGTCTGTTAAATTTTTTAATTGAGGGTATCTCTGATTTATTTTGGGAAAATATTTATTTCTGATTTGATTGTATTTTTCGCATTTTGTGATAAAGTGCCGCTCCATCTCAACGATGGCAATGTTTCTCCTACAGGAGTCTGTTGACTCTATCACGGTCACTCTGATGAAGCTGTCCTCTTCCCCTCACCCTTACTCTGGGGCCACAACCACTGGATGTTGATGGCTACAGAATGAACCGAGCAGAATTACAAAATTATGATTTAGAATTATTTTATGAAAATGAACAGTGGTCAAATATACAGAGCAATAGCTAAGATTACTAACTTATATGTTTTGAGCACGTAACGTAGTCTCCATTTACATGATAAATAGACTATTGTCAACAATAAACAAACATCACGACAATAGATAGCCTTAGCTATCGATAGCTGCTACGTTATGGGAAGGATGTGCTTTGTCTTATCTATTCTGTAGTTACTTCGATGACGTTTCTGTATGCACTTATTGTAGCCTATGTTGCTTTGGATAAAAGCGTCTGCTAAATGACTATAATGTAATGTAATGGGCGCTATTTTTATAATGATATTGTTACCTCCTCGGCTGAAAACATCTTGCTAATGAGTAAGGGCAGAAACATACCTCAGGCAAATAGCTACGCGAACGTGGACGCTTCGAGCTACGCGGATAGTTTTTCTTTTGCCATGACATTTGTGAAAGACAAACCAGAGGAAAGCACAGATCGAACAAGAAAGTTGTTTACTGTTGTTGCTGCAACGCTCTGGCTTGTCTTTCACAAATGTCATGGCAAAAAAATAACTTTGCGTAGTTCGAAGCGTCCACGTTCGCATATTTGCGTGAGGCATGTTTCGGTCCTAAGCTAAAATAAGAGTTTACCTGGAAGCCTGCCCACATGGCCTGGCCATGTCAATCAAATGAGCAGGAACCGCCCATTCATGACGTTTACACCATGTTAGCTGTTTCTGGCTTTAAAAATGGCGACGGGATGTCAACAGCGTAACATTCAAAACATTAACAAAAAAACAAAAAAACACTTTGCGAACGACTTATGAGGTAGGAAATACATTCAACATGTTTATTAGACCACAAGGACACATACAATGTTTTTTGGGGAGAAAATTTGAATGTAAACAAAGAACGAGTTGTTTACAATGAAACTACATAGTACACCTTCAACTTTTGCAATAAAAAGCCATTCGTTACTGTGAAAAGAACATTAAAAGAAGCATAGCATTTGCACAATAATTTTGCCAAACATTAACTCAGCCAATGGTACCAAGCAGGAATTAAACCACTGACCACACGCATGGAAAGCCAAGATTGTAACCACTAGGCCAAAGCTGGTTAACCTCTTGCTGCCAAACGCCCCCTAGCGGTAACGCGGGCGTTACGGAAATTATTAAATTATACATTTCATTAATTTAATAATATACAATAAACTGCTCACCTCAATATTTTGATTAAATATCCTTAAGATATATCCATTCCTTCTGGGAAAGTGGTTTTTAAGCCCAAAACGTCGAGATAAAACTTTGTAAATAACGTTGGAATCTCTGACCTAATTCTCAAACATGTATTGCAGCTTGATGTCACACCATAAACAATGTGCTGGTAAACTGTTCTGCTTAATTGTATTTCACAAAACTTTGGTTTGAAAAATCATTATACCTTTAGGCTTCAAGAGAAAATACTTTAAAACTTTCATAAGGCTGTACATGATTTTTTTCCAATTTTAAACCGACTTGTGCTTTTTTGCACTTGATTACGACTCGTTCGGCTGTGTTCACTTTGGCGTGACTCAGCCAGTTTCTGGAGTACCAATCCCGTGGCTTAGTATATGTGAGCCAGAGTGGTTTTGAACTTGTTTGCAGAGATTTATGCAAGGCCGTCGTCAATTGGGTGTATTTCTTTGACTGATAGCACAATAGGCCTATCTGAAGTGGGAAAAACTGTCTTCGACCCGCCTCCACTCCGAGTATTATTTGCTTTCCATTGGGTTGTAAAACTGTCTGTCAAATATTCCAGCCAATAGCCAAGACTCTTTCAAACAAGCCCTCATTCAACACAATGCCGTCGTAAATCACGGAAATACAGCCCTGCGTATAAGGAAGTGGCAACCATGCGTAATTATCAAACCAAGATGGTGCAGTGTTTTTACCTTGTAGCGTAGCTCGCTACATTCCGTTTAGCAAAGCACAATTCATAAGGTAACTGCGCTGTTTATCTTTTTACTTTACAGTCTCTTTCATACAGTTTTTGGTTAGTTATGTCTAGGTTATTCAGGAGTTTCTCCGTGCAGCAGAAATATGGTTTTGCGGTCTCAGTGACGCAGAGTGATATAAGGTAACAGATTATTTTGCCGGTATACCAGTGCGAATTCACTGTTATGTATAAAACGAATCCCTCTGAATTAAATGAATATAGCTAACATTACTATATTGTAACAATGGCAAGCTAGCCAGCAAAATTACACATAGCAGCTAGCTATCTATTTGTGTCTGAGACAAGTAAGTGCAGCCCTGTGTAAGAGGAATTATCAAACCGAGATGGCGCAGTGTTTTTACCTTGTAGCGTAGCTTGCTACATTCTGTTTAGCAAAGCACAATTATAAATGCGCTGTTTATATTTTTACTTTACAGTTTCTTTCATACAGTTTTTGGTTAGTTATGTCTAGGTTATTCAGGAGTTTCTCCGTGCAGCAGAAATATGGTTTTGCGGTCTCAGTGACGCAGACTGATATAAGGTAACATTATTTTGCCGGTATACCAGTGCGAATTCACTGTTATGTATAAAACGAATCCCTCTGAATTAAATGAATATAGCTAACATTACTATATTGTAACAATGACCAAAAACACATCTAAATTAACTTTTATTGCCAATTATCAGATTTTATTGTAAAACTTAAAAAATAAATTATATTGAGACTTTTCTGGAACCTGGGCCATTTTGCACAATTTGGCACAATTTGTGCCAACTTTGGTAACCGAAATGGTTCACCTGAAAAAAAGCTCTGTAGAATTTGAATGATTTGAGATATTGACACCATATCTTTAGCAGAGATAGGCAGCATATTGAGGAATCACAAAGAGGAGTTATTTCCTCCATAGCTATTGTAGCTCATCAGGTAAAAAATCTGAAATTTGAATTTAGGTACCCGTTTTTTGTTTTTTCACAATTTCTGTACATAAATTGTTGTAGTTAAAGGTTGTATCAGCGATTTTGGGTGGAAACATAAATGATCACATTCATCTGATTTTTCCTCACGATCCGCTAGCTGCCCGCCCCATAAGCAGGCCGTCAAAAAACCGCGTCTCTGTAGGCAGCCTATGCTCCGAGATCGTACACAAAAACAAATGGTACTACCAACCACTCAAAACCAAAATAAACAGTATTCCAACCAATCACAATGATCTGCACAAACGCTAATACTCTTATCTCGCTGAAATCTTGACGGATTTACAAACGGTTTGGTTTCTTACAAACGTTATTAACGTGGTTATAATTCTGGATGCTTGAACACTATTTTTTAAAACATAACATAATTATTCATAAGTATGTTTGTTTGGGATTTCGCTTCAGAAGTGACGTCACCCAAAATCGCTGATACAACCTTTAAGTAGCAAGAAGGGTATGTAAACTCCTCAAGAAAAGTTCAGAAACGTTATTTCGGTCGATTATTCCTCCCCTTTAATAATACCAATTGGTATTGTATTTTATATCGCTGGAAAGCCTGATTAGTCACCTTTACAACGAGGTACAACTTGTAAGGATCATGCATTCGTGGAATGAGCAACACAGCTAACTGTGTGGGTAGCGGCCCAAAAAAATGTGCCAAAATCCCCTGCAATATTCTTCTGTTGGTATTCACTCTCCTTTTGAGTTGCTTGGTGGATTGGATGATTGCACTCTCCCACAGTAATAAGGAAAATACAACACATATTGGCCATTTTTACACTTTATTCATTTTACACTGTCAGGGACCTCAGTAGCGTGTGGAAGATCCATACGCAGTCACAACAGCTTGGCACCTCCTCCTCATGCTGGTCACACACTGCTGTGGGATGGCATCCCATTCCTCAACCAGGATTTGCCGCAAGTCAGCCAACATGGTTGCGTTGGTCACTCTGGCACGTACAGCACGCCCAAGCTGATCCCACAGGTGTTCAATTGGGTTGAGGTCTGGACTCACGGCAGGCCATTCCATCCTCTCCACTCCCAAATTCTGGAGGTACTCTGTGATGATCCTGGCTCTGTGGGGGCGAGCGTTGTCATCCTGGAGGATGGAGTTAGGTCCCAGATTCTGGAGATATGGGATCGCCACTGGCTCCAGAATCTCATTCCGATATCTCACTGCATTGAGATTGCCTTCAATGATGACAAGTTCTGTTTTGCCTGTGAGAGACATACCGCCCCACACCATGACACTGCCCCCATTGAAAGGTGTCACGCGATCTGTGCAGCAATCTGCATAGCGTTCTCCACGCCATCTCCATACTTTGATCCTGCCATCCAGCTTCCGCAGACAGAACCTTGATTCATCACTGAACATGACGTTGCCCCACATTCTTAGGTTCCACTGTCGGTGCTGTCGACACCAGCGCAAACGGGCCTGACGGTGAAGGGCAGTCATTGCAGGCTTCCTGGTAGCCTTATAAGCACGAAGACCGGCCATGTGCAGTCTGTTCCTCACCGTCTGATCAGAGATCTGTCTGTGGTACTGTTGTGCAAATCTTGCCTGTAAATCTCTGGAAGAAAGCCTACGGTTCCTCAGTGAAGCAAGGGTGAGGAACCGGTCTTCTTGGGGTGTTGTCTTCCTGGGACGGCCACTTTGTGGTCTGTCTTTGACTTCACCAGTCTCACGGAACTTGGTCCTAAGTTTGGAAATGGTACCAGGGCTGACACCAAATAATGCTGCCACTCAACAAAGTTGCAGGACCCATGCACACAAGTGCTGTCAATTAGGTGCCAATCAGGTGCCAGTCACACACCTGTGACTGGCATACACCTGCCAGCACTTGAAGCTCAAAACGAGAGTGAATACCAACAGAAGAATATTGCAGGGGATTTTGGCACATTTTTTGGGGCCGCTACCCACACGGTTAGCTGTGTTGCTCATTCCACGAATGCATGATCCTTACACGTTGTACCTCGTTGTAAAGGTGACTAATCAGGCTTTCCAACAATATAAAATACAATACCAATTGGTATTATTAAAGGGGAGGAATAATCAACCGAAATAACGTTTCCGAACTTTTTTTGAGGAGTTCATATGAATTATGACTACTTAGTCATAATAGTGCAGTTCTCTGTTTTATTAAAAGCTATGAACCATATTTGTAGCCTTTACAGTTTTTGAGATAAACAGCTTTGTTTGTCACTATTAAAAACAGGCGAGAATTGGTTTATTTTGCCCTTGGTATTAAGAGGTTAACAGAAATGTGGAGGCCAAATAAGACTTTTGTGTTGTGGTATCAGAATGTGTTGGCATACTGACTTAATAATTCAGTTAACAGGTAATTTTGTGAAGCCTTTTCAATAAAAAATAACTTGTTTTATGTTAAAACAACTTTCTTAGCATGACGTGCACACTGTGTGCCTCAAAAAAAATGTTGGGAACAGGTGGGGATCAAACCACTAACCTACTACACAGTATTACAATGCCTTAACCACTAAGCTACAGGAATTTTCACAGTTGGTATAGTGGGTAGACGGCCTGTTAAGCATAGATAGTGTAATTGGCGGATGGCTTACCTGCCATCCCAACATTTGTATTTCTATAGTGCCACCACATGGATTGATTGGGTTAAAACTGCAGGGCTCAAGTCTTGATCTAACTGTCAATCAAGCCACCAAGTTTCAGAATTTTATATCAAGCGGTTTTAGAATGACTAGTATTTTTGTGATAAGCCATGCCCAATGCAAAATTAATTGGCTTCTCATTCGGCCATTTTTTGACATTTTTGTGATGATTTGACACGCCCACTGTCAAATTATTCCAAAGTCGAGGGGCTGTATGGCTGAAGGCCCGCGAACCAACAGTGGAGAGACGGAAATGGGGGGTGGTGAGGAGACCAGCAACGGATGAGCAGAGGGATCGGGAAGGGTTGTAATTTAGGAGGAGATCTGTGAGGTAGAAGGGAGCCAATCCATGGAGTGCCTTGAACGTGAGGAGGAGAACCTTGTATTTGATGCGGAATTGGACAGGGAGTCAGTGTAAGTTTCTAAGGACAGGGGTGATGTCGTCGTGGGATGGGGAGAAGGTAGTGATGCGGGCAGCGGAGTTCTGGACCATTTGGAGCTTATTGAGCAGGTTGGAGGGGACACCAGAGAGGATGGAGTTACAATAATCTAGACGAGAGGTGACCAGGGCATGGACAAGTGTTTTGGTGCTGGACTGGGACAGTGAGGGGCGGAGTCTGGAAATGTTATGGAGGTGGAAGTAGGCAGTTCGGGTGATGGAGTTGAGATGGGGTTCAAATGAAAGGGTAGTGTCCAGGATAATGCCGAGGCTTTTTACATGGGAGAAGAGGGGGACTGTTGTGCCAACAATGGTAATATTGGGATTATGGGATTTAGCCAGTGTGGATTTAGTGCCGATGAGTAGAATTTCTGTCTTATTGCTATTTAGTTTGAGAAAGTTTTGGTTCATCCAGTTTTCAATGTCCAGAATACAGGTGGTTAGTTCATGGGGAGGTCCAGTGGCAGAGGGGTTGGTGGAGATGTAAAGTTGAGTGTCATCATGATGATGGGGGCGTGGTTGGACCGGTGGGTTTTTTGGGCGATGAATTGTTGTCTGTTACTGAGATAAGAAGTGAACCAAAGGAGAGCTGTGTCGGTGATGCTAATAGAAGATAGTCTTTCCAGTAGTAGTGTGTGGGAGATGGTGTCAAATGCTGAGCTGAGGTCGAGTACGATGAGGATGGTGAGGAGTCCAGAGAGAGCGTGACTTGAAGGGTACGATGGTATCAAGGGAGGTGGAGAGACAGTTATTGTAGTGTGTAGTCAGGCCAGAAAGGAATGATGAGGGGGCTGGGGTGGGGTAGGTGCTAACGGTGCACAGGAGCTCAGTGGGTTGGATGTTTTTGAGGTTGCGGAATGAGATGGTGTGGGGCTGTTTAACCTGGGTGACATTTACTGAAATGTTAAACAGAATTACCTTGTGGTCAGATATTAGAAGGGAGAGGTCAGTGAGATTGAAGGGGCGGGGACCAGTGGAACAGACAAGGTCTAGTGTATGACCTATGTTGTGGGTTGGAGAGTGTACATGTTGCGTAATATCAAAAGAGTGGAGGTGTGACTGAAAATCAGTGGCAAGAACACAAGTTGCTGAATCTATGTGAATATTGAGGTCATCTACAAGTAAGACATTTGGGGACAGAGCGCATATGAATGTTAGGTAGCTTGACAGATCAGAAAGAAAAGAAGGACAGTGTTTGGGAGGATGGTATATAGTGACCAGAATAAGGGGTTCAGAACCCCAGAGGAGTTTGACAGGCAGACATTCAAAAGAGGAAGGCAGGGGTACAGAAATAACTTTTAACCTATGGTCAGATCGATATATAATTGCAACACCACCACCCTTCCCTGTGGTGCATGGTTTAGACAGGTAGGATAATCCTGGTGGAGCTGCTTGGTTGAATTGTGAAAAGTCATTAGGCTGTTGTCAAGTTTCAGTCAAACATAAAATGTCCAGGTTACAATCACAGATGAGTTTGTTAATGAGAAGGGCTTTGCTGTTTAGGGATCGGACATTGAATAATGTAATTTTAATAGAGGTAATGATATGTGTAGTAAATACAGGTGTGGGACGTAGCAGATTCAAGTTAGCTCCACTGGGGCGTAGATGCCGAGAGCGTTTAGCATGTTGGTGAGATGATGATTTAGCAACATTGAAAAAAATAGAATTGCGCCGACGTGGTCCCCTATGTATATAGCGGGTGTGTAGGATGTCCACGTCTTTACAGGCGAAAAACATTTCTTTGTTGATGCAGTAGAATGATCGGAGGTTAAACAGTTGCGTTGCACTGTACCGGAGTGACATGATTAGTCCGGGTGGTGAGAGAATCCGGTTGCATAAAACAGTGGTTAGAATGGGCAGAACAAAACCTAATGTAAACAACAGACATCGCCGTTAGCTAGAATGCTAGCTAGCAGTGGCTGGGTGGTTGGGAGGCTAGCTAGCCGCAGAGTTTGGCTACCCTCACAGTTCAAGTGCTAAGCAACACAACCAAGCTCGCTAACACACCATGATCACTATGTCCCACAGCCAGATAGAAGCAGGTTAGTCAACACAGTAAGAGAGCGGCAGTGTACTCACTGGGAGACCTGGCTAGCAGGCAGCTTGATGACACAGCAAGACAGAGGAGACTGACTCACCAGAGAGAAGCTAGGGGATAGCAGTGGGCAGTGGGTGGACTCGAGTAGTAGAAAGGAAAAGGAGAGAAACCTCTTGCTCTCAATATGAGAGAGCACTAAAATAGAGAGGTAAAGATAAGGAGGTAACAAAGGAATCTGTCTCCGAGACTACTACTACTACTACTAGGATCACCGTGTCTCCCTGGGATGCAGGCAAACCAGTGACAAAGTTGAGGGCGACATGGCTCCAAGGACGGCTGGGAAGGGTAGGGGGCGGAGAAGACGTGAGGGTGGAAGTCATGAACCCTTGCTGCGGGCGCAAACCGAACAGGCGGCGACAAACTCCCGCACATCACTCTCCATGTTCGGCTACCAAAAGCGTCAGGACAAAAAATCCATAGTACGGTGGACGCCAGGATGGACTATCAAATAGAATCAGGCTATCAGGAGAACCGGGAATTTTCCTTCTACGCAAAGGAGTTAAGCTCCGTGAACGCCGCCTCAGCCTTAGGGTTCCACTGGAACCGTGAAGGTGATGTTTTCTTGGTGAGGGCTGTGATAGGAGCGACCAGGCCCGGACTGGCTATCAGGAGAACCGGGAATTTTCCTGGTGGCCTGGCCTGCTGATTGGCCCTCAGAGTCAGGCCAGTGTTCAAAGCAAAAGCAACATGGGGCAGCCTGGATGCCACATTCAGTCAGATCTGGCTACAGTCCCCCCTCCCCCGCCTGCCTTTCGCCTAATGGTATGATCTCTGCCTGGCATGACACGTGATTGGTTCCACGCATGTGCCGATAGCCAATCCGAAACTGCCATCACAAGATGTGACCGGAGCTAACGCAGCAACATTTAGTCCATCGTCAGTCATGTTTTTTTCGTGGCGTGCTAGTTCGATAATAGTGGAAGATGGACAGTGGCAATCCAAAAAAGAGAAAGGGTGGAGCAGAGAGTGAGAGGATGAAGAAAAGAAAGGCCCTTGCAGAAAATGCAGCTAGATGTTGTAAAACTGAAAAAATGTTCGCAAGCACGGGACCAATGCAGCTCATTCAATTATACTATCCACGCTGTTACCGTTACCCCATAATACACTGCCCGGCCAAAAAAAAAGTCGCCATTGCACCCGTCATGCATAATGCCCACTGTACAAGCTTCTGGAGGCAGTGTTATGATCTGGGGTTGCTTCAGTTGGTCAGGTCTAGGCTCAGCAACATTATGCAGCAATAAAATGAAGTCAGCGAAGTACCTGAATGTACTGAATGACCAGGTTATCCCATCAATGGGCATATGCCAGGATGACAATGCCAAGATTCATCGGGCTCAAATTGTGAAAGAGTGGTTCAGGGAGCATGAGGAATCATTTTCACACATGAATTAGCCACCAGATTCCTGACCTTAACCCCATTGAAAGTCTTTGTGATGTGCTGGAGAACACTTTACGGAGTGGTTCGACTCTCCCGTCGTCAATACAAGATCTCGGCCAAAGATTTATGCAACTCTGGACGGAAATAAATTGCTTGTTGAAACAATGCCACAACAAATGCGCGCCGTAATCAAAGCTAAAGGGCGGTCCAACGAAATATTAGAGTGTACGACTTTTTTTTTGGCCGGGCAGTGTATCTACTTTAAAGCTAGCTAAACAACAACAACAACAACAACAACAACATTGTACTGTTTAAGGAAATAAAACAAGAGTGCAGTATTATTGCAGTTACTGCACTTTGGTGTTTCTTGGATAGCTGTTTAAAGGACATCAAGGCACACTCGACTAGGGCAGTTGTTGCTGGTGATTCCATGGACTGTTGAGCAGAGTGGATTTTATTCCATGGTTTTTTATGCACTACTTGTAAGTCACTTTGGATAAAAGCGTCTGCTAAATGACTAAATGTAAAATGTAGAGTGTAGTATCTGCATTTTTGGGGTGCTCATGTTTAAATTATGTATATAAATTACTTCATGATTACATGTTCAATTAGTGCATTACCACTATACTGACCAAAATGTCACAGCTTTACAATTTCAGTCAATGTTGAAATAGTAATAATAATGGAATTGAATTGTGTGAGATGCACACACATAGACACAATAGTCAAAACCAAGGAAGACTAAGGATAAATAAATAGCCTAGGTGTTTAACATAGGCCTAAAAGTTGATTTGCTGTTGGCTCATTATTTTGTGATTCACATCCACGAAAATTCACCAGAATGCAGGAAATTAAGTAAATGTGGCCTGACTTGGCTAGATGTGGCTAGATTCCCGACCTGATTGATTTTCTCAGTCCAGCCCTGGGAGCGGCTACCGCGCTAAAATTACGGATAGACTGCCGCTAAAAGTTAGCAAAACCTAGGAAGCGCTGTACCTGTTTCACTGATAACGGAGTGGTCCAGTTCTTAACCACCAAAACTTTCTCAGGATCCATTTGGACCTTTCCGTCCACCACAATGAATCCCAAGAAAGAAACGGAGTTAGTGTGAAAAGAACACTTAACTGCTTTCACAAACTACCGTGCCTTCAGTGTACAGAGACCGCAACACTGCATGTATGGAGGAAAGTCGTGGAGGCGGAGTTTGTGTGTTGGACTGCTTAATGACACTGGACATCTCGGGACAGCGGGGGCTATTTTTAATCATGGTTGTATTCCACTTTAATTCACTTAATTAATTTGATTAATGCAATGATTATATTGAATGTCTTTGTTTGATGTTTGTGTGTTGTGGGTCTGCCCCACTGTCTATGTCTTTTTTGTTGTTGCTGGGGCTACAACTGAAGTTCCCTAGTGGCAAAATAAAAGTTATTCTATTCTATTCAGGAGCGCTTCTAAGACCTGCCTAACATGACTAATGTGAGTGGAGAGATTGGGGGAGAAAATTAAAATATCGTCGAGGTAAAACAAAGACAAATCTTTCCAGCATCTCTCTGAGAACATCGTTCACTAGCACCTGAAAGACAGAGGGGGCGCTAGTGAGGCCGAACGGCATCACCCGGTACTTGTAATGTCCGTTGTACGTGTCAAAAGCTGTCTTCCACTCATCGCCCTCACGCATGCGCACCAGATTATAAGCATTGTGAAGTGTTACGTTCCTCTGCTTTGCGTTTCATTTTGGCTTTTGGGCTGCTGTGTTTCTTTGTGTCTCCCATACAGGTGGAGATAGGCTACTGACGTCATGGTCCTATATGGAGATCCAGAGCTGCGCTGGAGGGACAGCGCATGCTGTTGCCTGGCAACCATCTCCGGGAGCTATGTGGAGACATGGACGTCGCAATGTTTAAGAAGATGCCATAGCTGGGGACGCCGAGGACCATCGCGGAGCAGCGGGATTGGAAAGATGCGAGACTATATATACCATGTCTCCGTCTGCATCGAGAGTTTGAGTACTTGATGCTAGCGATCACCACGACCATCACGACCCTGCACCACTACTGAGTTTTGAGCTAACTTTCGTTAACAGACTGTCAGTAGTTTACCCGTAACTGGATCGATTGTAGCTGAATGACACCTAAGCTGCAATCTCGCTAGACCAGGGAGGGAAAACCCCTTCCACCAGGACGTGGGTCTGATTTTTGACACTTGTTGCCTGGTGAGAGCATGCAGCCTGTGTAGCCAAACTGTAAATATTGTTATATGTTATATGTTTAGAGAATAGCTAATTTAGTTCCTACCATAAGTGTCTTGTCTTTTAAACCACTTTGCGCTTGACTGTGTTTATATTTGAGGTTGTGGTTTTCGTTTAAGTGGCTTAGTGTTACCTCCTACCTCCTTACTGTACACCTAGTTATTGCAACACAGGTGGATTTTGGGACGTAACAGAAGGTCGAACCCCTGCAGGCGCTCAAATGCGGAAGAGGGTACCTGTTCTTAATGATGATGTTGTTAAGGCCCCGATAGTCTATACACGGCCTCAACCCCCCTTCTTTCTTCTTAACAAAAAAGAATCCGGCACCTGCCGGCAAGGTGGAAAGTCTAATAAAGCCATTGGCCAGGGACTCCTCGATGTACTCCTTCATGGCTGTACTCTCAGGCGCCGACAAAGAACACAGGGAACCCCTGGGAGGAACCGTGCCCGGGTATAACTCTATGGCGCAGTCATAAGGCCTGTGAGGTGGCAAAGTGGTAGTGCATTGCTTATTAAATACCTCAGCGAGGTCAGCGTACTCAACAGGTACGTTAGCCGGCAAACGAAACTCGAGCGCCCCTCCCACTCTAGTACTCTCCAAGTCAGAAGGAGAATCTAGTGGCGACTTCCACCTGATCTCGGAATCTGAGAGCTCCTCATCCCAAGTAGAGTTACCGTCAGCAACGCTGTCTTGGTCAGGGGGTGAACCAGCCTCCTCTAGGTCACTGTCTGAACTAAGCTCGGAATGGTCACTACAGTGAGGAATATAGGCGAACGTGGGGCCTGCACTGGGGCCCCCACTGGAGGATAACCGCCTTGTCTCCTCTCCAATTTATATGGGGGCTGTGCTGCACCCGCCAAGAATGCCCTAGCAGCAGAGGATACACCGGAGAATCTACCAAAAAGAACTGAATGTGTTCTACATGACCCTGGTGGGAAGCGTGCATGTGTAAAGGACCCGTGATCTCCTTAATGGTCCCTGTGCCCAACGGGTGGCCGTCGAGAGCAGTAACAACACAGGGCCAAGTGTGGGGATGTACGGGAACTTTTAATTCCCTAGCCCATTTAGCGTCAATGAAGCATTCCACTGCTCCTGAATCAATAAAGGCGTAGACACTGACTGAGCGCCTATTCCAGAGCAGCTGGAGTGGTAATAAAGTCAGAGGGAGGATGCCATTATGTCTCGCTAGGGACCCCGGTTCCCCTAGCGCGACCCCCCGTTTCGCCCCAACTTCGAGCACTGGTCTTTTAAATGGCCCCTACGCCTGCAATACCGACAACAGCTCTCTTGCGACTTAGAATCCCTAGGGTCGTGCAAAGCCGCACCGTCAACCTGCATAGGCTCCTCCCGGTTAAGGGAGGAGTAGGCGGAAGGGTGGGGTGGAGGTGCTACCGAAGGAGAAGAAAGGTGGCGAGCCAAATGGTCTCTTTGCTCCCCTGTCTCTCGCTCTCGCTCTCGCTCCCTGATGCGGTTGTCAATGTGAATGGCTGTGGGAACCAGGGCACCGAACGTGGCAGTTGGCTCGAACACTGCCAGGGCATCCTTAATGGGGTCCGACAAAGCATTAAGGAAAAGAGAGCTTATTGGACCATCAGTCTCCCCTGCCAGTGCTCGAAAAGCGATGGAGAAGCCTGCCACAGTGTCGGTACCCTGGCGGAGACGGGTTAGTCTCATGGCGGCCTCCTAACCGGAGACATCATGATCAAAGACCAACGCCATCTCCTCCATCAGCCTATTTGCATCATCCATGATCGGGGCATTGGCCCGAATTAAGGGGTTAGCCCACGCAAGAGCAGTCCCAGTGAGAAGTGATAAAATAAATGGTACCTGGGACTCCTGGGTAGCAAACCGAGACGGCTGGGCCTTAAAAAAAAATTAAGCACTGGGTTAAGAAACCCCGACATTTCCCTGGCTCCCCAGCATAACGGAGCGGAAGCTGGCTCTCTGGTAGTGAGCGGAGTGGGCACGGGGACGGGGTTCACAGGTGCTTGTGGAACCAGCGGGGCAGCTGCGAGGGTCAGAGCGCGGAGGTAAAGAAACAAAGGAGAAATAATGGCGACCCAGACGAATGGGCAAAAACTCGAGTAGTAGAAAGGAAAAGGAGAGAAACCTCTCACTCTCTATATGAGTGAGTACTATAATAGAGAGGTAAAGATAAGGAGGTAACAAAGGAATCTGTCTCTGAGAGAACAGAAAGGAAAACCAGAACGAGGAACAGAAAGTGCAGAAGAGAAAACAAAATCCAACAAAGGAACTCTAATGCAACTAAAAGCAAGTCCCGCGTTACCTTTAAGCATTAAGCTTAAAAGTGAAGATGTCACTTAGTACCTATACCATACCAGCTTCGTGGTAAAGTAACAATGAAAACACGGAAGCGCCGAGACTGGAAGACGTAGAGCTTAAATAGCCGGCGAACACACCTGAACAGGTGAAGGCAATAGCGGAAAAACCCGGTGAGAGCGCCGGACCGCAGCTGCGAAAGCAAGCAAGTCGAGGAGGAATGGCGACCTGCGAAACCGAGACAATCTCTTTGATTGGTTCCACGGTCTATGTTTATAAACCACTTTGTTTGAAAACTAAATTCGGGCCGAATCACTGGTTTCAGAATGAAGAATTTGAGGGTAGGGCTGGGCGATATACCGCAACAATAATTATCCATTGCAATAATGGCCATTACCACCATGTTGGGTATTGCCTTTCTTTTTATGTTTTTTTCTTTAATTATACCTGATGCAGTAGTAATATAAACTTCAAAGCCTGTGTGAAATTCTTCGGGGAAAAAACTTCATCACTGTCTACTTGGTGTTGATAAGACAGACAATCAGCAGAGAGGCGTTGCACCTTTCATGTGTGACAAAAACACATCACATGATCACGTGGAAGCTGTACAACCTTGCTGCTGATTGGCTGTCTTATTAACACTCAATAGATATCAGTGGTGATGTTTTTTCTGGAAGTATTTCCCTCAGCCTCTGTAGTTTGAATGTTCACTGCCGTATATCGGGTATACTTAAAGAAAAGACAAAAAGAAAGGCAGTACTCCACACGGTGGCGACAGCCGTTACTGCATTCGATAATTATCGATTCTGTATATCGCCCAGCCCTATTTGAGAATATAAACCCAGTGTATGGTGCTGGATTTCTCTCAGAACAGTTCTTTCTGTGATTGCTACCAAGTAAACATGACCATTCCCCAATATAAAAAAGAAATGTTAAAAAACTTGCATACTCCAGCTTTAAATAAAGAATGTAGAAGGCTGAAACTGTCTTTTGAGATAAAAAAAAAAAAAACTTGATCGCTAGCCAAATTTATGATTTTTATAAAAACTGCATTTGTATGTCTATTTGATTAAGATTGCATTTTAAGGGGTTATTTTTTGATGACTATGCCTTTGCTCAAGAAGCATAGGAAAATATTAAGTTATTTAGTACGATTACTCCTGATCTAACATGTTTCATATAGAGTTTTTTATGGGTAGTCTACTGTTAAAATCCCTGCCTAAACTGAACAGAGTGTATATCTACGTATATGCTTTGTTAGTAAATGGATGGTTTCAATATGATTTAAAATCTTGAACTCTATAATTCAAAAGATATCTCAATTTAATTTTTGGACATTTGTATACAAAATACCTGCAATTCTTTTCTGTGACATCAACAACACTTGGAATAAAACATGCTAAAACTGTTTACGATAATGTTATTGTCAAAGCGTTGTTATCTTATGAGAAAATGGAAGGGAATCTAATTGTACATCCCTCTGTAATTTTGAAACATCTTGCGTTAACTGGGTAGTTCATTTAGCCAGAGCGAGTTATCCATTTTTATTCTCATCTAAAATCACACTGGAGACAGGCAATGTAGCTCTGCAAGAATGAAAACTCGTTTCACTGGTGTTGGTTTTTAAGTTGTAGCACAGAGATAGCTGTACAATCGCTCCACACTGCTGGTCTGTCTTCAAAGTGAAGGAGAGCAAAGTACTGATTTCACTGATGAGGGCTGGTCTCAAGTGTTTCGGGTACGGCTTTACATAATTTCGACCAAAATGATACCAACTGACCTGTCACCCACCATTTTGGAGAAACGACAAGAGGGGTCAAAAGGAATGCATTAGTGGGCTGAATGTTTCTGTAGTGATGGTTTTGCTCAAAATAGTGTCTGCCACTTTCACCCCAGACTCTTTCCCAGCCACCAGAAAATATGTTTTTTCTTCCTGCATTGTTAATCTGACATATATCAAGAATGGGAGTTATCAAGCAAAACTCTCATACTGTACTGATGCATTGGACTTAAGTAAGTGACACTTGATTTTCAAAAGAGGTACATGGTTAACTGAGTCTGTAATGCTTAGAGAAGCCATAGTTATACTTTACTTTTTCAGTAACTGTCATAAGCAAATTGTATGGTGTAAGAATGACAAAAAACAAACCTACTGACGTTAAATCAACTCTGTGTTTATATGTCTCCAGTAGGGACTATATGTACTCTATTGGAGTTTATTTGACTTTGAGTGTCCATATACTCAGTCAGACTTGATTTTTGTTTCAATGCTTTGCTGTGTACCTATTTCTTTTCTTTGTTGCTCAAAGTCAAGGAGAAAACATAAGGTGGAATCAATGCATCCCTTAACTTATAACTTATTATGACATGTCTTTTCTTTTCTACTTTCAATTTCTTTTCATTTCGATCACTAAAACACTGAATGACATCTGTGACCCAAACTGCTCTCATGACTAAGGCATAAATGATAAAAAATAAAAATGGCTCGAACAGCAATTTCCCGTTTTTAATGCAGCAGCACACACTGCAAAAAATAATCTTAAAAAATGTTTTCGTCTTGTAATGAGACTTAAAATCTTTTCTCTCAAGTAGAAAATATCAGCTTGTTTTAAGTTACTTTTTGCTTGACAAGTTAAATTAGCTTACCCCTTTGGCAAACTATCTGATCTGTTTTTGTCATAGTTAGCAAAACAGTAATAGAAATATTTTTTTGTTGAAGAATGTGAATAGAAATGGCCAATACCCTCACAGTAACAATTACCCACACAGCCTACCTAAAAGGTGACATCTCCCATGATCCACAAGGTTCTATGATCAAATTAGCTTCCAATACCCACAACTTGTCAAAACAAAGCACCTTTTTCCCCTACTGGAATGCTTGTCCGGGCTTCCGCTTGAGATTCTTCAAGGCGACTGATTCACTAGGAACAGAACTAGAACAGAAATTGAGGCATGGACACGGCAGCTTTTTTTGGATTACCGAGCAAAGCATCTTTGGTTTGGAGTCCATAAAACTCTAGAACCTGGATTCCACAGTAGAGACGTTATCATTTCAGACAAGGGTGTCGAACCCTGTACCCAGCTGGGATGGAGAGACCTTGAACCGGATGTACCATCAGTGACATTACAGATAGTGAACCTGTGGGTAATGGCTTGAGGACATTGGTGAGCAGAACTGGCATTGTATTGCGACAGTAATTTCCGTTTATTACTTTCCGAATTATTACTCAGATTTGCAGGTTATAAGCTATTGAAATGAGAGCAGCCATATCTACAGTACAGTAACAGTAGTAACGATTATGCTAATACTTGTAATGGTATAAATGTTAAAAATGAATGATGTTTTTCCGCCACTGCCTGTGTGAAGATATGTAACACTTGTTTGTGGGAGTGTGTGGGTTGCAGATGAAGTCCCAGGAATGTGCGGTGCGCGCACGCACACACGCCCACATGTGGGCCTGCTTGTGTGGGGATCTTGGCTTTCTTCACAATGCCTCATCCCTCACAAAGCACTCTGATTACAGCACTCACAGGGCCAGGAGAGAGAGAGAGAGAGAGATGAAGAGAGGGAGAGAGAAAGACAGAGAGCCAGCCCACTCCTCTCCACTCTTCTCCTTTTCTCTCCTTCGTGATTTATGTGGGATTCCCTCTTTATTGTGCCGATTGTGAAATCCCACTCCCTGCCTCCTGAAATCCTCTCCTGAAAGTTTGTCTGACTCCCCCATGATGGAGCGTTGGCTGTCTGAATCATAGCAGGTGAAGCTTTTCTCTGTGATGAATCACCGTGGCAAAGGGGGTCTACACATGCTCAGTGCAGGCTGAAATATTGGCCAACACCCCCACCCCCCCTCCTCTCCCAACTTAGCAAATTGTTACATACAAGCACCCTCAACCAAATAACCTCACTCTCCTCTCTCACACTCATTCACTCTCTCACTCTTTCACAATGTGAAGGGAATTGGAGATTCATTCCATGTCTCTGTTGATGAATAACCATGTAGACTTTTTCTTTATTTAATTTTACATTTAAAAAATGTACACATAAATTATATGTTGGCTGTTTAATTCTATCTGCACTCTTAGAGGGACAACTATTGTCCCTAAATGGATATAAAACCTGTTAATGCAGAAAAATGTTCATTGCTCATTGTAAAATCAATTCAGACAGAGTACATTTACACAGAGAGAGATCTTTTATCTAGTGTGGACTCATATAAACATTGTGATAGCTGAATTCATTTGATACAAATATGAATTGTTATGGCTATATTACATTGGGATATACAAACTTGGTTCTGGAGATCCACAGGATCTGTTTGTTTTCACCTTAAAATCAGAAACCAATTCTGAACAGGGAACCGTTGAGCTGATTTTACTGTGTAATCAACTGCTTTCATTGATCAATTAAGTGTTGAGTAACAATAAAATCAAAAGATGCTATTATAGATCACAAAATTAATAAGAAATAGATGTTTAAGAACCAAAGATGACCTAGTCCAGCAATTAGAATAACTTGCAGTTTGAGTGCAGTGGAATACATATGTGACTGGTGCTGGTAAAACAGTCCACAAGTTGCACAGGGTCATTTTTAAGTTTTTATAGTTTATGAAAGCACAGATCCTGAGCTTTCAAATGACGTCTCATACACTGCAATATGCACATATTTGAAGAAGATATACTTCTTTGAATGTTGATACACCTTAAAACACTTTCCTGAGAAAACAGCTCTCAAAGACTTGCAAAGATTCACACCTCAGCCTGGCAAACTTAATGGCCGTGAAAAGTAGCTTGTTAATCCCACCCCAACCACTCCCCCACTAGAGTATCAGACTCTGGATTCAGAGGTTTGTGTTACTAAACAAAGGCTGGTAGAGATACGAAAATCCTGATGAACACGCTTGCACATACATTGTTTGGACATGCGGCTAGCTAGAAGGCTAACTGTTAGCTTACTCAGCAAAGGCTTGGTTTGTGTTAAAGAAAGACAGACAGATTAGAATATCACAACAAAAATGCTTGCAAATGATACATTGTTTGGACATGCGGCTAGTTTGATAGCTAACTGTTAGCTAACTTGGTTTCTGCTAAACAAAGGATGTGTCCGGATTGGTCTGAATCAACGCCCTTCTATAGGCTACTATTGAGCCTATGCTAGCTGTGAGAAAGTTATTAAGTAGGCAAAATGTTATCTCAATGTTGTGTACTTTAAATCCGCAAATGATATAGGCTTACTTACTATGCTTAGGTTTTCGCTGATAATAGTATTGAGGATATTTTTCGCAGAGGCTACTGTATGTCACTAAACAGTAGGCTACGCTGTAAGCAGTAACGTTAGCCTACCTTATCAGCTACACAGGAGGACGCAGTAGATTCTGACCATTTTTATACGGTCTATGATTTGATAAGCCAGGGGTTCAGATGGAGCAAGTAGCTATTATGTATTGTGTACAATTCTCCGTTTTCTATGCTTCTACTGGCAGCTACATTATTCAGAGAAGTAGGCTCTTTATTGGCGAGGCATGCCGAACCTCAGAGCCAATAGAAACTAGGAAGGTGTTAATGGACAGCTCATTATAGTCTGTCCCTCAAATTGAAGCCCGCCCCCGGCAAACGTGATTTAACAAGCATATTTGTGTTACTTATTACAGGTATTTAGAGATCGTAAATACGTTGTATATTATATTAAGTGACTTCTAAAACACTTAAACTTTTGTTATATAGAAAAAAACAAAAAACACATTTTTTTGTTTTCCTCCCTATTTTGTGCTCTACTGTGAATTGCAGAAGTACGACTTGCGGACCGTTTTACCAGCACGCATCACATATGTCAGGTATTGCATATTTTTAAAAAAGCATGTATTTTGTAGGTATGTCGGTTCTATTCTCACATTCAGTCGCCCACTAGCAAACTTCTGTTAATTCCATCCACCAGGGGATCATCTTAAAAAGAGTAGCTGGCAAATGGTCGTGCCACTGGAGGACCGCTGCTGTGCCGATTTGCAAAATGCTGGCGAACTAACAGCTTTTGCCGATGGTGATAAGCTTGCTTGCCGATACAGAAAGGTACAGCCTCCCAGTTGTATTTTCTCATTAATGAGAGTATATAATAAGCATGCTAACTGTTTATGATAGAGTAACAGAATACTGAAGATGCAAAGCCATTGAACAGAGTGAAGCAGTATCAGTGTATAGGGAATACCTGTATACCAAAATGACAGATGTGGTATTCTCGAGGCTGTGTCATAGAAAAAAAAGGGTTTGTTTAGGTCTGACGGCACGTTCCTTACTGTATCCTGTAATGTATCTATTTACCATTTAGGAAGTTTCATGGTGTGAGAAAACAAAGAAGAGTGTTTAAATTGTTTAGGCATTAAATGTGGTACTGAGTAATCGAAGAAATGTCCGGCAGACGCTCTCGCATACATTACCAACAGCAACAGCACCAGCAGCTGAAATACTGACTAAGGCCACATGCTCAGCTTTGCTTGCACAATAGCTGCAAAGAGCTTCTACAGCAGACAAAATATATATGCAGGCACTGTACCTTTCCTATTTATGTGCTTTCAACCATTAATTTGCTTTCCATCCAATCCAATTTAGACCTTGGAAACTAGGTGTGTGGAGTATTTTGCCAGCCAATGACTAATCATTAGAGTATTTATAGATTCATTAAGTGAATTAATTAAGTTAAGTAAATTCATTCAATTTAAATGTTTGAAAACATTTTGATACAATTATGTTATCAATATATTGTGCACTTCACATTGACAAACATATTATTGCTGCTTTTAGATATTGCAATATATTACACTGCTGTGAAACATGTTTCGCATTATATTTTCCAAAAAGTCCACTTACTTACAAAACATTACAATAAGTCAATTTAGAATTGCAAACCAAAGACCGGCAGATGAGACACTATGGCCCTCCAGGACCAGAATCTGACACCCTTGGTGGCAGGCATTGCTCCTTGGCGAACGCCAAATGGGAACAGTGCAGCACCCTGACGAAACAAAGTGAAAGAGATCGTATCCACATTGTAATTTCACACTACAGCTGTACAGACGGGACAGTGTGGGTCGTGTACCGACTGCAAACGTGTGCAGTTGTTATGGAGTTGACCCGAACCGCATGTGACCCTGCTTGTATGTGTGGGTGTGTCGGGGTTGGGGTAGGGGGGCAGGACAGTGGAGCGCGCTTGGGTGGGAGGAAGGGAAGGGAAGAGGGGGTGAGTAGGTGGGCGGCAAAAGGGAGACCTGGTGGGCGTTTTTTTTTCTTCTTTTTTTTTTGCGTGCGGGGGTGGAGGGAATGAACATGCTGCCGTGTGGGTGGTTTTTGGCTTTTTGCAGGAGGCCCATTGCCACCTCCCAGTTTAGAAAACAAGCGGTTGCATCACACTGGGGAGAGGCCGCTGACTTATGTAGGAAGAGAGGGAGAGAGAGAGAGCGTGTATTCTTCTTCTTTCATGCTCATTCCTCAGGCATGCTGAGGCTCTGTGGAGTTTTAACCAGAAGCACAGCTTTTTGAAACCAGATTAAACGTTTCACGCTGTCGCACATTGCCTGGCATGGTCATGCTTCCATACAGCCTTACATATGCATACGTGGATGTTCATTATCATTAGCGTGTTTCTGAATGAAGAATCCTGTTACATGTGTGTGGAACGTCAAATGAGCGCATGTCCAAATGGTTAGTGTTAAATCGCATTTAACAGTGCATTTTACACCGACAAAGTAGATTTTTATCCCTTGTGGACTCATCATGTATAGTGTTGAATTAACACTGAACATTTTACCGTGTGGTTTTGCATGCCCTATGTGGTGTTTTCAAACCTACACACAAGCCATCCATGACCACATGTGGACATTATATTTAACTGCATTCTTCCACAAATTGTCTGCATCCACAAATTTTCATAACCACATCCTGAAAAAACTATGAGAGCATGTTATGCTGATATACTGCATCATGTATGGCCTTTAAGTATTTAAAACTATGTATATTGTAATATTTAGGGGAAAATATTCATATTTGTTGAATCTCAGTCATAACAGTGTTAATGCCTACTGTTTGCTTTCCAAAACCTTGAATGCACAATACATAATTGGTCACATCAATTATTCCAGAAACCATGGTAACTACAGGAAGTGACAACGAGGATATTTAAAGTCATTAAACATTTATCATATAATCAGCGCTAATTCCATGAAAGTTGGACACAATTTCTTAATGAATAAAAGAGGCCTGTAAGTATGTGTGATAAATAAAGACGCTTCATCTATGAAATCTAGAAAAGTCTACTGCACGCACACACACACACACACACACACACACACACACACACACACACACACACACACACACATACACACGAACACACACAAATGCAAGACATTGTGCAATGCATAGTGTCGTTTTAGACAAGTAACAGAGTGTATCCAGAACCGGGCTTTCAGTAGCTCGTTACTTTCAAGGGGCAATGCATCCTTCTGCAGCACTAACCCCGGGCATTCATTCTGAAATATGGAGTCGGTTCCTCTGTTCCTTGGTCCTGCAATGCTGCTGTCCTGCATTGTTTCACTGAAGATAGCAGGGCCTTTGGCTGGGGGGCTGCATTTTGACACAACAATAGTAATAATGCATGTTTCCTATATATCATGAAGTCTTTATGACATACCTCATCCCTTACGGAAATTGACTCGATGCAACATATTGTCAATATGTGGACTTTTCGGAAAACGTTTAATGTATTTCATAGCAATGTCATTATAAAAAATACACAAACACACACAGACAAATTCCTGAAAGCGGCAATATCTTATTCTGATCTTGGTAATGTATTGTATTTCAATAAAATTTCACTATATTCTTTTGCTGTGAGAGACGTGGTGGTGGCGCAGTGGAATGAGGCGTGAAATGCAGCGAGCGTCGCCGTTCACGTTAAACTGTCACTCCCAGGGCGGTCGAGCACACGCCACCCCGCGGGACTCTTTGAGCTGCTGTTGGCGGCCGCCCTTTTTAACGCGCGGTCGACCGATCGCTCCACCCAACACATTCAACGGACTAAATTAAAGGGGCCACGACTGGAGCGCATCTCTTTTTCCTGGTGGGAGAGATGGCGGTAAGGGCGCTGGAAAGAACAGAAAAGCTGAAAGAAGAAGTCGAGGCCGTTTCTACGTGCAGGGTGGGGGGTTGGAGCGGGCTGGATGTAATCTTTTAACGCCGTGGCGCCTGGGGCCTCGCCTTTTACCAGAAAAACTTTGGTAAAGCAGCCATGTTTCCGGTGAAACAAAAAAAAAAATCAAAAAGGTCCGTAGGATGAAAGAAAGTCAATGGAACTTTGCGTACGTAGCCAGCGCGACACCCACGTGCTGCTGGGAAACCACAGATGAAAGAGAAGCGCACTCGATGTGAGGGGAACAGAAACAGACACAGAGCAGGGATGGCGTTTATTTAGAGGAACGGCACTTTTTTTTCTGTCAGCTTTTACAGTTCCTTTTTTTCTCACAAGGCCATGCCTGGTTCCACAGAACACACAAAAAAGCCACATTAGTCAACAAATGCCACACGCTGAGCTGAAGAGGAGGAAAGCCCTTCTTCTTCACTCCAAGGAAGAGCTGGTAAATACTTGCGAAAAAACGATATCGTACCCCAAGGCAACCGTGCATTAAATCCCCGGACCCACTGATATAGGTGGCAGTGAGTTGTGCAGACCTAAAAACAATTGCACGCTTACCACGGCACTATAAAATGACATCATATGCTAAAACCATCTGTTTGTCTAAATGTTACTACTAAGTTATAATGCGCTTATTGGCCATTTAGTAACATCTGCATGGCGTAGTGATACACCTTTTAAAGATGTACAGTTGTTCATGATAAATATGAAGAGTGGAACCAAGCAGGATCCTTTTTTGATTCATATAAAAATAAAGAACTTGGCTAAGAATTTGATACATCAGTTCCATCTATGATTGAACTTGTGTCAACCAAAACATATTGTGAAACTGACACACATTTCTGTTTGGCCCAAATGGGACTATTTTGTACTTGGGCATGATACTGGGTTGGTGCATGTGTGTGTCTGTGTGTGTGTGAGTGTGTGCGTGTTTTTGTGCATGTGTGCACGCACAGTAAGTGTGCGATTCTAAGCTATATGAGAATTCAGATTGTCTCCTTAGCACCTCACTACTATGGTAGCCAGCAGGACTGTAGGCTGGAAGGTGGAAGGAGAGAGCTGACCTGTGATGAAGGTTCCCTGTCGTTAGCCCATGAATCGTGTTACTTAACTGAACGCACTCGGAGCGTCGTGAATGTTTTTACACTGCCAACATCCTCAACATGAATTACATTAGCGCCATGCTTGGGAGAGCTGAGGGCAGTTTTGGTTGCCAGGCAACAATATTACTGTATAAAAGACCTTGAGGAGAAAAAGACACATATAAAGAAATACGTATGGGGGGTCATCTTGTGGGAGAATTCCTGAAAGACTAGTCCTTTTAACAAGCCCCCACCCCCCAACCTCATAACCATAACGTGGTTTCTACTGCATATACCCACTTTACATACAAAGGATTTCAGTACTCCTGACCAGCTTATCGAATGACATTTGTTGCAAAACAGACTAACATGCCCCTTCACATTTTGATGTAAACTGTGTGCTGACTGGAGCTATATTCTTGAGATATTCCTGACTGTGAAGTGACTGCGTCCCTACTACGCCAATGTGTCAAAGCTCTGTTCACACCAATCTGTTCTCTCATACTTGTATATGTATTTTATGAAAAGACGCTTTGAATGGTCTTGATACTATTCATTATGCCCCACACAAAATTATCTCTGTCAAATATTGAAGGAACACGGTGTACAGTTTAAATGGATGAATAACGACACCTACCAGAATTAACAGGGTGCCCAGCATGTTTTTTTCACTTTATATGCAAGAGGTTTTTTTTTACACTTTCCCCCTTTTCTTTCCTCAATTTGGAATGCTCAATCATATACATGTCAGCACTCATTGATGCAACCTCTGCTATTCATTTGAGAATGAGGGCAAGAATGTGCTATCCTCTGAAGCATGTGATGCCCAGTATAGCATCTCATCACGACACCGTTCAAGTCGGGCTCCCACAGACATGAGTTGGGGGAGACAATTCGCGCACAGTTTAACAGGCAGATCTGTGGGCACCCGATCATTTGGGGAGGTACTGGTGAACGATGACGTGCTGTCTTCCCAGAAGACTAAAACCCTCCCATCCCTGGGGCGATGCTACAGTCAGTTCCACTTCGCCCTGTGGGGCTGCTGGCTGCAGTCGGTGATGGAATGGTCAGGATTTGATACTGGACCGTGGGGCCTTTCCACACACTGGAACGGTCAGGATTTGATACTGGACCGTGGGGCCTTTCCACACACTGGAACGGTCAGGATTTGATACTGGACCGTGGGGCCTTTCCACGCACTGGAACAGTCAGGATTTGATACTGGACCGTGGGGCCTTTCTATGCACTGGAACAGTCAGGATTTGATACTGGACCGTGGGGCCTTTCCATGCAATGGAGCGGTCAGGATTTGATACTGGACCGTGGGGCCTTTCGATGCACTGGAGCGGTCAGGATTTGATACTGGACCGTGGGGCCTTTCCATGCACTGGAACAGTGCTACAACAGGATGAGCCTCTCAGAAGCTTGCAAGTGGTTCTTTAGCTCAAACAGAGACACTCTGACAGGGTTACATGTTGATGTATGTGATTATTTTCAAGCGGTGAGCTGGAGTGGTGTGGCTAGTCCTGACCTTTTGAGTCAGCCTGTCATCAGATCTCCATAAAAGTCTTTGGCCACTTCAATCTCCCTCTCAAATGTTATTGTATGTTACGAATTATACGTTATGAATTGTTCAACTTATGCAAACATAAGCCGGACAATTATTATTTTTAGTTAAAATACGTGCAAGCTTTCTGGACTTTTTTTTTTGAAAAAGAAGTGAGTAACTAAAAGTAAAGGATATAATAGAGACCTCCTCTTTTGGGTTAGTTTTGAAACAGTCAATTTTACATTTTTTTTTCCAAGCATAATACATTACGTTTCCTACTCTGAAGTAAACAGACCGTTTTGTAGCAAATGGAAAAAAGCAATAGAGGCTTTGAGTTCCCTTCGGCTGGGGACTTCCTGAAACCTGTAAGTTGTGAAGAAAATCTGATGTACTGTGTCTATCTCTGGCTGACTGAAAGGTCACATGGGTGGGTCATTAGAGAATGCACAGATATAAAAATCTAGGTAACTTTGTACGTAGAACAATATCTTTTATTAGGTCCTTATGTCATTATTCGATCTTGTTGGACAAGAGATTTCTTCAGTAATACAATTGTCATTTCAGTCTCACATTTACTGTACCAACAAGTGCATGGTGATTGGGAATATTACTTTTTACAGTATGTTCAGTTGAATTGTGTGCTGTGCTTGCATGTCTGGAGTTAATTAATTAGTGTGACTCATGTGAATGTGGTGTATCGGTGAATACAATTTTAACCCTAATTAAGGGATCATATGTCACTTGTAAACAATAATTGCTTATGACTTTAAGAGTGTTTTACATGCATTGTTTTTAGTGAAGTGGAATAATGTCGGCAACCTTATTACAAAAGCTCTAAAAACTACATTATTGTTGTGAAAGCACACACATACATACACACACACACAAGGAAATGCCTGCAGGCATACACAAACACACATATACACTCCCACACACAAACATGCAAATATAAGCAACACTACACACACACACACACACACACAAGGAAATGCATGCGTACACCACAAGCACACGTCACTCCCACACACAAACAAGCACCACAGACACCCCCACACCACACACACACACAAATAACACTTAGCCACACTTATGTGACACTCAGACACACTCATGCACACACAACACGCACACCAACTGACCACACACACAGACACGTACATACAAATGCACACAGACATAAAAACACCAACCCACACCCCCCCCGCCTCCTCCCCACACACACACACACGCGCATCTGAAAGCGGCTTCACTGAGAGGCAGAGCGCGAGCCGCGGGTGGAGAGCTGACCCACTCGCTAACGACAGACACACCATCCAGCCCCTTACATAACAAAGAGTGGTAGTCAGACTCAACTCCTACAGCTGTTTCATGCCACAGTCACGACTCAGATGTGTAGGTTTTCTATTATCATTAGCGCCGCTGAAATGCCGCCTCTACCTGTTTTCTGGCCCATTATGCACCTCAAGCTGGGTGGTGAGCCCCTACTTCAAAGAGGAGCCTGTCAAAATATAGACTTAGAGAAATCTGTCTGTTACAGGGAATGTGGGAGACAGCTGTCTGGGGATAGGCTCTGTTTGAGCCCTCCTTGTGTCGCCCCGTTGTGCCCCCACATTTTAATACCGCCTGCGCACTGTGCTTAGCTTTTCAGAAGAGCAGACAAAGGCTGAAATTGCAGCGCCCTGCTGGATGGCATGATCCCCGCTGCATGAAACACAAGCGAAAATC
Source organism: Synaphobranchus kaupii (assembly GCA_029718625.1). Taxonomy (NCBI): domain Eukaryota; kingdom Metazoa; phylum Chordata; class Actinopteri; order Anguilliformes; family Synaphobranchidae; genus Synaphobranchus; species Synaphobranchus kaupii. The sequence goes on from CM056383.1 coordinate 23,322,212, forward strand.
AGGAATGTTTAGGTGAGAACGGAAAGTTCATGAATAAATATGAAGACGCTACCTACGCCTCTGCTATGCTCTTTACCTCCCTCCATCTGCCATCTGTGAGGGAGAAAAACCATCCCCCGTTTCCACAATCTCTAAGGGCTCTCAGCCCCTGTGTCATGCGCTGTGTGTGTGTGTGTGTGTGAGAGAGAGACCGTGTGTTACAGTGTGCGCAAGTATGCGTGTATTTGTCTGTGTGTGTGTCTGTGTGTGCATGTGTGTTGTGCACTGTTTGCAAGTGTGTGTTCGTGTGTGTGTGAGGGCCTGCAGCACATAAATATTGCATATCAACAGCATTGTTTGTGATTCAATCAGCATGACAATTATTTACTCAAGAAAACTTTTATATTGTCTCAAATGGGAATAGATTAGTTATTGTTGTTTTATTTACCCACCTGGGTCAGACACCATTCACATTATTAACATTAATAAGTAAGTATGTAGGTTAAAGAAAATCTCAGCCAGCTTTGATTGTAGGTCTCAGGTCTCCCAGTGTGACACCCACTGTGAATTACAAAACAGCTTAATTCTTTCACTTTCAAATCAGTGCAATTTTGGGCATATGAAAGTTGATTATATGATTAATGTAAACAGGATAGACCATTTGATTATTCTGAAATGAAAATGTTAACCTTCCTATTATGTTAGGGTCTGTGTGACCCAAAATGACTTTTTGTTTTTGCATTAAATCAAATTGGTGATTTTCTTCAGCAAGCACCTTTAAGGAAATGCAGAAACAGAATGCTAAAACAGCACAATGGTACAGTATGATGATCGACTGACAACCAACGTCATATTTCTTTCTCAAAAGAGAGGCATTTCAGTTACAAATGAGCACTCTACCTGACACTACTCCAACTGTTATAAAGCATTGTTATTGCTTAAAACTGCTTTATTAAGTGGTAATGTCATGCCCACAAAACCCTTATGCATGCTTTATAAAGGTATTTTAAAGATACAGTAAACACAATGTTTGATTAACTTCTATTGATGTTTATACTAAGGGGATGCATTTTTGTAGGGGCACACAATCAAAATGGCCACAGCACTGGACAGGAATGCCTTCTTTGGTGAAGAGGGAGGGAACATGGGAACATGGATAAGGTCCCAGAGCCTTTCCTAGGACACCCTGTGTGGTGTTTCCTCTGCTGCAGGAAGGGAGGAGAGGAGAGGAATGCAGAAACATACTTGAAATGTACTTGGGGGTTCATGTATATTTTGAGTTGAGCTGAGGGAAATTTGATGGGAAACAGGTGTGGGTGGGGGATTCCTACTTGTCTGTACTCCCGTCCTTTGTGCATGCATTTATCCAGAATTCTATCTGAACGTTGCTCAAACTAAACGGTTGCTGCTAATCTATTAAAGTCAAAAGGTGGAAAGTGGAAAGGTTTGTTCTATTGGTCATTGTCAGCTTCTTTTTTGTAGTTTGTGGGGAGTTCCTGCTTGTGTTCTCTCCTCCATGCTAGTCACCCTGCTGAACTACCTACTGCCTAGGAAGCTCACTGCAAACTCACGCCCTTTGCAAAGTGTAAGGGAAAAAAGTGATTGTAATAAAAATAACTATGAATTTATCTTAGTTATTTGTATAAGATACGTTGATAACTAAAAATATCAAATGACTGAATGCTAAACAAATATGGCGTTAATATTGGCATTCCCATGAGTCAGGCTAAGTAAAGGCATACATCATGTGCAAGGACTGAGCCCTGTAACCCACATTGCAGGTTTGATTCTGGGCTATGATATTGGAGGCTGGATCTGTGGGACACAATTATTCATAACATGGTCCCACAACCAAAAAAAATAATAAAAAATGTAATTATTGGTGTGATATATGGGTTTTGATACCAATATTTGTGGATGCCTGGTGTTCAAGGCCACAGTACCTTACTTCCAGTATACATAGGAGTACAGCAAGATGTTATAGAATGGCTCTGCTGTTTTATACAGCTTGTTTTCGGTGAAATTACATCACAGCTGAGGGAGACGCATTCAGGATGTGTTAGCGGAATTAAGATGAATAGATAACAAAGAGATAATGACATATTTCACTTCAAAAAAGTATGTATTTTGGTAAATGTAGCAAGCCATGATAATGAAGAAAGTCTCTCTCCTTCTCTCTCTCTTGCTCATATTTAAGGAGATGAAAGCAGGAAAGCGGTTTAAAAATCAGTTACAATTAGTACATGATATTATGCTGCCATGCTTTCCAACATTTACAAATCCAGTTTTCTGAATGCTCCTTGATACTACCACAGATAGCGTTTCATTCTAGTATCCTGGTGTCTACAGGAAAATAAACATATTAATGACCTCAGATTAGATATTTCATAGGGCCTCAAGGGATGGAAATGTACATAACATTAACCTGATTTTGCATTACTTATTTGTATAAGATTTAAAAATTACCCAGAAACATTGGATTAAGGCATTTTCAACATGCTCTTACCTAGAGCAATTTACACTGCTTCCTTTTTACATAAAACTTAAAATCCATTTATGCAGATGGATATTTACTGAAGCAATTCAGGTTGCGTGCATTGCATAAGGGTAAAACAGCGAGTTCTGTATGCTTCTGTAGGCAGGTATTCAAATGGCACAAATTACAGTAATCTAACTACACTGCTACAGTAGGAGAGCATAGGTGATTGTAGCAAGCTAGGAGCAGTTAAAACGTGAATGGGCAAGACAGCCTCGCCCAGCCCCGGAACCTTAACTCTAGACAGCACTTCCATTCCGGAGCCTAAACTTAGTTCGTAGCACAGCTGAAGTGATGAGATCAAGCGCTGCCGCACCAAAAACACTCCGTTAATAGAAATTAAAGAAAGGATTTGTTCGACTGGAGTTTAAATCTGTGCACGTGCTCTTGGGCTGCACCACAGAGGGGTGTTTGTACAGGAATATGAGATGACAGAAACAGACCTGCTCCACAAAGGACATCTCCCCAGCACAGGTGCCTTGCAGTTCATTTAGGTAGAAACAAGCAGAACCCCCAACGACAGCGCTCGGGCGAGGAATGCGCCCGCATCTGCCTCCGCAATCTGTTCCGGCCGGAGCCGCACACACATGCTTTCTACATGAGGTAAGAGGCAGGGAGAAGTAAGGCAATTTGCCCCCCCCCCCCTCCCATTAGCATGACTTCTCTGCATGATGAATGGATGTGTGAAATAGACACTGCTCTTTTCCTCTGTTGATGCCATGAAGCACCATAGGGTGATGAGTTTATCAAAGAGGTGAAGCCCCTCTAATATGGCCCTACTTTATCAGCCTGCTCTACATTGTTTGTTTCACTTTTTATTCACTAATTTACATTATGGAATCAATCCTATCAGCAAATGGAATATGCACTCTCAGAAAAAAATGGTTCTTTGGCTCCATAGGGGAACTCTTTTTAGTTCTTTATGGAACCCTTAATGGTATGTGTGAAAAGTGTGAAAGCTCCCAGATTGAACCATTTTGCCTGACAAAGAACCATTGAACTAGATAGGGTTCTTCTATGGAGACACAGAGGAGTCTATTGGAACCCTTTCTACTGAGAGCGTACTGAAAAATATCAAAATACAATATATCACCAAGACTTATATTGGCAAATATACAAATTGTAACCACATTCAGAAGCTTTTATACTGCATTGTACCTTTGAACAAGGCACTTAATCTTAATTGTTTCACTAAAGTATCCAGCTGAACAAATGTATTGCATTTAAGAAACGTTAACTGTGTGACAGTGAATAATATCATCTGCTAAAATGAAATGTAAATGTACACTGTAAAATGTTCAGTGTTAATTCAGCTTTGATTCCTCCTGGACTCTATACAAACTGTTTGAGTTCAATGAACACTGACTGTTTTGCCATGTAAGTGCAGTCTCTTCTTATTGAATGGGGGGGGGGGGGGGGGGGGGTGCACAAGAAGACTGAGGCTTCGAAGGCCTCTGTCTGGAGAAGAGTGAGAAGAGGGGGTGTCTACCAGGAAGGGAGGAGTAAGATAGAGTGCTTCAATAATGAAGAGAGAGAGAAAGAGACAGAGAAAAAGACAGGGGGGAATGGGGGGAAACCTATTTTTTTAAACAGTAGGAATCCACTGTCAGCAACAGCCTTCTCCCATCAGCGCCTTCATCCCATTAAATTATGCAGGGTGTATAATCGGTTTACACCTGGCTCTCAGTTTCATTTTCCACAAAAAATATGCAATGGTTTTTTATTCAATTCATTTTCAGGTTTTGGGTTCAGCTGAATAAAATAAATTTAATTTGCACCTATAAATTGAACAGTGTAAATGGAGATGGTACACATGAAATGAAAACACATTACATTAGTACGTAACATTAGTATCCCCTCGATTGGTATATATATATAGCTACGTATGTTTTTTATATAATTATTAAACTATCCAACTCTTATGAACCTGTGTATTTCTTGAAGTACAATGCTTTCTAAAGGTCTTGATGTAGTCTTGCTCAACAGACAGTGACAATTTCGCTAAGAACTTTAAAGTACATGGAGGCATTAATTATGTGATGATATAATGGCTCCTTGTCTCCTTCTTCATCTTCAGCATGTGGTCTGTGAATGGACACTTCTGTCATGGTGCCCTAGAGTCAAATGAGGGGCACACCACATCACGCAGACAGTCTCCATCACCAGCTGGTTTCAGTGACCTTGACCCATATTTGCTTAGGTCACAGCCATGTGGAATGCATGTTTGAGGAACTGCACAATTCAAACCTCAATAGACTCCATCAATATGTAAACAAATACTATTAAATACTAGTATAGTTTAACATTAGTCTTTGTAACTGGCTCAATACTAAAGCACTATTACCTTGTGTTATAAGGTTTTTTTTAAATTTGTTTTTTAAAGACACCATGAAACAGAAGTTAGAGCAGCACTAGCTTCCATGATATGACGTATACGCAAGCGAAACAAATCTTTCGGCGGGAATTTTTGAAGGGCAGTTGATTTGCTTGACGTGAAATGTGAACGCGGATTCTGAACTAAGACGTATGAATATTCAGCAAACAATTTTAATTAGAAATTATAGGAGGGTTGTTGGATGAGGTGGGGAAGCCCTATGAGGTAAGAGGGAGGAGCAATCAGGATGGGAAAGGTGATGTAGATCCAGCAGAAATGGGTCACAGGTGAGAGCAGGAGCAACATGACCAAGAGGTCTAGGCACTTCAGGGTGTCTTCAAAAATTGACATTGGGTGGCCTCTGGCAGTAGAGACATAGCAGAGAGAGAAAAGAGATGGTTAGTGTCAAAGACTACTCTGTACACCAGATTAATTTAAAAACACAAAAAGTAAAAAAACAGGTTGACTGAATTAAATGAATGAATTTAAGAAAGATATAATAAAATAAACCATTAACCTTCCTGTTATGTTAGGGTCAAAATTTACCCGTTTCACCGTTGTTCAACATCAGAAAGCTTTGGAAAAGGTTGTTAAACGAAATGTCAGAACTGAATAAAAGAATTGAGATTAATGCAAGATACGGTGTGCGGGAGTACTTCTCTTTTCTATATATCTGACTTTATCCTTAAAGCACCCATACTACAATAACCAGGTGTGCAAATACTTTTTTATCAAGAATTTAACATCAGGGAAATGCTATTTAACTTATTTTTTCCGTATGAAACTAACTTATTTTTTCCATATGAAACTTGATAACATCCTCAACAGGGGGGATGTGAAACTGGAAAAAAGAAATCTGTGAAGTGCACAAGTGCTGGAAATAGATAACCAATCCTGGCGTGTCCAGTTGGTAAAATAATCCATGTCTCTAAAAATTATATAGCAGGAAACAAACAATAGCATAAAATTAAAAAATGCACACACAAAAAAACACACAATTCTTAAGCTACACAAGAAATATATATTTATATCTGTATATATAATATACAGTAGTGCTAGAAAGTTTGTGAACCCTTTAGAATTTTCTGTGTATCTGCATAAATTAGATCTAAAATGTGATCACATCTTCATCTAAGTGCTAAAACTTGATAAAGTGAAGCCCGCTCAACAAAAAACATAATTTTTTTAATAATGTATTTATTCAGCAAAATTATCCAACGTTAAAATGCTTTGTTGGAAAAAGTATGCGAACCCTTGGCTCATACGTATTTTTAAAGTATCATATTTAATATTTGGTCGCATATCCTTTGCATGCTGTTACTTCCTGAAGTCTGTGACCCACCAATATCAAAAGACTCTCGATATCTTATTTTCAGATACTGTTACAAGTCATACGATAACGTCTCTGCATTTGAATGGATCTCTATGGGAATTGGGGGGTGAGACTAGATTCAGCTGTAAATTACACTGGTACAGTATGGAACACATGACTGGCTAAATGGCTGTAAGTCATCCAGGGTCTAAGGTATCAAACGAGCCCCAAACCATCACTCTGCGGCCAGATATGGAGTAGATGTGGATGGATCACTGCAAGGGTTATTTCTCCTGACTCATTTTCCTACAGAACTCGATGGGGAAAAAAGTCAGGAGAAGAAACCCTTAAAGTGACATGGGCCGTGTCCGAATCAGCACACTCTTCCAGACTTCCACACTGTTGAGTAGCCTTGGTGAGTAGACAGGGCGAGAAAGTCGTAGAGTACCCGAAAATCTTTCAAATTGCAGTATACTTCAAACACCCGGATGACACACTTACTTCCGGGGTTTCGCTGAGTACATTCGGGAGCACACTTTTCAAGAAGTACACGAACATTTTGGTCACATAAATATGACGTGACCTTCATTTAAAACAAATGAGGCGCAGCTTCGCTGACGTTTTCCTTCAAATACAACAAAAACAACACGTGACGTGGCAGCGCAAGAGTGGGGCGCAGGGTTGCCAGATCTTGTAAGACTTCCCAGCCAAATGGCGACTCAAAACTAGCCCAAATTATATGCTATTTTTAACCGAAACCAACGTATTTTAAATAGAAATCACCATGTTTTTACTTCTTAAAATAAGTGCGTGCTTTGCGACTTTTCATTTTTACCCGTGACTGCACGTTGAAAGTATCCCAATTTAGCTTTAAAACCGCGGACATGGCAACACTGGTGGGACGTCTTATGACCTATTTACGACACTCTCACAGTGCGGTTGAAAAATAGTATGGCGGATATGCTAAACAGTGCACATTAAACAGCACACTTCTGCTAGTGCACTGTGCGCAGGAGACAGGGCGCAGTAGATAGGGCTCTGATGCGGACACAGCCATGGAATATGGGATGCTCTGAGTGTGCTGTATGTGCAGACTCAGAGCATTCCATTCCATATTCCATGCCACATTTTTACCACAGCGCACTGGAATAAGAACCTGAAAATTGCGCCCAAAATGTTCTAAAATGGATGCTGTATATCAGATAACTTACGAAACATCTAGGCTAATGTTAAAGTTTAAACACTGATGTACATTAACTCTAACATTGACACCTATTTAAAATGAAAACAAAAGAATATTTTAGCAATATACATGTATGAAAAAATAGTAAAAAATGGTTCGATGTAGAACCCTTTCACCTTCCAAAGAGTCGCTTCCTAAGAACCCTTGAAAAATCCTTCCTTCTAAAAAGGGTTCTTTGGAAGAAAACGGTTCTAGATAGAACCCTACCCCTCTGCTAAGAACCCTTTTGGAACCCTTTTTTTTAGAGTGTAGGCTCTCCCCACCCCCTCCACCTCCAGAGTTCACTTCACCAATGACACAAACCCGCACAACACACTCACCTGCGCTACCTGCGATTTACGCCCCATTCCTCTGAGGAGAGGTAGTGTTTCACAACAACCTGAACCGCAAAGACCCCTGTCTCTCTCTCTTTCTCTGGTTGCGTTCTATGGAGTATATTTGTCAGGGCTGAAGGGGGGATGTGGTGATTTATATCCATGTGAAAAGGGGAGAGCCTACTGCTGAGGGTGAGTAGAGAGGAGATAAAACGTTCGCCCCGCACATAAAAGGCGCAGGAATCTTCATTAAGCGGCCATACCTCTGTTGCTCATCTCTGAAAAATGCCAAACTGGCAGAGGCTCAATGTTTGAAATTAACGGGAGGTGATGCGGACAGAGAGATCAGTCGGGACACGAGGTTGGAAGTCTGACTCTTTCCAAAGCATGTCAGCTATTCCTGCCCAACTTGCATACTGTGAATTCTTCAACCGTGCAGGTAGGTACGTGTGGGAACAGACCACACCTGGCCGCGAGGTGAACCGTCACGAAAGGTAACTGGCTCACTGTCTCGCAGCCGCGAAACGGGGCTACATTAATAGCAGCGATAATTGACCTTGACGTAACACAAGATGCACGTGCTGGTTGATATTAATCTTTCCTTTTGCTGGAATTGGTTATCATGGTTCTCCATTTACAATGTCTCTTCTGATGTGAAGAGAATCTTCCAAGATGCACCGATTCAAACTTTTCCCGCACTGGGCTACCACAAATTGTGGAATGCTTTACTGCAAGTTGCCTACAGTGTCCTCTGTGGCTGGCTGTGGTCAAGATAGTGTTCAGGATCTCAGAGAAGGTCAATTTTTAAAAGGTCAATTTTTAATGGAAACTCTTCAGAGGCAAAATATAGGTTTGGTTTACAGAAAAGAAAAAGAAAAAAATGCCTTTTTACTCGTCACACTCAGAATTTCCATTGACAGTTTCAATCAGTTTGTATAAGGTCAGTTTTAATGATATTGTTGCTACTGTTCTGGACAGTTCTGTCTCACCACATAAGAGCCATTCATCTGCGCACAGTTTGATTTTTAAATGACTCTGCCTGTAACAGGATAGCACTGCTTCCCACTCTTCCAGTAAAGTCAAACGCACGCTTGATGTCATGGTCTAGAAAATTTATTTGACCTTCTTGCAGTGGTTGCTACAAAAACAGTGAAGAGGTCAATTTAGAATTTAGAATTGCAACAAGTCAGTCAGTCCAGCACAACAAGAATGTTCTTTCTGGGTCTTTTCATTTTCATTGTTGTTAAACAGCATTAGTCTATGCAAGAGGTAGATCAAAAGACATTTTGTTTTGTAATATTTTTGTTTTGAATACACAATAGAAATGTATAAGAGCAGTACCATCTGCACTGTAGCAAAAGCTGCATTAGAAAGATTATTTTTTATTAACACACTTTGGTTTAGCTTAATTGGAAACTTCATCCACATAATGTACTACGTTTTTTTGCAAATACCAACAATAAAAAGAAGAATGAAAATAGCAGCAATGAACATATGTATATATATATATATATATATATATACATACCTATATATAAAACATATTAACACTATAGCTGTATAGATGTACAGTTTGCCCCTGTGGAGATTGAGAGAGGCTGCGGTCGGAGGTCCTGTTGCTTTCTCTCATGATTTGCCTAGCTTAGCGCTTACAAAGGCAAAAAAGGCTATCTGGGGAGAGGTGACCCCAGAAACTGTGCTTGTTGCCAGGGTAACTGCCGCAGAGCAGGACCGCGGCTTGCGGATTGTCGGCTGTGCCGCCGAGCCTTTGAAACGGTGCCTCAGTCTCACCATGCTGTGCCAGTCTCCGAGCCGGGTCTCCACAGGCTACTGCTTCTCTACCGGGATCCCCCAGCCCCTGTGGTTCTGGCATGTTCCGCAGAGCTCGGATCAGTCACCACGTGCCAAAGCAGTATGTTTACAGCATGTTTAAAAGGAGATGAGATAAAAATAAACTAAAGCCCAGTTTTGCTGCTGTGAACAATTCGCGCAATTTGTCAGGATCATGAATTTTGTGACCCTGTTTGCAATTCGCTGCTGATCCCCTTGTTGTTTCGGAAATGAAAAATTTAACATGGTGTTGAATGTTGCTGGCCCTGATCCCGAACAGTAAATACAATTTTCATATTTAATGTCTCCCTGGGTGTGGACTCCGTGGAGGTGAAAACCGTCTGTGTGCATTTGTAGGAGTGTGTGCGTGTGTGTGTGTTATGTGCGTGTCTGTGTGTGCATATTTCGCTCTTTTATGGTGGCTGAGTGGGCCGATATGCATTCCTTTCTGTATTAATCAGATGTAGTGGGTGGTTAATGCCTTGTTTGCACTGTAAGGCTTTACCTAGAGGGAGATCTTTTATCGCATGCTGCCTTTGAAATGAATGACTAATTTAGATTATTTTTTTCCCCCATGGTCTACTTCATTTTTGATTTTTCAAAAAAAGGTTGCAAAAATGCTCTGACAGAGAAAGGTCAGCCTCCTACCTGCACTTCAGTGCGATGGACCTGCAGTTAGGTAAAGACCTTGAGGATTGAATAGAGTGACACCTCCTATTCCTGTGTGAGGACGGCTCCCATTCTTCCCTGCAGGGAAGGCAGGCAGAGAGCCAGAGACAGAGAAAGGCTCATTCTCATGACATGAGTCAGAGAACCAGTGAATACCATGTCATAAGCACACACACACACACACACACACACACATACACGCACAATGTGTTTGCTATTTATGAATATGAAAAGAATAAAAACAGATTTGTAGGCTTACAGCTATCAAACCTCCCAAGCTATTGCTCCTGCATCTATACTCCACTGCTACAGCTGCAGGTAGCATACTGACTATATGCTTTTGTATATACTATGTGATTTATTGGGGAACTGGTGTGCATGCATTCATGTACACACTCACATACACAGATGTATACACTTACTACATACAGTCACCTGCAAAGTTATTGCCAGCCTTCATAAAGATGAACAAAATATACGATGAGATAAATATTACCAATAATTATGTCATTTTCCGATATACAGAATATATTTTACTATTAACGATTCACTGGAATCAACCAAAATTACAATTTTGTCCAAAAAATTAAATGTCACAATTATTAGCACTCCTGTTTTTTGGAACTTCATGCACCCTCCCCTTGCAAAGGATAACGGCACAACCTTTCTCTTATAATGCCTTATGAGACTGGAGAACATGTTCGGAGGGATCTTATACCATTCCTCCATACAGAATCTTTCCAGATTATTGATATCCTTTGGTCTATGTTTATGGATTACCCTCTTCAATTAAAATCACGGGTTTGAGATGGGCATTGCAAAATAACTTTTGGGTCAAATAACCATTTCATGATGGAATTTGATATGTGTTTCAGGTCATTGTCTTCCTGTTAGATTCACTTGCAAAACAAACACATCAAACAAACTAATAAGAAAGTTGTGTGAATACTTTCACTTGATAATGTTTATCTAACTTATGGCAGGTATACACTGATATTTTTGCCGATTTTTCAGTCCCAGACAAAATTTGCAGATCATAGAATTATTTCATCGTGGTCGAAATCGGCCGTCTTAAATCCCTCAGTGTGACATACTCTAGGACGGCCGTTTTCCTCTGACGGAAGACTCACAGTGTCAGACATTTCAGGCCAAATTCTTGCAATATGAATGCTGCTACGACCACAGACTGTGGAAGTGTAATAAACAACCAATAGGAGCACAGCAATGAGATATTTTGGTTGGTTCGCCAACTAAAAGGGTTTGTGTCATGGTTTCAAGCAGTCTATGCTGTTTCTGCATTCAGTTTTCCTTTTGGCGTCGTCAGGACGCTCTATCGGATTTTTTCTGCCTCCGTTCCGGTATTCGTGTTTAGCCCGACAATTATTCTCTGCACCTGTTTTGCGTTTCCTGTAGGCTATAAATACCTCAGGACGTCCGCATTTCCGCACTTCAATATTGTCTTTGCTATGTTGACAACAAAGTCGTAAGGTAAAAGATTTGGTCGCTGCATTTCTGGTTTGTACGAATAGGAAATGCAGCAAGTCCGGTTTAGAGTTAGGATAAATATTTATTTTAGTCTTTTTCTTTCCTTTCTTTATCCTTTGTACTCTTCTGCCAGTTACCTTTTTGTTCAGCTCGTTTTCATCTAGAGCTCTAGGTAACAGGTTCTTGTTTCATTTTCATTCTCTCGCCTGTTTTTACTGGGTGTTTCTTTTGTTTTGTTTCTCTACCTCTTGTTACGCCTAATTATTTAGTGCGTGAGGTTATTTTGTTAGTTATTCTTGCTGTTTATCGAGATCGCCTCAGTTTTTGGAGGTTTCTTTGTTTTGCCTTGTGCTAGGGAAGTTTTGCTCCCGATCCTGTGTTATCCCAGTCCCTTTCCGTTTTTTCTGGCGTATCTCTCTTGATACGCTTTTAGAAATCCTTGTCGGTCGCGTATGGTTCTCCGAACCTTAAACTCCCCCTTACAGTTTTTGTTTTTTCATGGGCGTTCTGTAGGCCTGGCTAGCAGTGGGGAAATTATTTTTTTGCAAAAATCACCCCTAAAGGTTGATAAAAATGAGACTTAGAAAGCACTTCTATATAGCAAAAATGGTTAGCGTAGGCTTAGTCTACGTGAATATTTCTGATCTGTTAATCTGAAATTAAGTCGGAAGAAACTGACTAAGGGGGCGATCACACCGGATCCGCTTTAACAGCTGGGGGTGCCTTTTTCCGAATTGTTTACAATGAGTTTGCAGCGTTTTCCACGCTGCTTTTGCGCCCCAGGCACCTCGCGTTTATCCGTTTGGGGTTGAAATTATCTTCTCCGAGGAAAGGGCGCCTCACGTCACTGTCACTCTTTTCTCCTCTGTCAAATCGCACAAAAGTAGAGGTGGGCCTTGATTCTGCCGGTCGGTTCTGTGTAAACAAAGACGATTGAAAGAGAAATCGGTAAAGTTCGTTGGCGTTTCAGCCCACCCGGAGTTATATGATTTCACTAATAGTGAATACCATGATAAAAATAAGCGATCCAAGGCACTCCGCTTATACACAACTTTTTAAAGACAAATAACAAAGAAAACTTTCAGGTAAACTTAGTTTGCTAACAACGTTAAGCTAAGTGATTGACAGGAGCGGAGTTCGGTTGCCTAGCAACAGCTAAAAAGACGCCTCCAACTGCTTTTGCAGAGTAGGCTTTCGTAAAATCAAGACAGGCAGTGCTCCTCGCGTTTTGAAGCCTAGAAAGTGTGTCCTGTGTGATTGCGGCCTAAATTTTACATTACATTATAGTCATTTGGCAGACGACGTACATCAGTGCATTTTCGAACTAGGAACAAGTGCGTTAAAACGACACTAAAAGGTTAATACGAGTTCAAGTACCAGGCGTAGTCAGTATGATTTAAAAAAAAATTTTTTTGGGGGGTAACCACACGATATCGATGATTGGCGTGTACAACAGTAAGCCAATAAGTAACCTAAGTATAAATAATTATTAAACTAGAAGCTTGAACCACTTAAACAAGGATTCATAAAACACAATCAAGGGAGGTCACAAGGAGGTAGGGAGGGGTGGAGAGAGGTGCAGCTTGAAGAGGTGAGTCTTCAATCTGCGCTTGAAGGTGGTCAGACTTTCTGTTGTTCTGACCTCCACGGGGAGCTCATTCCACCACCGTGGGGCCAGGACAGACAGATGTCGAGACCGGGTGCTAGTATGAAGTGGGGTGGGTACCAGTCATCCTGAGGAGGCGGAACGCAGGGATCTGGCAGGTGTGTAGGGTCTGATGAGCTTTTGGAGGTATGGAGGGGCTGATCCTCTGACTGCCTGGAAGGCGAGTACCAATGTTTTGAATTTGATGCGAGCCATCACAGGTAGCCAGTGGAGGTCAATGAGCAGGGGGGTGACATGGGAGTGTCGGGGGAGGTTGAAGACCAGGCGCGCTGTTGCGTTCTGGATAAGCTGAAGGGGTCTAATGGCCGATGCTGGCAGGCCAGCCAGGAAAGAGTTGCAATAGTCCAGGCGGGACAGCACCATCGCTTGGACCAGGAGCTGGGTTGAGTGGGTGGTGAGGAAGGGACGGATTCTCCTGATGTTGTACAGGAAGAACCTGCACGCCCGGGTTACCACTGCAATGTTCTCGGAGAGGGACAGCCTGTTGTCCATCACCACTCCGAGGTTCCTGGCACAGGGCGTTGGGGTCAGTGGAGTGTCCCCTAGGGAAATGGAGAGATTGAGAGGGGGAGAGGTTAGAGCAGGAATGTAGATGAGCTCAGTCTTGCCTGGATTGAGCTTGAGATGGTGGTTGTCCATCCAGCTCTGGATGTCTCTCAGGCAAGCGGAGATGCGGGCTGACACCTGAGTGTCAGAGGGTGAGAAGAAGAGAAAGAGTTGAGTATCGTCAGCATAGCAGTGGTAAGAAAGACCATGAGCAGTGATAACAGGGCCAAGGGATTTGGTGTAGGTGGAGAAAAGGAGGGGACCAAGGACTGAGCCCTGGGGGACTCCTGTGGTAAGGGGACAGGGTGCCGATACTTTACCAGCCCAGGCAACCTGGGAGGAGCGCTCCGGGAGGTAGGACTCAATCCAGGCCAGGGCCGAGCCGCCGATCCCCGCTGCAGACAGGGAGGACAGGAGGATGGAGTGATCTACGGTGTCGAAGGCGGCAGAGAGGTCTAGGAGTATTAGCACAGAGGAGAGGGAGGCTGCCTGAGCTGCGTGAAGCATCTCACTGACGGAGAGGAGTGTGGTCTCTGTTGAGTGGCCAGGTCTGAAGCCGGACTGGTGGGGGTCTAGTAGGTTGTTCTGGGTAAGGAAAGAAGACAGTTGGTTAGAAACAGCACGTTCAATAGTTTTGGAAAGAAAAGGAAGAAGAGATACCGATAGACGGTGTGGAACAAGAGGAAGAGAGAAAGAAATGAAGAGGTGATCAGAGGTATGCAGAGGGGTAACAGTGAGATCAGAGCAGGGGCTGTTCCTCTGGAAGACCAGGTCTAGGAGGTTGTCAGCCTTGTGGGTGGGGGGGGGGGGGGGTTGGAGGGTGAGGTCAAAGGAGCGGAGAAGTGGTAGGAAGGCTGCAGACTGGGAGGCATCTAGGTGGATGTTGAAGTCTCCCAGGAGGATCAGCGGGGTGCCGTCCTCTGGGAAGGAGCTGAGCAGGGTGTCAAGCTCATCGAGGAAGCACCCCAGGGGACCTGGACGGCGATAAACAACTATAATGTACAGGTTAATAGGGTGGTTGATTAACACAGAGTGGTATTCAAAACTAGTAATAGATAGATCAGAGAGGGGGAGAACAGAGAATGACCATGAGGGGGAGAGTAGCAAACCAGTACCACCTCCGCGACCAGACGGCCGGGGGGTGTGAGAGAAGGAGAAGGAGGAAGAGAGGACAGCGGGAGTTGCCGTGTTGTCCGGTGTGATCCAGGTTTCGGTGAGGTGCTTTCCGTGTGGCAGACTGGCAGTTCCAGAGCCCCCCTGCAACGGTGAGTTATTGCAGGGAGTCAGCGAGGGGTAGCAGAGGTTGGACGGGTTGCATCGCCGTGGAGGGCCACGTCATTGGAAGTGGGTTCTGAAAGGAAGAGAGCAGACAGGGATAGGGAGAACACACATAAACTGGGAGGGAGCGACACTAGTGTCATTTTGAGTAAAATATTAGGACTGTCACATTTATTGATTGTTATTTTGCCATGCAGTAAAGACAATTACATTATAGGCATTTAGCAGACGCTCTTATCCAGAGCGACTTACACAACTTCTTACTACATTTATCCATTTATACAGCTGGATATATACTGAAGCAATTCAGGTTAAGTACCTTGCTCAAGGGTACAACGGCAGTGTCCTACCTGGGAATCGAACCTGCAACCTTTCGGTTACAAGTCCAGTTCCTTAACCATTATACTACACTGCCGTCACAATTGCATTTAAGTCACTGTAAATTTAATAGGCTTCAAGAAAGCCGTAAATGATAAAGGTCCACTGAAGTGTTCTTACGTGAATGTGTGTGAAGTTATCGGGGAAAACTGACTGAATTAACAGTTTTGATTAAAACAATAGGCAAGAATGCCTGAATGAATTTATACAGATTTTTATTTTGTGTTGCAATCAAAGCAACGATATTGATAATTTGGGCTTTGATTTGTGACATTATGCTGGTCTGCGTGGTTATTTTCACTTCAAAATAGTTTGTGTTTTTTGACAGGTCATTCATAGCCTTTAGGCCTATCTGACAAATTGAAATTTGAATTTGAAATTTGTCTATTTTTCAGGTAGTACCAATCAAACGTTTAAGTGCATCCGTTTCTCCTTACCTTTTCGTTGTGTTGCGCACTTTTCATGCGAACGTCCTTGTCGAGGTTTTATGTTGCTTAGGCTTATGTCGCCAAATTCCTGCACAGTCCATGTCAGTGACTTTCTGATGAGAAGACAGGGCCAGCAATAGGCTATACAGGCAATTTGGTAGCGAGGCTACTCGTAAGCCAAGTGTTAAATTATACCTCTCATGTACCTCTGACCGTTTTAATCAACACCTTCTCTCTGTATTGCAATGAGTGGACTGGATTTTGGCAATAAAAAAAGAAATCACCACGTCCTCCCCCGCTTTCTAACAATTCTGCCTTTTGTTAGCTAGCTAACGTTAGCTGAGTTCACTCCAGAGAGGAAGAGGCATCTAAAATCTTTGTGATATTATAAAAGAAAAAAAGTGAGTAACCGTGAACCTGACATGTTTGTTGAACTCAGGGTATAGGGTAGCCTAGCCTACGGCAGGCACAATTAGGTATTATGTTCTTAACGTTTCTTGGGATAGGTTCTCGTTTGGTTGTGAAAGTCGGTACGTAAAAATAACTACAGTTCGTAATATTTCCGTCATTTTGGGGAGAAGGGGCCGGGCGCTGGGGGGGCAGGAGAGGCATCTGGGGGGGCTATGCCCCCCCGTGCCCCTGCCGACATCCAGCCCAGCTTAAAGTTGAGAAACACGTTGAGTGAAGAAAGGAAGAATGTATCGAATTACCTTTGAACATGACTCTAAGCACAACTCTCACTTCAGGAAATTTTGCCCCCTCTTGGATGAACAAACAAGTGAATGAATGCTCCGCTAGCAGTGTGCAATCTTGCCAGGTGCTTTATTTATTTATTTATTTATTTCGGCATGTGTATGATCGCATTACCTCACATTTCTGAAATATTCATTTAACACATACATTTCCAGCCGAAAAGGGATACGGGAAAAAAGCAGCCTGCTTATCAATGTCCCGCCCCACTTCCCTCACGATTTTAAATGATCATATTATACATTTGATTAAAACTGATATTTTTAGAATCACAACAGCATAGCTAAGTTTTCGTTATAGCAAAATTGATCAAGAAGGAGAGAGAAAGAAAAAAAAATAATACAAATAAAATAAAATACTCTAAAGTAAAACAAACCGGATTTTTAAAGTCAGATTATTAAAGTCCAATTAAGTAGGTTTAAATGGGCATGTCATACATTGGTCAAACAATATGTTTCAATGTTCATATTATACATTTGATTAAAACAGATATATTTAGTATCATAACATCGTAGCTGAGTTATCTTTATAGCGAAGTTGATCAAGAAGGAAAGAAGAAAATAAAATAAAATAAAATACTCTAAAGTAAAACAAACCGAATTTGTACTGTCAGATTATTAAAGTCCAATTAAGTAGGTTTAAATGTGCTTAGCATACATTGGTCAAACACTTTGTTTCAATGTTCATCTTATACCTTTGTTTAAAATAGATCTTTTTAATATCATAACATCATAGCTGGGTTTTCTTTATAGCAACTGACCAGGCAGGAAAGAAAAAAAAATAAATAAAATAAACTACTCTAATGTAAAACAAACTAGATTGTTAAAATCAGATTATTAAATACCAAAATAGTGGGTTTATATGTGCCTGTCATACTTTGGTCAAAACAATTTGTTACATTTCCACGTCCAACAATCTCAGATTTTGTTCAGCTAATGTCCAAATTAGACGTGTCTGTTTCTACGTTTTTATGATGTTCTGTTGTCCCTTGTAAATTCCGTGCAGTTAGCCTGAGTTGGTATGATTGCAAAATTTCGGAGTTCATTACTCCTCGCTATTTTCTGCACAGTCCTCCGTTGGCTTGTTGATTTCTGCTTGCATTATGGCAATTGTTCCCTTGATTTTGTTGATGTCCGATCTCAAATTTCTCAGTATGATCAGTAGTTCCCTGTTTCCAGAGACATCACACCCCATTTTTCTCTGCTGTCGGTACATCACGTACTGGCCAAATCCTAGGCCGATTAGACCGACCAACATGAATCCAAGCAGGTACACATCTTCCACATCTTCTATATCTAATACTGCCAGACACACTACACGCCATTTGTCCCACCCATCCATGGTGTATCCTGCCAGAAAGGTCCCATCTGGACATGACGGCTCTCCAGTGCCCACACGCCTTGTCGAGAATATTTTGTCAATAGCGTTAAATGTCCAGTTTAGAAGCTCCATCCTGAGAGTTTGTGCGCCCAATGTCTGTTGTCTTTTGTTGCAGGGTCCAGGATCCTGTATGAACCGCATGCTGTGTTTGTTTTTATTTGTTTTATTTATTTATTTATTTTTTTAAAATGTTTTTTAAAGTAAAGTACATCATGACATTGTTTTCATTTCATGATAACCCCCTATTTTTCAGACATGATAGTTTTCTACCATCTTGCATTTTATCTTACCCTTGAAAGTCTTTAAATTTGCAGACATTTTAATCTCATCATTTAAACTGTTCCAAAGTTTCACCCCTACAATGGATAATGAATGGCCTCTGAATGTTGACTTTATAGATTTTTGTTTATAAATCATATTTCCTCTTAGGTTATGCATGTCATCTCTCATTAGAAACAGTTTCTGTAATAATTCCCCCTAAAAAAAGTTTCATGAATGCAACGGGTAAGTGAATGTGATGCAATTAGTGATCATACGTACAGTGAGCACCATAATTCATTGGACAGTGACCCATTTTTTGTTATTTTGGTTCTGTACTCTAGCACTGAGTTTGAAAGGATATCCTTTGCATGCCATGACGTCCTGATGTCTGTGACCCAACAACAGACCCTTGATATCTTATTTTCTGGTACCGACTCCTACAAGCGATACTATAACCTCTCTGCATTTGAATGGATCTCTGTGGGAATTGGGGAGTGGGATTAGATTTAGCTGTAAATTACACTGGAACAGTATGCAACACATGGTTGGCTAAATGGCTCTAAGTCATCAAGGGTCTGATGTATCAAACAAGCCTTAAACCATCACTCTGCTGCCAGATATGCAGTAAATATGGATGGATAACTTGAAGCGTTTCTTCTCCTGACTTATTTTTATCATGGTTTGCGCCTGTCTTTCCTTTGTTCTGCGGTCGTTTGTTCTTTTCTGTTCGACGGAGCAATCTATCTGATTTTTGGGTTTCCGTTCTTTCCAGCACTTAGTGAGTGCACCTGTTGCAGATTTCCTGTTTCTATTTAAGCCTAGGATTTCCTTCTTCCGGTGCTTGGTTGTCATTCGCTCATTTTGACTTTAAGCTGGTAAGGTATAGGTAGGCATTCTAAGGAGACCTCTTTCCTTCATTGCCCTGCTTTGGAGTTATGAGGGACTTGCCTTTTTGTGCGTTAGACACACATAGGATACACATTTCCTTTGCTTTTTCTGTCCCTCGCTCCTGCTACCGCTCTGGTCTCTCTGAGGCAGTTTTTTCTTTCTGTTTGCTCTGTACCTCTCGTTATTTCCTTGTTTTATCTCTATCGAGAGTGAGAGGTATTTTTCTTTATTTTTATTTTCTCGAGCCTACAAGTCTCGCTCGCCCGATTATTTTCGGGTCGCTATTATTTCTCTCTTTTTCAGTCTCCTTTGTATTTTCCTCCAGCTTGGAGAGCAGGAGCTGTTTTTTCTTCCTGTTTTTTCTCCCTTATTCGTGGATTCTGTCCGCCTCATTGGTGTTCTTAATCGGACACTTAAAGAATTCCTTTAGTTGCATTTGGACCTCCGAACCATTTGCCTCCCCCTTACAATTTTTCTATAGAGTTCAATAGGAAAATTTGTCAGGAGAAACCACCCTTAAATGATCCATCCATATCTACTGCATATCTGGCAGCAGAGTGATGGATTGAGGCTTGTTTGATACCTCAGACCCTTGATTACTTTGCCAACCATGTATTCCATACTGTTCCAGCATAATTTACAGCTAAATCTAGTCCCACCCACCGAACTATATAGAAAACTAGAAACAACAAGCTGGAACTCTCCCATGCATTTTGTTGAAGCCAGCATTCCCCACACAATTGGCAAAATCCCCGCCCTCTCTGGGCCAGTTTGCACCATTTGCTTAAGGATTGTGGGTAGCCCCTGCAGCCAATCACGGCTCACTTCACTCACGGTGTCCGTCATGGTCCAAAAATCATGGCGCCTAGCAGCATGAGAATAGCTATCAACTGAGATGTAGGGTAGCGTAGCCTAAAGAAACGTAACATATAGTAGGCTACAATCGTTTTTTTTTATTAAAACCTAGCAAGCTAGCTACATTCATAATATAAGTAAATACGTGATTAGCAAATGTGTGTAATAAAGTGCATTAACATGGCAACTATAACGTTAGTTTAGTAGTTCAGCTGGGCAATGAAAATGCAAACAATAAGCCAAGTTGTTTTTGTCCTAACATAAGGAGAAAAACAGGTAAATTTGTGTTTTATACGACAGCTAGGCTACATATACGGCAAACGAATAATACAGCATGAATATTACAACTAGCATATGCCCATATTACTTAGTCACTTGTATGCGGTAACGTTATGCTTCTTCCAGTGCTAGTCAGAGCTATGACAACCTACTAGATTGCTGAAGAGGATCGTATAGTGAAAAATGAAGCACCTGAAATCTACTCCCCAAAACTAACGTTAGCTAACCTTACTAGATTATTATCTCTTCAACTGTAGCGTTAAATCAGTTGATTACAGTGTAATTTACACATAAACTCCTTGGTATATCCGCTTATCACGTCCCCGACTGACAATTATTTGCAGTTAGTTTGCTATCTTATCTAGCTAGAATACGGAATACGGACTGAAGTAAAAAGAGCTGTTCCCAGTCAGGACTTTACGTTAGGTATGTTATTGAACATCAAGTCTGAGTAGTAGCCTACCACCAATGCGCACATGTTTCTGAAAATAGTTTTCATCATGGCTGACCGGAGTCAAGACTGTTGTGTTTTGTCTGCTTCCCGGCATCCGTAGTCTTGCGTGCTGCTTAGACAAGAAATTATTACATTATAAAAAATAATTTCCAGAGATTGTGATATAACACATGGTCCTCATTATCTCAAATGAAATGTACTATTAGAATTATATTTTTTGAGACTCTAAGATCGTTAAAAAGTACGCTCATTTCGACATGACAGCGCTTCGGATTTTCCTGGCAGTCTTTGGGCACGGAGACAGGGCAATGCACCATTACCTGCCACCCCCTTCAGCTTTTTTGGTGCTACTGAAACAAACTGGTGAAAAAAGCAGGCTCTGTAGTAGGAGCTGGTCTGGACAGTCTGGAGGTGGTTGCAGAAGGGAGGACGAGGAGGAAACTGCATGCTATGCTGGACAACCCCACCCATCCCCTTCATGATGTGTTAACGGGGATGAGGAGCACGTTCAGCCATAGACTTATCCCCCCCCCCGACACTCCACTAAGCGCTTTGGCCAGTCCTTCGTGCCAGTAGCCATCAGGCTCCACAACAAGAACTTTATGCATTTTTTCACATGCAGTTGGACTTGGACTTTATGCATTTTTTCACATGCAGTTTTTGCACATGGCTCTGCATTTTATATAATTTATGGACTTTGCAAATGATTCATTGCTTTTTAAAAAAACACATTTTAACTTATTGCTTTTACCTATTACTTTTTACTGGTATTCTGTATTCTTAACCTCTGCTGCTGTTGCTGTTTTTAGACACCTGAATTTCCCCAAGAGGATAAATAAAGGTTTCAATTCAATTCAATATAACCAGTAACATTAATATCAGCAACATTTAGCCACGTTTTTACGTTAACCAGTTCATATGAATTCACATTTATGCTAGCGTCCGTAGCTATGCCAGAAGAAGGGTCAGTGCCTCTATTTTTCGTGTCTGCATTTTCATTATGTTCCCGTTGTTGGAACCGGTAATTAATCACCATGAGATAGCATTAAAAACTAAGTAGTGTTATACTCCACCATAAACAAAACCATTTTGAAAAGGAAAGTTATATGACCAAATAAATTGATTTGTCTGCATTCAAAAAAAAACTTTAAAAAAAAAACTTAAGATGTATCTAAAAAGGCACCAGAAGTTTATACGCCATCACTGCACATAGCTCTGCAAGTAACGTTAAGCTAGCTTAGCTAACTAAAATGGCTAAATAGCCTATCAATCACTTTGTTTAAAAAATAAGCTAAAGGGAACTTTTTGTATTTTTGATCAAATTCCGCATGTAGACGTCAGATGACGTAGGCTACTGTAATCGTAGGATAGAATCTCTGAACTTATAGAATGCTTTGGATGTTCTCACAGTCTGACTACAATAAAGACAATATATTAATCGGGGCTGCATCACACAATCTGACCTGCAACAATCATAAAAGACAGCTGATTGTTAGATGCTGGTGGGGGAAAGACCCAAACACAGGCAGGAGTACAAAAAACCGAAGTTTAATGCAGGGCAAGGCAGCGATCCGTGGTACAAACAGGCAGGGTCGAAAAGCCGGGGAGACAGGCAACGATACAAAACACAGTCCAAAGAGTAGTCAAGGAACAGGCAGGGGTCGGAACCGGGAAGACACAGCAAAGGCACAAAAACAGAATCCAAAGACAGGGTCGCGAGAACACGGGCAGGGGTCAAAACCGGGGAGGCGTAGGAAGAACAAAAAGAAAACAATACAGACTGAATACAAAACAAAAACAACAACAGACGAAAAACTAGGAAACAGATACTAAGGAATAAACAGAAAACTCGGGCAGATTCTCAGAAAAACAGAAGGAAACACGGTAGCAAAAATCTTGTGAGGAACTCGCGAAGACCGACTTAAATAACAGGGTTTAAATACACAGGGAGAAGATTACACAAAAGGAATCAGGTGTGAAGAGGAGGGGAAATGGGAGAGTACACAGGTGAGAACAATGAGGGTTAACAAGGACCAATAATACAATAACGAGGGGGAACAGAAGACACGGACTGGAATGCACGCAAACACATAGATAACAAACGGCCTGGGATTAGCAGGTAGACAAGTGCACAGCTCGGAGGGGAGGAACATGAGTGGACACACGTGCAGAGAATGCAAAATCAGATAGATACAGGGATAGGATAACGAGGAGGGAAATGACAGCTGCAGGTAGAAACTCAAGATGAATTAGTAATTAGTAATGTTAGTAGCGAACTCTAAAACCCTAATGTTAGCAGGTTAGCTGGTTAGTATTATATACACGTTAGTTTGTTAGCAGGTTAGTATTAAATCTAATCTAACAGTTAGTATGATTAGTACATTAGTATTATATACAAACATAAATAAAGTCAGAAGGAAGAAAACGAGATACGAAATACAGAGGAAACCCGAATGTTCCCAAAATGACCCAAATAGTGCAATGACAAAGACAGGGAGTGGAATCTCAGAAAACATGGAACGCGGACTGACAATCGCGAGGGAAATGCGGGAAAATGGGTAAAAGAAATCAGGAAAAATAATAATACAGAATAAACAGACAAATTACAGGATCCTAACACTGATATTGCACAGTGTATACCCGCCTTTACACAACTTAGTATTTCGGATAAATTAAATATTAAAAGTACAACCCCTGGCAAAAATTATGGAATCACCACACTTAGAGGATGTTCACCCAGCTTTTTTTACTTCGTAGCAAATAAACAAATCACAGATATGACACAAAACTATTTTTGTTTAATAGCTGAACATTCTGGCTTCGTGAAACGTACCTCAAACGAATTAAATAATTTTTGTTAATGGCATATTTTTTTTCAGATCAAGTAGAGGAAAAAATTATGGAATCACTCAATGTTGAGGAAAAAATTATGGAATCATAAACAAAAAAAATCACAATTAGTACTTTGTTGCTCCTCCTCTGGCTTTTATGACGGCCTGAATTCTTTGAGGCATGGACTTCACTAATGAAAAACAATATTCTCCATCAAGCTGGTTCCAACTTTCTCGAATAGCGGTTGACAGATCAGCTTTGAAGGATGGAGCCTTGTCATGGACCAATTTTTTAAATTTCCACCATAAATCTTCAGTCGGATTGAGATCAATGGAATGAGAAAAGTGTCCAAAATTTCAATGTACACCTGTGCATTGACTATTGAGGTAATGATTGCCATCTCCCCTGGTCCATTATGTGACATGCAACCCCATATCATAAATGACTGGGGAAATTTGATTGTTTTCTTTAGGCAGTCATCTTTGTATGTTTCATTAGAACAGCACCAGACAAAAGTTCCAGCATCATCTCCTTGGCGAATGCAGATTCTTGATTCATCACTGAATATCACTTTCATTCAATCATCCATGATTGCTTCTCTTTAGCCCACTGTAACCTTGTTTTCCTCTGTTTAGGTGTTAGTGCTGGTTTTGGTTTGGCTTTTCTATATGTAAATCCCATTTCATTCAGCCGATTTCTTACAGTTCTGTCACAAACATTGACTCCTGTTTCCGCCCATTTGTTTTTAATTTGTTTTGTTGTGCATTTTCTATTTTCAAGGCATATTGCTTTGAGTTTTCTATCCTGACACTTTGACGTCTTCCTTGGTCTACCCGTATGTTTTCCTTTTATAACCTTCATATTTTGTTTATACTTGCACCAAATTTTTGACACAGTTGACTGGGAACAACTTTGCCACACTCCGTGTTGGATTTCCTTCTTGAAGGAGTTTTATAATCCTTTCAATTGACAACTCTCTGGTTGGGGCCATGTTTCCTTTCAATTAGCCACGTCCAACAGCTCGTTAATGTCTGTAAGCACTCTCTTTTAACTGCAGACTAATTAGCATTTTTAGACTTGTGCCGGTATATGTTTTAGAAATGCAAACTACAAGGTGATTCCATAATTTTTTCCTCAACATTAAGTGATTCCATAATTTTTTCCTCTACTTGATCTGGAAAAAAATATGCCATTAATTAAAATAATTTAATGTAATTTGTTTGAGGTATGTTTTACGAAGCCAGAATGTTCAGCTATTAAACAAAAATGTTTTGTGTCATATCTGTGATTTGTTTATTTGCTACGTAAAAAAGCTGGGTGAACATCCTCTAAGTGTGGTGATTCCTTAGTTTTTGCCAGGGGTTGCAGTATGGTAAAAATATGTAATGTGTTCAGAAAACACAATGTTAAATATTGGTACGAATGAACATGATCACAAGATGGAGTCAACTCAATTATTTGAGTCTCCAGGACAGTTTTTCAAGTTGATTTGTTTTATAGTGTATAAACTAAGCATAAGTTGAAGACTTTCTTGTGGAAGAGTGTTGTGGTATTCCTTCTGCAGAATTGAAGACACTGGTCGATTCATGTAATGGCACGTACAGGAGAAGGTCTTGAAGAACGTTTGGTAGGCATGCAAACAATATCGCTTATAAATATCAAAAAGTGACAGAAGAATGAACAGTCAGTTGTTCATCTTTATCAAATGGTCAGTTTCATATAGAGACAGTGCATAAATAGGCCACACCCCCACGGTGGGGCAAACCAGTTGCACTCCATTGAATTAGTATTAACAGTCATTGGATTATTAAGATTATAACAAGTTATTGTGTGGGGGGCTATACAATTAATAAAGCCAAGAACCCCGATCTTATGTTGTACTGTATGTCTTCCCATGCAAAAAGGGTAGTTATAACAGTAGTTCTATTTTGTTCCTTCGACCATTAGGGTTGACAACTTGTGAATGTACTTTCTCGCAGCCGGATGCATCGAGACTCTTATACCACCCACTCGTCATGGCCATGACCTAGTAGGAGGACACGTCAGTTCGAACATCCTCTTCTTTCTTCTCGCCGATGCAGAGTTGAGACGTAAACTTTTTTTGTTTGTATACCTGTGCTATAACTCGGCTTTGCGACTACGGTCGAAGCTACGGGTTTTTCCCGTCCTCCAAAGGCTGCGATAGCACTTGCGTGCAGTAATCCGCCGATAGCATTCTAGCTAAAGACGGGATACTGTGTATCGCTTTTGCTAACGTTAACTGTTTTTGTGTTGCATATAGTGCGGTTCGGCACTCGGTGCTGCCGTGTTTGTATTGTGCCTTGGAAGTGTTTGCATTCCTTTTTGGCCTATATTGCATTTGCTAATTAATTGTTTAAACAGGAGAGTTTTGTTAAATTCTTTGTTTAAAGCTGTGGGAATCTCCCAATTTTTGAGCTGTGCACTCCGTTTAGGGGTGTGCAGTGATGCCACTATTTGTATCTGTATCTGTATCTGTTGGACCATCAACATTATCTGTATCTGTATCCGGATAAAAACCAGAAGTGGTGTTACATATAGGAAATGTCATATTTTCTAGTCTAAGTATTCACCCCCCTCCCTAAGAACTGGAAAAAATCTGAGGTACAATATATAATCAACTCAGAATGAAAAGGCAGTTTTATAAAAACATGAGACCATTCCATTATACAGTTGAGGCCACTATTATTGGCCCCCCCTGTAAAGATGAACAAAAAGGGTTATAAAAAATTCACCATTTGGTGAATTAGCTTAATCTCACACTGAAAAAACAAGAAGAATCCAACCTTTAATTGACATTAATTTATTAAGAGAAAAAAAAATCCCTCAAGAAATAATTATTTTTAACAAAACCACATTGGCCACAATTATTGGCCCCCCTGCATTTATATATAGAATAAAGTAATCATTTTTAATATTTGGTCACATATCCTTTGCATGTCATGACTTCCTGATGTCTGTGACCCAACAACATCAAAAGACTCTTGATATCTTATTTTCTGGTACTCTTACAAGCGATACTATAACATCTCTGCATTTGAATGGATCTCTATGGGAATTGGGGGGTGGGACTAGATTTAGCTGTAAATTATTCTGGAACAGTATGGAATACATAGTTGGTAAAATGGCTGTAAGTCAACAAGGGTCTGAGGTATCAAACAAGCCTTAAAAAATCACTCTGCTGCCAGATATGCAGTAGATATGGATGGATCACTTTAAGGGTTGTTTCTCCTGACAAATTTTCCTATTGAACTCTATGGAAAAATAAGTCAGGAGAAGAAACCCTTCAAGTTATTCATCCATATCTACTGCATATCTGGCAACAGAGTGATGGTTTAAAGCTTGTTTGATACCTCAGACCCTTGTTGACTTACAGCCATTTTACCAACCATGTATTCCATACTGTTCCAGAATAATTTACAGCTAAATCTAGTCCCACCCCCCAATTCCCATAGAGATCCATTCAAATGCAGAGATGTTATAGTATCGCTTGTAAGAGTACCAGAAAATAAGATATCAAGAGTCTTTTGATGTTGTTGGGTCACAGACATCAGGAAGTCATGGCATGCAAAGGATATGTGACCAAATATTAAAAATTATTACTTTATTCTATATATAAATGCAGGGGGGCCAATAATTGTGGCCAATGTGGTTTTGTTAAAAATAATTATTTCTTGATGAGGGATTTTTTTCTCTCTTAATAAATTAATGTCAATTAAAGGTTGGATTCTTCTTGTTTTTTCAGTGTGAGATTAAGCTAATTCACCAAACGGTGAATTTTTTATAACCCTTTTTGTTCATCTTTACAGGGGGGGCCAATAATAGTGGCCGCAAGTGTACATTTGAAAGGAAACTATTTCCACAATAACAAACCTTTCTGCCTGTATTGCTCCTAGCTAGCTCAGCCTGCCCTCTCGTTTTGTTTTTGCGCTATGTGAAATGAAAGGTGAAATGGTTATTATGTGAAATGCGATGCCAAATTCACGATGGTTAAACATATTACAGATTGTTGGTTGCACAAAGCAGGAGGCGAGGGTGTGTCTGCGTGTGTGCTTCCCTACAAACACACGACGTTGTGACAACGTTGCCAGAAGGTTGTGACAAGGTTGGTTGTGACATTACCATGTGACAACGTTGTGACAACGTGTTAAAGTTATGGATTTGTTGGTGTCGAGGTGACGTGGTTACAACATTGTATATTTGTCATTTCTGACGTGATTGGGCGACATTGTGACAACGTTGTTACAATGTTGTTTAAATAGCCTACGTTGTATTTGTCATGGTTGGGTGACGTTGTGACTAAGCTGTAGCTATTCAGTTTTCACGTGATGTCACAGCCCTATGGGAACGCCCACCTGGCGGGCAAAAAGCTGCCCGCCTTCCACTGCCCGCCAACGACAAGTCTGTTTTTACCAAAAGTTAGCCAAAATGCCGGATAGTTGTTGTGCAATTGGATGCACTAACCGACGAGGAGACAAGCATGGATTGTGTTTGTACAGAATCCCGTCTGATAAGGAAAAACCCAGAGGAGGTTGTGGATTTGTGCAATTAGACGTACCGCTGTACCTGCCAGCAAGAATGGGATAGCCAAAGAATGGCAGCCGTCAAAGTACACTCGTCTTTGCAACGAACATTTAATTACAGGTAAGTAATGCTTAAATATACACAAATTATTTTTATTATTGTATTTGAAATCATATCTGCACGTAATAATTGTAATTACTGACATGGTCCGTTTCGTCAGCACCGGCGTGACTAAGGGCTGTTTCACACCTGCATCGTTTGTGGTGAGAACGTGATCCGACCTCGGTCCGACCCAACTGCAGAAAGCACTGCGCATTTTTGGACTAAACGAGCTCCCGTAGCCAGCTACGCTGTGCATTATGGGATGAGGAAGATGAGCATTTCCCCTTTCGCAACAACAACAACATGTGAGCATGACGAATCCGAGTAATCGTGGACAAACGCGTCGCCAGTGCATCAGGACATTATTTTCCAGCCGCAGCCGCGCCTCATTTTAAAACTGTATCGTTTGTCTAAAGTGATAAATGCAAACGATGTAATAACCGATGAACAACGCCAAAATCAACCCGCGCAGTTGTCTCTCCATTGTGAAGTCACAGCGAAATTACTTGCATTGTCTGCTCTTCTACCAAAGATTTTAGACATGAGAAGATACACAACTGGCGCTTTTCCCCATTGGATTTTTCGTCCGCACAAGGGAAAGTGATCAGGCATGCGCAGTATTGTTTTCAGATAGCTTAGCAACTAAAGTTAAATAACGTATGCTTAGAGTGGCGCGCAACTGACCGGCGCTAGCCGATTTAAAGTAGGTTTTCGTTGGATAGTCAAAATAATAACGACTTATAAGTAGTACTGCTTCCTGACAACCTAGGCATATATAATCTAAAAAGAAAAGGGAGACTTTTCTTTTTGTCTGTCTGATAATGACCCGTTTAGCGAACTGTTTTGTAAAAACTCCATTGACCTCCAGTCATTCAATGAGCGCCTGATGTCTGTTTAATAAGTTCCAAATGCGGACGTTCCAGCTCTGAAGTGGGACCTCTTGCTCCGCCTACCCTCTTTGCTTCTACTTCCCAGAGTTTCTTTCAAGTTTTCCCGCATGGAAATTCTGACCAATTGGAGAGCAGTTCAGTAACTACGTTTTTGCTCCTGCCCCAGACACCTCTGACCAATGAGTGAAATGAACGTTCTCACGTGGCTTGTGCGGCTGCATTTTGGTTCGCTTCACCAACTCATCAACTGATTCGTATGGAGGATTATTCAACCCAAAATTAAAATGAAAATGAAAACGAAAATGAAAACGAAAACGAAAATGGAAAATGAAGGATTATTCAGCCCAAAATTAAAATTAAAATCTTTTCATTTTCGTTTTCATTATCATTTTTATTTTCATTATCGTTTTCATTTTCGAACTGTACTATCTATGTAAATGAGGGGGTATGGTCAAGCAAGCAGGGTGGGCCTCATACAGGTTTAGTGCAGTAGCACTTAATGAACACTAGGGGGAGCATAGCATAGGGATGGGTAACAGTCTATGCTTGATACTATGCTCTCAGGGCACTCATACGTTTTAATGTATGAAATGATGAAGAATCTGAGCAGTGTTATAAAGTATTCTTGTTTTAAGAAAGAAATGGAGCTAGCTAGCCAGCGCTACGCTGTGTAGGCTATAGGTCAAACCTGCGAGGTGGAAAATCCAGGTTCAGAAAGTGAAAGTCCTCCCCAATCATTTGTTGCAATCACCTGGATTTGCTAATTATCACAATTCTTCAGCCAAGAGGTAGGAGCTAACTAGGCTAATTAGTGAAATCGTGAGTTCACGGGTGGAAGAAACACGGCAGGACTTTTACTTTCTGACCCCTGGAATTTCCACCTCTGCCCCTGGAATTTCCACCTCTGCAAACCTGGTAGTAGCCTACAATAGGCTACATTGTGGCAGGTTAAACATTGGATTGGATGGTTGTGTTGTGAAATCCTTTCTTAAAATAAATGAAAAGACCGCAAATGAGTCACTGGGGTCGTTTAAACTTTTAACCTGGCTCCGGTACTTTAAGCGAACATTAAGGCATTGCTTCAAAAAGTCTATCGATAGCTGTGACTATTCTATATGTTATGCAAAATGAGAAATGTTAATGTAGGCTATTTGAAAGTGAGTCGGCTTCGTCATACAAAAAATCCAGGGTTAAATCTTAAATTGAGCTTGCTAGCTGTTTATTATTATCCTAAAATAGCTCTCATAAGTGTTTATGTTACCCATCTATCGTTAATTGTGTTTACTGTATTACACACTTCATGTGTGTGCCATGAGTCACTGGACCGTTTATTTTAACCTGGCTCCGATAGATCTAGCTAGCCTACTTCAAACGAACATTAAGGCATAGCTTCTACAGGGTTCATACACATTTTGACCAATGGATTTCCATGAGTTTTCCATGAGTTTTCCATGACTTTAAACCAAATTTCCATGACCAAACATTCTGCGAAGTCTCGGTGTATACATGGAAAAGTGAGGATAAAATGTAGTATTTAAACTAACAATGAGAATTCCAAAGCATACACTATACCTTAAATGACACAAATGAATGACAGACAATAGTTTGATTAAAAGAATAAACATTTATAAATATACTTTGGCACTTGACACTTGACACATCAATAAGTATGTATAGTGGCATCCAGCTAGTGCACACATTAGCAAATTTTAACTAAAAGTTGAGTTGACAACTAACTCAATGACCATAAACCAACTAAAACGAATCCCATAGCCTCACATGCAAATCCATCTGTTTGGACTGTAAGTAGTGGTTCAGGCTTTCGTCAAATAACATCACATATGCCCTTTGCTTCGACACGTTGGACAACGTGAGTCGCTTGAAGTGGGTAGCGAGCCCGAACGAGCAGAGATATGCGCATTTTCCTTCCCCACAAGCAAATTGTGTTGCAATCTGGCTATCGGGGAACATACGTGGAAAGAGCAGGCTGACATCTTCGGATGACTTGAAAGAATAGTGCGAATTGGCCACCTTCAGCGCCCACATTATCTCCGCAGTTAGGACTTCTTTTTCTTTTTTCGTTACAGCATCGGTTATCGACGGCTGCTTGCTAGTCGAAGAGAGAGGCGAGCTCGCCGTAGCAGTTGCCCTCGGCCTCGGTGTGGTGAAAAAGCCGGTGATGGGGTTTGGGCTAGCTTCGCGAGCAGCAGCAGCAGCCTGATGTTTGGTTCCTCTGGCATGGCTCGTTAATGCCGCCTCTCCCATGTTTGATATATCGAACGTTTTACAACACAAGCTGCACTTCGCTCGTCCCGGGACTTTGTCTGTAGCGACCCAAGACTTGTACTTTTCCATTTGTAACCAACCATGGTTAAATCTACAATGCCCTGGCATAACGTTAGCGCATTATCAATTTAGCTAACCGTCTGCAAACGGAGGCTTTGCAGTGTGGCCACCAAACTTCAGGGCTGGGTTGCACCGGTCATACGTAAGTTCGTGACTAAGTTTGCGCGTAAAGTATTTACTAGGTCCTTAGTTGCTACTAGTTAGTTTCAAACTATCGCTTTACTAAATTCGGTTGCACCACCAATGCGTAAGTAATGTCTTGGCTAGTGAAAACTAAGTAATGCTTAGTTCAATACTAAGGTAAACATTGTCGCTTTATCATGACGATAACAAATCCATAACCAATCAATCAACAAGCTACAATGTAAACACGGAAATAAACTTGCATTGAGTTTAACAGGCTACGTCTATTTTGCATTCCATGGAAAAAAATAGAACATTGAACAGAATTACAATGTGTGCATGTTTATGTTTTTACGAATAAAATTCAAAATATCCTTATTTGTTTGTTTAGCCTATTTATTTATGTTACAGCCATTATGTGCTTTGAAAATATATGGAAACTTACAAGTTACATAACGGGAGTGTTCTGTTTGCTTTGTTTTGAAACTGAACGTTTTCCACGCGTCAACTATTTTTACAGTGTTTTCTGAAGAAACGGCGGAGGTAGCCAATTAGATGAACAGACGGTTACAGTTTATTTGTGTATTTTTTTTATATTTGCTTGCAACAACCGAATGGCAACAAGATTTCAAAACAACGGTTTAGTAGGAATAACGGTAAGAGCCTCCGAAACGCTCTAAACGGGCCATGTTTTCATTTTGTTTTCCGTTGGTTATGGTTACGCCACAATTTACACCTCCTTAGGGGTAGGTGTAAATATTTAGTAGCTAAGCTCAACGTACAAACTAGTTTGTGTGGTGCAACCCATTTTTATTTAGTAATGTGTAAACCTTCATTTAGTAAACACTTATGTTATAACTAGCCTACGTTTGAACTTACGTATAGCTGGTGCAACCGGCCCCAGGTAACGTACGAGAGCGTAGACTACGTAGGCTAGCCTACTTTTTTTTAAAAGCATTATTTTAAACTCAGCGTAAATTAACGACATGAAAACATTCATTTAAGAAATTTCCATGACTTTTCCAAAACTTTTGAGATTTTATTTTTTTCAAGCACCTTTCCAGGCCTGAAAACAACACTTTTCAAATTCCATGACTTTTCCAGGTTTTTCATGACCGTACGAACCCTGCTTCTAAAAGTCTATCGAGACATTAATGTATTTAAAAGTGAGTCGGCTTTGTGATATACAGAAAATCCAGGGTGGAAATTTAAAGCTGTCTAACCCCTTAATCTCGTTTAGTAGCTAGGCTACACCTCTGCTTCGTGAAATTCCCTCAGGGAAAAAACAACGACACACTTGGCAGGTTCCAAGTTTAGACATTGTTGTTTATTTTTCAGGATTCTAGCTCCGATGTGTATTAAAACAACCGGATAGAATAAAACATCATAGCACCATTTTGTGCATTCCATTTTCAGCTGTCTTCAGCAATATTTTTTCTTTCACAACGCAAAAACGCACCTTTCATTCCCTAGCCTATTCATATTTGCGACCATATTTTTTGACGACCGTCATGAATCTAGCTAGCTTTTAGAGGCTATGCTTTAATGTTCGTTTGAAGTAGGCTAGCTAGATCTATCGGAGCCAGGTTAAAATAAACGGTCCAGTGACTCATGGCACACACATGAAGTGTGTAATACAGTAAACACAATTAACAATAGATGTATGACGAAGCCGACTCACTTTCAAATAGCCTACATTAATATTTCTCATTTTGCATAACATATAGAATAGAATCTGGCTGTCGTAGACTTTTTGAAGCAATGCCTTAAAGAGATACTGCAGAGGCTTTTCTAAGGCCCTTTTTTCGCTTCAATTTGAACTGAAACTCGTGAGTAGGTGTGGTCATATGACGATGATGCCACGTAGTCATATTATGAATATTCATATGGTCAAGGAGTTAAAGGGTGTGTCTTGGTGAACTGACTCCCCTTCCAGCTCTCTCCTCACAACTAAATAAAATGGCTGTATTAGTTGAGCAACGTCTTCGCAAGGAGAGGACCCGGGATGTAACCGAATGGTAAAGCTAACGTTACCTAGCTAAGTTAGCTTGTTTGTCTGCCTAAAGTAACGTTACTATTGAATACATTCAAATACACAGCAAAACCCAGTCACACAGTAACGTTAGTATATTGAACATGGCTGGTTGTAGCGCC
Organism: Synaphobranchus kaupii; assembly: GCA_029718625.1. NCBI lineage: Eukaryota > Metazoa > Chordata > Actinopteri > Anguilliformes > Synaphobranchidae > Synaphobranchus > Synaphobranchus kaupii. The sequence goes on from CM056383.1 coordinate 23,356,106, forward strand.
CTCATAACTTCACTTGGTCCGGAGAGAATTATCATTTATTAGCTAACATTATTCATAAATGATATAGCTAACTAGCTATCTAAGTTACCAGTTCTCTCTGGACCAAACAGGGCTAAACTCACACACAATAGACTGCCTTGCATTACCTAACTTATCGATACATTCCGTTCGAGTTACTGACCAACTGGTTACTGGTTTTGCTAGGGCTACATCAAATGTATTATTGCTATCGTTTATTAGCTAATGTTACGTATTCATAAAAGATAGCTCACACAATAGGTTGCCTTCAACCCCACATTAGCTATTACCTATCAGTAATGTCAACCGTTTGCAAAAGCATTTTTGTTGTAGTTTGTACAGATAACTTGCATGTAAACAGAAACAAACTAATGTCCCAACAGGTGTGCTTGTGGCCACTGCTCTAACCTGTCCCCTCCAGAAAACCTATGTTGCCGTGAGGTTACTGAGGTAACGTTATGTCAGCGTAGTTATGAAGCTATTCTTGATTTGTCTAATACTGCTGTGCCGTAGTCGGGCATGCTTGGCCCAACTGTATAATAGTGGCCAATACATGTGCAATTACACAATGTCACAAATACAATGTAATAGGTATATTGTACTTAGCTGTTTTACTTAGCTGATGTAATGATTACAAAATTACATCCATCACTGTTGGGATGGCACCTGGCTTCAGTGACAGAGTTTTATAGAAGCCCATCTCAAAGCCAGTTAAATTGTGGTAGCAGTCCGGTGTGAAGTGCGCGTTGCACACTAGGGCTTTCTTCGGCAAGTCCGCGTGCTCTACACCGATAGCTTGAAGCCACTGGCTAAGTAGCGCTGGGTCTCTCGGCAGATTATGAAAGCTAGCAGAGCCGGTGGCGTTGCACCGAGGAACGATACATCTCTGACTCCTTGGCATAATGCAGGCAAGTTAGCTAAAGATACCAAGTAGTAAGACGTCGTATATGAATAACTGTAGCTCGATATAAGTCGTAATATTAACGTTAGCAATAATACAAAGCAATTCGCATTTGAACTTGAACTAGCTAATTAGCAGTACAAGGGTCTCAATCTCAGAAAGAAAAAAAAAAATCGTCGTTCTCTGCTTTTATACCACATGCCCAGCCAAGACCCACCCCTAGGACCACCTCAAGTCCACCCATTTTTATGTTAAGGATTTTGTGACGTCACGAATCCCCGGAAGCCAGCATATTGGTAAGTCTACACAAAAACTCAGATAAAACCATTTTTACTAAACATAAAATTTTCGGGCATAAACAGTTGTGTATGATCATAATCTAACTCAAAACATAGGTTGTCAACGGGAAAAGTCGGTTTTTGACTGCAGTATCACTTTAATGTTCGCTTAAAGTACCGGAGCCAGGTTAAAAGTTTAAACGATCCAGTGACTCATTTGCGGTCTTCTTTTATTTTAAGAGAGGATTTCACAACACAACCATCCAATCCAACGTTTAACCTGCCACAATGTAGCCTATCGTAGGCTACTACCAGGTTTGCAGAGGTGGAAATTCCAGGGGTCAGAAAGTAAAAGTCCTGCCGTGTTTCTTCCACCCGTGAACTCACAATTTCACTAATTAGCCTAGTTAGCTCCTACCTCTTGGCTGAAGAATTGTGATAATTAGCAAATCCAGGTGATTGCAACAAATGATTGGGGAGGACTTTCACTTTCTGAACCTGGATTTTCCACCTCGCAGGTTTGACCTATAGCCTACACAGCGTAGCGCTGGCTAGCTAGCTCCGTTTCTTTCATAAAACAAGAATACTTTATAACACTGCTCAGATTCTTCATCATTTCATACATTAAAACGTATGAGTGCCCGGAGAGCATAGTATCAAGCATAGACTGTTACCCATCCCTATGCTATGCTCCCCCTAGTGTTCATTAAGTGCTACTGCACTAAACCTGTGAGGCCCACCCTGCTTGCTTGACCATACCCCCTCATTTACAGAGATAGTACAGTTCAAAAATGAAAATGAAAACGAAAATGAAAACGATAATGAAAATTAAAACGATAATGAAAATGAAAACGATAATGAAAATGAAAACGTCATTTTCCATTTTCATTTTCATTTTGGGTTGAATAATCCTCCATAGATTCGGACCCGAGCCAGCTGAAAAACGGTTCATCATTTAAATAAATTTATCATTCTCGCATCTGGTGCAAACCAAGGAAGTGGACTAGAACCGGACTATCAGGTGTGAAACTACCCTAATTAACTCGTGGCCTAACGTTAGCTAATTACGATAATGTTAGTTAGCTAAATCGCTCTGTGCTAGTTTATAATGTTAGCTAAGTTAATAACAAAGTTAAGATAGCCGTATATCGTTATGGCCAGCGTATTGATAGCTTTTGTAACATCTTGGAATTTGGCCTGCATTATTCTCATACCCCTGCCATACAAGTGCAGTGGCCAAATCGCACCAATCCCTCCTCCTCTACAGCTACCCAGGCTGTCAATGGTGGGTCATTTAAACTGTAGGAATGGTTTACCTCACAATGGAAAAAAGTTTATATTACATGTATGTCACAATAGGTTGTGCTATCTTTAACCAAAATATTACTGCCCTAGAAAAGCTAACTGCAGTAACGTTAGCTGACTAACGTTACACTGACCATCCATGCAAGCAACGTTAGGTAGCTCACGTTAGCTAATTAGCACTCACCTTCGCTCTGACGATGAAGAATTTCTTGTCCTTCACCTCCCAAACAACAGCATCATTGACCCATCCAGATCGAAAGTACAAATAACTGTCTTTACCTTTGTACGCTTTCATGTTCGTGGCAGTGTAAGGGGATGGATTCTCCACAAGATAAATGTACAAGTCGCCGAATTACAGCTCCGGCAGCGACTTTGCGGTGTTTAATGATTGAAATAAAGCAGCAGGTGCTGTATATGGGTCACACGTACCTAAGACGCTTAATTAGTTTTTTCATCTTTTGAGAGGTGATCTAAACACACGTGTGTTGCAAAAGACACGTGACAATGCACATGCTATCCTTTAGCTTTGCCCAACTGTTTGCTGCCACTGAATATTGAACATTTCTTTGCATTGTATAGTATAAAGTTAGCGTACTTGAGCCAACGTTAAATGGAACTAAGGTGAGTTAGCTAGGCTATGTGTCTAGTTCTGTGTTGTTTTTGTAGCCTAAAAGTTTTTATGTTGACGTGTTCCCTCCTGCGGTCATTTGCCCACTGTAAACTCCGGGGTTCTGTCATCCATTCGTGCACCACGAGCTAATGTCAGCTAGGTTGTTCACATACTTCTGACTAAATGCTCTTCTAGAATTGTTTAAATTATTCTCCCTGAACTTTTTCAAGCTCCATTTTCTTGTTTATGTCCCTGTACCCCTCCAGGGCAGCGGTATTTAGTACCGGGTGCTCTCTCACATTGCAACAGAATGACTGACTCAATACGACGTATTCAATAGTGTGGAACTACTGACACTAGGGGGGCGCAATCCGACTGTCGCTTGCGTAGTCGTATTCAGTGGAAAGGCGGGTTCAGTCGCACTCTGAAAATGATACGCAGCTAGCACATGGCCGACACCCCGTTTTTACAATGAAATGCGAAGACATTCGTTTGATAGCTGGCAGACGATTGTAGGGTAGTGCAGTTGTTTTCAAGATGGGCGGCTCTAATATGGCAAATGACTGTAGTTAGCTAGCTAGCTTGTCACAACCTCACACCGGCTCGCGACCAAGATTTCAAACCTAACGGACTTTGTTAATCAAGTTAACGGTGCATGTTTCTTTCTGTATCTAAACACTGTAGTTAAACTTCGTTGCAACTAGTTTTAGTTTGTAACACCATTCTACCTACAATACGTGGGTAATACAACAAATTGTCCCCGACCATGTCATAAATCAAGAATTTTAAAACTGAAGAAAATACTTTGGAAGGACAGAATCTCATAGCCTACTCCGGAAAAAGATCACCGAGGACGTTTTTCGAGCTAACTTACAACGGAAAGTATACCTACATTTTAAAGCTTGCAGGTAAGATAGTGATCACTTCATCATGTATTTTTGCCAGGACTCACTGTCGGCTGTAAAATAGGCCTTCTGTAGCCTAACGTTAATCTTACATTTAACGGATGATCACTCTCAATCTGTTTCTGTCTACTTTGCCTGATTGTCAATCAAACAATTGATTTGCTTAATAACCAAGACCAAGTTTATTTTGAGATATAAAGGCTACCAATTTATTTTGAGATTGCATTATTGTTCTGTGCATCATAAACTTATGTTGCATTTTTCTATATATACTTTAGTAATTTTTGTTTTGTGACATTAGAAACAGGGAACGTGAAAAGGCCATTTCTTGTTTTTCGAGTCGAGCCTAAATGGAGCCTAGCCTACTTAATGGTTGTACAATTTACATGGACCTTCCTACTTATAGGCTAACAATTGCACGTTTGTTTTCAGAATAAACGCGTCCAGCAAGAGGATGGTGATGATGACAGCGGCGAAGAGACCACGGACGAGACATTTATGCTTTTTTTGTTCATCGTTCTTAGCCTATTCTTATCTTTTTCATCTGAGCTGGGGGAAAAAAAAAAAAAAAAGGAAATAAAATATATGTTCCCTGTTAATAAAAGTTGTATTTATTTATCCATATAAAAAAATTACCATCAATGTAGCCTACGACCTTTTAACTTGCCGATTGAAAGCAATACTCAGGGTAGGTGTGCTGCGTTCGTATCTCAAACTGGTAAGCGATTGTAACAGAGCAATCGGTCTTGAGTTGTGCACCCCATTGTGGATGTAGCCATTTGGTATTCTGAGCTATTGCATTTTAGGCTACTGTGTTCCAGATAATACGATAAATATTAAGGTGTGGATTTCTACCAAGAAACTACATTTTGTGTAGGCTATTTCTGTCTTTCTTTAAATTTTTTAAAGCATTGGACGAAATTAAACCAATACCGACAATTTATAAATTGTATATTATTAAAGGTTTTTTTTTTTCATGTTAGGCTACTTCATTTTAATATTAGTAGGCTATAACTTTATAACATTCTTTTTGTAGACTACAATGTACCACAATGTATATAGTAGCATAATAACTGTCACCATACCATAAAATAGCTTTTAAAATTGCATACATAAAAATGTTGTCAATATGTGCAAACTATAACATTGTCACAACATATTTATAAAACTTTGCTACAACTTGTACAACATTGTCACAATGCCGCATTGGTAGTGGCAACGAAAACATGACGTTACCACAACGTTGTGGCAACGAAAACATGACGTTGCCACAACGTTGTACCAACGTCATTTTGTTAGGAGGGTTGAGTCATTTGTGTGACCGCAGTGACAGTGCTTGTTGCGGACTGAGCCCACCTGGCCTTTGCGCAGCGTTCAGCACTGAGATTTGGCGTAACATTTGCACTTGCAGCAGAGCAAGCTACAATCAGCGTAGCTAGCCAGCCACTCGCTTTCGCCCTCCATACAAGAAAATTAATGATAGACTGCCTGGTGGAGTCGAGAGAAATATCCGTTTCCAACCCACTATTCGTTTCATTCATTAAACTTTCAGCGCTTACTGTACATGTTAGCTTGCTAACGAGCCAGCTCTTGGCTGTTGTGCTGTTAATGGGTGGAAAGAAAATAACATCAAAAGTGGATTCGCATGTAGGTACATATTCGTGACAATCGCACTGTGTTAACTTAATTAAAATTAATATTTAGCCTATTTCTGGATTCTGTGAATGCTTGTTTCTAACCAAATTGTTTAAAGGGATAGTTCGGAATTTTGGACATAATGTCTCAATTACGACTTACCCATGATATAGTTGATTGATGGAAACCATTTTCAGATAATTCCATGCTGTCCCTTCTTTTGGACATACACACATTGCTAATGCTAGCGCAACTCTGAGGTATCAAGTAGCATCCACTACCAAACGCACTTAAACACTCCACAGTGCACCCAAAGCAAATAAAATATGACGACAGTCTATCTGGGTTATTTTCAGTGATTATACCACCATTTTTCCAATAAAACTATCGTTGAATCCTTTACTTTGTGCTCACCTAAATTCTCAGTGGAAGTACGGCGGCGGAGCTAGCTGTAGATTAGCCAGGGTATCTGCCTGTAGGCTATCAGCTGTACTCCACAGTTGCCAACACAATCCGTTTTGCCGTAAAGTTACATATTTGGTAGACAACAAGTCAGCTAAACATAAACATGCTACAGAATAACACAGCATATACAAGCAAGCACACTGGCTACCAATTTGCAGGAAATGTTTGACCACTTCCATGACTTCCCAATCGTGGGAAGCTAAATTGAATAGATAGATCACGCAATCATTTATTGAATATTGAATAGATAGATGCAATCATTTATTAGTTAGCTGCTCGTCAGTTGTTTTCGGTGCATGAAGAAAAACAGGTGATGGCACAGCAGTCTCCTTCAGTAGAGGGTGTCCCGACATAGTCATCCTCCGTGAAATGGTCACCACACACTTTTAACTTTTTTAGAGTCTCAATTGGTGACATCCATGCGAGCAGCAAGAAGCCACAGCTGTTTTCTTTGTTGATCTTCCACTGGAAATCGGTGAAAACTGATTTGAACAACCTTGAAATACACACCGAAATACCATCTTACCTGAACGTTAGCTAACAATACTACGAGTCTGATTCTTTCACACACGCGATATTGTTTTTGGCCGGCAGAGCTATAGGCTACTTTACATTACCTACTAAACTAACGCCGTACTACCACTGAGAATTTAGGTGAGCACAAAGTAAAGGATTCAACGATAGTTTGACTTGAAAAATGATGGCATAATCACTGAAAATAACCCAGATAGACTGTCGTCGTATTTTATTTGCTTTGGGTGCACTGTGGAGTGTGTAGTGGATGCTCAGAGTTGCGCTAGCATTAGCAATGTGTGTATGTCCAAAAGAAGGGACAGCATGGAATTATCTGAAAATGGTTTCCATCAATCAACTACATCATGGGTAAGTCGTAATTGAGACATTATGTCCAAAACTCCGAACTATCCCTTTAACATTCAACTCGCAATAATGAATCCACACTGTGGACTTGTAACATTAACGTAACATACGCTCGTCTATTAATAGCATACAGGAGACCTTCCTGATCTAGAGTAATACGTTAGCAAAATATCTTTATAAACATTTACGTATATCACAGTTTGGTTTTATAATTCTGATTTTGATAGGGCATTTGTGTTAATCACTCCTGTTAGTGGCTATCTCAATGAATTAAATCTCTGGCAGATAGCTAGCTGTGCCGAATTAGTGTCTCGTTTTTTTTTTTTTTTTTTTTCCGGAATCCGAATATTAACGAGCAACTTCGGATAGGAAAAAAATATCTGTTCCAATGTATTATTTAGCTCCGGATACACCCCTAGCTCCGTTAATTTTAAAGTTCTGTGAGACTACCAGCTGATTTTGTCTCTGAAATCCTGGGCGTGGTCATTCCCCCAGTGAGACATTTTTCCCAATCGGTAAGCGTGTGCGCTCTGTTGATTGGTTGAAGTGCTGTGAGTCTGCCTGCTGATTCTGTCTCTGAGATCCTGGACGTGGTCATTTCCCCAGTGAAACATTTTTCCCAATCAGTAAGCGTGTGTGCTCTGTTGATTGGTTGAACTGCTGCGAGGCTGCCTGCTGATTCTGTCTCTGAAACCCTGGGCATGGTCATTCCCCCAGTGAGACATTTTTCGCAAATCGGTAAGCGTGTGCGCTCCGCTGATTGGTTTGTGTCGCAGATTATAAGCGTGTGCGCTGTTTTCTGCTCTTTTCATTTTCCCCCATTGTGATCCAGTTCACCACGTTTGCGTCCTCGGGTGTTCTTCATTCCACCGAAGCTTCAACGGACTACTCCGCCTCTCTGAAAACGGTTCTCCGTTTGGCCTTAGCACGTATGAGTTGCGATGTGCCCCAGGCTGTCCCAGAGGAGACGACTAAGTTCCACCATCGTGCTCCCCAAGGGGCTTAGTTTACCATGCCAGTGTCTACCGATTTTGTGACTAAGTATTGGGCATGCCCTGGCTCACGGCAAATGCCCATAGACTGTAGAACGTTCACGTCTACAGTTGAAGTCGGTAGTTCACATACACTTCGGTTGAAGTCATTAAAACTCATTTTTAACCACTCCACAGATTTCATGTTAGCAAACTATAGTGTTTGCAAGTCAGTTAGGACATCTACTTTGTGCATAACACAAGTCATTTTTCCAACAATTGTTTACAGACAGTTTATTTCACTTTTAATTCACTATATCACAATTCCAGTGTGTCAGAAGTTTACATACACTGAGTTGACTGCGCCTTTAAATAAAAAAACAAAACATTTTTGGTCACATATCCTTTGCATGCCATGACTTCCTGATGTCTGTGATCCAACAACATCAAAAGACTCTAGATATCTTATTTTATAGTCCATCATTTATATCGGACTATCGTTCGATTCGCGGAGCATGATAGCATCTTTGCCACCCCACCGTGTAGCCAGTATACTCGACTTAGTACGTCGGTTCCGGGGAAACGCGGTACTCGGGTTGAGGGTTTTTCAGAGGCTTCTGGGCTTGATAGTGGCCTCCTCAACAGTCGGAGAGGGGGGGGGGGGGGGGGGTCCAAATGGGGGCTATACCATCGCGATGGGTGGTGGTGACCCGTTCCACCAGAACAACCTGCTTGACCCGCATCAGTCCGGCTTCAGAACTGGGCAAACTGCTCTCCTGGCCGTGACAGAGGCACTCGCCACTGCTAGACCCTCATCCCTCTCCTCTGTCCTGATTTTACTTGACCTGTCTGCGGCGTTCGACATGGACAACCACAAACTCCTGATCTCCACACTCACTGAGATGAGCATTTCTGGGACTGCCTTCTCTTGGTTTGTATCGTATCTCACTGATAGATCCTACCAAGTCTCTTGGAAGGGTTCCGTCTCTGCACCCCATCCCCTCTCTACTGGAGTCCCGCAGGGATCTGTACTGGGTCCTCTGCTGTTCTCCATTTACATGTCTCTTGGTTCAGTAATTAATTCACATGGCTTCTCATATCATAGCTATGCTGATGATACTCAACTCTTCCTCTCTTTCCCTCCCTCTACCCCACAGGTTAAGGAGAGGATATCTGCTTGTCTGGCTGGCATCTCTGAGTGGATGGCTACCCATCACCTGAAGCTCAACCTTGACAAGACAGCTCCTCTTCACTGCAACTCCCTGCTCACAAGCCTACCAGCCTGCACCAATTCTGCCTCTTGAACTGATCCAGAACGCGGCTGCCTGGCTTGTGTTCAACCTCCCGAAATCTTTGCATGTCACCCCCCCAGCTGAGGTCACTCCACTGGCTGCCAGTTGCAGCCAGGAACAGGTTCAAAGTTCTGACCCTGTCCTACACTGCAGCCAATAGCACTTAATCCAGAACTATGTTCCTGCTCAACCACTTCGCTCCTCTACAGCAGGGCGACTCGCACTTCCCCCCCTCCGTGTCAACGGCTCTCGCTCGGCACGACTGCAGAGCTTTTCAACCCTAGATCCTCAGTGGTGGAACGAACTCCCCATTCCCCTACGTTCTACTCCAACCCTGCCTGCGTTCCTGATATACTAATCTAGGACCTCTCATGATACTGTTCCCTGTGTTTTCTTGTCGAACTATTTGTTATAGTTTATAATAGTATTTACAACAGAATTGTAGTATAGCTGATTTACCAACAGCTTACTGTGAACTACATTCAATGTTCATTACTAGGGATAGCTGCTACGTTATGGGAAGGATGTGCTTTGTCTTATCTGTTCTGTAGTTACTTCGATTACGTTTCTGTATGCACTTATTGTATGTCGCTTTGGATAAAAGCGTCTGCTAAATGACTGTAGTGTAATGTAATGTGACAATCGACGCTTCACTCACCAGCTGGGGAGCTGTTTGTCGTCACCTACTAGCACAGGGATTGTGGTCACGAGCGCACCGGTTGGACCACATCAGTGTTCTCGAGCTTTGGGCAGTTTTCCTGGCACTAAGGCATTTCTTGCCTTTGCTCCAGGGCAAGCATGTGGTGGTGAGGTCAGACAACACGTAAACATCACATAAACCACCAGGATGGGGTAAGGTCCCGCCGGTCTTTGAGGGTGGCCCAGCGTCTCTTGGTCTTGGCTCTTCCCAGGTTGGCTTCTCTTCATGCCGTTCACCTCCCGGGTGTCTGGAACGAGGTAGCAGACTTTATCTCGCCAGGAGATCCATCCCGGCGATTGGTGTCTCCACCCCAAGGTGGTGGAGTTGGTTTAACGACAGTTTGGTCATGCTCAGACCTGTTCGCCTCTCAGGAGTCCACTCACTGCCCCCAGTGGTTCTCGATAGCCGAGGACTCAAGTCCCATGGGGGCTTCTTCTGGGGGCCCCCAAGTCTAATGGAACCCTGGTTCCCGACGTTCCTCTGGCTTCTGGAGGCTCCCGATCCGGACAGACCTCCTCTCTCAGAGGAACAGCTGTGTGGCATCCACAACCGGGCAAGATGAGGCTCTGGGTCTGGCCCTTCGTTAGCTGGGTGTGGTTCCTCTATCCTGCAGACGCTTTAAACTCTAGGGCCCCATCTATGAGATGGGCCTCTGAGTATATGTGGCAGTTATTTTGCACATGGTGCTTGCAGCACTGTGCAGACCCTGTGCACTGCCCGATTTCTGTTGTAGTGGATTTTCTGCAATCACTGCTTGATCGTGGCAGGGCAGCCAGCACTTTGAAAGTTTATGCTGCTGCCATATCCAGCAGGCATATATGGGTAAACAACAGGCCTGCAGGGTACCATCAACTTATCAGTCAGAGACGGTTAAGTGTGTTTTAGAAGCCTATAAATCACATACTTTCTTAGATTTTTCTTGTTAGCGTTCATTACATTTTACAGGTACCATAAGCTCTGATTGTGCTTTTTTTAAGTGATGTTAGGTGCAACAATATTTACGTTTATTTTTTTAAATTTAAATGTACTTATTTTTATTTTTTATGGAAATTACCCATAAAAGCCATTCCTTAAATAGTCCTATGTAATGGGTTTCTACCCTTTTTCCCCATGCGGTCGTTTTTCTCTGTGGCCATGTGGGGGCGCTGCCCTTTTGGTGGATGCTTGCTCCGCCCTGCTTTGATTGCGGAGCTTCTGTCAGCATCCACACCTGTGCTTGGTCTCCTTTAGAGCTATATAAGCCTCCCGTTTCCTTCGGTCGGGGCTTCGATATTGATTGTTTATTTTGTATTTGTGTTATTTGCATTGTCTGGTGTGAGTTGTTTGTACCATTTGTGATACTCGCCTATTTTAATGTCTCATTACTGAGGCAGGGCGGTAGTTCTTGCTGGCTCTTTGGTTACTTATCTCGTAGAAGTATGGGAGTTCTCTGCTCTATTTCGCCTTTCTATGGTTTCTCCTTATTGAGAGACCGGGCGTTCACGCTTTTACATAGTTACTTATGTCGTAGAAGTATAGGGCAGAAGTTCTTTGTGCCATTCGTCTTGTTTGGTTTTCTTATTGAGAATCCAGGCGTTTGTGCTTCTACTCATTTGCGAGTGACAGTGAGCCGGTTAGTAGCTTCGGTACGTTTGTTCCCTGTTTTGTCTCCTTCTCGTGGACTACGTTCCCCTTTGTTGTGAGTCAGGGTTTTCTTTATTATATTGAGAGGCAGTGTGTGCTATTTTCTATTAAGTTTGCGTTGGTCTTTTGGTACAGCTGTCCTGTTCGTCCTTTTTACCTGTGGGACGATTTTGTTCGGAACTGTAGTTCTGTTCGTTCTCCGGGTGTGTCTCCCCTTATGTGGAGCTTGGGCGATGTTGTGGACATGTTTGTGTGTGACTGCGCGTTTCTGAAAGTAGCCTTGGAACGTTAGCTCTCTGTTCCTTCGCCTCGTTACATATTCCTTTACTGAGAGGCTAGGGTGTGTGTTTTCAATTAAGCTTGCGTTAGTCATGTTTGATAGTAAAGTTATGGGACGATGGTGCTCCGTCGGCTCGCCTGTAAAATGTTTCTCTCTCCTGGTAGATCGGGCGTTTACCCCCTTATGTTTTCTGCATGTGACTGCGAGCCTATGAAACTAGCCCTGGAATGTTACATCTGTTCCTTCCCCCGTTACATTCCTCTTTACCAAGAGGCACAGCGTTTATTTTCTATCAAACTCGTTTTAGTCTTTTAGCCAGTAATGTCCGGAACAGCTGTTCTGTTCGTCCTTTAGTACCTGTCTTCCTATTGGAGGACTGGGCGATTTTGTTCGGAACTGTAGTTCTGTTCACCCTTCGGGTACGTCTCCTCACAGGGAGACTGGGCGATTTTGTTCAGACAGTAGTTCTGTTCGTCCTTCGGTACCTGTCTCCGTACATGGAGACTGGGCGATGTTGTTCGGAACTGTAGTTCTGTTCGTCCTTCGGGTACGTCTCTCCTCACAGGGAGTACTGGGCGATTTTGTTGACATGTTTGCGTTTGACTACGAGTCTCTGAAAGTAGCCTTGGAATGTTAAATCTCTGTTCCTGTTTGCCTCGTTACATTCCTCTTTATGGAGAGGTAGGGCGTTTATTTTCTACTAATCTCGCTTTGGTCTTTTAGCCGGTAAATGTCCGGTGCAGCCTGTCCTGTTCGTTCCTTTCGGTACCTTTCTCCGTACATGGAGTTTTTTGACGATTTTGTTCGGAACTGTTCTTCTGTTCATCTTTAAGTACGTCTTCCTATAGGGAAGATGGGGGCGATGTTGTGGACATGTTTGTGTGTGACTGCGAGTCTGAGAGTAGCCTTGGAACGTTGGATCTGTTCCTTTCGCCTCCTCATATTCTATCGGATTATTTTGCAGTGTTTGTTGACTGTTTTATTTTTGCCATCATGCTACTCGCCCGTTCTTATGCGTCTCGTGACCGAGACAGGGCGCGTATTATTTCTGGCTATTGAGAAACCTGTCCTTGCGCTTCTACTTATTGGCGTGTGACAGTGAGCCGGTTAGTAGCGTCGGTAGGCTTGTTCGTTGTTTTGTCTCCCTTCCTTAACTGCGGGGTTTCCCGCCTTAGTGGCCTTAGGGCTTAATGAATCCCCTTGCTGCGTTTGGCTCCTCCTACCTCACACGTCACACCTACATTACAGTCCTATAAATAAATATTTTCATGAAAAGTTTTTATTTCAAAATAAATATTGTGAAACGGCGGATCTTACAAGAAACTTTCTATGAAACGTTGACGTGCCTAACCGGCCATGTATTGGGCATCACAGTGAGGTTCTCCAAATCTATCGTCCCTCCTCCTCCTGTATCAGCAGCACCACAGACAGATTTAAAGTACAGAGATTTAAAACCCAGGGGTCCGAAAGTAAAAGTCCTGCTATGTATTTCTTCCACCCATGAACTCAGCCAGCTGATTTCACTAATTAGTTCTACCTCCTGGCTGAAGAATTGTGCAAATTAGCAAATCCAGGCGATTGGAACTAAATACGGGAGGACTTTTTACTTTCTGAACCTGGATTTTACACCTCTGGTTAAGTAGCTCTTAAGAGGTGACTACGCGTTCACGCTTTAAGAACTGCGTGTTACAAGCTAAAGAGCCTTCGTATAATTGCTCGTAGAAATTATAATTGCTCGCACTTAACCCTAAGATTGATCGTTACCGGGAAATGCGGCCCTGGTTGAAAATTTGGAACCGAAGTTCACAAATTTAGTTTGGAATTTAGAGCCTCCCTTAATTAATTCCTGCCTATGCCACTGGTCTGTAACAGTACCTTCAGTTGTTTTTTCATGAAACTTATTTTGTGTTTTTTACATTTTAAATGGTTGAGAAAGATTAACAAATGATTTTACATTTATTGTGCAAACAAACCAATTTTGTCTTGTAACTGCTTTCACTCACTTACAATTGACATCCTCATCCTTCATCACATTTGGGATTTTAATATTTTTGTCAATCATATATTGTTTACTCTGTCACCATCATTTAAAATGGAAGATTGATAAATCATGTAAATCTTAGTGTACCATATAAATACTGTCCCCACCATGTGCAAATAAGGCAATACAAATTGCTGAGAAAAAAAATATTTAGAATGAATCACATAGTGGTCCATGAAAATGGTAAATGGGAAGAATGCTTTCTACCCATCGAGCGAAATCTCTGGTCTCTGGTAACAAAATGAAAACGTGCTGGTAAACGCAATATGGTACAGGTCGGATTCTGCAAATTCCTGTGTCACCCAGAAAACTTCAACAGGCTTCTGCTCGCTCATTTCAAAGAGAAAAAAAAACAAAGAACAAAAACAGACAGCTATGGGATTTGAAGTTAAAATAATCCAGAGTTGGCCATTGCCCACCAATATTAGTCATATTTCATATTTCCTCTTTTATCATCTGTCACTAAATACTAATTGGGTCAGATCAGATGCCTGAGGTCAGGAACAACACGCATGAAAACAATTATGCATTCATTTGAATAATATAGTATAATAAAAATAAACTTTATTTGTAGAGCACCTTTCATACAACGATTGGTACCCAAAGTGTGTCGCACATAATGACAGTAAAAACAAGATATAACTCAAGATGTAAAGCTGAAAACACTATAGAGTAAAATAATATAGATATAAAAAGTTTTGGTAAAAACAAGATTCAGTAAATGAAAGAAATAACAATGAGGAGTAGTAACATAAATAAAATAACGCATGAAAGATATAATAAAAACAACATTCAAAAGTAAAAGTATCATGTGTAACTTTAGAAGTGTAAATTCAGTGTGGTTAACATTCACATCAGCAATTATAATGTTACTTATAAGTGCTCAGCAACAAAATAAACACAAAGGTAGAAACAGAGTAAGGCTCTGAGTTGTTGATGTTCATGCTGTAGAATCTGTATTCTTTATTTTCCATAGATATAAACAGCTATTAGCATTGTCATAGCGTTATCCCACCCAAGGCTCTTCTGGTTCAATGGTGGGAACTACAGTGGGCCGTCCCCTGTGCAATCTTACATTTAGTGTTCATTAAGCCACTTCTTCCAAATTTATAATCAGGGAAATAATAAAATTTCCTTTTGATGTAAAACATGTAATTTGTAATCATGACAGCTGGAGGTCTGACACAGCATTTCCATTCTGTATATAAATTTACTTTACGTTCACTGCATATTGGCAGCCCACTAAACAGTTGGACCTGTGATTGGTTAAAATGTAAATGCCATGTTAGTTTGGCACATGAGATGGAAATGCCTAATACCAAATCCTCCTATAGTGGGTAGTTTAAAGGGTAACAAAGCACGCTGGTTTAGCCCGGCGGTTTCGGAAGTAAATACCCTATGACAGATAGAACGGGCTTCGGAGACTAGACTATTTATTGAAATCTGATTTATAGAATGAGCCGAAATGTTCCTGGATTAGCCTGTGTGAGGATATAGACCATATATCGCATGTTCCAATTTTTATTTTTGAAAGTAATGGATTAATGATTGTAGTTCATCTTGTAGTCCACTTTAACGGACTACATATCCAGTACTGCAACACACGGGTGGTTCTCGACCAATAAGATAATCTCGTCTGGACATAGCCTGCCGCTGTTGATGAGCTAACGTTAGCTTGCTAAGTTGAGAAGCCCGCCCGACAAGGTCAGAAACTACACCTTGGTTAACCACATTAAGCAATTCTAGCTTTAAGTCCTTCAAGCTAGCTAGCTAACATTAGAAAAAAGTGTTTAAAAACGGAGCTGTGTGCTACTGCTGGCTAACGTTATATGACAACGTTTTGAAACAATGCTACACACTACGGTTGCTCGTCCGGAGGGAATTATGGGATGTTGAGTTTTTAAACAGTGCCAGCACTGGTATATTCACAAA
Source organism: Synaphobranchus kaupii (assembly GCA_029718625.1). NCBI lineage: Eukaryota > Metazoa > Chordata > Actinopteri > Anguilliformes > Synaphobranchidae > Synaphobranchus > Synaphobranchus kaupii. Next base: position 23,371,941 of record CM056383.1, read on the forward strand.
AAAATACTAAAACGTAAAATTTACTCGAAGCTGGTCCAGAAAAACAACATATTTTACGAACGGGCGTTATATTGAACAATCCAGGAAATTGATGGTAAGACATAATCACTAGAAATGGTTTAAAAGTAGGTTAAGTTTTAGTTCATGTCTACACTCTAAATGAATGGGGAATTTAGTTCCGAAACCAGTGTGACGTGGTCACTTGAGTACTCTATAGGGGCTGGGCTCCAGGTATCAAACCACGCCCCAGTGATTTTTTTTTCACTAGTAGCCAAAAGCCCATTCTCTTCTGGACAGCACTCATGGCGGCAGCTTTGTTCCACTCTCTCGCTACCTCTCTCTCTCACACACAAACAAACACGCTAGCTCCAGCTACTGCCGAGCCCGAAGTAGCTAGCCGCTGCCAAGGCAGAAGCAATAGTGGAGAATGCGGCACGCATAGCCTCGTTTGGGCTTATAATGATGCGGCCAGTAAACAACAAATCACATGCTGTACAAATAGTTACCCATGCCATGTAGGCTACTCATTTTACACAGGCTGTGTAATTCGTACTTTATTTCCGAATCACCGATGACACCAGCTGTTCACAATCGCTACTTCCATATATTTGAGTTGAATATCGCAACCAGGAAGTACCTACGCTAACTCAAAAACACTGATGCGCTGCACACATCACTCTGGGTAACCCGGATCACGCGCTGCACACGTCACTCTGGGTAACCCGGATCAAGCATACTACAAAGCAGCAGAAAAAATTTGGACAGACAGACCGACCACAGAGTGACTTATACTAGCTGCTGGTCGCAGCTAAAAATGTGATTTTGATTGTACCTCACCTTTAATGAAAGGAGCTGAAGCTGCAGCACTGTTTGATGGACATGGCTTGGATATGCCCCCTACCCTACTTCACCTCACCCCACCCCATCCTGCCTGTAAGAGGAGAGGAGTTAGCGGTAATTGTGTGGGAGTGCCAGTAATAACAGGTAAGGTGAAATATTGGTGCAGTTATACTTTCCGTGGGCGACAGTCCATAGTGCATAGTCCAAAAGTGCTTTCAGATAACTGTGGCAAGAGAGATCAATACTGCACTTTAGAAAGTAAAGTTGTTTATTCATACAAATTTTCTAATGATTAAAAGTCAAAGCTCAATGTTCACAGGCAAAATAATGCAAACAATATAATACCAATAATTAATTTCTGGTTTTATTTTACATACAAAGACACAGCAACCTTGACTGTACATTTAACAAAATAATGATAATACATTTATTATCAATGTATCCTGATGGTTTCCTTCTCATTTCCTCAGCTGTTAGTTGTCTGCTTAAAGCAACACATTAACAGGGACATTTGTTTAAGAACTGCAATGAATGCTTGTCACATCATCTTTAACCCTCTTGGCTAGAACAGTTTACCATAATTTTATAAAAAGAGTTAATTACAAACCTCAAATTTAACCATACATCCATGAGGTTGCTGACAGTAATACTTCTGAACAAATTCATAGCTGAGTGTCTTTTTCATGTGCATCAACTCACTCAGTTGCCTCCATAGTCAGTGTATGTGCCTCTTTAGTTATTTAAGATTTCAAGCTTCTTTTCAGTTTGCTGCTGATTACTGTATAGACCAATGGCACAATTTCCAGGATTACTGAATCCTTATTACAAACTCCAATTCCAAAAAAGTTGGGACACTATGTAAAATGCACATAAAGGGCTCTATTTTAATAAACCAAACGCAATGGTGAACGCAAGAGTAATCGCTTGGCGGTATCGCTCTGAGGGCGTGTCGGCGAGAAATCTGGTAATTTCATGACGGCAATCTTGGCGCATCTGATGGCGGTATTGCTAAAAGGCTGGGTTTAAATGTCCAAAGTGTGTCTCTATGGTAGCCAATCAAATAGTTGTTCTCATGCTTTAAAAAAAAAACCAGTTGGAACGCAATCGCTCCATGCAATTTCATAATGAGCAACCCAAACGCACTGGACCGTCAACGACAAGAGCGATTTTCCGCACAGAAAATCAGACATACTTGCAACAGAAGTACAGACTAGGACTAGTAATTTATGGATCACAATCCACACCACCTCGTCTCCCAGAAGTTCGGAAGGCACGGGAGGAGGTGACGAATGCATTAATTAGCCTACATGAGGTGATGTAGGCATAATTATGATTCAAATGGTAGGCTTATGATTCAACTGTGTCAATGTGTAATTTATATATTATAGGCTATTGGCCTACATGATCGCAAGTTTCTTGTAAGCTGTCCTGTTTTATTCTAGTAGTTTAAATTAAAATTAATTAATTAATAATAATTATAGGCTATTTGTTCATTAAATGGAAGTGTAATGTTGGCATCACCTATAGACACTACATAGAACTACATGACTAATAAGTTGGCAAATTGCCAGAGTCTATTGCGTTGCCGCTAAGAGGTGGTTCTAGCTGATCATAACGCAATGGGTTTTCGTTGGTTCAAATTGTCACTGAGCCGAAAGTATTTTAGAACACGCCCCAGACAGCGCCACCCATCCCACTGCAGCGCAAGCGAAAGGATGTTATGTTGAGAATTTGTTGATCCTAGCGGTATTGCTGAGAAACGCCATAGCGCCAGTTTTAAGACGTTGATGCTGTCAACAAGCTTGCGTTTGACTATACCGTCCCCTTGCGCTGGTTTGAAAATAGAGCCCAAAAGCAGAAAGCAGTGATTTGTAAGTTATCTTTTACATATATTTAATTGAAAACAGTACAAAGAAAAGATATTTAATGTTTTACCTTATCAACTTTATAGATTTTTGTAAATATAGACAAAGGGGGGGGGGGGGGACTGGGAAGCTCAAAAAACACCTGTTTGGAACATTCCACAGGTAAACAGGTGATATTATCATGACTGGTTATAGAAGGATATCAAAAGACTCTTGATATCTTATTTTCAGGTACTCTTACAAGTGATAATGCAACCTGCATTTGAATGGATCTCTATGGGAATTGGGTGGTGGGACTATATTAAGCTGTAAATTACACGGGGATATTACGGAACCCATGGTTGGCTAAATGGCTGTAAGTCATTAAGGGTCCGAGGTATCAAACGAGTCTCAAACCATCACTCTGCCAGATATGCAGTAGATATGGATGGATCATTTTAAGGGTTGTTTCTCCTGACTTATTTTTCCATAGAGTTCAATAGGAAAATGAGTCAGGAGAAACAACCCTTAATGTGATCCATCCATATCTACAGTGATCCATCCATATCTACAGTGATCCATCCATATTTGGTCACGGTTGGCCACTTTGTGGCACTGTAGTGCACGTGACAAAATTCTGACATTGACACAACCACTGCGCCGTTTGACCAAAAGTCACAAAATTTGGTGGACAGGTGCCTCTGCTCATACCTCAAGGACCCATAAAGTCTGCCATATTGGATTTTCCGCTAATTAGCATTTTTTGTAAAACTCTTAAAATGCTACTCCTCCTTGAAAAGTTGACCAGTTACCACAAAACTTGGTAGAGTGACTCATCTCATGTGCCTTCATACAGCCTTTACTTTTCTAAGGCCTATGTTAAAAAATGGCCGAATGACGAGCCAATAAATTTGCAGTGGGCGTGGCTTACCACATAAATTGTGATGCTCTCACTCCCGTCCCGTTGTGTCCCGTGTTTTACCCTCTCGTATCGTGTTGGTTTGTTTTCCTGTTTGTTTCCCGCTTGTGCTGCAGGCTGGGCGTGTTTTTCCCTTTCGTGTCACTCTGTTCCATTGCTCTGTGTCCGCCTATCCCTTTCCTTCTCTCTGCATGCATTCTGCACACTCTGCTCCGTTAATCACTCATGCATACATTCGCATGCTGCACTTAATTGATACCCATTAACTCTTGTATTTAGTCACCCGGTGTTCTTTGTCCTGTGCCAGTTTGTTAAGTCTCGTTGTAGTAATACTCTGGTCTTGTCTCGTCTGATACTTGGTATCTTGTCCTGTCTTGCATTGCTTTAATTTGCTCTCGCTAGAAACTGCGTTAACACGCTGTTTTTCCAGTCTTGCCTTGCTTTAATTAGCTCTTGCTAGGAACGGCGTTAACACGCTGTTCATCCAGTCCTGCCTTGCTGTCAACTAACTCTTGTCTGCTTCCAAGTCCACCAGCCTGCAGCTGTTTGTGCATATCCTGTCTGTGCTCCAGTTCTGCCAACCTGCAGCTGTTCGTGCCCACTCCACGCTGCCCCGTCTCCTGCTCCCCGCTCCTCCTCTGCTCAACCAGCCCGGATTCCTGCCACCATCCAGTCCCTGGCCTTTCCCGCTCCCGCTCATCCCCTGCTGATCCATTACTGGTTTCTGTTTGTCTGTCTACTCTCTCTATGCTTCAGGAGTATTGGTCAAAGCAATAAATTATTGGAACAATTGGAATTCCTTGTGTGTGAGTCGTACATTTGAGTCTAGTCCCTGCTCGGAACCGTAACATAAATGCTAACTTGGTGGGTTGACTGAGTTAGATCAAGACTCAAGTTCCAAAGGCTTAGCCCAATCAAACCACATGGTGGTGCTATAGAGGTCCAAAAATTGGGATGGCAGGTATGCCATCCGCCAAGTTACGGCTTTGCGGGACATGCCCCATACCTATACAGCATGAGAGTTTGGCACTTTTCAGGGTTTCCTACAGAAATAACCACAATGATCACAGACTCTCAGCCCTTAAAAACATTAACTTCTGTACATGCTGACCGCATGTAACCACACAGAATTCATGGACAATGCCACACATCCACACAATAAAGCCCCAAACTTGGGTTATTCTTCTTCTTCCTGCCTCCATACCCTCAAATAATAATTATCCCCATTATATAACCACCTTTAATCCGCCAATGAAGGAAGTCTTTTTAAAATTGCCTCGTCTCAAAGTACACTATCTATGCTTTAGAGGCTGTCTGCCTATAGCTTAGTGGTAAAGGTGTTGTGCTACCATTTAGCATGTTGGCGGTTCGATACCCTCCTGTTCCTAACACTTATTTTTGACACACACAATGTGCACATTATGCCAAGAATGTTCTTTTAACATAAAATAACATTTCTATTGCAAAGGCTAAGAAATTTCACACAATATTAACTGTTAACTGTTTCACTTGTGCTTAAAAGATGTGAAAGGTCACCGACATGGTCCAGTAGCCTATGATACTCACTACCAATGAAAGATTTACCGCAAGTCACGTTTACGCAGTAGGCTGGGAACAAATATCCATTTGTCAGAGACAGAAAATAAAGTTCTCAAGCAAAATTATGATCTGGTTAAGAGCACGTTGTTGCATTATTGCAAAAAATCTATAAATAACTGCCATTGGCTACATGGTCACTAGTCCCAATCTCACACTAAAGCTAACAAAAAAATAAATATCCATCTATGTGTAGGCCTACCTACAGTTGAAGTCGGAAGTTTGCAGCCTGTCATACCGCTCAGGAAGGCGACGCGTTCTGTCTCCTAGAGATGAACATGCTTTGGTGCGAAAAGTGCAAATCAATCCCAGAACAACAGCAAAGGACCTTGTGAAGATGCTGGAGGGAACAGGTACAAAAGTATCTATATCCACAGTAAAAACGAGTCCTATATCGACATAACCTGAAAGGCTGCTCAGCAAGGAAGAAGCCACTACCCCTAAACCGCCATAAAAAAGCCAGACTACAGTTTTCAACTGCACATGGGGACAAAGATCTTACTTTTTGGAAAAATGTCCTCTGGTCTGATGAAACAAAAATGGAACTGTTTGGCCATAATGACCATCGTTATGTTTGGAGGAAAAAGGGTGAGGCTTGCAAGCCAACCGTGAAGCACAGGGGGGGCAGCATCATGTTGTGGGGGTGCTTTGCTGCAGGAGGGACTGGTGCACTTCATAAAATAGATGGCATCATGAGGAAGGAAAATTATGTGGATATATTGATGCAACATCTCAAGACATCAGCTAGGAAGTTAAAGCTTGGTCGCAAATGGCTCTTCCAAATGGACAATGACCCAAAGCATACTTCCAAAGTTGTGGCAAAATGGCTTAAGGACAACAAAGTCAAGGCATTGGAGTAGCCATCACAAAGTCCTGACCTCAATCCAATCGAATATTTGTGGGCAGAGAACTGAAAAAGCGGGTGTGCGAGCAAGGAGGCCTACAAACCTGACTCAGGAACACCAGTTCTGTCAGGAGGAATGGGCCAAAATTCCAGAAACATTGTGAGAAGCTTGTGGAAGGCTACCTGAAACGTTTGACCCAAGTTAAACTATTTAAAGGCAATGCTACCAAATACTAACATAATGTATGTAAATTTCTGACCCACTGGGAATGTGATGAAAGAAATAAAAGCTGAAATAAATAATTCTCTCTACTATTATTCTGACATTTCACATTCTTAAAATAAAGTTTTGATCCTAACAGACCTAAGACATGGAATGTTTACTAGGATTAAATATCAGGAATTATGAAAAACTGAGTTTAAATGGATTTGGCTAAGGTGCATGTAAACTTTTGACTTCAACTAGGCTGACCAGACGTCCTCTTTTAAAAACTGAGTGACGACCATCGCTCAGGCTCTTCTCGCCCTTGCATCCAGCAGACTTGGTCACTTTTCCCTGGGACTCCCACAACACTGTGGAGGTCACACAGCTCCGGAACTCCCACAATTCTGTGCAGTTCTCCTAATACTGGGGTTCACACAACGCAGTGGATTGCTGCTATTTCTGAGGAGACTGTGAAAACACAGAGAACGTGGCTCTCCAAGGGGCTGCTGACTTGGCTCGCCTTGCGGTGACTAAGTTTACTTCATCCCACATGGAAGCTAGCGTGCGTGCAGCTGACTTCAAGAAACTTCAGCAAAACTTTACAAACAGCGAGAGGGACACCCCCAGACGACTGGAGGAGACCAGCTGTCATCGCCAGGACACCGGCTCGGGCTGCTGGAAAACCTTCACAATTCAGAACTCCACGACCATGTGTAACTAGGAGCGCAACAGCAACCACCGGAGATGACAACACGGGTGGAAGGATCTCAGTAAGACTGACTAAGCATCCCAGGCAGTAGCTACAGTTTAGTTTAGTCTTGACTGAGGTTAATGTGAATCTGTGCGAATGTATATCTGTCCGTTTACTGTTTATTTTAATGAGTTCTGTTCGCCCTGTTTACCCTGCTCGAATTGGCTAGCTACCTACATAGAGTAACACCACCCACGTGGTTTCTCTCTTTCTGCATGCTTCATTCAACTCTCCACATTACTAACAATATTAATATAGTCGGTATTCAGTGAATAACGAGTCATTTGGTGCCTGTAACGTTAGCGGTTAGGAGCTGCAGTTACGCGTCCGTCTTCTGCACTGCTAGGACCGACACTTCATTGTAGCTAAGCTAGGTTATTCAACCACGCCGATACCACTGTGCTGCACAGGCTTACACGTGCAGTTTTCTCCCCTTTGTTCAGAGACAAAGGACACGTGCGCAGATGCGTGCACGCACAGGCACGCACACACACACACACACACATACTGTAATGGGGGCGTGACGTGTGAGGTGGGAGGAGCCAAACGCAGCAAGGGGATTCATTAAGCCCTTAGGCCACTAAGGCGGGATACCCGCAGATAAGGGAGGAGACAAGACAAGGAACAACGAACACCATTACAGACGCTACTAACCGGCTTACTGTCAAACGCCAAGTAACTAGAGCGCTAGGACAGGGATCTGAACAGCCAGAAATAAATACGCGCCCTGTCTCAGTAACGAGACAAATCAGGACGGGCGAGTAGCGTAAAGGCACAAACAAATAAACAGTCAACAAATTAAGAATAATATGATTTAATGAGGAGAAAGAACAGATAAAAAGTTACGTGGCTAATTCCATAAGCTAGCACTAACAGTCATCTGCAGAACCTAAAGGAGGGTAAACGCCCGATCTCCCAGGGGGAAGAAACATTTTACAGGCGAGCCGACGGAGAACCGCAGTCCCATAACCTTACCAGCAAAATGACCAAGCTTAAAAACAGAACCACGCCCTAACCTCTCAGACAGGAGATGAAACGAGGCAAAGGAACAGATAATTAATGTTCCAAGGCTTAAAGGCTCGCAGTCACACGCAAACATGTCCACAACATCGCCCGGTCTCCCTAAGAGACGAATTGCACCGAAGGGCGAACAGAACTATAGTTCCGAACCGAATCGCCCAAATCTCCATACACGGAGAAAGAGCACAAAAGACGAAAAGGACAGTTGCACCGAACCCATCGGGTAACTGACTAACACAAGCACAAGCCCTACCTCTCAATAAGGGGAAATGTAACGAGGCAAACAGGAACAGAGATTTAACGTTCCATGGCGATATTAATAGGCTCGCAGTCCAATGCAGAAAAGGGGTAAACACCCGATCTCCCAGGACAGAGAAACATTTTACAGGTGAGCCGACGGAGCACCGTCGTCCCATAACTTTACTATCCATAGACTAACGCAAGCTTAAACTGGAACAACCGCCCTAGCCTCTCAGTAAACGAATGTATGTAACGAGGCGAATTGGAACAGAGAGCTAACGTTCCGAGGCTATTATTAGAAACACGCAGTCAAACACAAACACGTCCACAACATCGCCCAAGCTCCACATAAGGAGACAACACACCCGGAGAACGAAACAGAACAACAGTTCACAACAAAATCGTCTCGCAGGCAGAAAAGGCGAACAGGACAGCTGCAACAAAAGACCAACGCAAAAGCCCGACAGCCTCAAAATAAATAAAAACCCTCACTCACAACAAAGGGGAACGTAGTCCACGAGAAGGAGACAACAGGGAATAAACGTACCGAAGCTACTTACTGGCTCACAGTAACACAGAATTGAGTAGAAGCAAAACGCCAGGTCTCTCAGTAAGAAAACCAAATAACAGGCGAAGGGGAACAAAGAACAGCTACTCTACACTTCTACAAGCTAAGCAACCTAGCAGAAGCGAAAACGCCCGATCTCCCATGAGACGACATGCACCGAGGGGCGAACAGAACTACAGTTCCAAACAGAATCGCCCAAATCTCCATACACGGAGAAAAAGCACATTATGGCGAAAATAGAGCAGAGATTTACGGTCCCAAACTTCTACGAGATAATTGACCACCTAAGCCAGCAAGAAATAAGCCCTGCCTCTACAAAGAGACGCTAAAAATGGGCGAGTAGCCAAAATGGTACGAGAACTCACAGCCAACAATAACACCACAGTACGAACAATTAACAATTAATGTCGAAGCCCCGAATGAAGGAAACGGTAGGCTTATATATCTCTCCGGTGACTACGCAACAGGTGTAAACGCTTAACAGAAGCTCCGACAACTCAGCAGAGCGGAGCAAGCATCTACCAAAAGGGCAGCGCCCTCGCGTGGCCACCAAGGAGAACGACCGCATAGGCAAACAGGGTCAAAACCATGACACACACACACTTACATAGTTAGCATAGCCTTCCCCTGTTAGATTAGTCTGGGATTGCTCTGTATTTTTACATGTTTGTTTAATAAATTATATTATTAAACCTGTGTCTGTTTTGATGTTGCGTAAAGGTGAGAATCTGAGCCAAAATAGTCTATTCAAGAATTCCATCCTTCAGATTATCCATTAAATCTTTGATTTAATTACATTTGTCCACTAATACTTGTAATTTTGATTATTAATTGAAGTTCCAAATTTATGGTTAAATATTTTAGATAATGGTAATTTTATGAGACTGATTACTAATTGCAGTTACACTGCTACACCTACATAGGTGGTGCCTTGTATAAGGATATAGAGGTATGTCCCCTACACCATATATAAACAAAAAAATAGCCTAGTATTATCTTCATAACGCCCGCCTAACCCTGTACTCTTTTTTTTGAAATCCAATATATGGTCACCCTATTTCAACTATGTTGTGGTGTTGCGGTTAGACTGACTCTCACTGTGGAGATGGAAGTTTCGAAGCTCAGCTTGGCCAAGATTTCGTTATTCATTTGTGACAAAAAGGATGTGTACTTCAGCTCTGTTCAGTATGGGTTTCACACATAACACAATGTTGACATAAAAATTAAGTAGGCTACTAGGAAAATTAAGAATTTACGATAATATGCAAGCCCTTACGGGATCAGGTTTATATACCATCAATGACAAAAGCCCTAATTAGAAACAAATATTAGCTTTTTGGGTCAACCCTGTCTTGAGTTGTCTACTATTTTGCAGTCTCTGTGTTTGACAAATGCTGTTTATGGTGCTCGGTCCCCAGGAATTTCTGCTCGCAGCTATATTTATTATGATTATTATTAATAAGGATGTCTTGCAGAATATAAGCATAAATGTTTACTGCATTGTTTTAAGAATGTCGCTTTATTATGTTGTAGCTACTTAAATGTATGTGTATATATTATAGTAATTATAACAGAAGAGGATGTACCTAGAATTCAAAAGTCAATTAGTCAATGTGTTTGCTATGGTCATAACGAGAGAACAGCTTGGCAAGATGCCTTGGCTGATCAATACAAGGGCTGTGGCCAGTGATAATCCATGCCATTGATTGAACCCACATCCCTAGTTTACATGCACTGCAGCTCACAGCTCAGGCTCTACACAAAATGGCAACAAGGACATTTTTTATCTCCCATTAACATTTATGGAAACTCATGTTGCCATCATTCTGTTTCATTCAGCCTTGCATTATTCTAAACTGCTGCTTGAGTAAAATTCAGAGTTGAGTAAGAAGTGCTCACAGTAGCTGTGAAAGCTGTCATCGTAGTGAAATACAGGTGATATCACCATTTCATATAATCTCAGATATGAATTCTGCTCATAGTCCATGAAATCTGGCAGCCTTAACAGAACTATATCATCCAGTATCTGGACTGAGTGGTTCTGGGCTTGGGTTGAGAAAATTCTAATGAGCAAAGATAAAATAAAATAAATAATAAAGTAACTACTTGTATTTGGCAGTAAATAACTTTCAAAAAAGCAATTGTTTGAAAAGACTAAATTTCAAATGTCATGCTTCAATGTCATAAAATATATGAGTTACAATTAAGTTAGTGTACTCAATCTTGGGTAATTAAACCCAGCAAAACCTAACTTAAAGATAAAACAATGATGAATGAACGAATGGTCCATCACTTAAATGAGGGATGCACAATTGTGGTACTCGATTTAAAAGACAAATACTTGTCATTTTACTTGTGCTTCCTCCATTTTGGGTCTAAGGTTTGCTGATTGTTCTAAAGGTGGAAATGATCAAGGTCATTTTTTATCAGTACTCTTATACACTTTAACACTTTAATAAACTGTTTATAACATACTATTAGTATGATTTGTTTTAAGCATTAAGGAGGGAATCGTTATTACTGTCAGAATTATCATTACTATTGGCTCTGTTCAGTATTTATTTGCATTTATGTGAAGATATTAAAAAGTATTGTTTCTAAGTGTCAAAATGGGTCAAGTACCCACTAATGGAACTGACAGTAGTGCCTGGCTCCCAAAACCGATGTCGACAGCCGGAAGTGACTAGGCACCTTGTTGACCGACGATGTCGCTGTAGTATCGACGTTCGTCGTTTTGCCAGGGCATATTATCGACGTTCGCCGTTTTGCCAGGGCATTCGTTGGTTGACAATTCCCTCCCCCTTTGGGCTATGAATTAACATTAAAATAAGGCGGGCTTTATTTTGCAGTGTGTGTTTTTATAAAGACTAATTAAAGGTAACTTCTAACTTTGAAATGAGATACAGAGACACCTAACTTCGGCATTTGGGCTTCTTTCATTCATGTAGTTTAGCGAACGTACTGTATGTGCGAACGGTAACTTTTAACTTTGAAATGAGACACCCATATGTGAAAGGTTTAAAAATTATATATGATCATACTTGCGAGGTTTTATAAAAATCATGTTTATTAGGCTATATAGCCTATTTGTATACAATTATTATTGGCTACAATCTCTCAATGTTTAGGGAGTAGGCTACCATGTAGGGAACTATAGCCTATAATTTAGTAAGAAATGTATGCTAGTTCTCTACCACATATTTATTTTAATATTTATATTATTTGTAAGTATTTATTGTCATGGTTTGCGCCTGCCTTTCCTTAGTTCTGCGGTCATTTGTTCTTTTCTTTTCGACAGGGCAATCTATCAGATTTTTTCGTGTTCCACGCCGGGGTTTCCTTTCTTTCTGGCACTTAGTGAGTGCACCTGTTTCAGATTTCCTGTCTCTATTTAAGCCCAGGATTTCCTTCTTCCAGTGCTTGGTTGTTATTCGCTCATTTTGACACTAAGCCGGGTAAGGTATAGGTAGGCACTTTAAGGAGACCTCTTTCCTCCATCACCTTGCTTTGGAGTTACGAGGGACTTGCCTTTCTGTGCTTTAGACACACATAGGATACACGTTTTCCTTGGCATTTTCTGTCCCTCGCTCCGGCTATCTTTCTAGTCTCTCAGAGACAGCTTTCTTTTCTGTTTCTCTCTATCGAGAGTGAGTGGTATTTTCCTTATGTTTAATTTCTTGAGCCTACGAGCCTCGTTCGCCTGATTATTTTCGGGTCGCTATTATTTCTCCCTTTTTTCAGTCTCCCCTGTATTACTCTCCTGTTTTGAGAATAGGAGCTGTTTTTTCGTTCTCTTTTTCTTCCCTATTCGCGGATTCTGTCTCATTCATTGGTGTTCTTATTTTGAACACTTTCGAAATCTCTTTAGTCGCATTTGGTCCACCATTCGCCTCCCCCTTAAATTTATTTATTTATACTTTTGTAAGTAGGCTATTGTAGCCTATATGGCATATGTGGTTTTTATAGGATTTTTACAGACCTTTGCATATGGGCAGAGACAGCTAACCTAGTTGTTTGGGCTTCTTTTATTAGTGTCACCCCTCACAAATTCTATAGGTTAGCTAACGTAGGCTATGTGCGCAATCTTTGTGTATTAAGCTCTCTCGAGCTTAATACATAAACAGTGATGGCTTTGTGCTACGTTGGCCGCTTCTCCACAATGACAAGTCAGTATATCAAACCGACCAGTCGCTTCTCCAAAATGGCAAGTCGCTCTCAAACCGACGAGTCGCTTGTCCACAACGGCGAGTCGCTTCTCCACAATGCCAAGTCGGAATAAAACAGACACGTCTCGCTAGTAAAAAGACACTAGTCGGTCCCAAACTGATTCTTTTCACTGCATGTAGGTGTAACAGGATTAGTTATGCTTCCACTTGCCAATAATACTGTTTTAAAAAGTTTTTATGCTTTTATTATTCTAATATCCTGTATTATTCTCTGTAGCATGTCTCTCTGTATATTGTAGATTCTAATGTTTCTAGTGGGAGTCAGCATTGTAGCCTACACATTCATGTGCTGTCCTATTAGTTGGTGGCATTGGGGTTCTGGTAACCAAGGGTGATCTGCGACGCTAACTTCGTTCCCAGTCTGTTAATGCCATGTAACCGGTAGGCTATGTAGCCTACAGTTATGAAGCCCATTTGATATATTTTACAAATAATAATTATATAAGCTTCATAAATCGGCCATGAACATTAATGTATTGTTAAAGGGACTGGAAAGGGGCTGAAAAGTAGTTCAGTCAGGCCACTGTTGTTCAAATAACTTTATTGACATTATGAACAATACATTTTAGGTTTGGCGGTATGGTTCTGTTCACCAAGCCCTCCCGCCCATCCACGCGAGCAAGCATGGGTATGGCGGCGAGGGCAGCTGCACAACCCCCATTAGGGTTACGCTAGAACAGAACTGCAGCACTGAGAATGGTTTTGACAGATTCCATTCAGTCAGTTATATATATATATATAAATGGCACTTTTAAGTGTCATTATCACAACAATTTACAAGGAACCGGGCCTGAAACCCCGTAGAGCATGTCTAGGGCGACAGTGGCAAGGAAAAACTCCCTGCTGTTAGCAGGAAGAAACCTTGGGCAGAACCTGACTCTGAGGGGGAAGTCCATCCACAGCTGACTGGCACCGGTTACTAAATGCTGATTACGGAATAGAAATTTGTAGACCGAACATATGAAAATGTCAATGTATAAGAAGCCGGTGAGGAAGACTGATTGAAGCCCGGCAGGTGCATCATAGCTGGGTACATGCATGGAGCTGGAGCTGACCGTCTGCTTCTGGAGAACGATGTTTGTTGATCTATAGCTACCGCTCCGGCGGATGCCGAAGTGGGAAGGAGAGAGGAAAAGAAATCAGTAGGCACTCGAAAAATGTTAGTGATTCATGCAGGAGCGATATAGGCTAGGTGTATGTGCGCAATGGGAAACTGAAGAGGATGGAGCTGGGGTGGAGGGGGGGGGGGGGGGGGGGGGGGGGGGGGGGGGGTTTGTGTGCAGCGGGTGTGCTGACAGGGGATCCACCATGGTAGGGCGAGGCGGTTAAATAGACCGCCTTGTTATGTGAATGGACTGATGGGTGAATCGTCACTACTCGGCTGAGCTGTCAGCTGATTAACTATGGCCGGGTTTCACTCTTGTGACCTGCCTGAACTGACGCTATGCTCGATTTAAAATAACTATAAATTATCACAGAAATTATAACACACATCTCAAGTTAGACATAAAATCTGTATTGAAAAAACCTCAGGGTTGTGTGGTCTTGGTCGGGACCGCGCCATCACCCCGCCTCCCCCTTACAGGCACATGGATTGGATCACACTGGCATTATGCATCCATGGTTGATCGAATTGGGTAGGCTACTGTGAAATGCTCAGGAAGCATATCAGATAACTAAAAATAGCTAGCTAGTATAATAGCTACTGAGCATAACAGATTTACCGGTCCTGGGGCCGCATGTAGCAAAGTTTGTGAATCCGCACTAAATATGTAACATGTTGGGCTTATATACTACCTGAAGGAGGATGTAAGCTTTATAATGATACCCAAATGATCTCTCTAATCCAAATATCAAGCGAGTTTGTCCCATTATATTTGTTATTCAATCAAACCATGTTTTTGAGAAAAACCCCTTCAAAGTTCAGCCGCAAAAGTTGCATTAACGTTACTGGAGAGAAACTTTCCTGGGTCTCATAACCGAAAAAACGAAACTCCAGTGTTAGCTTGTCATATTACGTTTAAATGCTTCAAAACTATAGTTTCATATTGGATTTGACATCAAGACATGCAGATAATGAAAGCTAAGACATTTTTTGAGTAAAATGAGATGAAACTGAATAACTTTCATTAGCTTGTTGCCGCAAAAGCACAATATTTTGTGACTGGTTACAAGCTGGCTATAACGTTAACTACGGTGTTGATGACTGATGCTACACCAGCGCAACCACCTGTGCCCACCCGCCAAAACTAAACTAGCTCGTCAGGTTGTCCATAAAATGTGATGAAAAACAATGGACTACATTACAATGGCAACTATATCAAACATATATTATTACAGCAGCAGACTAGGATACTCTATTATTTACTGAGATTATAGCTAACATTACGCATACCAATTTCGGTAAATTGGCAGCAGTCCAAGCTAGCAACTTACCAGTTGCAGCAGGTTCCTCTTCCTGGTGATGGCCACCGATGTCATCTGGGATTAGGGGGTAGAGAGGGCACAACCCAGCAACAAGCTTGAGGAATTTGGGCAAGCCAAATTGTTATAATTCTGAAAGTTGTCCGGCTTTGTAAAATGGTCGCTGCACAAGCGGGTGTTTGCGCTGAGCTTGCCATTGTAGCAATAACGTTAGCTTTCCAAAAACGCCACCCATTTCTTTTGAATTTCAGAATCTTGAGGAAACGAGAAAAAAATTACACGTAGCATTACCCTCGACCTCATCCTCTGTTTGTGCATCCAGGGAGGGCACATACACGGGGTATATGCGGCATGCTTGCAATGCAAACGGAGGCGATAATGACAACTAAGTTATAACTTTTAGCTCTAGGGCTAAAGTAGCCTTGCTAGCTGGACAGCTAGGTAGCACCACTACGAAGGGATAGAGAAGGTGGGAGAAATGAAATAACAGGTTGAAGAAGGAGAGAGACTGGGAGAGGGATTAAGAACTGAAAAATATCAAAATACAATAACATTCGCTAGCTAGCTAATGTAAATGGATTTTAGTCTTTTTTGTCTTTTGTCTTTCTTTTCCTTTTTAAAATTCTATGTAGGGTATCATACTTGGTTCCCAGTCCGTTAATGCCATCTAACCGTTGAACTGCTGCTGTCATTGAGAGATCCCTGAGAGTGTTTTCTATGTGTTTTAATTCAGGTGTTGGAATTCAGCAACAATTAACGGTAACATTTGACAGACTTGGGCATCTTCATTACCCACACAACACAACCCAGACAAGATACGGTCAGTTACACTAGGCCTATATAAAGATATTTCTCCCTGTGATATAAATGCATAGGCTACAGAACATACTTAAACTCTTATCAGAAAACCTGAGAGATGTAGCATGTTTGGTATCTGTGAGGAGTGCAATGGAGCTGTTATGTAGGCTAATGACCAAACAATGCCCAATACCATGCTGTTCTGGTGAAGAAACCATAGAACATATTTTACTCAAATGTCCCTGGTCAAGAATAGTCCTAGATAGCAATGTCTGGCATTGGACTGAAAACAGAGACTACTTTTGCATATGGTATAATGGGGAGAGTCGGGTTCGGAGGACCAGATGCAACAGAAGGGAATCTTAAAATTTCCACAAGTGGAAACCACAGGAACGGACAAGTCTCCGTAAAAAGGGAAGGAATAAAAGGAGAAAACAAACAGGCTCCCACTCTCAAACAAGAGAACAAATTGGGGGGAGACTGGGACAGAGGAGAGAATGAAGCGACCCACAGATAATCGGGCGAATTAACTTGTAGGCACGAGAGTAGATAGACGGAAGGATTCACCTCTCACTCTCAATATAAGAGAGGAAACTAAGGGGATGTGAACGAAAAACTAAAGATAAATTATATCGACCCGGTTAATGGGTGAAAAGACTTGTAGGCTCGAGTGTAAACAAAGATAAAGGAAAGAGAAAAAGACCTCTCGCTCAATTAAAGAAAGCAGTCAGTAGAGAGGTAGAAGACAAAACTGTCTCAGAGGGACTGGAAAGGGAAAACCAAAACGAAGGATAGAAAGTGCAAAAGAGAAAGGAAGAATCCTAAAAGGAACTCTAATGCACTTAAGGCAAGTCCCACATTACTCCAAAGCAATGTGATGGGGCAAAGTGGTCTCCTTAAGTTCCTAACTCCTATACCGTACCGGCTTTGTGTCAAAATGCAAGACAACATGGAAGCGCCGAGACAGGAAGACGCGGAGCTTAAATAGCCGGCGGAAGAGCAGAACAGGTGGGTTCAATAAGTGCCGAGACAGAGCGAAAGCCCAGAACAGACGACGGAAAAATGAAGAAAGAGCGCCCTCAAGCCGCTCCGTGGGAGAATGACCGCAGAAATAACAGAAGACTGCCAAACCATGACATATGGAATATTTGAAGGCAATAGCCTGGGTAAAAAGAAACAGAATTGTTATGGTTAGCCTAATAATATGTAGGCTATTGTTAAAATGAAATTGTTGAATCAAGATCACTACAGAACAGACAAGACAAAGCACATCCTTCCCATAATGTAGCAGCTATCCCTAGTATTATTCCAGCAGACACCGTACTAAAACAAATAATAACAGAACTAAAAAGAAGGACTCTTGAAAGAAAAGGGTAATTCTTTGGAGAATAATGAAACTGTATAAGTTATTCATCTTGCTTTTATGTGTATTGTCCCTCAAACCGATGAGTCGCTTCCTCACAACGGCGAGTTGCAGTCAAGCCGATGAGTCGCTTCCTCACAACGGCGAGTTGCAGTCAAGCCGATGAGTCGCTTCCTCACAACGGCGAGTTGCAGTCAAGCCGATGAGTCGCTTCTCCACAACGGCGAGTCGCTCTCAAACCGACAAGTCGCCTGTCCAGAACGGCGAGTCGCTCTCAAACCGACGAGTCGCTTGTCCAGAACGGCAAGTCGCTCTCAAACCGACGAGTCGCGTCTCCACAACAGCGAGTCGAAATAACATGATATGTATGATGATAGTGGAGGGGAGACATGCTGGCATGGGTGTGTCGGATACCTCTGCGCAGTCTGCGGGACTTCAGGGGGCCGAGGGCTTTGACTCTGGCTGGTGATGCTGGTGACTAGCTGGCTAGCTAGGCTAGCAAACTGTTATTTAAAGCAAGTTAAAGCTTGTTGACTGTAGGCTCATTTTAAGCTGTAGGCTGGTTTAAAATAAAAACAATGTGAAAAAAGTAAGCAACACTGCTTGTATAATTCATGGGTCTAATCAGATCAGAACAACATCATTTGCCATGGCATCTGAAGTGAGCTATACAGTAGAACCACCTACAGTGCTCTCCATAATGTTTGGGACAAAGACATATCTTTTCCTGATTTGGTTCTGTACTCCACAATTATAGATTTGTAATGAAACAATTCACATGTGGTTAAAGTGCAGATTCTCAGGCCTTTTATTAAAGGATATTATTATACATTTTGTTTTCACCATGTAGAAATTACAGCACTGTTTATACATAGCCCCGAATTAGCCTATACATATATGATTTTTATTATCCACATTATATTCTTAAAAAAAAATGTAGCCTACTTCCATTAGAAAATAAACTTTATTTTGAAGGAAAAAAAATCTCTAGAATAAGAGGGCATACGATATTACACACAGATCTGTGTGCTATCATATCTAGGCCACTACCAATATAAATGTGACTAATGAATCCATACCTGCTCTGAGCCAGCCTCAAAGCTGGTTTGTTAGCATCAATATAAATGTCACACACCTCCTCCCCTTTTAACACTTTTGTTGTCATCCTTGAAAATAAATTACATTTGTCAGAGAAATAGACATGTTTGTATTTTTACGATCTAGAGTTAGCTTGCTGTTAGCAAAATAATGTTTGGTCTGCTGCTCTTGTCCATCTTCACGCAAATAACTGGGATGAATAAGGTGAGACTGTGCCATCTCGTGGTCAAATTAATGAATTGCATGCTGTGCCGTCTAGCTCTGCCCATTATGATAGCACAGCAGTGGTGGCAAACTGGTGGTAGTGGTGACTGTTCTGGGACGCGACATTTGGTAGAGTGAAAATAATCAGTTTGGTAGAGAGACGTGTCTGTTTTATTCCGACTTGCCATTGTGGAGAAGCGATTTGCCATTGTAGAGAAGCAACTCATCGGTTTGAGAGCGACTCGCCATTGTGGAGAAGTGCCTCGTCGGTGTGAGACCGACTCGCCGTTCTGGACAAGCGACTCGTCGGTTTGAGAGCGACTCGCCATTGTGGAGAAGTGCCTCGTCGGTGTGAGACCGACTCGCCGTTCTGGACAAGTGACTCGTCGGTTTGAGAGCGACCTTTCACATATGGGTGTCTCATTTCAAAGTTAAAAGTTACCGTTCGTACATAGCCTAAGTTCGCTAAACTACATGAATAAAAGAAGCCAAAATGCCAAAGTTAGCTGTCTCTGTATCTCGTTTCAAAGTTAGAAGTTACCTTTAATTTGTCTTTATGTTGTAAAAACACACACTGCAAAACAAAGCCCACCCCATTTTAATATGTTAATTCATAGCCCGACGGGGGAGGGAATTGTCAACAGACGAATGCCCTGGCAAAACGGCGAACGTCGATAATATGCCCTGGCAAAACGACGAACGTCAATACTACAGGGACGTCGTCCATCAACAAAGCCCCTGGGGGACGGTCTCTGACAAGGCGCCTAGTCACTTCCAGCCGTCGACGTCGGTTTTGGGAGGCAGGTGTCACTCAGAACTGAAGCAATGTTGCTCCAGGGCTGCTCTGGCAAATTCCTGCTATTTCCTGATGATCCTACATACTTCCTGCAGCTGATTTGAAATTATGATATGAAATAATTATTTGATGCAGACATTACCAGAGACATTTTTTCTTAAAATGACATCAATTTAAAAACACAGGGAAATCATGACATGAAATTACACCTTCATTACCACTTCTGCCAACATTAAAGGGGCTACTGTATATCTAACGTTCAGAAAATTCTTGTCATTACTGACACCGGTGGCCGTAAGTGAACTGCAGTCTGTTCTGTGACTGCAGCAGCAGGAGAGGGAACGTACTCTGAAGCGTGCTTAGATGTCACATTCACAAAATGATTTTCCTGGCAAACCCGACCCGTAGGCTCTTATACGCAACGGAGAAAGTCGGGGAAGGTCAAAATCTTACATATAGCCCCTTTAAATCCATCTTAAAAAAATATCTTGCTTATATTTTAAATGCACTAAACTCAGGTGGAGCGGGCAACCACACTGCTTTGTTTAGCTGCACTGAAAATTGTGATGTACCACACAGGTGCAGGCAGCTCACCATTAATTAAGAAAAAAACATCCCAGCATGCATAGAGTCCTTTAAAAAAATTCTGTACAAGCCTGGTTGTCTATAATTATAGCTAGCATGGCTGCAAGAGGAGACCTCAGAGGGGTAATTGTTGGTGCGTGTTTGGTGGGGGCTTCGGTGACCAAGACAACACAACTTGTTGACGTTTCAACAACTATATGTAAGGTGATCTCAGCATGGAATCCCAAGGCAAAGACATCATCAGATGTCTTTCCCATGGAACAGTGGGCTTAAGCACATACATCAGCACCGTGACGTCCATTCATTAATTCAGATTGTAAGGTAAAGCACACAAGCAACTGCAGATCAGTTCTAAATCACTAGCTGTAATTGTGCTTGTGTTAACAGAGATACATTTCACCAACTGTTTCAAAGACTAAGCAATGTGAAATATTGCCATTGGCCAGCAAGGTTCATTGCAGTAGGGTCTGAACTGCAGCATTAAACTATGTCGATACCCCCCTCGTGAAGTGTTGACACGGACAAAGGCAATGAAAATGATGGAGGAATAGATGAGCCATACAAAAGATGGGAGCAACCTGTGTTTGCGCCTTTATAAAACGGTCTTACGATGAACTTCAACATCTTATCAGTATCTTCAACAGTGGCTTATGTAGAAAACCATGACTAAGTAGTAGTTATAAAATCCCACTTTGATGTGGATACAATCATATATCCACATTTAAACTAGAAGTAAGTTAATTACCTGCTGGTTATGTGGAGGTACTGCACAATTGAGGGCTGCATGTGAATCCCTGAAGTGAGTTGTGTAGACCAGTGGTTCCCAACGTCGGTCCTCGGGGACCACTGTGTATGCTGGTTTTCGTTCCAACCACAATTGCAATCCCAAAATTCTAACAAGCTGTTAATTTTTCTTAATTAGTTGCTTTTCATGTTTAGAGGGATTAGCCTATTTACCCTCTTAAGCCACATCATGTCAGAAATAGCTAAGCATGCCATGAAGAATAAAATTCCTGTGTTCCTAATGTGCTTATTGGGCTATATTGCAAATAGGTAACATTTTTTTAAATGATCAAATTAAAGACTGAGGTGAATCAATTGGCTCCTAATTAGGTAGTTGAACACGTGTGTGTTTAAGTTCCCTCATCATTTGTTTCTTAAATGTATTAACACAATGCAGGTTTGGCTCATCATTCTCTTTGTCTTTTCTTCATTATTTATCAAATGGTTCGTTTTAGTGGCCATGTGTCCACAATTTCACCAATTAGGAGCATATTGATTCACCTCAGTCTTTAATTTTAATCAGTTAAAAAATGGGTTTTTTTGCCCCTCTTTTTGTAATTATTTGCAATATAGCACAATAAACAAAGAGAATATTGGACTTTTATTATTCATGACATGCATAGCTATTGCTAACATAATGTGGCTTAAGAAGGTAAATAATCCTTCTAAATATGACAAACACCTAATTAAGAACAATTGACAGCTTGTTAAAATTCCGGGATTGCAATTGTGGTTGGAACGAAAACCAGCATACACAGTGGTCCCAGAGGACCGACGTTGGGAACCACTGGTGTAGACTACACGCTTAAAGGTATACTATGTAGTTTCAGAACACTAGATGACGATATTGAGCACGTAGGAGAAAAGGGCTCCCCGAAAATTGCTTATCACGTGTTCTTCTCAGATGCGCACGACGACGCACGAGCATTGTGGTGACGTTTCACACATATTTTCTCTGACCGTGGACTCAATTCAATTCGCTTTATTGGCATGACAAGACATTGAATCTGTATTGTCAAAGCATACTGCATTAAAACAGTCGAAGACATACATCTAACTCTGAACAACACAAAACAGCAAAGACTAGAAACGAATGAACAGTAACCATACATGAAAACAAGAACTTTTCTTTGATTATGGATTTAGAAATAACAATAATGTAAAATAATAAAGTACAATTAAAAATAATAATAATTATCAATAGAAATGATAATAATGATGATGAGAACGACACATATGATCTTATAAAGTGAATATAATAAATATAAAAAAATTAAATTGGTTTATAATGATCTCTGTCACTCACTGTCCCTAAGACAATGGCAGGCAGCTATATATTGTGCTGCCAGGTCACAGCACGTCCTCTCCTCTCCTAAGAGGATGGGGAGTTCACGGTCACTCTGATCAAGCTGTCCTCTTCCCCTGGCTCTGCCTCGCCCACCACGAACACGATTGTCGCTTTGGATAAAAGCGTCTGCTAAAAGGTTATTTTTTATAAATCAAGCATAAGCACACCTTGGGAAATGATCTTATGATTATGTTTAAATCCAAGAACATTTTTATAAATGAGGCCCCTGGTCAGTCATCGCAGGCTAATTGGAAACAAACTGCGCTGAGTGCGAGTAGTAAGTAGCCATTTGTTTGTTCATTCATTCCCGTCTGTATAGAGTGCTAATTGCACAATTTTCTGTCATGTTTAGCACCATCCATTAATAAACAGTTGGCATATTTGGTTCACATAACACAGGTTGCTTACATCTTTTGTATGTTTCACACTCAGACAAAGGGAAACGATTCGGTCTCTGGTTTTGATGTGGCTGAAACTCAATAGGGCATGCCGGAGAGGATATTGGCAATAAAACTGCACCATGAAACGCCCTGTCCCCTCTTTCTTGGCCAGACGTAAGGTCTTATCATTATGTTTTACTTCTGAAGAGTCATAAAGCTGAACTCAATGTTATATGACCACAGGAATTTAAATATTGGTCTTTCATGCCCACGCATATCCACGTGTTTGAGCACCACAGTCCAGTTCAGGTGGAGTTACTGGTGCCTGGGTCCAAGTCCAAGTCACCAGTGTGCCTGTGCAGTCAGAAGGTGCCGAAGTCAGCGCGATCTGATATCACTGCCAAGCAAATGAACTCACTAACAAAAACATAATGCTAGTGAATGCTGTCAGGGGCTATTCAGGCTTGAGATATGTGTGCAAATTCAAGTTAATTCCATAATTCAGACTATGATTTTAGCGCCTTTCTCTCCCATGTTTAGTAAGAGAGATTTATAATTATTATTAATGTAAATGTATATCATATTATCATTGTCAATTCTGCTCTAGAATTCCAGAGCTGTTTGACCAATGTTTCTGTAATCTAAAAATAACTTACAGATATATTGCCCCATGTTTATATATCTGTCACCTAAAAAATTTTCATAATGACATGTATAACATTGTAGTATGGGTCAAAATTCTAATTCAAATTTGATTAGTCACGATCATAGTTGTGATGATCTCATGTTGAAAAGATACAATTTTAGTCAGCTTGCTAGCTAAGCAGACTACCTACAGCAAGGCAACAGTAACAAGTATCTTAAAAAAAGTCTCACTTGCTAACATTAGCTAATCTCATCAAAATTTTATATAGTTAGTTAACTGGATATCGCTAATATTATTATTAATGTTATGATTCCTTACATTTCACTCACAACTAGCTCACCTAGTCCTAGTAGTTTCCACTTTAGAGATTTGGATGATTGATTGTCTCTTCTAAGGTAAAAAAAATTTAAATACATAAAAACAAAACAAAAATGCTGCCATCAGTGAATTCCTTATATCTCAGTTTTTCTCAAATGGTGATGTGTTGTTTGCCAGACTTTTTATAGTATGGAATCTCGTGTTTATGTAGGTATATGTATTTCTATGGTACAAATTGAGCACTTGCTGTAGTTACGTGAGATGTGTCACAACCTACTGCTATGTTATGGGATTCTTAAAAGCATCTGTTTATGGGAACTAGAGGTTAAAGCTCATCTGAAGATAATTATTTGTAGCCTATTTCACACATTTGTGCATTCAAAATGTAAATGTGGAGGTGGCTTGCAGGTTTATTAATTAAGTGATTAATTTCCCCCTCCTATAAACACACAAGAATGAAGACGATCCACAAGAATGCATTCTCATTGTGTTGATTAAATAGAAACAATTTTTTAATAGAGAGGGGTTGCTTATTGTTTAATAGGCTACTGTTTAAAATGGGCGTATTGAAAACAATCCAAAATATGGTTTATTGTAAGGTCTGTTAGTCTTTTAAAAATATTTTTCAGCTTTCAGATGATAACTTATGGTTATATTTTGCCAAATGTGCAGAAAATGCCTCTTGATTATTTCAGGACTGCTTTCATTTAATAGATTTTTTGTAATTAAAGTCTCATCTGTGTTTAGAAAGTTGGAGATACAAGATGTAATTCCAGTGCCTGCATTTTTTGTCTACCTGAGGGCATGTCCTTCACCTGAGAAAATTCGAATATAAGCATCTGCACAATGTGCGTCTGGATATCTTCCTTGAAAACACATGTAACTTCAACTTAGCAAAAAATGCTTAAGCAGGTGCATAAGTCTGCCAAGTCTGAATAGGGCCCTGAGTGCGTGTTTTCACAGGTGAAAGATGCAAGGAAAAGAGAAGAACAAGAATTTGCTGCCTGAAAATAAAGTTTAATGTTTTTTTTACTGTATGCTAAATTTTGTTTTAGAAAGAAAACCTATTGCTGCTTTGACAGTAATGTCTCTGCAAATCTCAGTCTGTAAATGGTCTTCAATGAGTCTGTGAAAGAGTACAAGGTGACTTTCCCCACTACAGTGAGTAATATCGTGTGGGTCTCAGATTGATACCTCTATTTCACCAATAATTATTGTGCACGTGCACACACACACACATTTTTCTGAAAATGGAACATTCTATATTCATGTGCTCAAACCCATTTTCCTGCATGCATATATACATGAATGCATACTCACACATGCACATGTGGTGCACACAGGCTTACACACAACCACACACAAGAACAATGAGAACAGATTGGCAGATTGGATGTTGAAAGCGAATATGCAAAACTGAGTGCTTATGTAGATCATGTCTTTTTTTAAATGTCGTTGACATCGTTGACATCAATGGGCTCGGCAAGTCAGTGTGACATAATGGAAGGGTTATGGGCGAGGACACTCAATGTGAATGACCTTGACGCCTTGTTGTAGCACCAAGTAAAGGCAAACCAAGCACAAATGAAGCAAGGCAGCTTCTTCATCTCTCAGAGTTAAAGAACTCAAGGCCATATGAATGTACATATGTAATGTATGGCAAGAACAGGCCCTTTTGTCCTTAGGCATTCATAGGCATTTATCTCTGCAAATCCCAGAAGCTTTTCCCACACATTTCTAGTGTCATCATACCATTTACTTTTAAGTAATATTCACCTGTGCCCTCTGGAAAATATTTGAAGTCACAGAAAATGGAAATTAATTTGTGGAAATAAAAATTTAAAAAAAAATCATCTCACCGGAATACCCAAAGAGATCAATTTGACACTCTTAATCTCTCTGCAGAAACATCTATGGAGACCAGTGAAGTGCTTGGCCTGCCCTTTTTTTCTGACTCCTCCAGTTTTTCCTGCCTGACCTGGGGACCTGTGCTGCAGGGCATTGCTGCAGGCTTTGGTGTGTCTTAGCTCCATAAAGTGTCATGGTTATTTGCAGCCTTTGCTTTTCTACATTTTTGGTTTCCTTTTTGGCGTCGTCAGGACGCTCTATCGGATTTTTTCCGCCTCCGTTCCAGTATTCGTATCTTGCCCGACAATTATTTCCTTCACCTGTTTCACGTTTCCTGCCGTCTATAATGACCTCAGGACTTCCGCATTTTTGCACTTCGATATTGTCTTTTGTGAAGGAATTTTCTGTTTTGCAATGTGTGTGTATTAACATAGAGACAATCACATTGATCTACTAATAATCAAAACTATAATAAATGCTTAATAATAATCATGTGATTGTCTCTATGTTAATACACACACATTGTAAAACAGAAAATTCCTTCACACTTTGCTATGTTGACAAACGAAGTCGGTAAGGTATAGGAATTTCGGTCGCTGCATTTCTGGTTCGTACAAATAGGAAACGCAGCAAGTCCAGTTATAAGATTTAGGATTAGATTGGTTTTCTCTATCCTTTCCACTTTTTCTTTATCCTTTATTCTTTTCACCTGTTGCCAGTTGTGTTCAGCTCTTTTGCCACAAGAGCTTTGGCTAACAGGTCTTTTCTATTCTTTTCCTTCAAAATTATCGAGTTTTGTTTTGTTTCACCACCTCTTCTTACGCCTAATTATTTAGTGCGTGAGGTTCTTTTGTTAGTTATTCTCGCTGTTTATCGAGATCGCCTCAGTTTTTGGAGGTTGCTTTGTTTTTCCTTGTGATAGGGAAGTTTTGCTCCCGATCCTGTGTTATCTTAGTCCTGGTGCGGCTACTTCCGCCTTTTGTGGCGTATCTCTCTAGATACGCTTTTAGAAATCCTTATCGGTCACGTTTGGTTCTCCGAACCTTACACTCCCCCCCCCCTGGTGTAATTCCAATTAGCAGCAAATGGCATGGGGTGACAAGAGATAAGCACATATCACAAGTAGCAGCAAGGGATAAAATTAGTCAAAAATGACAAAGTAGCCAAAAAAATGTCTGAGAATCTTCATCTTTTTTCCCCCCTCTATCATACTCATATTCTAATCCGTTTGACATTATGCATGATTATACTTTCTGCTCACATATTCACCTGCTCACATTGTCTTGAGAGACAGGCAGTTACATAGTTAATTTGTTAATCTGAGGGTTTTTAAAAAGAAACCTCTTGCAGCCCAGGGGACAATTGGATCAATCACATGGAGAGATAAAGAGATATCACCTGCTTGGCTGCCCTCCATGCCTGCCGGTGGGCAGCCAGTGTGGGCCTGGCTGATAAGCACTGCACTAATTATCCCTCCCCACTTCCTCAACTTTATGATAATAATAATAATAATAATAATAATAATAACTTTTTTTTACTTTTCATACATGGCACTCAAAGTGCTTTCCAGAGAAAACAAAGCTATGCACCTGGTGGCCTGTGGGCTAAAGATGGCCCACCATAGATGTATTCTTGCCCCTGAATACTGAAAAAATTGTGACTTTTTAAAACAGTGTCACATACCTCCTACTAGTGACAGAAGAAAAAACATTAGCTCGTGAGTTTTTTGAGGTATCCAGTTTATGTGCTGATACACAATACATTTGAATCCTTTGTTTTATCAATAGCACATGGAAAATGTATGGCCCATATGCATCAGTTTTTTTTAAACAATCCAGCCACCAGGAAGAAATAGTGGAAAAACCCTGAGTTAAAACAAAGGTGCAATACAAAATTAGTAACAAGACAAGACAAAGCAGATCCATTTTTAAGAGATCAAACATTCATTAAACAGTAATGAAGTAACAAGATGATAAATTTGACACAGTAAGAAATTATACGCAGCTAAAAGCAAGTCTAAAAATTTTTCTGTTGACTTAAATGATGATTTAGTGTCAGTATGGGGTCTGAGATTGAAGATCTGGCAGTGGAGTTTGGAGCCACTGGGAAGTGTTCTGGCATCCAGGAAAGGGGACAGTAGGACGGGGAATGGGGGACGGCGGGGGGAGAGGCGGGTAGGGTGTGGGAGTGTTTAATCCCTACTGGAACGCCGCTTTTGTGCCCAAAGGGTGAGGTATGTCACCTCAGTTGCCCCTGAGAAAAGAATGGAGGGAGAAGGTAAGGGCTCTCTCTCTCACTCTCTGTCACTCTCACTCTCTCCCTTTGTCTCTCTTTCACAAACTCTCTCCCCCCTCTCCGTCACCCCCCCCCCCCCCCCCCCCTTCTATCCACAGCAGCAGCAGTAGGAGGCCCGTTCCCACAGCTGGGCTGGGCCCTAGAAGGGAGGAACCGATCAAGAACCACAAGAGCTCTCAGGAGTTTGTTTCCAGATGGACTGGGAAACGGAAAGGACTGTATATATATTTATTTTCATTTGAACTGTGTTAGCAGGTGTTAAGCATACTTCCGTACATGCAGTACAGATGTGCATATATGCACACGCAAACACACATACACAAGCACACACACACACACACACACACATATATATGCAAACCCACATGCACCCATACACATATGCATATACATACAGACACCCACTCGCACATATACACAAGTACACATACATACATGTACACACACATGGACAGGCATGCATGCAAACACACACATAAATATATACTCACAGGCATACACTTGCACACAAAAGCAAGCACACAAGCACATACGTATATGCACATGTACACACATGCAGGCACATGAACACATATACGGTATATCCACATCCAAGCATTGACAAAGGTACACAGTCACAGTCTCACACACAAGCACACAAAGGAATGCAAAAATATAGATATAATGCAGCATGCATACAAAGCTGGAAACATATTTCTCTCTCTCTTTCTTACAATAAAATGTATTGAATCCATTCATGTACAAAAGGAATATTATTATATGCCTCACAGGGATGCAGTAGTACATGTGTTACTTATTTGTGATTCTTACATAAAGTGAAAAACTAACATCCCCTCAAAAAATTTCATTTATTTTTAAAAATGACTATTTGTGACTCTGCTTAGCCCCATGAGTCTGTTTTATAGTATTTTTCAGTATTCTTCAGAATTTCTCCAAACCACATTCCTGCAAAGGACAGAAAAAAACTGGCGGCCTTGTATTTCTTGGTAGCACGACTGGAGGAATACTGGTATGCTGAATGCCATCCACACGTTTGTACAGACTGTGAAGCTCTCTTCAGCTGCTAGCCTTTGTGTTGGGTATAATGGGGAAGCAAACCTTGATTTTTCCATCTCTCTCGCTCTTTCTGGCACCTCCCCATCTAATTCAAAGCTGTCGCTCCATCTATCCATCTTGTTTGAGAAGGAATTAGCCTCCAAGGCCCTGGTATTGTTTCCCACGCCGCGCACCAAAGGGTTAATAATGCGTGGGCCCAGTTTCGATCAGTCAGGTAAGTTGAGTTTCTGTTAACGTGACTGCATACCTTTGAGCCATGTTGGGACACAATGATCTGTGGAATTCTCCACATTCCCAGCATAGTCGTCGAGGCAGCACTTTTTGGAGAAAGCAAACAGTGGTGACCCCTGTAGCTCCAACATCCAATCAGATTTCTGTATTTGCCTTCCGGTCAAAGGTCAGAGCATTCAGGACAAAACATATACCCCCCCTTCAATTTATCTCCAGGTTTCCTTGTGCTTATCACGTTATCTGTGTGTGTGTGTGTGTGTGTGTGTGTTTGTGTGTGTGTGTGTATGTAGGTGCGTGCCCTAACGGAAATTGAATAAACTGCAATTTTGTGCACAGCTATGCGTTTCTTCACCTCCAATTTAATGTTGATCCATTTTTTATTTTTTTACTACTTTAACAATCCATGTGACGGTGATCCTGCATTGATGGCACATGGTAACTCTTGCCAGGTCTTTACTATGTTCCTATGACTCCGGTACTGATGATAGACGATACTAATTATTTTTTTCTTTGACTGAAGATCTGATAATATAATTGTCTGAATAATTCTTTCATGCTCTTTTGTGGACCATTTGACTTTGTATGCACCTGTAAATGGAACACAGAGAGTTTCGCACTTTTCAGAGTTTCCTGCAGACCACAGACTTTCAGCCCTGAAGAACATTAGGTTCTGTACCTTCTGACCTTATGTAAACAAACAGAATTTGGATACATCTTCACAATAAAACCCCAAACTTGGGTTATTTTTGTTTCTTCTTCTTTTTCCAGCCGATGTCATCATCACAAATGCTCCATGCCCTCAAAGAATAATTCTCCCCATTGGATAACAATGTCTGATAAAAGTATCCAATTGCAGGATACACCAGGCAAAATGAACGATGTGCATCGTATTGCTTTTGATTGACATATACAGTCAAGCCGGAAAGTCTCCCCACCCCTTTCACCTTCTCCACGTTTTATTACGTTACAGACATATTCCAAAATTAATTAAATTCATTTTTTCTCTCAAAATTCTACACACAACACCCCATAATGACAATGTGAAAAAAGTTTTTTTGAGATTTTTGCAAATTTATTAAAAATAAAAAAATAAAATTTCTCATTTACATAAGTATTCATACCCTTTGCTTTAATGTATTTTTAAAGTATCATATTTCATATTTGGTCGCATATCCTTTACATGCTGTTACTTCCTGAAGTCTGTGACCATCAACATAAAAAAACTGTCGATATCTTATTTTCAGGTACTGTTACAAGCGATACTATAACCTCTCTGCATTTGAATGGATCTCTATGGAAATTGGGGGGTGAGACTAGATTCAGCTGTAAATTACACTGGTACAGTATGGAACACATGGCTGGCTAAATGGCTCTAAGTTATCAAGGGTCTGAGCTATCAAACGAGCCCCAAACCATCACTCTGTTGCCAGATATGGAGTAGATGTGGATGGATCACTGCAAGGGTTATTTCTCCGGACTCATTTTCCTATAGAACTCTATGGGGAAAAAAGTCAGGAGAAACAACCCTTAAAGTGATCCATCCACATCTACTCCATATCTGGCAACAGAGTGATGGTTTGGGGCTTGTTTGATAGCTCAGACCCTTGATAACTTACAGCCATTTAGCCAGCCATGTGTTCCATACTGTACCAGTGTAATTTACAGCTGAATCTAGTCTCACCCCCCAATTTCCATAGAGATCCATTCAAATGCAGAGAGGTTATAGTATCGCTTGTAACAGTACCTGAAAATAAGATATCGACAGTTTTTTGATGTTGATGGTCACAGACTTCAGGAAGTAACAGCATGTAAAGGATATGCGACCAAATATGAAATATGATACTTTAAAAATACGTTAAAGCAAAGGGTATGAATACTTATGTAAATGAGAAATTTTATTTTTTTATTTTTAATAAATTTGCTAAAATCTCAAAAAAACTTTTTTCACATTGTCATTATGGGGTGTTGTGTGTAGATGTTTGAGGCAAAAAATGAACTCAATCTATTGTAGTATAAGTCTGTAACGTAATAAAACGTGGAGAAGGTGAAAGGGTGGGGAGACTTTCCGGCTTGACTGTATAAGGAAGTGCACATGATGCTACTTCAGCCAATAATAATCGCTACAATATATTTAAAACTTGGTCATCGCCATCTTTGTTTTGTGTGGAAGCTAGCTTGCTTGCTAAGTAACAATTGCCAAAAAATTAAACTATTGCTTTTACAGCTGTATAACCTTGTGGGAAGCTCATGCATTCATATCATTTCAGATGCAAACCCCACATAATATTGTTTCCTGATAGCTACATGACTACAAGGTACTGTATGCCATAAAACCCTCAGACTCCATTTGTAACTGTTCACACCAGAAAGCACATTGAGCACAGCTCAGTCTGTTAGAGATAGTAGCTACGTCGTTTGGAGGAAGATGCGACACTCCCGCAGATGGACATTGACAAAAAAGAAGACCAGGACGAAAATATACAATGCAAAGCTCCAATGATCAGCCCGCACACTCAAACGAGAACATTTTTTTAAAGACCTTTAGAGGCAAAAAACGTTTAGATGCAAAAGAGTTTTATTAAAAAATAGAACGAACGACGCGCGTTTCGGCGTATCTTCATCAGGTTCATTCGTGAAACAAGCTTAGACACAGGTGACTCATATCATGTTGTAGAAACAATTAACATTTAATATCAATTAAGTTATAGTCATTCACAATAATGGTTACAACAGGCAATAATTAACACTAATCAGTAATGGTTACAACAGGACACAATTAACACTTAATATCAAGTAAGCTATAGTCATTCACAATAATGGTTACAACAAGTAACACCTTGTGATTATCAATCATTAAAGAATGACCCCCAATCTTATATGAAATGGACACATGAAACAGACCAGCTAAATATGAGCTATCCATAAAGGGATATGGGGACACAGCACAACTTTTATAAAACAGAACACAACACAGATATAGATATAAAAAACCTAGATAACTCATTGGCCCAATTCCACCAGCTGATCGTAATAATAATTGTCTTTTTTTGCACAGCTTTGGTCACTAAGCAAACTGCTTGTCTTCAATAGAGTCCAATGGGACACGCAAACGCGCCTTGAAATGCCTTCTAAATGTGGTTTTCCACCAAATAAAAGCTCGATTAGCATATACAAATGTGATAACTGTGAGCAGTCATTGCTCTAAACTTTAATTATCATGTTAAGTTGCATTGCATTGATACAGCCTGCTGCAGTGCAAGTATACAGAAGTATTAGTACAGTGCAAAAAAGTATAAAAAATGATCATTAGCCTATTATTATAGTTTGGACCAAAGAAAATTTGGGGTGACCAAAACAGTTTAAGATTAAGACAAAATTATTATTATTACCAATGAACATGGTTAAAATAGTCTGTAAAAATAGGTCCAATGTGGAAAAAAACCCTGTGAAATTTGACTTGTTATGAACGTGAGAGAGTTCTACATAACTCAGGTTACTTGAATTTCACAGAACATCTATTTGGAAAAGGCCCTTTAAACTATTATACCACATTGCCAAACTGCACTTGTTGCATTTTGAAAGCGGCAGCTTGACAAGGAAGCTCTGTAAAACCATAATGTTTCAAGGACATTCATCTTTAGAAAGGGGTTAGCAGCATGGTGTTATAGGCTATTTCTAGGCCTATTTGGAATACTAATGCAGTGAGGAAAAAGTGATTTCCTACAATATATACTTAGAAAGTATTTTGCATTTCATTTTTTATAAAATTTGATTTGATTTATACTGCACAATTTCCCTCTTTCTCAAACAATAAAATTACAAAAATACAAATTACAACATTTTGACAACTCATGCATAATAGGCTAGATAAATGTTTTACAAATAGCTGTTCTGAGATATTTGGAAATCAAGTAACCAGTGTTATACAGAAATTTCCCCCATTTATAACAAGACAAATTTCACTAACTTACCATTTATACGCTGATCGTGACCACCCTAATATGGTGGCTGTGCAGACGTATCATCGCAATGTTACACAGCAACTAATGCAGCATCTACGTTTTTATATCTATGCCTTCGTCAGCCCGATTTAGCTGTGCTGCATGATGAGGTAGCTTGCTAACTTCAGATCAGTTCAGTTAAAATGAAACCAATGTGTAGCTAGCTAGCCAGCACTAGCATATGGCATTAATGATAATCATTACCTAACTTTATATGACTGAGGTGTAGCTATAACTGAATATACTGTATAGCTAGCATAGGTCATACAGTAATAACTTTAATGATTAGCGTTACATTTACTAGGCAACACAAGCATGTTTTCTGCATTCTGCAACAATGTTACATGCAGCAATCAAAATGATCATGCATACAGCAAGATAAATGATGGTCAATTCATAGCCTTTTAAGTGAATGTTTATAACTTTATTTCCTTATGCAATATTGATTTTCAAATTATATCAAATTGTTTAGGAAAAGTCATGATGGATTTCCATATGGATTTCACGGCTGCGGATTTATTGATTTTCTGAAAGTAACAATGGTCAAATAATCCCAACAATAGCCTGATTGTATGTCAAAAAAGCTGTGAAAAGCCCTGCTCAGTCAAATGCAAAATAAAGATGTGAAATTATTGTCATTCTACTATCAATATCTGCTACTAAATATGAAATAAATATACAATCCTACCATTGGTGTTCCTTTCAAAAATCAGTGGTCATTTATTGTCTTGGACAATCTGTTTGAGAAATAAACACCAGTTTAGCACATTATTACACAATTTGGAAAGTCCGCGCGCAGTACCCCATATGCCCTACCTGCAGTTCTGAAGTATTTCACGTCATTCCGGTTTTATTCACAATTGTTTTATCCGATAGAGTATATCCCTTTGTTTGTAATTTTATTCTGGGATGCTTTGAAAAATAAATTACAGCCCAGTGTAACATAATTTTTTATCGAGTCAATGTCCTATGACACAAACAGCGACAGAGTTTTTCCTCGTCAATATGAAAAAATAGATAAAAGAAACAGAATAGCCTCCAGCTCAGAGCTAAAATAAAGGCAAACGGAAATGAGGTGAAGCCGAGGTTACTGTCTAGGAGCAAAACAGAGAAACAAAAACCAAGGCAGGAAAATAAAGAGTAAAGAGAACAAAACCCTAAGAACGAAATACTTTAAATTCTACAGGCAAGTCCCGCGTGTTCTTTTGAAGCTCAAAAGTACAAGTGGTCGCCTGAAATTCCTAAACCACGTTATCTGGCTAGAGTGGCAAGAATGACACACAAGCGCCAGAAGAAGGAAGCAGCATGCTTATAAAGCCAACAGGAAACTCAGAACAGGTGCGCCAGGTAATCACCTGGCAGCGGAAAAACACAGCGTGGTAGCGTAAAAACACAGCGTGGCCGACGGAAAAGTAAACCCGGAGCACCCTCTCGCGACCCAGAGGATCCATGTCCGCAGAGATGAAAGGAAGGCTGCCAAACCGTGACAGGACCCCCCCTCTAAGGGATGACCCCCGACAATCCCTCAGGGCCATCTCTGCAGAAGACCCTAATAGGTTCTGGGTCCAGGATGTTCCTAGAGGGGACCAAGCAGTGCTCCTCAGGGCCATAGCCCTCCCAGTCAACAAGAAACTGGGCTCCCCTACCCACACATTTCTCGGCCAGAATGCGCCGAACCGTGTACACTGGACCTCCCTCCATGAACCGGGGAGGAGGCGGTGGTTTGTCCGCTGGAGCCAGTGCACAGGTTTCAACCTGAAGATTTGGAACGTAGGGTGAATGCGCATAGAGCACGGAAGTTGCAAACACACTGTGACCGGGTTGATTCTGCACGTGATCTTAAAGGGACCCACGAAGCGCGGTGCGGGTTTACGGGACTCCACCCATAGAGAAAGATCCCGAGTGGAGAGCCAAACCCGTTGACCAACCCGGTAGCAGTGCCTGATGTAGTACTATGTAGTAGTAGTATTTTTATTCAGCCATCACACATAATACAATAAATATAAACAGTATAAACAAAAATCTACAGTAGAAGTGACTGAACATGCTAAGGCAGAAGCAAAATGCTTATCTATGCCTATTTAATCAATTTAAGCTACCCTCCAAAAATAAAAAACCATTCACACTTGTAACCCTCAAAATAGCTTTATAAACCATTCTCTTGAAAACCAAAAGTGAATTACTCGGTCTTAGATTTAAATCAGCAATAAAAAATCATTCACACTTATAACTCTCAAAAATAGCTTTGTACACCATTCTTTTGAAAACCAAAAGCGAATTACACATTCTTAAATTTATATTAGCATTGTTCCATAATTTAACCCCAACAATAGAAATACTTCTCCTTTTAATCCCTTTTTTAGCTTTTTGTACGGTAAACTTATAAATACCTCTCATATCATATTTGCTCTCCCGTATTGAAAAGAAACCTTTGTACACAGTCTGGGAGCGACTTTGATTTTGCTCTGAACATTATTTGCATTATTTTATAATTTCATAGCATGGGAATTTATAAACAATGGATTAGTGTTATCATAGTAACTAGCCTTATTAATAATACGTATGGCTCGTTTTTGTAGTAAAACTATTGCATTTATAGTCGTTTTAAAGGTCGACCCCCACAATTCCACACAGTACAATATGTAAGGAAGTATAGGTGAGCAATAAATTATATACAAGGCCTTACAATTTAATATGTCCCTAGATTTATACAGGATTGCTACTGACTTTGAAACTTTTCCTTTGATATAGTCAATATGTTGTTTCCATGTTAGTTTATGATCAATCACAACCCCTAGGAATTTTGTCTAAAAAACTCTTTCAATTTCAACATCACACATTTTTAATTTAATATCCTCATCAATTTATTTTCGATTTCCAAAAACCATAAATTTAGTTTTCTTAATATTGAGAGACAATTTATTAACATCAAACCAAGTTCTGAGAATTTCCAGCTCACTTTCTATAGCATACAAAAGTTCCTTTAAATTTTTCCCAGAGCTAAATAAATTAGTATCGTCTGCACAAATTTTAACAAGTCAGTAACATTACAAACATCATTAATGTAAAGTATAAAAAGTTTTGGACCAATCACTGACCCCTGGGGTACTCCACATGTGACCTTACTAAACCCTGACACAGTATCATTAATTTGCACACATTGCTGTCTATTTTCTAAGTAACTTTTCAACCAAGAGTAAGCTATACCTCTTATCCCATACATCTCCAATTTTCTCAATAATTGACTGTGATCTATTGTATTAAAAGCCTTCTGCAGGTCAATATAAATACCAATAGAACACTCATCATTTTCAACTGCCTTTGTTATTTCTTCTACCATCTCCATTACTGCATAGGCAGTAGTTCTGTTTTCCCGAAATCCATACTGGTGTTCACTCAGTAATTCATTTTTACCAATGAAAAGATCCAATTGTTTCACAAATAATTTCTCTAATATTTTTGAAAATTGAGGCAGAAGGGACACCGGTCTATAGTTGTCCATGCGGTGCTTATCTCCATTTTTAAATATTGGAATTACCTTTGCTAATTTCATATTATTAGGAAATACACCTCTTTGAAAAGACTGATTACATATATAGGTCAGAGGTCTTGCAATAGAATTAATAACTTCTTTAATAATTACCATGTGAACAGAATTTATATCAGTTGATCTTTTGTTTTAGAATTTTCTTACAGTTTCAATTATATCAGTTTAATTTACCCCACAAAGGAACATGGAACCGATATTACCATTAGTTATATTATTGAACAAATTTTTTTTCTCATCAAGCATCACAATTTTGCTGGCCAAAGTAGTTCCAACACCCACAAAATAATCATTGAAATCATCAACAATGCTATTTAAATTGTCCACTGTAGCAGTATCAGAGCTATTTATAAAATAACTTGGAAATTCAGATTTATAACACCTATTCCGAATAATATGATTAATTACTTTCCAAGTCCTTTGAATGTTATTTTTACTGTCCTCTAATACTTTATTGTAGTATTCCTTCTTTTGTACTCTCATAATGGAAATGATGACGGTGTTTGTCAGACTAAACCTTTTGTCTCGCCGTAGCATGTAAAAGTGACACAACCAGGGCCTGGATCTGTACGCAAAGCCCTCTGGATGACCGCCTTGATCTCCCACATAACTGGGGCCAAGATCTGAGCAGCGGGCACATCATAATTTATCTCGGCAGGTGTTAAGGCACGAGAGAAAAATGCACATGGGTGCATCTTGCGGTTGAGCGCAGAATGCTGAGATAAAATAGCCCCTACCCCTAACTCCGAGACATCCACCTCTACCACAAAGGGGAGGGAGGGATTGGGAGTAATGAGAATAGGTTCGGAGCTAAACCTTGTTTTTAGCTCCGTGAAGGCCGCCTCAGCCCTCGAGTTCCACCGAAACCGCTAAGGTGACGTCTTTTTTGTGAGAGCTGTAATGGGGCAGCTACTGCGCTAAAATTCTGAATTAACCGCCGGTAAAAATTGGCAGCAGACAGCGCTGCACCTGTTTTATGAAAATGGAGTAGGCCAGTTCTTAACAGCGGATACCTTCTCGGGATCCATCTGGACCCTCCCTTCGGCTACAATAAATCCCAGGAAAGAGACAGAGTTGGCATGAAACAGGCATTTCTCTGCCTTTACAAATAACTGGGCCTCCAAAAGGCTCTTTAAAACTTGTCTGACATGGCTGATATTCTCCGAAAGATTGGCAGAAAAAATCAAGATATCGTCCAAATAAACAAATACAAATTTCTCTAGCATCTCTCTGAGCACATAGTTAACTAGCACCTGAAAAACAGAGGGGGCGCTAGTGAGCCCAAACGGCATGGCCCGGTACTCATAATGTCCGTTATGAGTATTAAATGCCGTCTTCCACTCGTCCCCCTCATGCATGTGCACCAAGTTGTAGGCCTTCCAGAAGTCGAGTTTGGTAAAAACCGATGCCCCCTGGAGATGCTCAAATGTGGACTTCATGAGTGAAAGAGGATAACGGTTCTTTATGGTGATGTCATTTAAAC
The DNA here is from genome assembly GCA_029718625.1 of Synaphobranchus kaupii. Lineage (NCBI taxonomy): Eukaryota > Metazoa > Chordata > Actinopteri > Anguilliformes > Synaphobranchidae > Synaphobranchus > Synaphobranchus kaupii. The sequence goes on from CM056383.1 coordinate 23,410,198, forward strand.
CACGATAATCGATACACGGCCTCAGACTCCCATCCTTTTTTTTAACAAAAAAGAAACCGGCCCCTGCCGGCAATGTAGAGGGTCTAATAAAGCCATTGGCTAGGGCTTCTCGATGTAATCCCTCATAGCCGCACTCTTGGGGGCAGACAAGGAATAAAGGGAGCCCCTGGGAGGAACCGTGCCCATGTACAAATCAATGGCGCAGTCATAGGGTCTGTGAGGCGGTAATGTGGTGGCGCACTGTTTAGTAAAAACCTCAGCGAGATCCGTGTACTCGATCGGTACATTAGAAGGCAAGGGAAATTCAAGCGCCCCTCCTACTCTAGTACTCTCCAAACCAGAAGTCAGGTAATGGTTCCCATCTGATCTCCGAATCAGAAAACTCCTCCAGCGAGCCCTCATCCCAGCCTGCTCCAGGTCACTGTCAGAAGAGAGCTCAGACTGGTAACCACGCCCACCCGAAGCGAAGGATACCGCTGACTGACAATGAGACCTGCACTGGGACCCCCATCGGAGGATGACAGCCCTGTCTCCACCCCAATCAATATGAGGGCTGTGCTGAACCAACCAAGAGTGTCCTAGCACGAGGGGATGAGCCGGGGAGTTGACTAAAAATAACTGAATATGTTCAAAATAGGACTTGTGGGAAGTGCACATGTTTAAAGAACCCGTAATCTCATTAATGGTCCCATCACCCAACGGGCGGCCGTTGAGAGCCATCACCAACCGGGGCCGAGTGAGGCGGTGTATGGGAATTTTTTGTTCCCTAGCTCATTTTGCAGTTATAAAACACTCGACTGCTCCGGAATCGATGAAAGCATCAACATCAGTCGAATGCTTATTCCAGAGCAGCCAAACCCGCAATAACATCCGAGAGGGGTAACATTATGTCTCACTAAGGTCCCCGGTTCCCCTAGCGAGACCCCTCGTTTCCCCCCAACTAGGGCAATGATCCTTTAAATGCCCCGTGTGCCGGCAGTAACGACGCCACCCCTCCCGCGGCTTAGGTTGTCTGGGCTCACGCAGAGAGGTGCTGTCCACCTGCATGGGCTCCTCCCTGTTAGAGGAGAATTGGGCGGAAGAGGGGGCTGAGAAGGAGAAGGGAGATAGCGAGTCGACCGGTCTCTCCTGTCTCTCTCTCTCTCTCTCTCGCTGCTGCTCCCGGACACGGTTATCGATGCAGATAGCTGTGGTTACCAGGGCATCAAATGTAGCAGGCGGTTTGAGCACTGCCAGGGTTTCCTTAATGGAAACCCTCACCGTTGACGGGACCATGGTGGCTGCCTCCCACTCTGCAAGGAACCTGGGGGTGGTCCTGGACGACCAGCTGGACTTCAAAGAGCACATCAGGGCAACGGCACGGTCCTGCAGGTTCCTCATGTACAACATCAGGAGGATTCGACCGTACCTGACCACCTACTCCACCCAGCTTCCTGTCCAGACCATGGTCACCTCACGCCTGGACTACTGCAACTCCCTGCTCGCAAGCCTACCGGCCTGCGCCATTCTGCCTCTTCAACTGATCCAGAATGCAGCTGCCCGGCTTGTGTTCAACCTCCCAAAATTTTCACATGTAACCCCCCTGCTGAGGTCACTCCACTGGCTGCCAGTTGCAGCCAGGATCAGGTTCAAAGTTCTGACCCTGGCCTACACTGCAGCCAATAGGACAGGCCCCGCCTACCTGCAGGACTTAATCCAGAACTATGTTCCTGCTCGACCACTTCGCTCTTCTACAGTAGGGCGACTCGCACTTCCCCCCCTCCGTGTCAACGGCTCTCGTTCGTCCTGACTGTGGAGCTTTTCCACCTTAGCTCCTCAGTGGTGGAATGAACTTCCCATTCCCCTACGTTGTACTCGAACCCTGCCTGCATTCCGTCGAGGCCTGAAGACACACCTCTTCAGACTCTACCTTGACTGATATTCTAACCTACGAATATCAGTTCCCTATGTTTACTAGTTCCCTGTGTTTTTCCTGTCTGTTTGTTATAGTTTATAATAGTATTTAGAATAGAAGTGTAGTATAGCTGATTTACCCACAGCTTACTGTGAACTACAGTCAACGTTCATTACTAGGGATAGCTGCTACATTATGGGAAGGATGTGCTTTGTCTTGTCTGTTCTGTAGTGATCTTGATGACGTCTCTGTATGCACTTATTGTACGTCGCTTTGGATAAAAGCGTCTGCTAAATGAATGTAATGTAAATGTAATGTTTAATAGCGTGCTAGTGAATAGCCCGAATCACGGGACTAGCCCAGATGAGGGCGGGTCCCGGTAAGTAGCGATAAAATTAACACTACCCAGGACTCTTGTGATGAGAACTGAGAGGGTTGAGCTTTAAAAGATATAAGGCATTGTGTCAGGAAGCCTAGACACTTGCCAGCCTCTCCGTCATAGCTGAGGGGCAGCTGGAGTTTAGGCTCTCTTGTGGTGGGTGGAACGGGCAAAGGAGGGGGATCCTCAAGAACGGGTGCTTGTGCAACTCGGGGTGTAGAGGCAACGATCAGTTGGCGGACGCTATCCGCCAGCTCACGGAACCAACCTTCCTGTACACGCAGCTGAATGACCAGTTGGCTCTGCTGCTCCAACATAGCCTGCTGCTGTGTCTGAAGAGCCCTAATGCCCTCCTCATGGGTGGCCAGGGCCGAGTGTTGTGTGGCTATGGCCTGATCTCCTTCTAATGAAGCCGCTGGACCTTCCATGATGGCTTGTGTGTACTGTAAGGGGGGGGTCAGGATGGAGGACCAGACGCGACTGAAAGGGATTCAGAAAGTAATCCACGAACCGTGGACAACCAATAGAGGGAAGGAGAAAGAAGACAAGACGGGAAACTCCGGTCTAAAACCCAAAAGAAATAAAAACGACCCCAATAAAATGGGCGAGACTCACAGACTAGAGTCGAGGAATTAAACAGAGAAGGACGTAGTCCCGGCATAAGCCAAAAATAATAACAACCCAAATAATTTGGGCGAAGCTCGCAGGTTCGAGCAGAGAAAAGAAACAGAACAGAATAACCTCCAGCTCAGAAACTATCAGAGCTAAAATAAAGGCAAATGGAAACGAGGCGAAGCTGAGGTTACTGTCTAGTAGCAAGACAGAGAAACAAAAACCAAGGCAGGAAAATAAAAAGTAAAGAGAACAAAACCCTAAGAACGAAATACTCTAAATTCTACAGGCAAGTCCCGCATGTTCTTTTGAAGCTCAAAAGTACAATTGGTCACCTGAAATTCCTATACCGCGTTACCTGGCTAGAGTGGCAAGAATGACACACAAGCGCTGGAAGAAGGAAGCAGCACGCTTATAAACTCAACAGGAAACCCGGAACAGGTGCGCCAGGTAATCAATTTCATTAAAACAGGTAACAAAACTGAGCAAATAAAAGGCTGAGGTGAATCAATAGGCTCCTAATTGGTGAAAGTGTGGACACATGGCCATAAAAACTAACCATCTGGTTGATAATGCACAATTCAAAGACAACGCAAATTGATAATGAACCAAACCTGCATTGTGTTAAAAAGTTGAAGGAAACAAAATTATGAAAACTTAAACACACACGTGTTCAAGGACCTAATTAGGAGCATATTGATTCACCTCAATTTTTAATTTGATCAGTTATAACAGTTTGTATGTAGTTGTTTGCAATATAGCACAATAAGCAAAATGTGACATGGGACATTTATTGTACATGGCATGCATAGCTATTTTCTGACTGTTTTCATAGCTATAATTTGGCTTAATAGGGTAAATAATCCATCAAAACATGAAAAGTGCAATTAAGAAAAATTTTGTTAAAATTCTTGGATCGCAATTGTGGTTGGAACGAAAACCAGCATACACAGGGGAAAAGGGCAAGGCTGGCAAGGGCGGCAACCTGTCCGCGGAAGTTGGCTGACTCTGATGGTTTTGATGCCCTTTCTACAGCAGCGTTAAACACCTACTTTAGTCAGAGTCGGTCCGAGACAGCAGACCAATCTGACAGAGGGTTGAGAGGAGGCTCGGATACTCGACCTCTCTAGAAACCGTTCTCCGTGCGGCCTTGGCACACATGGGTTGCGATATACCGCAGGCTAGCACTTCGGGACGTCTAAGGTTTTACTGGTGGGCCCCTCAGGGGGCACGATTAGCTATGCCAGCATCAAACGATTTTCTGGCGGAGCTAAATAAAGGCTGGCCCCGCCCTGGTATGTATCGGATGGCCAGAGATTGTACAACGTTTGCGTCCATGTCAGACGCAGCGGTCCATGGGCCAAATGCCCTCTGTGGAACATGCCATTGCGGCATTAGTAGTGTTCCCAGAAGAGGCGGCCCGGGCAGACGCCCGTTGCCCTAGGCCACAATACAGAGCAACAGACAATCTACTCTGTAAGGCTTATCAAGCATCTGCCAGAGCAGCACAAATTGGTAATTCGCTCTCATGGCTAATGCTCGCGCAGTCTCAGACAATGCTTGATGCAGAGGTTCATACCTCATTGAGCGATGCGTCGCTGCAAGTGTTTGCGTTTATGACCCGTGAGTTAGGCCGAGTAATGTCCCTGCTCATGGTGACTCGACGTCAAGTGTGGTTGGCTCAGTCGCCCCTACCAGACGCCACAAAGAGAACAATCAGAGACCGGTGGTTCCCGGCCAGGTTTTTCACTGAAACAGCCAGACAGGCACTGGTCAGTAGAGGCATTAAGACACGGCAGATGCCGAGACATTTCTTGCCCGTACTATGAGGCAAACATGTGATAGCGAGGTCAGACAACGCCTCAGCAGTATATCACATAAATCATCAGGGCGGTCTAAAGTCCCGCCGATAGTTGGAAGTGACCCGCCATGCCATTCACCTACCAGGTATTCGGAACGGCACAACAGATGTACTGTCTCGCCAAGGGATTCATCCCGGCGAATGGCGTCTCCACCCTGAAGTGGTGGAGGAGATATGGCGACGCTTCGGTCATGCTCAAACAGACCTGTTCGCCTCTCAAGAGTCTACTCATTGCCCCCAGTGGTTTTTCCTGAATGAGTATTCGAGTCCCCTGGGGATAGATGCATTAGCGCACGAATGGCCGGACAGCCTGCTTATACGTGTTTCCTCGTGAGTTGCTGATCAATGCGACTCTGCACAGGCTCAGCATGAGTCACCACGAGCTCCTGCTGGTAGCCCCCAGATGGCCAATGAAACCCTGGTTTTCCATGGTCCTCGGTTTGCGATCCACCCTAGAAAATTCCAGTTCGGGAGATCTATTATTACCCTTGGCCAAACATGACGAGTCTCTGGGTATGGCCACTGAGGAGCTGACCCTTCGATAACGGAGTGCAGCTCCCCCGTCCAGCGGATGCTACTGAACTCCAGAGCCCTCTCTACAAGGAGGGCCTATGGGTATACAGTATGTGGCAGCTACATGGTGCTTAAGGGAAGGTGCGGACCACGTACACTGTCCGATCCCTGCACTATTGGACTTTTCACAGTCCTTACTTGATAACGGGAAAGCAGCCAGCACACTGAAAACCTATGCGGCTGCCATATCCAGCAGGCATGTCTGGGTACATAACAAGCCACATAACAAGGAGCCATTACCTTCTCAGCCAGTTCCTGAAGGGTGGCCAGCAGCTGAGACCTGCAAAGTCACTGGTAGCTCCCTCCTGGGATCTCCCCTTGCTGCTGAGAGCGCTCACGGTTCAGCCCTATGAACCTCTCGAGACAATCAGCCTTAAGTGGCTTTCTTTTAAAATGGCGTTTCTGCTAGCGATGGCATCAGCAAGACTTGTTAGTGAGCTCTGCGCTCTCTCCATCAGCGCAGAGTGTCTAAGGTGGAGACCAGCCGACTCACGAGTCACGTTGCGGCCTAATCCATCGTTCCTGCCCAAAATCGTTTCGACATTTCACATCAACCAGCCGATCGAGCTTGCGGCGCTTCACCCCCTGCCAGGCGAGGACCTGTGGGATGCACACCAGATATGTCCAGTGTGTGCGCTGCGATGCTACATTGAAGCTACCGCTTCCTTCAGATGTACAGGGCAACTCTTTGTCTGCTACGGCAAGACTAAAGGGACAGTGCTCTCAGCTCAAAGCCTCTCCGGATGGGTAGTGAAGGCAATAACCACGGCCTATGAGGCTAGCGCTAAACCCTCGCCTATTGATATCCAGGGCCGATCCACCAAAAGTATGGCTACCTCATGGGCAGCCCTGGAAGGCGTACCTCTTAAAGATTTGTGAAGCGGCGATGTGGGCATCCCCCTGCACATTTACAAGGTTTTATCACGTGATGGTCCCTCCTTACACTGTGGGTATTAAGTCATCCATATTGACAACCCTAATGGTCTAAGGAATGAAATAGAACGGACGGTTATGACTGTAACCATGTTCTATGAGTTCCGGATGACCATTAGGGATCATGGTCACTCGGGACCTTTTAAGGGCAAAAACATTGTTCCGAGGACTTCTGCAGTGCTTCCCCCTTTATGGGAGGAATTACGTCACTAGGCAGGGGTCATGTACCATGACAAATTCTGGTATAAGAGTCTCGATGCATCTGGCCCCAGAAGGCCATCCATATTGACGACCTTAATGGTCATCCGCAACTCATAGAATATGGTTACAGTCGTAACTGTTCGTTATAAAGCCTTAAACAGAGCACCCCTAAATAGGTGATAATTGACCAAATTCTGCGCAAAGGGGTTAACTAGGCTACAGTAGCAACCTAGCAAACGCCAAGTTTTTTTAATGAATTTTAGCTAGGCCTATATATTATCTAAGTTACTGACATACAAATCATTAGTATGTCTACTGTGTACAATAACCTATTTAAAACACTTACCACTTAATGGATTAACTGTAATCAATTTAAAAATATGACTAACAATTTAATTTATTTGGTAAAGGGAAAATTACTGAACCCTGTCCTTCTTTGAGCTAGAATGTATGTGTATGCATGTCTCTCTCTATATTTAATTATACTATAGTTCATAAATTTATATGCATTATTATCATCAGTTCCTCATAACAAACACAGTACAAAAATTAATTATATCTCAACAAAAAACATCTTCAAAAATGTTACAAAAATGGCTACAGTAACTCAAGTTATACAAAGCGCTGTCTAATGTTTCCTAAATTATTTCATGTAACTTGGCCCTGTGTTTTTTCATCTTCAGGGAAATTATTGGATTAGGATTAATAATAGTTCATGCTCTCAGAAAGGCATGTGGCATATCAAAAATGTTTTAGATGGTAGATTGCAGTGTCATCGCGGTCATGGCAAACTATGTAATAGCAAACTACATTGTATCCACTAGCCAGCTGGCTACCAAACTAGCTGTATTATCAGGAAAACATTAATGTACAGAAGTAAACTTGCGAACCCGGGTCTTGCGTGAACAGCGAAGATCCTGTACTTAACCGTGATCATAATTTGGTGTGAATGGGGCAAACACGGGTTGAACCCGTGTTCAATTTTTTTGTGTGTGAAAGGGGTATTAGACAAGCAAAGCTGTTAGAAGCTGAGAAAACTGCCTAAAATAAGTCCTTGTATATGTCCTGCACTGTGGGGAGGGATAACAAAGAATGTTTCTGTGTCAGAGTATTTGGAAAGTTGTGGTATAGTAAAATTATTATCATGAATGCATCTGATTCATCAACCACTCACCACTGTACTTTTTCTAAGCCTTTAGCCAAAACGTAATAGCCCCTTCTGTATAGTAATCAACATACTGATTGCTGAAAGATCCTTGAACTTCCATAATACTCATTTGCTTCTGTTTAAAAATGCATGCGATTTGTCCTTCAAGGGGACATTCATATTCATGTGTTACAACATGCTCACAATTTGCACTTGCATTTATGTGATCTGTGTGTGACACTGTAATTAAAATGGTAAAACATCTTGGATCCATTTGCAATTCCTTTGGAAGATTTTCTTAGGCCTCTAGAGTCATATATACATTTCACTATATTCAGATTTGAAATACAGTCGCAAAATCAACTTAATTCCAAAATTGCGCACCTCTGCAGTTTCAGCAAATGAAGCGTTTGCTGCTTAAACGGTGCATAGAATGCATAATGAGCAGTATGTATTTCTAATTATGTATTGAAATTTACACTATTGTCATTGTTCAATTCCACAAGTACTTCCATCAGCTATTAATGAGTTTGGAATGAAACAAAAATGTTGTTTTGTAAAATTTAATCTCATATCTGTTTTACTAAGGAGTAGATAAGTGCTTTTTCAATTGATGATTAACAAATTACCCCCACAAAATTCTACACACAGCTCCTTACTAAAATTAAGCTTGCTTCCTCAAGCATCTCCAATGCTTTTACATTTCAACTGGGACCTGCTGTTTGAGCAGTTACAGAAGCAATGGAAATTTCTCAGACCATTATCATAACTTGTCAAAATACTGGACTCAAATGTTATTGATTTACACATAATTAACATTTTATAACCCAAAGGAATTGTATAACCATGCTCTATAATGGATGGATAATTCAAGGGATGTACCTCCTTAACATGTGTTTAAATTATTAATACTCAAAATGCAAAAAATGTAAAAATATTAATATTAATAAAAGGCTAATTGTAAGACTAGCCTACCAAGAAAGCACATTGAACATTAATTTAGTTGATGCATTGTCATCACATACAGTACATGGTCAAATTATGGCCAATTCACAAAGGGAGTATTAAGGGGGCTGCTTCTTGTTTAATAGGGTACTGTTTCGGACAGGCCTATTAAACAAATACAGACTCACTCTTATGTATATGAATCTTTCAGGGAACTTGTGGCATTACTATATATAATCTCATTTTAAAAAGCAGGCAACCTTCCATTAGGTCACTAGCTATCAACATCTAGCTTTCATGATCCCCACCACAGAAGATAATACTGCTCTAACTTGTCCCCACACATAGAGGTTATTAGCTTGGTATACTATGTATAGTTCACTCATGGATTCAAGTCTCAATAGTTGTTTCACACATGCACACACATGCACACGCACACACACACACACACACACACACACACACACACACACACACACACACACACACACACACACACACACACACACACACATTAATCACTGAAGATCACTAACTTGATTTCAATCTACGCAGGAAGATTTTTAGCAATTGTGTTTTTACAGATATACATATACATTATATATCTATACATATACATTTTAGTGAATTATGTTTAGTGAAATATATTTATCATATTTTCAAGTCCACATATGTACAATATTTTGCAGTATTTTCAATTTTCTTAAAAGCAATCACAGCAAAAAATAATAAGGAAAATAATGATAACATTGATGATAAAACACAACACATCTGAAAATAAAGGCTCAGAGTAGTAGTTCTTCTAGACCATTAGCATATAACACCACTGAGTATTTCAGCCTCATTTTAACTACACATTGACATCTTTTCTTTTGTTAAACAGAGCAGATAGCCCTGCCCCCATATGTATTTATTCTGACTGGGGAAAGCAGAGTGGGTTAGAGACAGGATCACAATACGGAAAGCACCGCGGTGGAGTATCGAACCCCTGCCCGCGAGGAGGGGGGGCGATTTTTATACGGGTTGAATCAGCTACCCTACAGACTTCAGCAAAGGGTCTCCCTGTGGATCTTTTCTAAGTGTAGTTACAGACAAAACACAAACATGCATTCCCCCCACAAAAAATTTGATGCACTAATTGAATCATCATGCACGTCTACATTTCGCCCGGGTTATTTAGTGCTTAACGCGGTGGGCTGCTCTGCGGGCTCAGAGGATGCTGTGTAAATACAGAGGGCTCTTAATGTGGCGAGCAGGGAGGAACAGACTCGAGGCTGGGGTTAAGGAGTCTCTCAGCCCATGGAAACAATGGCCCTTTAGAATGTGAGGCCACCAGTTCGGTGACCCTTAGCAAATAAGAATCATGTTCTTGCATTCCACCATTGATTGGCACTGTGAGGTGCAAAATCCAAAAGAGACAGAGGAAATGCTACTTATGAAGAAAAAAAATATGGTCCTTTATCTGCAATCGGCCCCTCTTCATTTAAAACACAAAGGAGACAAAAGTTCTTCCATGACACATTAAATTTATTATTTACTTGTTAGGTATAAGCACAATTAAACATTTCATACAATACCGAAGCAGTACCCGATGCAGCATACAGTTCTATAGTCAAACCTCATTTCCAATACCAGTCTCCACATACAAAGAATAATTAATGCATAGCATTCAATGAGTAATTATTTAACCATGGATGAGTGCAGATTTATCCAAGAATCCTGTTCTTTTTCTTCCAATTGCAGGTTGCTATTATAGTATACACTTGCGTACCAACAATGCTAGCCACACCCATTCATGGGGCACTTCAGCTTGTCATTAGCACTCCACGACATGCTTACTCATGAGTGACAAGCACTTCAGGAGAGCTTGCACCAATGCGAGGAGATTTCAGTCTCTCCCTAAGGATGAATGGTAACCCGTGGGTAGGCTAGGGGGCATTTTGCATTAATAACCTGAGGGGTCCAGACTTACAAACCCTATCTCCCATCGCAAGAAGCAAATTGTTTCCCACTACTTCAGACTTCTGATCATAGTCAGCTAATGGCAAAGTCCAAGCTCGCGATGTCGAAGCTATAAGGCTCAGTCATAGTTTTGGGCACTGCCTTTACCTACTGAACCTCTTGGGAAGACTCTGTATTTGCATTGTGGACTTCTGATGTCCTCCCACATATCATCAAGTACAAGATATTGTTTTGCTCATGATAATGGGCACATCATAAGTATACAAATTATTAAATATCACAATGTCACAATGACTGTCTATATATGGCCTATATAAGTCCTATTCTCAGCACCTCACCATTCCTGTTTATCATACATAAAAAATAACTACATTTGTTTTCTTTGTTTCAGGAGAATGCAGGAATGGAAGACATGTCTAGGGAGGGACTGCATATCCTAAATGATGCACAACACCTGATGTTGCCCTTACAAAGATTAAATACAATGCAATACATTGTAAATATCTCGACTTTTGAAAATAATACACATATTTCACAGCTATATATATAAGGGCTGTAATTCCTACACTGATCACCCAATATGGATGTAAATACCCTCAAAAAAAAGCTGGCAAATCCAATGTGCTGGCGTAAACAGCCAAAACAACAAAACTTGTGTCACTGTCCCAATACTTTTGCATTTAACTGTATATATAAATAAATTCCAACATCTGAAATATGTAATAATTGGTATATTTGCCCATATGTTTGGAAATAAAGCAGTATCAGTATTATTCCAGCAATTTACATTGTATACCATTTCATCGAGTCTCAAAAAGTATATTTTTTTCGATTCAGCTCATTAATTGAGGACTTTTCAATTAATTAATTGAATTGAAATTAATTGGCAAAATTAGCTGAAAGGAAATGGAATTTACCCTGGAAGTGAGGCTCTTGCTAATGGATTCTATATCTCTTTCATGCATGAGGTCAGTTGCTAAGCTCCCCCACCAGAACCCCAATTCCCTGCCATCCTCTCTACCGTCTCTGGAACTCATGCTCTGCTTAAGGACCCCACCACACACTTAAACAGAAACCTCCTGGTAACTGTGTGAGAGAGAGAGAGAGAGAGAGAGAGAGAGAGAGAGAACAAATAAACACAAACACAGGTAATGCAGTAAAGACAACCTATGAGGATTACCGCAGGGAAAAAAACACAACATGATTTTTAACCACTGGAAATTACCCCCACCCCCTCATTCACACACACACACACACACACACACACACACACACACACACACACACACACACACACACACACACACGCATACACACACAGACACACACTCCTTCTTTGGTATGCAACCTGGGGGGATAGTACAAAAGCTTTGGGTACTTCTCGTAAATTAGACAGAGGTTGACACATTCCCACTGTCTCAGCCCATTAAATCCTGGTGGAGACATGGGAACCAATCTGAAAGGGACCAACCACAGTGCTCACCTCTCCCCCAAGACATCCTGGTCACCCCACCCCTCTTCCCCTGCCAGGGCAGTGCTTAGATTCTTCCTGTTTGCATCACCTGCCCAATGGCCGTGTTTCTGATTTACGACATCCCTGTGTTAGCTGTAGCGTGGAGCCGGCTAGGTAGAGGGGGGAGGGGGGAATGGGAAACGTGAAATCAGCTCAAGAATTTCACCCAAGCCAGACCCTTTCCCTGCTTGAGAGGAACCCCATCAGAATTAACTGTGATTGAGTGGAAGGGGGGTGTTAGAGGGTAGCCCCTAGTGCTGTAGTAGGCACACTTGAGAAGGGGCATACTTTGGATTGACACTTAAGGCTACTTTATACTTCATCGCACGACACTTTCGACAAGTGCTGCATGACAAAATTGACGTATTTTCAACTGAAAAAAGTGTCACTTGACATTTTTTCTTAATGTCGCGCACCTCTAGAATTTTTTTGTGTCACAGACATCTTCCTACTTTGGCACACAGTTTGATTGGACAGCCAGAGGAATGGCGAAAATCAATTTTTTTGCTCCAGTTCATTATTAAATATTCATCTGAAAATATGTGAAATGAGTCTCTTCACCCAGCATTTCACACATCTGCTTAACTGGAACATTCTCTCTGGTTTTCCCTTGTTTGGTTTATGGGACGGTGTCTTTTTTTCCCCGTTCACCGTTTTTTTTTTAACAAAAGTAGATTTCAAATTTCTTCCTCCTCTAAGCTCAATATTTTCATCGCCATGTTTTCACAAATGTAAACAAATGGTTAGGAGTTTGTTGTATCGATATGATGGAGAGAACAGAACCCTCCCCGCAGGCCTTCGACACCTTCATTTTTGTCAAGGGAGACTTTGCCTTTACGGTTCCATGATGTGGTAGACACAGCTAGTCTCTCCTTATCACAACGCTGTTCACAAGTTGGGCCCTCAGAGACATGTCAGAGGAAGGTACTTCACGTGCAGTTTACAGATGGACGTGCAAAGGCCCCAGCCCGGCTGGCTGAAACACTTCCATACTTGGGCGATGCTAGAGCCAAGTGTGTGTAGCCCTTAGGGGTGTGCAGCGATGCCATTATCTGTATCTGTATCTGTTGGACCATCAAAATTATCTGTACCTGTATCTGTATTCGGATTTAAAAAACCGGAAGTAGGCGGTGCTTCGACCGGAAGTGGTGTTACATATAGGAAATGTCAAATTTTCTAGTCTAAAATGAATTGCTATTGCAATTTATGAGTATTCACCCCCTCCCTGTCTTTTTTTCTTTTCAAAACCTTTTATAAGAACTATATTCTGGACTTTATACTTATTTATCTAACCCCCAACCCCCTAACTGGGGGACACTGAACAATAATTTTGGAAAGCATCTGAGGTACAATATATAATCAACTCAGAATGAAAAGGCAGTTTTACAAAAACATGAAACCATTCCTTATACATTTGAATGGAAACGATTTCCACAATAACAAACCTTTCTGCCTGTTGTGATTTAATATTGTACGACCTCTGTGCCCCCCGCCCGTCCCTCCCCCTAGCTGCTGACAAACAAAAATGACCCTATTAATTATTATTATTATTATAGACCTACTAGTAGCAGTAGTAGGCATACCTCACATAAGTAAATAGTGTCTTTTTATACAATTTAAAAAAACTGTTTTAAAATAGTGTTGGCCTATAGTGTAGAGAGACATGCATTCCAAAGAAATGTATGCAGACATTCGCTTAACCATAACACCCTCTATTGACAAGAATGAGAACAGTTACAGACAGCACACAATTACATTAAAAGAGTTTGTAGATGAGCAGTATTTAATGTGTAATGAAATACAATGAACAGCACCATCTGAGCTATGGATCATGAAGAAGCATGTCAATTAATGAACCAAGTCTATATGGAGACATGCATGCACAATGGGCTAGACGCAAACACATTCTAGCTGCAGCCTAAATAGCTAGTACAGCCTAAATAGTTTGCATCAGTAAAATATGGAAATAAAGTTTTAAAATAGGGCTATTAATATTCTATGAACTACATTTAACGTTAGGCTATTCAACACTGGATTGCCGGATGCGTAACTCCAACCTTCCATGTGTGGGCTACGAGCTAGCGAGCGAGCTAGTGAGTTCATAAGCACAGCAGAGTTAGGCTATTCAACACTGGATTGCCGGATGCGTAACTCCAACCTTCCATGTGTGGGCTACAAGCTAGCGAGGGAGCTAGTGAGTTTCTACACAGCAGAGTTTTTTTTCCGGTAGTGTAGAATGTCACCTGCACAAAATGTTTTGGTACCGGGCAGCTAGGTTTAGTTTAGTTTTCTGTAGTGCAATGAATGTAGGCTACAATGCATGTTGATTCACTTCGTAGTAGCCTAGCTTGTATCTGCTTCCTGACGAGAAGCAGGAAGTAACGTTGGCGAACAAGCTTAATTGGTGAACGCATATTTTAAGCTACATTATCAGCAGAGTAGCGTAGACTAGAGCCACATTCGGAGGCTATCTATTTATTTATAAGTGACTAACCATGAGTCAGATATGTTTGGGGAATTGGCGGTTTATAAATCCGATCGCTTAAAGGCTTGCAGCTTAAAAGAGGCTATCCTCAATTCTTAATGTAGGCTATTATCGTAAATTCTTAATTTTCCTAGTACTTCATTTTATGGTGACCTTGTGTTATGTGTGAAAAGGATAAAGTGAACAGAGCTGAAGTGAAGAAATTAATGAATAAAGAAATGTTGGCCGAGGCAAGGGGTTTCCACAGTCAGTCAGTCATGACCGCAAGAGCAGAGCGTAACACCCTCCCCAAACCAGACAAAAGCGATCGTCCGGTTTGGGGAGGGTGTGATATAGTACAAGTGAAATACAAGTGAAACATTGAACAGTTAATATTGGAAACCTCTTTTGCCTTTGCAATAAAAATACGTTAATGTGTCAATGTGAAAATAATAACAGTCTAAGAAATGAAAAGTACTTAACAGTTGCACATTGTTTTTGTGGAAAATACACATGTGCCCTGCTGGGCTCAAACCCACAATCCACTGTGTGAGAGACTGCAGTTCTAACCACAAGACCACAGTAGCTTCTTGGAAAGCATGAAGCCATTAGCTACATTAACATTAAAAAACATTAGTATGAAGCGTTTTTATTGGACGATAAGCTTGATGAGCAGGTATACGGACCATACCCTCAAATAATAATTCTCCCCATTGGATAAAATCGCGACGGAGGCAGGCAGTTTGGCAGGAAAATGGGAAGAAGAAGAAGAAGCGGAAGAGGAAGGAGAAAAACGTCAAAATAACCCAAGTTTGGGGCTTTATTATGTGGATGTGTGAAGTTGTATCTGAATGCTGTGTGGTAACATGAGGTCAGAACATACAGAAGTTAATGTTTTTAAGGGCTGAGAGTCTATGGTCATTGTGGTTACTTCTGTAGGAAACCCTGAAAAGTGCTGTATAGGTATGGGGCATGCCCCACCAAGCCGTAACTTGGCGGATGGCATACCTGCCATCCCAATAATATTTTTTTAAAACCTTGCACAAATGAGCATTCGCCGTTTTCTCTTGCTTACTGTACTATATACAGTACCTGATGGACTTTAGAAGACACCTAATTTCTTTCTCCAAAATCTCTCATATAAATATGTTTAGGAAACCAAGTACTTACCAGTATATTCAGCTACAGCTGTTTTCTGATTAACCCTGAAGAGTTTGTCATGTCTCGTTTCCTCATGTGTTCTCGTCTCACCTGTTCCTCGTTGTCTCGTCAGTAATCTGGCATATAGTCTCTCCAGTTTCTTTGTTCTGTGCCAGATCGTCTTGTGCCCTGCCTTGTGCTTGTCATATTACCTTCCAGCGGTTTTGTTGTTTCCTGCCTGTTCCTGACCTGCTCCTCGACCCTGTGTACAGTCCTGTGTACCTGTCCAGTTCGTCTTCTCCTGCCTGTCCAGCCCGTTCCTGTCCAGCCCAGCTCCTGTTCTCCTGCCTGCCTTCAGTGCCTTGCCTTCCTCGTCCTAGCCCTGCTCCTGCCCTTCGTCCTCCTGATCCCCTGCTCTGACAGATTCCCCGGTTCTTACCCCTGCCTGTCCCTGGACTTCGCTTTAGCCTGTCTGCTGCCCTGTGTGGGTAGTCTTGCTTATTTATCTTGTTACATTTCGCCAAAGTCCCGTACAGTCGGGTCATTTCCACAGCGACCATCCCATCACACTTAGGGCTGAAATACGTTTCTGTTGGTGTGTAAATACACACATGCTTTTGTATGTTTTTTCTTAAAACGCATTTAAATACATTAGGCGACGTATGTTATGGTTATTATGTATACTGTATGTGACTATTCTGAAATAAATGTATTCTGTTGCAAATTTCTGAATGATACAGATTCTTTTTCAATTCAAACTTTAAACCATGGATGTGCAGGGAATTTTTTTTGAGGTACTGACATTTAAATAAAACTAGTAGAAACCAGGTGGAAATTTCCTCTGGAGGGCCAAAGTAAATAGAGTTAAAAGCCTTTTTCCCTCAACCAGATTTTTTTTCCAAAAGTAGAATTTATATCTGTAAAAGAAGTCTAAAATGCGATGCAATTGTACTTTTGTTTAAAAAATTAAGCCGGAGCCTCGTAATATTGGTTGCAATCTTGTTTGTTGTTCAATTCTACCATAGCCAAATTCAGGAAAGATACATGTAGCCTAAATGCTTGAGACCTAAATAAAGTGTACGGTAAAGATGATTCCTGTATTTTATTAGACTTTATAGGCTAACTTTATCACACAATTCTCACAAATGCCTAGCAAATCAACGTGAAGTCGTGCATATTCTGGTAGAGACACGTGTGCGTGCACGTGTTGAATGCATCTACATATGCGCGTGCACAACTTTGAGAAATGCCCCCCCCCCCCCCCCCCCCCCCCCCGCTCTCTGTTTACCACAGAGGGGAGGTGGTACCCAGTCAAAAAACACAATTCTGAAATGCAGGCAGTAGTAAACAAAAAAGGGGGTGGAAAGCTCTTAAGAGAGAGTTGGGGTACCATTATTTTTGATTAAACCGGCTTTTCTCGCCGCAGGCTGAAGTTCTGGGGTTACGCGTCTATTTTTCTTTACACTTCAAATTAGGAGTATGCACTTTTTCCCACTGTTGCCCTTTGTCTTCCCCTTAGAGTTTCATGCTGATATCAGTTTACCACTGTTGCTCAAGAAAAACCATCAAGTTGAACTGTCTTGGTCAATGAAGCTCATTCCAAATGTACTCTAAGGATCGATCAACCCTCTTTCAAAGGTCTCTTCTTGTAGCCTTGTTAGCCATGTGTGCAAAGGCCTGTCTGGCATTTTTATATATGACGCTACATGGTAAATGTTCAATGTTGAAGTATGTCATTGCTCTTTAATTAAACTTTTTTCAAATACTCTTTAAACACTCTACTGTGTATGCATGCTGGAAATGTATTTGCTTAATTAATCAATAAGCTTCTGGTTTGAAAATACTTGTTGTCTGTCATTTACCCAGATTTTCTCACTACCTGTTGGTACATAGCACAATTCATAATGTTAAATATCTAATAGAATGTATATGAGTGCAATAGGGACCCTATGTACTCTAGTTAAAAGGGTTCTATCAGCATATATTTTACACTGAACATGTGTAGAATTCTGTGTAGAGCATGCTGCTGTACATTGCAAACCGCTTGCAGTTTTATACTCATAAACTAGGACTCTGATAATTAAGAGATAGGTTACTGCCCAAATTCAATTAACACTGAAGATGATTGGTTTTTCTGGTTATGCTAATTTGGGCCTTAACCATTTCATGTAGAGGGAAATTCCATTAAGTTGATGAATACCAACGATAGGAAGGACTAACACTTTCCTTGGTGTGGCTTTGTGGAGAGTTATGTTACCATGAAGCATGAAACAAATATACATTTTTTATTGATGGGTTTGTGTAATTTACTACTGTGGCCAACGGTTCAATTTACCTCCACAATGACTTAAAGTGAAGAAACGGTTCCAATTTCCCACTGTGGATGTGAAGTTTTTCAAGCGGTCCGTGTGTGAACTTTGACATCCTGTAAGTGCTTTTAAAATGCCTTTTGTAATCCCATGTTTGGAGCTGCCTGGAAACTTCTTGTCAGTGCCAGGATAATAGCGACAGATCATTTTGAGTTATTAAACATGGTGAGTTCAATTTGATCACCTTTTAAGACGTCAGAGACGTTTTTACAGTTTTTTGAAAAATTGGTTCAATTTTTCCTCTGGAAAATGGCTGCATGATAATCTAAATGTGAATCACACTAATCAAAAATAAAGATTGATTGATCAATTGAGTAATTAATTTACGTACATCTTCATGCACATGATTGATTGATTGAGAGCAATATATTGCTATTGGTAGCCTGCTGCAGCTGGGATCAGACCACCATATGCACTTATGCATTATGCTACCCCTGTCTTAAAATGACCTGGACCTCTGATAGCAATCAGGTGTTGCTCACCCTCTCATAAACGCTTTTGAGAAAAGACAGGCCAGCCATTCCCAGACCTACAGATCCAAAAATGTCTCTAGTCCTTTTACTGTTGCCCCTCATGTTCATCTTTGAAAGAGACGCCAAGGAATTTATGAGCTTTGGGGAAAAAAGGGAAGAGGAGATAACTTAGGATGTGAATCAACATGTTCTGTTTACACCAAATAAAGGGTCTGAGTACTGTGGCATGCCCGTAATGTGCTGAACTGGAGGTCCTGGAGGCAAAGAGACAGCCACACTGACCGTGGAACAAACACTACAGGTCAGCATGACTGCTTGACTGAGCAAAGGTGGAGTGGTCACCACTTGCAGCAAAGAAACATCCTACATTACACTAGTATCCAGATAGGTAGAGAGCACCCCCCACTGTTACAATAGGAAAGGAGGTTACGTGGTACTATACCAGACAACCATATCTTCCTCAAACATCTAGTTTTGTCTCCTGCATTGTTTCCTGTCAAAGGTAGAGAGACAGATAGATGACAGAGATAGATGGACAGATAGAGGGAAGGAAATAGAGACAGAAATATATTTGATGCCCCTCAATTAAGACACTAAGGGAGATGAACTAGGTTTCTCAAAATTCAAAATTAACAATTTTGAAAGCAGGAACATTCTGCTGTATAAACCAACCTACCTTGTATATTGCAGCATAAATTGTTTCCTGAACATTAAGCTAATTATTGCATGAACTTCGGGGGGGGGGGGGGGGTGTCATTTTTTTATATGACTAAGATACACTGTTGCTCAAGCAAAGGATATATGTCTGGGTTCACAGAAATAAAGAAGTTGTGCATCATCCGTAGGCCAGTGAAAACTGACACCATGGTTCTCACACTAAGGGATCATATACAAAGAAAGAACAGCAGAGACTCAAAAACAGAGCCTTATTTCACCCAAAAGATATCAGAGGAAAACACGCTGCATTGCTCAAATTTTGAGCTTGGTATGATCTGAACCATGAGAGCGCATGGGGCAAACTGGTTTAAAATCAATTTGTAACAATTTGGTGATCAATGGATTTCAAATGCTCTATTAAAGACCAAAAGCACCAAAAAAAAAAAGGTTTTACATATTAAGTAATCTTTCGCAAGATCCTTTCGTGCACCGGGCTCAATGAAAACACAGCTGAATTTTGTTTTTTAATAAACAGCAGCAGAATTCAAATGTGCATCAATTCAATGTGGTGTTTCTTTATCAAGGATATTTGAGGGATTTAGAAAAAACAGGACGTCAGTTCTTCAGCTTGGAGCTGCTTTATTACAACTGTGGTTGAAAGAGGGAAGACAGGTGTTGCTTATAATGCCACTGAACAGGTTCTCCTTTTTGAGCTTTGTGAGATTAGAATCCAACAATAATTGTATGATCATGGTTAGTTCAGACCAATGATTGTAAATATTGTCAAATGTCATATATTTCTCACCTTTTTTAAAAACCTATATTATGTACTAAAGTGGATAATAATTAATAATTACATTACATAATTCACACATGACAGATCATTTTACATAAAGCAACGAACAAAGTTGAAAACATCAGTGATTCCATCAGGTGGAAGTACGAGAAATAAGTTCATAACTGGTAGCTGTGCAAAGCAGCTGATCAAATTATTGACTAGCAATGTCAAAATAATAATAATATTGCACATTAAAAAAAGTACAGCCATTTTAAAAAGATATTCATCATAAAAATGACTTGTCTATACATTATTATCCATCCATTATCTGACCCGCTTATTCCTGGTCAGGGTCACAGAGGAGGCTGGAGCCTATCCAGCATGCATTGGGTGAGAGGCAGGAAAACACCCTGGACAGGTTGCCAATCCATAGCAGGGCATACACACCATTCACTCACACCTATGGACAATTTAGAGTCTCCAATTAGCCTAACCTTAATGTCTTTGGACCATGGGAGGAAACCGGAGTACCCAGAGGATACCCACGCGGGCACAGGGAGAACAACTCAGCACAGAAAGGCCCTCGGCCAGGATTCGAACAGTATCTTCTTGCTGTGAGGCAACATTGCTAACCGCTGCACCACCATGCCATGCCGCCCCTATACATTATTAGTTAAAACAATATGTTTTTGTAAAAATCAGTGTCTGCAGTATTACAAGAAAGTACTTTGTGTTCCCAACTGAAATGCTGTCCTCCTTATGATTATGAAAGCAAGATATGTTTGATATGCCCAATGATAAATACTGATTATTTGTAACAAACGATGAAGGTATAGGGAATAGATACAGTGTAAGTGTCTAACGCACTACTGGATATTGATTCACTTTCACAGTTCAGACTGAATGCAATTCGATATTAAACAGTACTTAGTGACTAAGAAGGTAAAATGTCACGGCATCTGTATCTTCCTGTTTACACAGGCTTAACATTGATTTGCAAAGTCATTGTGGGCAATGTTTCGTGTGAAATGTGTTTGAATTCTGGCTTTGAATTCTAATCCAGTGAGTCAGAGATTCTGAATAAAAATGAGGTTGAAGGAGCAGCAAGTCCCTGAAAGTTGTCATAGAAACAGTCTGAACAAATCGGTTGCAAAATATCAAAAAAGTATTCTGAAAAATTAACCCTTTAATCATACAATATGCCTTCAGAAATGTCCAAGACATTTTATAATGTGATCTCACACTTTGTACAAATATTGAAATGTAACCATACTTTATATTTTTATATATCTCTGCACATATAGTACATAACAATGGGAGGTATTCTAGTAGGGGCCAAACCTCTTTTCTTTTGCCCATGTAGCAAAGCTATCTAATGAGCAACAAACGCCACCCTCAGTCTGTTTATGAGATGTTTCAATACTTTTATCAGAAAAACTTCAGCACCATTTCACTTTCTCAGGTTACATCTATACTGTCTTTAAACAATTCAGTGAAACATAAATAATTTTGAGAGAAAATAACCTTATGAGAGAAAATAACCTTATAACTAAATGCAAAAGAATGCTACTATGATGGGTAATGGTGATGGATGCCATTTCTATAATGCCTCTAAAGCAGGGGTCGTGGAGAACTGCAGAGTCTGCTGGTTTTTGTTGTTATTCAACAATTAAATGGCCAATGAAAGCAGTTTGTTACAGTTAACTCACTTCTTCTGGGGGGGTATACTATGAAGCAGGATTACTGTGTTAGCTGGGTAACTACACGGAGTAAAACCTGGAACCCTCCCAGATCTGGAACATGGACTAAATTAAAAAGAGCTGAACAGTCGGCAATTCGCGGCAGCCATTTTCTGCCAGAAAGAACATCACACAACAGCAGGGATGGAGAGGAAGTGCATGATCACATGGCCGGGTTGGCAAAGCCAGGTTAGGAATTCTGCAAGGACACAGGGAATTTTGCTATTGGAATTTTGAATTTTGCTTCCAGAGAAGCTTTTTTGGGGGAGGTGGTTCACATACATCAGTCTGGTTCCGCACTTTATTAGGGCTGTTGTATAAGTGATTATGCTTGTGTGTGTGGGCGAGTTGGAGCAAGAACCAGGCGGTTTTCAGGATGACAGAAGAAGGGTGTGATTAAAATTTTCTTTTATTTTTTCCTGATGACCACCACAAAGCTGTCTGTGACAACCTGCAATTTGCGGAAGCTTTCACTTATGGAGGCTTGTCTATGCCGGACCTACTCCCTCAACGGGGTCAGGTCATAGTTATTTGTCATGCACCAGGGCAGAGCAAGCCACACTGCCTCCCACTGTCTGAAAGGGGGAGCAGGGCGAGTTTAATCAAACCACCATGCATGCGTTGGCCACATGACCTTAATATGGCATTTAAAAAATCATGCAACTTGAGGACGATTCCTTATGGAATTGGAATGTACTGCAAAATATTATAAATGTATGGACCTTGCCGAAAATGTAATTGCAAATGATGTATTTCACAGCAATACATTCAGTTGCTTCTCTGCTCAGAAAAATGACAAAATTATAACGTGTAATTGTGATACCATTGATCAGAGGAAAAAAAAATCTTTAATACAAAATAATTTTGAAGATGACATGTCTCACAATTATTGGCATCCCTGTATTTAACACTTTGCACACCATACCATTGTCAAGATAACAACACTGAGTCTTTTCCTGCAATGTTTGATGAAGTTGGAGAACACATAGCATGGGATTTGAGACAATTCCTCCATACAAAATCTCTCCAGTGTCCCAGGCCATCGCTTCCCAGCTCCTCTTCAGCTCACCCCACAGGTTTTCAATGGGGTTCAGGACAGGGGTGTAGGATGGACATTGCCAAACCTTGATTCTGTGGTCACTGAACCATTTTTGTGTAGATTTTAAGGTATTCTTTGGATCAATGTCCTGCTGGAAGATCCAAACACAACCCACTTTTAGAGTTCTGGCAGAGGCTGTGTGTCATAAATCCAGTCAGTTCTGGCATTTAATGCAGGTTTTTAGTTCTAATTTCCTAATAATTAAAAATTATCAGTATTTAATAGTCCCCTTTAGAAGTAAATAAATATAATACAAATACTGTATGGTTAAATACATATCAGAAAATGTGGAGGCATATTTGGTGAAATTATTTGCAACAAATAACTTTTAATACCACTATGTGTGTATTTGCTGCCATCTATAGGTGTAAAGAGAAGAGAAGTAAAGTCCTAAAATCAGTAGTCCTTTATGTTTTGGTTGTGCAAGCAAAGCCAAACTGGTGCTTGCTTGCTGAAGAATATACTGTCAACCATAAAAATGTGCACTGCTGATTAATAGCAAAGATGCTCTATCAATATAATATACTGTATTTGCACAGTCCACCACCACAGATTTTATATACTATCCAGATGGTCAGCTCCAGCGTTATTCCTGTCTTCACTAATTAACATAGCTACAGGAAGTTTTTTGGCTGGTAACTGGAATTCCTGGCACTGCAGTTTATGTATATTCATGAAAAGGTATCCCCAAGGACAGAACCCCCCATTTGTGTACCACTGCTTTGTCCTTAGCCACCCCCACCCTTCATGAATATTCATAAATTCATGAAATTTGAATAATTTATCTTCAATGGTAGGAAGACAACTAGTGGGTGGGTTTATAGGATCTGTGCCAGCACACCACATATTATATGATTTCTGTATATCCAATATATGTTTACGTTTGATTTTTAATGTGTTGCATATCTGATTCAGTACGTTTAGACTTGAGGTTCCATTTCTCCTAGTTGACCTGACAACCAGCTCTATAAAAGGGTGTCTTATGAAATGCTTATTATGGGAGGTTATTTGTCAGTAGAATGTTGATCACAGGAGAGCACCCATGCTGGAAAGTTCACATTCAGATCCAATACTGGCAGAATCTGACGCGGACTACCTCCAGATGCGGTGCAAATCAGATTTGGATGAATCCAGCTCATCTGATTTCTCGTTTTCAGACTTCAATCATCAAAGCATTGGATGGATTTGTCAAGAAATTGGATATATGAAAGGACGGGTATAAACAGGGCCTTACAGTGTAGCTAGGCTTCTATCCTCACTGTAGCAACACCCCAGGGCTAGCGCTTGAGCTCCAACCTAAAGTGAGTCAGGCTGAACCAGCCATCCCAACTATAATTAATACAGTTTAGTACACGCCAGGACTCAAAACCAGAGACCTGGGGATATGGGAACACATTCCCAGGAGAGAGTTTGTCATACTTCAGAGAGCATGAACATCACACTATCCAGGGGAAGCAGGGTGAAGCTTGGGGAGTCTCAGCATGTCCTTTCACATGGCCCCATCTACCCATTTCAACAGACAGCTTTCCATATTCTGTAAGCAGAATTTTCCAGAAGATGTAATTTGTCACTGTAAGAGAGATAGTAGCACTTATGGTATTTTGGGTAATAACTGGCTTCAATTTTACTTCAGATTTTAAGTTTCTTTTAATCCTTATATTCACTTTTTGGGGGCTGTGGACAAGGCGTGGGGGTGCCCCAAGAAGAAAATATGTATTTGAATCCAATCTCCTGCAATAATATATAATAATCATTCCTAATGTAATCACCAGGTATATAATGTTTTATTATAAAATCTGATTCAAAGACAAAAACCTTTACATTCATCGACTTGATTTAAGATTTGATGAGAGTGAAGTTGGTAGTCGAAACACATGGGTTCAACTATTCTGTATGTACCCACCAGAGGGTGATGTTGCCCATTGCTTGCACTGACCTGTCAACCCTTAGAACCGCATTTCCTGTTTCCAAATGTCTCATTTCCTACTGCAAGCTGATACCAGCCACATACCTCATTTCGTCTCAGCTGCATCAATACTGTACAAAAACACTGACAGAATAGAATCAAGAGTCTTATATAATTGTATGCATACACTGCCTGGCCAAAAAAGTTGCACCCGTCATGCATAGTGCCCACTGTACAAGCCTCTGGAGGCAGTGTTATGATCTGGGGTTGCTTCAATTGGTCATGTCTAGGCTCAGCAACGTTATGCAGCAATAAAATTAAGTCAGCTGAGTACCTGAATGTACTGAATGACCAGGTTATCCCATCAATGGGCATATTCTAGGACAGAGGTGGGCAACGAGGGCCGTATCCGTTTCTGGTTTTCATGCCAACTTCTGGCCTTAATTACCTAATTATCCATAATATTTACGCCATCTGACATTTTAGCTACAATTCTTAATAAGCATATGAATGACAGCCGAAGACTTCTTATGTCCCTATGTGAAATATTTTAATGTGATCTAATCTACCAGTGTTGGTGTAAACTGCCAATTAGCTCATTTAGCTGGGGTAATTGGTGGGAACAAAAACCTGCATACACACCAGCCCTCCAGGACTGGAATTGCCCACCCCTGTTCTAAGACAACAATGCCAAAATTCATCAGGCTCAAATTGTGAAAGAGTGGATCAGGGAGCATGAGGAATCATTTTCACACATGAATTGGCCACCAGAGTCCTGACCTTAACCCCATTGAAAGTCTTTGGGATGTGCTGGAGAAGACTTTATGGAGTGGTTCGACTCTCCCCGCCATAAATACAAGATCTCGGCCTAAAATGATTGCAACTCTGGATGGAAAGAAATGTTGTGACATTGCATAAGGTTGTCGAAACAATGCCACGATGATTGTGCGCCTTAATCAAAGCAAAAGACAGTCCAACAAAATATTAGAGTGTGCAACTTTTTTTTTTGGCCAGGCAGTGTATATATATGTACTCAGTCTATTAACTTTGTAGAGAAGTCCAGAAATTTAGCTGTAAAGGTCTATGCCTGGGGTTCCCAACCCGGTCTTGGGGCCCCCCTGTGTATGCTGGTTTTCGTTACAACCACAGTTGCAATCCCAGAATTTTAACAAGCTGTTAATTTTTCTTAATTAGGTGCTTTTCATGTTTAGAGGAATTATTTACCCTCTTAAGCCACATTATATCAGAAATAACTATGCATGACATGTAGAGTAAACTCTCCATGTTCACGTTGTGCTTATTGTGCTATATTGCAACAACTACATAAAAAGAGGTTACAAAATTATGTATTTTAACTGATCAAATTAAAGAGTGAAGTGAATCAATAGGCTCCTAATAAGGTTGTTGAACACGTGTTTAACTCAAAAAATTTTCTTTAAGCTTATTAACACAATGCAGGTTTGGCTCGTTATCATTTGCTTTGTGTTTGAATTCTTCATTATCTACCAAATGGTTAGTTCTAGTGGCCATGTGTCCACACTTTCACCAATTAGGAGCCTTTTGATTCAAATCAGTCTTGAAATGGATCTGTTAAATAATTTTCTTATCTCTTTTAAATAATATAGCACAATAAGCACAATGTGAACATAGGGTGTTTATTGTACATGGCATCCATAGCTATTTCTAGTGGCGGCTCCTGAGCTGAAAATTGGGGTAGCGGAAAACTTCCCTTTAAACTGATTATTGGTCTTAATAATTTTTAAATCCGTTTCCTTGATTAACAATAGGCTACATCAGCGTTTAATTCACCAATTACTCAATGCCGTCAAATGTAGCCGGTTCTCCTCAATTAGGCTATTAGGCAAGTAATAAAATTATTTTAACTTGCGTCGCAAAATTGTGCACATTTTAATCAACATTATAATTGTGGATACATGTGCTCTTCGTTCTCCGCACTCTTAATTCCGAAAATATTAATGGAAATGAAACGATCTTAAAGCTCAGCTTTTGTTAGATTATTTTTTTATTGCAGGTTGTGCTAAATAAAAAAAATAATCTAACAAAAGCTGAGCTTTAAGATCGTTTCATTTCCATTAATATTTTCCATTAATTACCCCAGCTAAATTAGTTAATTGGCTGTTTACACCAACACTGGTAGATTAGATCACATTACAATGTTTCATATAGGGACACAAAGTCTTCGGCTGTCATTCATGCACTTATTAAGAATTGTAGCTAAAATGTCAGCTGGCGTAAATATTAGGGCTAATTAGGTCATTAAGGCCAGAAGTTGGCATGAAACCCAGAAACGGATACGGCCCTCGTTGCCCACCTCTGACATAAGTGGACAAAGTGTTTGTACAGAGCATTACTGTCCATGGCTATTCTGGTTATGTGTTGATGTGGTTGCAATAAATCAACACATAAGAGGAATTGTTTTGGACCAATGAACAGTTTTCAACTCCATATAATCTCACTCTGCATAAATCAGTTGGACTATATTTAAAAACAAAAAACACTGACACTTGAAAGCACTGGCCCCCACTCAGCACCATATGCTCAAGCTTGTGCAGTGACTGTTTTCCGTGGAGGTTTACCGGAAAACATGGGAAAACCAGCACGTCGCTGCCGTGTGCCCCGTCCCCTGGCACTGCCCGTCAGGCGCAGTCACAGTTTTCCTGGAGAATGAGCCTCGCCGCTGGTATCTGTCCGCTGAGATCACTTCAGTGCGAGCGGCCAGCTTCCAGACGGCATCTCGGTTCCAGATGCCGCCTTGCTTTCCGAGTTCCAGGTTCCGCCCCACGCTCCAGTCAGCAACAGCTCGGCTCTAATCTCCGGATCGTCCTGCGTGCCTCTTCCTTTTCCTTCCTTTGTGAAGCTGGCTTCTTTTTCATGCCACAAATGGGACAGAATGTATTAACGTTGGGAAAAAAAATTTCATGCTGTGACATACCATTCCATCAGTTTGAGCTGCAGGTCAAATGTCCACTATGTATACAAGTACACGTTCTATAAACTAGTTTTTGCTTGTAATTCAGTTGAAATCTGCTCTCCTGAGATTATTTACAGTAAATATGACTGTAAATAAAGGATTATCCATTTATTTTTTCTTTTAGGGAATAATATAGTATATATATTGGTCAATCTCAATGTGTTTGGTACAGGTGAAACATGCAGTTCAGCATTTTTTTTCTCTAAATAATAAGCAAAAAAGATAAAATTTCAATTGGATTATGTACATATTATTCTGAAAAAAGGGTGTGTCGACAACCATTTGCTCCATGCTATTGTGTCTAATTGGTAGCTATTAAACAACTTGTTGAGATTCCAGAACAACAAAACAGGTTTTTATGTTGTCAACAACAGTCAACAGGTGATTTCCTGTCATGAGGAAGTGTTATTGGCATCTCATCGCTGAAGGACTGAATGGACTGAAGGACTAGCCGTGATGTAAGCAGTCACTGTAAATTCAAAGCCATCACTGAGACTTCCCCAACTTTCCCATGTTCTGACAGAGTTTATATATCATTACAGTGGAGACTGGGCTACGATACTGTGGATAAAAATGAACTCTGTAATTGTGTGGGAACCAGAGAACTCAAACCAGGGCCACATATCTGGCCAACTGCTTCATCTAGGCACAAAGGAAAAGCAGAACATCTGGGTTCAGGGCTATGTGTATTTGTATATCCTCTATTTATCCACTGGCTTCACAACCTGATCATGAGTTTTAGTTCCAAAAATGTATGTGCTTGGACATATGGAACAGTGGGCTAGGCACATTTTTTTCCATGTGCAGGATTAATAATTTCAGACACAATCTCTTCAAATGTTTCATACTGTATGTGTATTGTATTCATTTTTACAAACTTTCTACTCATTGTTAACTTGGCCAGGGAATTATTGAAATACACTGCCTGGCCAAAAAAAAAGTCGCACACTCTAATATTTCATTGGACCGCCTTTAGCTTTGATTACGGCGCGCATTCGTCGTGGCATTGTTTCGACAACCTTATGCAACGTCACAACATTTATTTCCATCCAGAGTTGCATTAATTTTTGGCTGAGATCTTGTATTGACGACAGGAGAGTCGAACCACTCCGTAAAGTCTTCTCCAGCACATCCCAAAAACTTTCAATGGGGTTAAGGTCAAGACTCTGGTGGCCAATTCATGTGTGAAAATGATTCATCATGCTCCCTGAACCATTCTTTCACAATTTGAACCCGATGAATCTTGGAATTGTCGTCCTGGAATATGCCCATTGATGGAATAAACTGGTCATTCAGTACATTCAGGTATTCAGCTGACTTCATTTTATTGCTGCATAATGTTGCTGAGCCTAGACCTGACCAATTGAAGCAACCCCAGATCATAACACTGCCTCCAGAGGCTTGTACAGTGGGCACTATGCATGACGGGTGCAACAGCGGCTTTTTTTTTGGCCAGGCAGTGTATGTGACGTGAGCTGGTAAAACGGTCCGCAAGTCGCACTTCTGCAATTCACAGTACAGCGCAAAATGGAACCCATTCATTCTGAATGTTCAGTATCATATTCAGTTCTGTATAGTCATTTTACTTTTGGTGAGCATTTGTTTGCCACATTCTGAAGGTATAGGAGGTATGAAAGATTTTCTTGCATCTTACTTTATTGCACAACTTACACAAAAATGGCATTATGAAAAGAAACATAACATGGAACATTCCTTTTTGTTTTTTTATTTTTACAAATTTGGTCATTTAAATATATATTATGTGATTTTTATATTTTGTTGAGTCTGTATGTTCGTGTGTTTCAGAAAGATCCAGACCTCAGCAGTTCCTACTTTTTATTTTCTTAAGTTCTCATTACTTTCAGACATTTTTCCATTGCAATATTTTTTAGGTTTCATGTCTTGTGAATCTAGGGTGTCAGGTATCAGGTTAAAATTATGAATCACATATAGTTTATTTTTCAACAACTTATGAACGTTTTAGCACTTTTGCATTGAAGAATTTATGGGGCGGTTTTATAGGTTACAAGGCTCTGGGATCACCAACCTATTTTTGTTTTACAGGAGTCTCTTTGTGTGAACCAGACGTCGTTCTCACTGGTAGAATGTTCCATTTTCAGAAATATGTGTCATTGTTTGTGTGTGTGTGCGTGTGTATGTGTGTACGTGTGTGTGTGCGTGTGTATGTGTGTAGGTGTGTTTATATGTCTCTGTCTGTCTGTGTGTGAATCACAGACTGGGCCTTCATATGGAGGAGGATGACTAAAATGTTTCATCAGTGTATTCCCCGGTGGATCTACTGGGGTTTGTAGTTGTTACCTGAAGTTTTGTGCTGGTGTTGTGAAAGAAGAGACAAAGGTCAAAGTCTGCTACTGACATTAGCTACAGTCATTTCAAATGGGGTTTCTGAGGGCTTACGCTAATGTTGTATTGTATTTAGGCTGGGGAAATTATATTTAAAAGAAAACTACACCCTAATTTGATGTTATGCTATTTTAGTGAGCTCTTCACAGGTTCCAGCCTCTTTCGTTCAACTGTGCATTTAGGTGATTCTAAAAGCTTTGGCAGACTTCTCTAGTACAGAATTGAGATAGACATATAGATTAGCATGTTGCAATTGGCAAGTCTTGACCATATTGTGAAGTTCCCATTTAAAGATTAAGGGCCTGATTTATTAAGACCTTTAAAAACTTTCAGCAGATAATAACATATAACCAATGACTGGTGCAAAACAAATGCCATAACCAATCACTGGTCAGGTTATTGGTTTTGCATGTGCAAAAATGTTTTGCTCATGCTAAAGGTCATGCAGTGGGTTGAAAAAGTAGTCAGCCCGCTTACACATTTTCATATTTTGTGGTGTACAAACATTTGATAAACAGTGATTTAATCAGGCTTTTTTGCTGGTATTCAACACAAACAACTCTAAAATGTCAATGTGAAAAGTAAAATCTACAATTTGTTCCAAATTATTTACAAATATAAAACAGAAAACAATAACTTCCTTAAGTATTCAGTTCCCTTGATTCATTGTACTTTAACAACCATACTGGCAAAACTGTTCAAAATTGCACATCATAAGTTGGCCAGACGTCATGCTTAGAGTGTAATTAAGAACTTTGAACAATATTTTCTTTTAAAATGTGTGTTAACACTGTCTTTCTTGGTAACAAACCAAGTCCAGGTCCTTCCATACATTTTAATGGCTCTTACTGGGATTTTAGGTACAATGTACTTTACATCTGAGAACTATCTTCTGGAATTTATTCTGTAACAGTGACATACATATAGGTGAGTGGGTCCACATTTTTATGACCAAATTATACAGGTAACAAAATTATGCCGCAGTTTAAGAATGAGTAGAAAGAAAAACCACGAGGGAGGAAAAAAATTACTGACAGGGAAGGACATCTCATATTGACATCAAAAGGCTGTGATGACTTTGGTTGGGCATAAGCATTTATCCAGCCTATGTGACAGCACAAATGATTACTTAACAAGGCAAGTGATTAATTTATTTGATAGGTATGGACCCACAATTCACATGCCCAAGAATTGTATAAGGATAGCGAGGAGGTCCACTTGAGAACAAGACTCCAGGGGCCCTATCTTACACCTGGTGCTAAGTGGCGCTAATCCAAACACAAGTGTCTTTGCTATCTTACACCCGGCGTAGGGTTCATTATAGCCCCTAGCGCTCACGTCGGTTAAGTGAACTGGGCGCGTTGGTCTTAAAATGAGGTGTGGCCAGGATTATTTTTGGCGTATTGCTATCTTGAGCCAGCAGAAAGCGCTTGCAATAAAACCACCACAAACCTTGTCTAAAGTCATGTCGCAGTTGTTTACATGTTATTCTAACGGCACATACAGTAGCCTACTGTGCAAAAGTATTAGGCACATGAAAAAAAAAACTCGTAAAGCAAAGATGCTTTCAAAAATAAATAAATGAAAAGTTCCTAAATATCAAACAATTGACTATAAAGAGCAGTAAACAGTGTGGCAAACTCCGAGCTGGTTGGAGCTGTCACGCAACTGAAAACAATAATCTCAATGTTCACACCACGACAGTTCAGTTTAAATTGCAAATTTATTGCTGTTTTGCGGGGAAGAGAGGCAGAGGTTAGTGGGAGCGTCAGCCAATCCGTAATCCGTGAGAATAGTCGAGGTACGATGCCAGGGTTCGGTACACGTCGTCGGGTTCTCTTACGGTCCAGGGCTGAGGAATGAGGAGGGTTGTCAGACAGGCGAGGGTCGGTAACGGGGCGGGTTCTCATGCAATCCGGGAATCGGGCACACAGCAGACTTCTCCTGACAAAACAAATCAAACACAGCACTTTATTACTTTCTCTCTCCAACAACTCCAATCTCCTCTCTCTCACACTCTCTACTCCACCTGGTTTCGCCTAAGCTACTCCGTCTTCTGGTTGTTTGCCAGCCCTTTTTCTAGGGCACCGCTTAGCCCGGTGATTCGCTACAGCTGACTTGCCCGGCGTTTTCTTCAGGTGTCATGTATTTCCTTGTTGAGGTGGTGACGTCACCGGAATTCCTAATATGGGCATGCCATCTCTCCACATCAGCCTCGTCTATCACCTCTCCGTGGTTCTGTCCCCTCCGGTTGCCACACCCCCCCCCCCCCCCCCCCCCCCCCTCTGTCATGGTTTTGAACTATTTCCCTATGCGGTCGTTTTCCTCGGTGGCCACGCGAGGGCGCTGTCCTTTTGGTAGATGCTTGCTCCGCCCTGCTGAGTTGGCGGAGCTTCTGTTAGCGTTTACACCTGTGCGTGGTCACTGAGAGCTATTTAAGCCTTCCGTTTCCTTCTATCGGGGCTTCTATATTGATTGTTTGTTGTGGTGTATTGTACTGTTTTGTGTGTGGTGTTATTCAGCCCTTTGTATTTTAAGTCAGTATTATTTTGTTCTAGGCTTTTTAAGGAGACCGTTTTGCTCCGTAGTGTTTCATTGGAGTTATGCAGGACTCGCCTATGTGGAAGTAGCTATTAGGACTCGTCCCCCCTGGCTTACCTGCCTATGTGGATGTAGTTATTCGCACTCTTCCCCCCTGGCTCTTTTCGGTCCTCGCTTCCTGGTTGTTTCCTTGTTAGTCCGTTGCCTAGATTTTTGCCTTTCTATGTCTCTTTCTCCTCTGTCTGCTTTCCTCTGTGAAGGCGAGAGGAGTCTCTGTTTGCATGCATCTGTATAGTAGGTTCTTACTAAGAGACAGGGCATTTTTATTGTACTGACTTTAGGGTTTTATTTATTTGGTATGTGCTATTTGTACCTTTCATGCTACTCGCCTATGTTAACATCTCGTTGCTGAGGCAGGGCTTTATTCTTGTCGGCTCTTTGGTTACTTATCTCGTAGAAGTATGGGACCGCAGATCTCTGCTCTATTTCGCCTCTGTTTGGTTTTCTTACTGAGAGACCAGGCGTTTTAGCTTCTACTCATTTCCGTGTTACTGTGAGCCGGTTAGTAGCTTTTGGTACGTATTCCCTGTTTTGTCTCCTTCTCGCGGACTACGCTCCTCTTTGTTGTGAGTCAGGGTTTTTGTTTAAATTGAGAGGCTGTCGTGCTATTTTTGCGTTGGTCTTTGTTGCAGCTGTCCTCCGTCCTTTTTACCTACGGGACGATTTTGTTCGGAACTATTGTTCTGTTCGTTTTCCGGGTATGTTTCTCCTTGTGTGGAGTTTGGGCGAGGTTGTGGACCTGTTTGTGTGTGACTGCGCGTAGCATGGGAACATTAGCTCTCTGTTCCTTCGCTTCGTTACATATTCTTTTACTGAGAGGCTAGGGCGGTTGTTTTATATTAAGCTTGCGTTAGTCTATATGGATAGTAAAGTTATGGGACGACGGTGCTCCATCGGCTCACCTGTAAAATGTTTCTCTCTCCTGGGAGATCGGGTGTTTACCCCTTTGTTTTCTGCATTTGACTGCGAGCCTATTAATCTCGCCAACGTTAAATCTCTGTTCCTGTTCGCCTCATTATATTCCTCATCATAGAGAGGCAGGGCGTGTATTTTCAATTAATCTCGCTTTAGTCTAGCCGGTAAATGTCCGGTACTGCCTGTCCTGTTCGTTCCTTTCGGTGCCTTTCTCCTTGCATGGAGTTTTTGACGATTTTGTTCGGAACTGCTGTTCTGTTTCGTCTTTTGGCGCATGTCTTCCTATAGGGAAGATTGGGCGATGTTGTGGACACGTTTGTGTGTGACCGCGGGAACGTTTGATCTGTTCCTTTCGCCTCCACTATTACTATCGTATTATTTTGCAGTGTTTGTTAACTGTGTTTTATGTTTGTCTTTGCGCTACGCGCCCGTTCTTGTGTGTCTCATTCCCGAGTCAGGGCGCGTATTGTTTCTAACTGTTCAGAATCCTGTCCTTGCGCTCTACTTGGCGTGTGACAGTGAGCCGGTTAGTAGCATTTGTAGTGGTGTTCGTTGTTCGTTGTTCGTTGTCTTGTCTCCTCCCTTATCTGCGGGGTATCCCGCCTTAGTGGCCTTAGGGCTTAATGAATCCCCTTGCTGCGTTTGGCTCCTCCCACCTCACACGTCACGCCCCATTACACCCTCAGCTCCGACAGGGAGGGCGGGCGGCCCAGGAACCCAGGGCGTCTCTCCGCGACAGTGCGTCCGCATTCCCATGCGCAGCTCCGGTCCTGTGGACGACGTCAAAGGCATAAGGTTGTAATGAGAGGAACCAGCGGGTGACCTTTGCATTATTATCTTTGTTCCTGGACATCCACACTAGGGGCACATGGTCCGTTACCAGGGTGAAGTGCCGTCCCAATAAGTAATACTTCAGGCCCTCTAGGGCCCACTTGATAGCCAAGCATTCCTTCTCTACCGTGGAGTATTTCTTTTCTCTGGGTAATAACTTGCGACTTAAGTAGGTGATCGGATGTTCTTCACCTTCGTGTAGCTGGGATAGGACGGCACCCACCCCGGTTTCCGATGCATCTGTCTGTACCACTAGAGGTTGGGAGAAGTCGGGGGTCACCAATACTGGTTTTGAACACAGGGCTTCTTTGATGGCTCTGAAGGCTGTCTCTGCCTCGGTCGTCCACAGGACCCGGTCTGGCAGCCGGCTTCGGGTCAGGTCCGTGAGAGGTGCTGCTAGGGAGGAGAAATGGGGGACAAAACGTCTGTAATAGCTGGCGAGCCCAATGAACACTTGGACCTGCTTCTTGGTGCGGGGGCGGGGCCATCTGTGGTTTGACGCAGCCGCGCCCGATCGTATACCCCAGGTAGTCTGCATCTCGAAGGCCGAGGTGACACTTCTTTGGGTTGGCTGTTAGTCCCGCCCCCCATAGGGCGTGAAGCACAGCGTCGATTTGTCGTAGGTGTGTCCCCCAATCCTCCCTGTGTATTACGATGTCATCCAGATAGGCCGCGGCGTATACACGGTGGGGTCGTAGGACCCGGTCCATTAGTCTCTGGAAGGTGGGTGGGGCCCCGTGGAGCCCAAATGGCAGCATCTTATATTGGAAAAGACTGTCCGACGTAACGAACGCAGTCTTCTCCCTGGCCTTGGGCGCCAGAGGTACCTGCCAGTACCCCTTTGTCAGGTCCAGCGTGGTGATAAACCGGGCTCTTCCCAGGCGTTCGATGAGTTCGTCGATTCTAGGCATAGGATAGGCATCAAATTTGGAAATGGCATTTAACTGTCTAAAATCGTTACAGAAACGAATCGACCCATCCGGTTTCGGTACCAGCACAATCGGACTACACCATTCACTATTTGACTCCTCAATGATTCCGGCCCTTAGCATGGCTTGTACCTCGGCTGCAATGGCTTCTCTTCTGGCTTCTGGGATCCTGTAGGGCCTCAGTTTTACCCGTTTACCTGGCTCTGTGACGATCTGGTGCTGGATTAGGTCGGTGTGTCCTGCCTCTGTAGAAAATACATCTCTGTTCCGATTGACAAGGTCCTGGAGGTCCTGTCGCTGACTCGGGGTCAGTTGCTCTCCCATCTGGACTTTGACTGGTTCTGTTTTCACAGCAACCTGAGGGGAGTTGATAGAAAACAGGGCCTCACGGGCCACCCATTTCTTTAGTCGGTTCACATGGTACACTTTAGTGGGGGGTCGTCGTCCAGGCTGTCGTACTCGGTAGTTGACTGGCCCCACCTTTTCGATGACCTCGTAGGGCCCGTTCCATTTAGCTAAGAACTTACACTCGGAGGTGGGAACTAAGACCAGTACTTTTTCTCCTGGGGCGAACTCCCTGGGTTGGGCCCCTCGGTTGTAGACCCGCGCCTGTGCCGCTTGGGCCTCCGCCATGTATTCTCTTACCATAGGCCAGATCGTCGCCATCCGTTCTTTTACCTCTTCCACATGTTCCACCATGGTTCGATGGGGAGACGGCTGCTGTTCCCAGGCCTCTTTGGCCAGGTCCAACATTCCTTGGGGTCGTCTCCCGTCCAGCAGCTCAAAAGGTGAAAACCCGGTGGATGCCTGGGGTACCTCGCGAATAGCAAAGAGTACGAACGGCAGCAGCTGGTCCCAGTTTCTCCCATCGGCCTCCATCGTCTTTTTGAGCATCTTTTTGAGGGTTTGGTTAAACCTCTCGACCAGCCCATCCGTCTGAGGGTGATAAACAGAAGTGCGTAACTGGGTTACCATCATTTGTTGGCACAGGTCCCTCATGATTCGTGACATGAAGGGGGTGCCCTGGTCTGTCAGAATTTCCTCCGGCAGCCCGACCCGGGAGAAGAGTAGCATCAGTTCCCTCGCAATCCCCTTGGTGGCCATGGTTCTCAGTGGGATTGCCTCCGGGTACCTGGTGGCATAGTCTACCACGACCAGGATGTACTGGTGCCCTCGGCTGCTCCGGGGTAGAGGACCCACCAGGTCCATGCCGATCCTACTGAAAGGTACAGAAATAATAGGCAGAGGGATGAGGGGGCTCCTCACTTGAGGTCGAGGCGCCACCTGCTGGCAGTCAGGGCAGCTGCGGCAGTAGTCTTCTACTGCCTTTTTGATCCCTGGCCAGTAGAACCGCGCCTTAATCCTCTCCAGGGTCTTCTCCATCCCTAGGTGGGCCCGCAGCAGATGTGTGTGAGCGAGCTGTAAGACCGAGGGAATAAAGGGACAAGGCACCAACAACAGTTCCTGCTGCACCACCGCCTTCATTACCACTTGATATAACAGGTTGTTTTTAATGGCAAAGTGAGGACATGTAATTTGTCTTACCCTGTCTAATAATTTTCCATCCACCACTGACACCTGCTGGAGCGAGCTGGTGAGGTTGGCGTCCTCCAGCTGTGCTGTCCCAAATCTCCTGGTGAGAGGGGCTGGTAGTGGCTGGTCGTCTGGGTTTTGGGGGAACAGATCGGCCACGTCCTCGTCCCCCTCTACTGGAGGGCTTTCCTCTTCCTCCCTCGCCGTCTCCCAAGCGGCCTCTTCAGCTGCTCTTGCTGTCTCGCTGGCCACTCCCTCTGAGAGCGGCTCTGTGGAGGCCTCTGGATTTACCTCCTGGAACCCGCACAGCTGGCTTTTGAGGGGGCTTTTTGTGTTTTTTGGTCCTTCCACTCCCCGCTAGACCATGCCATAGGCCTGGGAAGACGTCGGCATCCCTGCCGATGAGTACTTGAACGGGGAGGTCTGTGACGATCGCCGCGGGCCCGCTGTACCGCCCTCTGGTGGTTTGGAGGTCCAAAAAAGTGGTGGGGTATTCCCGGGTCTCCTCGTGTATACATGTGACCGCGACCTTCTCTGTTGGATGGGGATGTCTGGCGAAATCGGAACGGACCAGGATCACCGTGCTTCCGGAGTCCAGGAGAGCCGTTGCGTCCTGTCCGTTGGCTTTCACAGGCGTGAGAGGAGAACCGCTGCTCTCCTGGGCCCAGCAGGCCATCATTAACTGTCGGTCGTCACGAGGGGCCGGCGCCTGGGTGGTTCGGCCGGGGTTTCTACTGCGGGGCCTCGAGCGTAGTCGTCCGTCGTCGGGTTCTCTTACGGTCCAGGGCTGAGGAAGGAGGAGGGTTGTCAGACAGGCGAGGGTCGGTAACGGGGCGGGTTCTCATGCAATCCGGGAATCGGGCACACAGCAGACTTCTCCTGACAAAACAAATCAAACACAGCACTTTATTACTTTCTCTCCCCAACAACTCCAATCTCCTCTCTCTCACACTCTCTACTCCACCTGGTTTCACCTAAGCTACTCCGTCTTCTGGTTGTTTGCCAGCCCTTTTTCTAGGGCACCGCTTAGCCCGGTGATTCGCTACAGCTGACTTGCCCGGCGTTTTCTTCAGGTGTCGTGTATTTCCTTGTTGAGGTGGTGATGTCACCGGAATTCCTAATATGGGCATACCATCTCTCCACATCAGCCTGACATATATTCCGTCTATCACCTCTCCATGGTTCTGTCCCCTCC
Source organism: Synaphobranchus kaupii (assembly GCA_029718625.1). Taxonomy (NCBI): domain Eukaryota; kingdom Metazoa; phylum Chordata; class Actinopteri; order Anguilliformes; family Synaphobranchidae; genus Synaphobranchus; species Synaphobranchus kaupii. The sequence continues at coordinate 23,448,203 of CM056383.1, forward strand.
GGTTGCCACAACAGTAAAAAACTAAGTCAAATCAATATTTGGTGTGACCACCCTGTGCCTTTAAAACTGCATCAATTCTCTTCGGTACACTGTCGTGCAGTTTTAAAAGAAAATCAGCTGGTAGGTTGTTCCAAGCATCTTGGAGAACTTGCCACAGTTCTTCTGCAGACTTTGGCCGCGATCACACCGGACGCGCTTTGTAGGCTTGAAAACGCGAGGAGCACTACCTGTCTTGATTTTACGAAAGCCTACTCTGAAAAAGCAGTTGGAGGCGTCTTTTTTGCTGTTGCTAGGCAACCGAACTCCGTTCCTGTCAATCACTTAGCTGACGTTGTTAACGGTGTTAGCGAACTAAATTTACCCGAAAGTTTGCTTCGTTATTTGTCTTTAAAAAGCCGCGAATAAGCGGAGTGCCTTGGATCGCTTATTTTTATCATGGTATTCACGATTATTGAAATCATATAACTCCTGGTAGGCTGAAATGGCAACTAACGTTACCATTTTTTTCCTCAATCGTCTTCGTTTACACGGAACCGACAGGGAGAATCAAGGTCCGCCTCTACTTTCGTGCGATTGGACAGAGGAAAAAAGAATGACAGTGTCGTGCCGCGCATTTTTCCTCAGAGCGCTTCAAGTTGAGATATTTTCAACCCTGTGCGCACCGAGCATTTTTCGAAAAACAGCGAGGCGCCTGGAGCGGATAAACGCAAGGCGCCCGGGGCGCAAAAGCAGCGTGGAAAACGCTTCAAACTCATTGAAAACAATTCGAAAAAGGCGCCCCCAGCTGTTAAAGCGGATCCGGTGTGATCGCGGCCTTTGGCTGTCTCGCTTGCTTCTGTCTGTCTAGGTAATCCCAGACAGCCTCGATGATGTTGAGATCAGGGCTCTGTGGTGGCCATACCATCTGTTGCAGAACTCCTTGTTCTTCTTTTCGCTGAAGATAGTTCAAGGAATTTTTTGGAAAATGAATATTTGGAAATCTAAAATCTGCTCCTTTTACACTGATGCAGAAGAGTAAAAAAATAAACATCTAAGAAAAAATGGACACAAAAAATCTTGGGTGCCCAAGACTTTTGCACAGTACTGTATAAGTGCGTCTACATAGGCGTGTGCAGTGTGCACAATGCGCGTATACACTCCATGCACAAGCATGACTAAATTAGAAAGGTTACAATGTGAAATATTATTGTGTCAGCTATATCAAAAAATGCATAATAATAAAAGGGTCCATAGGTCAAAGACCACATACAGTTGAAGTCGGAAGTTTACATACACTTAGGTTGAAGTCATTAAAACTAATTTTTAACCACTCCACAAATCTAATGTGAGCAAACTATAGTGTTGGCAAGTCAGTTAGGACATCTACTTTGTGCATGACACACATAATTTTTCCAACAATTGTTTACAGACAGATTATTTCACTTTTAATTCAGTATATCACAATTCCAGTGGGTCAGAAGTTTAAATACACTAAGTTGACTGTGCCTTTAAACAGCTTGGAAAATTCCAGAAAATTATGTCATGGCTTTACAAACTTCTGATAGGCTAATTTACATTATTTGAGTCAAATGGAGGTGTACCTGTGGATGTATTTTAAGGCCTATCTTCAAACTCATTGCTTCTTTGCTTGACATCATGGGAAAATCAAAGGAAATCAGCCAAGACATCAGAAAGAAAATTGTGGACCTCCACAAGTCTGGTTCATCCTTGGAAGCAATTCCAAAACGCCTGAAGGTACCACGTTCGTCTGTACAAACAATAGTACGCAAGCATAAACACCATGGGACCACCCGGCCATCATACCGCTCAGGAAGGAGACGCGTTCTGTTTCAATCAATCTCAATCAAAGTGCAAATCAATCCCAGAACAACAGCAAAGGACCTTGTGAAAATGCTGGAGGGAACAGGTACAAAACTATCTATATCCACAGTAAAAAAAAGTCCTATATCAACATAACCTGAAAGGCTGCTCAGCAAGGAAGAAGCCACTACTCCAAAACTGCCATAAAAAAAATCCAGACTACAGTTTGCAACTGCACATGGGGACAAAGATCTTACTTTTTAGAGAAATGTTCTCTTGTCTGATGAAACAAAAATTTAACTGTTTGGCCATAATGACCATCGTTATGTTGCAGGAGGGACTGGTACACTTCATAAAATAGATGGCATCATGAGGAAGGAAAATTATGTGGATATATTGAAGCAACATCTCAAGACATCAGCCAGGAAGTTAAAGCTTGGTCGCAAATGGCTCTTCCAAATGGACCCAAAGCATACTTCCAATGTTGTGGCAAAATGGCTTAAGGACAACAAAGTCAAGGTATTGGAGTGGCCATCACAAAGTCCTAACCTCAATCCAATCGAAAATTTGTGGGCAGAACTGAAAAAGCGTGTGCGAGCAAGGAGGCCTAGAAACCTGACTCAGTTACACCAGTTCTGTCAGGAGGAATGGGCCAAAATTCCAGCGACTTATTGTGAGAAGCTTGTGGAAGGCTACCCGGAACGTTTGACCCAAGTTAAACAATTTAAAGGCAATGCTACCAAATACTAACAGAGTATATGTAAACTTCTGACCCACTGGGAATGTGATGAAAGAAATAAAAGTTGAAATAAATAATTCTCTCTACTATTATTCTGACATTTCACATTCTTAAAATAAAGTTGCAATCCTAACTGACCTAAGACAGGGAATGTTTACTAGGATTAAATGTCAGGAATTGTGAAAAACTGAGTTTAAATGGATTTGGCTAAAGTGTATGTAAACTTTAGACTTCAACTGTACCTGTCCCTCAGTGAAGGGGAATGCCACATTAAATTGATTTCAGTCCACTCCATCAACATCTAGGCGAAAAAGGTACGTGTAATGTTACACATGTAGACTATTCGCAATTATCCTGGATCAAGCTATGACAGCCTATATTTGCCAATAGTTCCTGTAATCTTCCGGGGGAGACAATCTTCTATTTCGGGACAATGACTATCCATTAAAAACTTTGCTGATAACACCTATATAAAGCCTAGTGCATGAATTGTCATTTACATATAATGCGTGAATTGTCATTCAATGGAAAACTCACGCTCTGCAATAGATGGACATTTGTAGTGCTTCAAATGTCATTACAATGAAAATGCACTTCAGATGTCATTACAATAGCCAACAGATCTCTTCTTCTAGGCCTACAGCCTGTAAGTAAATAGAATGGTTTTGACTGAAAAAAGTTCAAAACCTTGTCCAGTGAATGTTGCATTTATTGTTTTTTAAATAGCCTAGTTTAAAGTCCCCAGGATCCGTTGTGCATAAGGTTTTTTTGATAGCCTACGCTTCAAATTTTAAATTTCACCATTTTAACTGAATTTTGACCTTATTCTTCATCCTTCATATTTTTTTAATTACAGTGAACAGGTTTCCATAGGCCTACTCTCAGCTTATTAAAACCCCGCTGATTTCACCTATTCGTTAACTGAGCAAAACAAATTTAAAGAGAAACAAATATGCAGCACATTACACAATTAATTCACTATCATTTTAATGCCATTCTCTGCATGTGTGCTTTAAGTTCATGCACGAGCAAGTCCATTTCTCCTGCTGCAAATTGCACTTTTCACGGTGTTCCCGGGAAAGTGGGCTTGTTTTTAAAGCAATAAAGGGATAGTTCACCCATTTTTAAAAATTTTATATTGTTTTACTTACCCCTGAAATAGTATGTAAGGCTGTAGTGATTCTGTCCTGGTCTCACTGTTGTAGCTGAAATTAGCTAAACCTGAATTGGAACAATGCTAACAATTAGCATCTTGCCATTGGACTTAATTTCCCCCCTGCAAAATTTTGTTTAAATAACCATGACCGGATTGATTCTGCGTGCGATCTTAAAGGGACGCGGCGTGAGTTTACGGCACTCCACCCGTAACGGAAGGTCCAGAGTAGAGAGCCAAACCCGGTAGGAAGGAGCCGGACGATGGTGTTTGTTGGATGAAACCCTTTGTCTTGCCGTGGCGCGCAAAAGCGAAGCACGAATGCGCCTCCAAACCGCACGGGACCTCCAAACGAAAGAGCCTGCGGACGGGACCTCTAAATTTCTCCGGTCAGCTCAGGGAACAGAGGAGGTTGGCACCCTAGCTGAGCTTTGAAAGGAGAGAGACCTTTGGAAGCATTGCACAGTGTGTTTTGCGCATACTCCGCCCAGGTGAGGTGGCAACTCCAAGAGGTAGGCTTGGAGGCGGTGACACATCGGAGAGTGTTCTCCAACGTCTGGTTGGTACGCTCCATCTGGCCGTTAGTCTCTAGATGAAAACCAGAGGCTAAAATAACGGTTGCCCCTAGCTGGGCGAATTAAGCGGCAAATTGCGGACCCCGATGCAACACCACATCCTGCGGTAGGCCATGCACCTTAAAGACGTGGTCTACCACCAGCTGAGCGGTCTCGTGGGCTGAGGGTAGTTTAGGGAGAGCGATGAAGTGTGCCGCCTTGGAGAACCTGTCCACAATAACAAGAATACCTGTGTTGCCCTGGGACGCAGGCAAACTGGTGATAAAATCTAAAGCAATGTGGCTCCAAGGACAGCTGGGAATGGGTAACGGGCATAAAAGACCTGAGGGTGGGAGTTGTGAACCCTTGTTGTTGGCACAGACTAAACAGGCCGAGACAAACTCTTACACATCTCGCTCCATGCTGGGCCACCAAAAGCGCCAAAACAGGTAGTCTCTAGTCCGATGGATGCCTGAAGGGGCCACCAGCTGGGACGAATGGCCCCATTGGAGCACCCGGGACCTCATCCGCAGGGGGACGAAGAGACAGTGGGAAGGACCCCCACCAGGGCCCGGATCCATATGCAAAGCCCTCTGGACGGCCACCTCGAACTCCCACATAACTGGGGCCAAGATGTGAGCAGCGGGCACTATGGGTTCCGGGGCCGGGTCCCTGTCAGCGAGGTCGTAGATGCGAGAGAGTGCGTCTGGTTTAATATTCTTAGACCCAGGTCGATAGGCACTGTTTTTTACCCGGTTACATTTTTTACAGACCTAACGGGCTTGCCGGGAGTCATGCCTCTTAGCTTGCTGAACATATTCTAAATTCTTATGGTCAGTCCACACAGTAAATGGGTGCTTGGCACCCTCTAACCAATGACACCACTCCTGTAATGCAAACTTAACTGCCAGCAGCTCCCGGTCCCCTACATCAAAATTTCTCTCGGCAGGTGTTAAGGCACGAGAGAAAAACTCACACGGGTGCATCTTGCGGTCCAGCGGAGAATGCTGAGATAAAATAGCCCCTACCCCTAACTCCAAGGCATCCACCTCTACCACAAAGGGGAGGGAGGGATTGGGAGTAATGAGAATAGGTTCGGAGCTAAACCTTCTTTTTAGCTCCGTGAAGGCCGCCTCAGCCCTCGAGTTCCACCGAAATCGAGAAGGTGAAGTTTTTTTTGTGAGAGCTGTAATGGGAGCAGCTACTGCGCTGAAATTCCGAATGAATCGCCGGTAAAAATTTGCAAAGCCCAGAAAGGGCTACACCTGTTATACTGAAAGCGGAGTAGGCCAGTTCTTAACAGCGGAAACCTTCTCGGGATCCATATGGACCCTCCCCTCAGCTACAATAAATCCCAGGAAAGAGACAGAGTTGGCATGAAACAAGCATTTCTCTGCCTTTACAAATAACTGGGCCTCCAAAAGGCTCTTTAAAACCTGTCTGACATGGCTGATATGCTCTGAAAAATTAGCAGAGAAAATCAAGATATAGTCCAAATAAACTGATACAAATCTGAGCACATCTCTCTGAGCACATCGTTAACTAGCGCCTGAAAAACAAAGGGGGCGCCAGTGAGCCAGAACGGTATGACCCATTACTCATAGTGTCTGCTTTGAGTATTAAATGCCGTCTTCCACTCGTCCCCCTCACGCATGCCCACCATGTTGTAGGCATTCCGGAGGTCGAGTTTGGTAAAAACCGACGCCCCCTGGAGACGCTCAAATGCAGAGTTCATGAGCGGAAGAGGATAACGTTTTTTTATGGTGATGTCGTTAAAACCACGATAATCGATACACGGCCTCAGACTCCCATCCTTCTTTTTAACAAAAAAGAAACCGGCCCCTGCCGGCGATGTAGAGGGTCTAATAAATCCACTGGCTAGGGCCTCCTCGATGTAATCCCTCATAGCTGCACACTCAGGGGCAGACAAGGAATAAAGGGAGGCCCTAGGAGGAACCGTGCCCGGGTAAAAATCGATAGCGCAGTCATAGGGTCTGTGGGGTGGTAATGTGGTGGCGCACTGTTTACTAAAAACCTCGGCGAGATCTGTGTACTCGGCCGGTACATTAGAAGGTAAGGGAAATTTGAGCGCCCCTCTTACTCTAGTATTCTCCAAACCAGGAGGAGAATCAGGTAACGGTTCCCATCTGATCTACGAATCAGAAAGCTCCTCCAGCGAGCCCTCATCCCAGAGGGAGTTACCGTCAGCTAGAGAGTCCCAAGCTAAACTCTCCTCCCTATCCTCAGAGAGAGGAAAGGAGCCGTCCTGATCAGAGAGCGAATCAGCCTGCTCCAGGTCACTGTCGGAAGAGAGCTCGGACTGGTAACCACACCCACCCGAGGTGAAGGATACCGGTGACTGACAATGAGACCTGCACTGGGACCCCCATCGGAGGATGACAGTCTCCATGCCAAAAAAAATGAGGGCTGTGCTGAACCAGCCACAAGTGTCCTAGTACAAGGGGATAAGCTGGGGAGTTGACTAAAAAGAACTGAATACATTCAAAATGGGACTCGTGGGAAGCATGTTTAAAGAACCCGTAATCTCATTAATGGTCCCGGTACTCAAAGGGCAGTCGGCGAGAGCCGTCACCAACCGGGGCCGAGTGAGGCGGTGTATGGGAATTCTTTGTTCCCTAGCCCATTTTGCATCTATAAAACACTCGACTGCTCCGGAATCGATGGAAGCGTCAACATCAGTCGAACGCTTATTCCAGAGCAGCCGAACCTGCAATAACGTCCGAAAGGGGGTAACATTATGTCTCGCTAAGGTCCCCAGTTCCCCTAGCGAGACCCCTCATTTCCCCCCAACTTAGGGCAGTGATCCTTTAAATGCCCTGTGCGCCGGCAGTAACGACACCACCCCTCCCGCGGCTTGGTTGTTTGGGCTCGCACAGAGAAGTGCCGTCCACCTGGAAGGGCTCCTCCCTGTTAGAGGAGAATTGGGTAGAAGAGGGGAGTGAGGACACTATCGAATGAGAAGGGAGATAGCGAGTCGACCAGTCTCTCCTGTCAACTCTCTCTCTCGCTGCCGCTCCCGGACACGGTTATCGATGCGGATAGCTGTGGTTACCAGGACATCAAATGTAGCAGGTGGTTTGAGCACTGCCAGGGTTTTCTTAATGGGGTTTAATAGCGTGCTAGTGAATAGCGAGATCAAGGGACCCTCAGACCACCCTGTCTCTCCTGCCAGTGCTCAAAACGCGATCGAAAAGCCTGCTACAGAGTCGCTGCCCTGGTGGAGATGGGTTAGTCGCATGGCGGCCTCCTGACCGGAGACGTCATGGTCGAAGACTATTGCTTGTGCAACTGGGGATGTAGAGGCGACCGTCAGTTGGCGGACGCTATCCGCCAGCTCACTGAAACCGCCAGCTATCCACCAGCAACCTTCCTGTACCTGCAGCTGAATAACCAGTTGGGTCTGCTGCTCCAACATGGCCTGCTGCTGTGTCTGAAGAGCCCTAATACCCTCGGCCAGAGCCGAGTGTTGTGTGGCCGTGGCCTGATCTCCCTTTAATGAAGTCACTGGACCTTCCATGATGGCTTATGTGTACTGTCAGGGGGGTCGGGATGGAGGACCAGACACGACTGAAAGGGATTCAGAAAGTTATCCACGAACCGTGGACAACTAATAGAGGAAAGGAGAAAAGAAACGCCCATCTAAAACCCAAAAGAAAAAAAATGACCCAAATAAGACTCACAGACTAGAATCGAGGAATAAAACAGAGAGGGCCGTAGTCCCGGCGTAAGCCAAAATAATAACAACCCAATAGATTTGGGCGAAGCTCGCAGGTTCGAGCAGAGAAAAGAAACAGAACAGAATAGCCTCTATCTCAGAAACGATCAGAGTTAAAATAAAAGGCAAATGGAAATGAGGTGAAGCTGAGGTTACTGTCTAGTAGCAAGATGGAGAAAATAAAACCCAGGCAGGAAAATAAAGAGTAAGGAGAACAAAACCCAAAGAATTAAATACTCTAAACTCTACAGGCAAGTCCCACGTGTTCTTTTGAAGCTCAAAAGTACAAGTGGTCGCCTGAAATTCCTATACCGCGTTACCTGGCTAGAGTGGCAAGAATGATACATAAGCGCCGGAAGAAGGAAGCAGCGTGCTTATAAAGCCAACAGGAAACCCGGAACAGGTGCATCAGGTAATCACCTGGCACGGCTTACGGAAAAGTAAACCTGGAGCCCTCTCGCAACCCAGAGGAGCCACGTCCGCAGATATGAAAGGAAGGCTGCCAAACCGTGACACCCTAATGTTAAAGATTATTATTGTGTATTTCAAAAAGCATCATAATGGTTAGTCCAAATTATACTGACAAACTATTGATCCATATAGCCTATTCCTTGCTTGCACTATACTTGCACAAGCATGTCAGTTTCGCCTTTTTTTTAAAGAAAATGGGATATGACATTTTGATTGGTTTATTACATGTTACGCCCAAGACACACCTATAATTAATAAAGAGACTAAGTTCAGCCCATTTGGACCTTGTACCGTACTTAGCGCTCAAATAATACGCCGTCTAACTAGCAAAAGTGGACTTGGACACGCCCTAAATGCACTTGAACCATGTGTCTAGACCAAGTGCTAAGATCGTCAAGAAACCTCTGGGGCTCTAAGTTTTTTTCCGTGTTTTCTTATGTTATGTATTCGGCATGCAAAGAGAACAGGCTTCAGAGAACCCCCAATTGAAATGTAGTCTTTTGTTTGTGAGTGTGTAACCTCCTCGTTCTTCTCATTCCACAAGGATGAGGCTTCTTTAAAATGCTGTAAACAGACAATGTGGTTCCCTCTCTTCCCCCGTCCCTTTTCCATTGGTTCTAACTCCACATGCAGGAAATGGATTGCACACAGAGAGGAATTCCAGTGGTTAAGTAGCCTATGTTTTTTTTCTTTTCTTTTTCAACTTTCACATAAGTACACAGAGACTAAGACTAAGGAGTTTTGTTTACATGCTTCATTGCTAGCTCAGAAGCAGAGTCACATCTTCTTTTGCCACATCTGTAAGCTGAATTAAGCATTTAGTCTGGCGGCATGGGGGCCATACAGTGCAGAGGGGACTCAGTATGGGAACAGTATGGAAACTGAAGGATGCCAGGAGGGAATGCCATGTGAGAGGTATGTTTACACAAGATATAGTAGATATACGGCAGGGAGATATACGAGAGGAGCCTGTCAAGCACAACGCCGGAAGTAAGGGGCCGGCTAAGGTCACACAGTCAGAAGGGGGGAGGTCTTTATCTGTGTGGGACATAGCTTGAAGTGAGGGAGTCTTGTACAGAGACCTCCTCCCTGTCTCAGACCTTCATAGTCACAAGCCTGTGTTTACACAACTTTTGACAAAGTCCTCGGCTGAAAGGCATTAGCACTGACACTTTATTTATTTTTCAGTGAAAAAAAGTCATGATTTAAAAGGCTTCAGTTTTTGCTGTAGTGAACAACGGTGATGTCATTGACCATCTTTCCAAGTCTATCACTGGAAGGAAACCATTTTATGCCTCTCTCAGGGTCAAACAACGTGCCCCTTCCCACATTTTCAGAGCCAGAAAATGGAACAGAAAGTCTAGGTATAAAATAAATAAATATAAACATATTTGATGTGTGGTTTTAAAGGCATTCTGAACTTTGTTATTACATTATATTGTATAGCTACCTGGCCCCTATATGAGTCGTAATATTCACGCTCATCTTCACGTTTGACTTGCTCCAGTGGTCACCAACTGGCCAACGGAGAATGATGCTTTTTCTCTCAATCCCATTGAATGGCGAAACAGGTCTCAAAAGCACACTTTTAGCACATAAACAAATGCAAACAAAGCAAATTATGCCGATATATAAAAATCGAGGGGGGGGGGGGGGGGGGGGGGGGTTGGGGAGAGGAGGGGGCATGGCTGCTGGTCAGCGGACCCAAGGTCTTTCTCGGATTCCGGGGAGTGACGTTGGAAATTACATCACACAGCTCACCCAGGGTCCTTCTCAGCCGCCCAGAGATGTTCCTAAGGGGTAGTGGTGTGTCGTTCGTGAATGATTTGTTCCTTTTGAACGAATCTGTTTGCTGAACGAAAGGAACTGACTCACCACTGTGTCCGGATTCGTTCCTTTGGTTCCTCTCTCAATTGTGAGCTTCCCATTCGCTGAAGTTGCAGCTACTCCTATTTAACAAGCCATTAGCCAATGGCAGCATTGATCCGCTTGAGCGGGGCATGTTCTCCGAGCCCCTCTCATCTGTGTGTGACGAGAGCAGTGGAAAGTTACGTGAACGCGAGGATCGAAATTGTTAAGGAACCACAGATGCTGTTGTGACATTCACTGGGTCCGGATTCTCCCGAGTTTGGCACAATAATACGCAGTCGCTACAGCTCCGCACATCCTTTGCCTAATCTTCGTATTGCACTGAACACTTGCCTAAATATAATTAAAAGCATCTAGCTTTGTAAGCACCCAGCTACATCTGAGAAATGCTCTAGCTCTTCGGAAATATATAATTTAAGTAGGCTACACTACATTTAGAGAACATAATATATATATATAACATGATATAGCCTAACATCTAGAAGATAGTCTGCACATTTATAAGAAATTGTCCCACACTGATAAATATTAGGCTATGTTCCTTTTTAATAAAATAAAATAGCCTATAGATTAAAACCTTTAGTAGTTAACTGGCGATTTAGTAATTTGCACCAGGCCACCTATTAACGAACTTGCCTAAATTGCATGAAAACGAACCCGATGTATTTATTTAAAAATGTAGGCTAAATATTTCAAAAAGATCTGTGAATAACATAGTAACAGTGGATACTAGGCTATTGTAAGAATTCACCTACAAAGGGCAGTAGTAGGTGATTAATTTCTGAGCAGTTTTTCAATTTCAAGTTGGTTTCTGCCTTTAGTCCGGGGAGTCCCCTCACTGCATGTGAATGAGAGGAATCAGTGAACGAGAATGAGAGTCATTGATCAAGAATGAGAGCAGTGAACGAGAGTCTGAACTAGATCAGTGAACGAATCCGGGAGGAACGAATCCTTTTAGTGAACAGAGTCAAAGGAACCGGGTCCCTGAAAGGAACCGTAATGCCCACCACTGCTGAGGGGGGGATAGGGAAGATTCGGGAGAGTAGGGGGAAGACTTGGGGGTCCATCACAGTTACACTATTGATGTCATGTTGTTTGTACAATGCCCCATTTAAAGAAAGACCTCTCACTCTCAATATGAGAGAGTAGTGAAAAAAGAGAGGTGGAAATGAAACGGTAAGCAGGAACTGCCTCAGCGAGAGCAGAACAGGAGAACAGAAACGAGAGACGGAGAATGCAAAAGTGAAACAAAATCCTAAAAGAACACTAATACATTAAAAGGCCAGTCCCGCGATATTCCAAAGCAAGGCGATGGGGCAAAGTGGTCACCTTTAACCCCTTTGCGTAGAAGGTGACGCCAGCTGAACCTTTTTGCTCAACTGAGACATTCGTTGCTACTGCAGCCAAACTATTAGTGGAAATCACAAATTCTGTGTTTTAAAATTCTTGACGATTTCTGCGGAATATGGAGTTTCTAAATTCCCCGTAGCAAGTCCATTTAACAAGCAACCCCCACCTAGTCTATACCTACCCATGCGTGACATAGTGGACAATAGCGTCTATGTTTGAGTTCATAAATATAAAATTAGAATAACATCATAGCAACGAGATAAACCCAACAATAGCCTTGTGGTATGCCAGAAAAGCCGTGAAAAGCCCTGTTCACTCAAATGCAAAATAAACATGTGAAAGTATTCTCTCATTCTACCATGTATTCTACTAGCAATATATGCTACTAAATATGAAATAAATATATAATCCTACCATTGGTTTTACACATTGAGATGTTCCTTTCAAAATTCAGTGGTAATTTATTGTCTGGTACAATCGGTTTGAAAAATATACAACACTTTATACCGCTATTACACTATCTGAAACGTCGACTCGTAATATCCCCCATGCCCTGCAAGCCTGTCTCATTCATTACAGTTCATTCTGGTTGAATTGTCGGCACTTTTATCCAATAGAGTACATTATAAACTTAGCACCGGTATATGCCATGTCTTCTTGGGTGCTTTGAACAATTTACTACAGCCCAGCGTAACGGCAGTTTTCGTTTTAACTGTCTAGTATTACAAGCTCTATAGAAAACGCATTAGGGAGGGGAGTATTCCCTTTCCCGATACGTAAGAATTTTTGTGTCTAAAATACAGTTGGTCTCGCTGGCTACATATGTATGTTCGTTTTTCCACTCGAATACTGTCTTTCCAATGTGATTGATACGCCTATTGTTATTTTCGCATTTTGAGTGCATTTCACATACTGTTGTGCAATCGTTAATTTTATTTTTGATGTAGGCTACAGATTTGCATTAAATATAGAACATTTAGCAGCATTTTGCAGATGGTGGAATACTATATTAATACTATATTACTGCTTAGTAGGTAATGTATTAACAATCAATATTTTATTGGTTTTGAGCAAATAAAAAACTTGTTTGACTGTGGTCCCAGCAAATACAAGACCTGTCAAGTGGTGAATAAATAAATAAACAGCAATTCAAAGCATTTAGCCTCCTGTTCGTAGAATGGTTGCAACGTCAACAAGCCCAGGAAATGACAGACCAGGCGGATCTTGAACAATATCCATCTTCTTTATTAGCACCGTGTGACGTTACAACAACAATGTTTTAATTCAACTCGACCCCCGTGTCTTCCAGTAGTGGTACTTAATCACCCAAAGCGGACTAAGTTGACACCACATCACAGGAAACAGGCGGGCAGGATAGATTCGCCACTACAATATCATAAATTGGGCTTAATAAGAAAAACAGCCATTCAACGGTTTCAGCCAAAAGGCATCATAAAGACTGGCCAATTAATAAGTAGGCTATGTGAGTAAGCCAATAAGAAAACCAACATTATAATTTTTATAACATTACATTGAACAGCAATTCATCATTCAATCCCCTAGGGGTGAGTGTTTTTAATGTAACAAAAAGTCTCCCTCTGTTTTAATAGTCAATCAATATTCCCTCCCCTAGTGGGCTTTTTTTTTTTTTTCAATACCACAAAATTTTAATTCAAAGATGGAATGTTTATGGTCATTAAAGTGAACAGCAACCGGATGGTGCGGTAACTAGCCGATAGTCGGTATGAGTTTGCGTGGTCAAAACCAGCCAGCTATTCATGGCAGGCTATGCCTGAAAAATATGCAACCATTTTCATCATGGGCATTTGCATCAGGATTTCTATTCATTATTATTTTCTTTTAGATGGCCTTACCCTTAGGCTATGTGCAGAGCAATGGTAATGTAGTCCACAGAAAACCTGAGACAGCGATCGGAACAAGATACAGCCTCAGACTATATCCTACCAAAGACGGTGGATTATTTTGTATGTTGTAGGCTATAGGCTAATTAAATAAAAATATAATTTAAAAAAAATCTATTCCGCATAGGCTATGTTGTGTAGACTGTCATTCATATCTTTTCCCAGCAGATGGCAGTACAATACTTGTAAAAACTGACAGCAATTCAGCTTCATTTTCATTTGGTGAAAACAATGGGGAGACGATCACGGGTCACAACACAACCGACTCTGATCTCCCTACTCACAGGCCCATCAACCTTGGAAATTTTACCTGTAGCCTATATTTAGCCTAGTCATGAAGCAGCATTAGCCTACAGATTAAAACAAATGGACATTTACACAATTTTTTTAAATTATATTTTTATTTTATTATAACGTTACACCATATAGCCTAGCCTACAACACAATCCACCATCTTTGGTTGGCTAGTAGGTAGGCTAACGTTACACACACAACGTTATTCACGGGAGCTTTCCAGATCTCAATGCTGATTTTCCTGATGTAGACCTAGACATTTACTGTTCATGCTTGTAGCCTAGCCTACACAACATTTTAATTTGTTCAATTTAAATAGGCTATGTCGTTATTGAGAGAACGTAAAAACTGGTCTTTTTACAGGGTGTACGAATACATCTTAAAAAAATAAAATTATATGTATATATATATATATATAATAATAATAATCCATGTCAGTACTGGCACAGTGACATTATGAACAGTCATTTAAGAACAAAGGCTACAGAATAATTTTCATTTAAATAGGTCTACCACTCAGACAAAATTAGAGACATAAGCACTTATTTTATTGATAGCCTGCTTATTTTATTTTAGTGACATGTAATATAGCAATAGCCCAATGTTGGTTTGTCACACAGCCCTGTCTAAGGCAAACCGGTGAATGGAAATCTCTAATCTTACGGCAAGTCCTGAGTCCTGCCAGTCCTCCCTGCTATTAAGGTTAAGTTAGTTGTAGAATATAGAATATAAAGAACTCCACGCAACACTGCCTTACAAAACTAAAGCTTTATTTTTGTAACGCAGTGTTGCGTGGAGTTCTTTATATTCTATATTCTACAGACAATTTTTATTCTCTGCTGCACCTGCTACAGGACTAGACAGGTGTGCAGAGTTTCTCTATTCTGACAAGGTTAAGTTAGTTAAAAAACGGGCTGGCTAGGCTCATTGTAACGTTTAGGCTACCTCGTTTCCTTTCTAGTTTTGAGCATTTAGCCTATAATCCCCAACGCAGAGAACTAGAAAAAGCCTGGTAGGCTAAGTTGTGGTAACTGCCTGACGACCAAAATCATTCACAGACGATGATTGAAAGTTGAACCATAAGTTCAGTGGTTTGAGTGGTCCCCTGTAACGCCCCTTTCTTCGAGGCCCCGCCTTGATGGGCAGCTTTGGCATTTTGCATTTTCAGTTCAGAGTTTTGGCCAGGTTTTTGCGTGAGCATGCGGAAATGATAATGTAAACGGATGCAATGCCATTGCATTTGAATTATGTCACTCTTGTGCCGCAAAAGCATGAAAACGATATGTTAAATGGCGATAATTGAATTATCATTTCCTTTTGGTCATGGATCATGCAATTACAATAAGAAACTGCTAATGCAAATGTAGTTTTTAATTTTCATTTACACTATGGCAGGGTTGTGTCGTAGAGGGCGAGAACAATTTTATGTGAAATGGATTTGCATTAACGTTTTCAAATTGTCAGATAAAGCCTTCACTATTTGGTGAAAAACCACAGTCAAATTGTTTGTTAACCTTGGATGGTGTGGATAGGGCAGCAACACCAGCACACAGGTCAGCATGAACACGGATCTTTCATCTTTCAAGAATGTGGAACATACGTATTATGCAATATGTTTTCATTAGTTTGTTATGGTTTGGTAATTTCTGGAAAGTAAAACAAGATTATGTGCTGTTGTGAGGTTAAAACCTATCATTATGACATTTTAAATGTCAAAGATCACATTTTATTCACAAACATATTTATCAAGTAAAGAATATGCATCAAGTCCCACTTTTCATACCTTTGCAGTTAGGTCATATCAATTGTCATTGCAGCTGTGACCATGGGAATCAATACCTTGCAATATCTACACACTTTTCCAGTCCAGTGAAGGGAGTTGATTAGGTGGCCAGATGAAGAGAATCAGTTGATTGTGGGAATATCAACAGGACATCAGTCTTAACACCCCTACTATTTCAAAAAGTGCCACAGTCCTCAGTTTAATGTCTAATTTAAAGGGTATTGCAGAATGCATTGGATGTTGTAAAATAACATGGTAAATGTGGCACCTTATTAATATTAATAACAGTTTCAAGCATAGATGCAATATGCAATCATGATTTATGATTACTTCAATCAGTGCATGACACAGATTCTAATTTGAATTTAGTGGAATTAAAATCACATGCATCTGGTCTCTCAATTTGTGTGTGTTTTTTTGTTAAAGAAAAAAGCAACATCCTGCCAGAGCTGAACCTCAGTCTTACAAACCTGAGTGGTTACAGCATAGTGGATTTCCACATAAGTAACTGCCAAACCAGATTATTTCCTATTCACTCCGGCTGAAGCCAGCCTTGAACAATCTGTTTTTATTTAAGGGCTGACTGTGCCACTGTAACTTAATCTCATAAAAATAGGCAACAGTCCTTAATTCAGATACTTTTCACCGTTAAATATTTAGTCAATGTAAAGAGCTGGGTATTTTTACCGAAACAATTCAAGTTAAGTACCTCGTTCAAACGTAAAACAACACCCCAGCTGGGAATTGAAAATGCAACCTCGTTACGAGAACAATTCTGTAATCATTAAACTACATTGCCACCCAGATGGCTTGGCATTGGAGGTAGACAAAGCTTCATCTACACCATTGGGCACAGCATAGGATGGTACCCAGTTAACTGGTACCATGGTAGTTATGGATCTAGCCTGGTTCGCATATATTGAGTTAGTGATTTTGAATATACACTTGCTTGTCTTGCAATGTTGTTAGCCATGTCTGTTGCTCATATTATTCACATGGATGTACTTGAAGTTATGCTAGATAGGAACATCTGCAAAATGTAATGTAGAATAAAAAACACAAATAAATACAAGTAATTCATATGTATTAAAGGTTGTATCAGCGATTTTGGGTGGAAACATAAATGATCACATTCATCTGATTTTTCCTCACGATCCGCTAGCTGCCCGCCCCATAAGCAGGCCGTCAAAAAACCGCGTCTCTGTAGGCAGCCTATGCTCCGAGATCGTACACAAAAACAATGGTACTACCAACTACTCAAAACCAAAATAAACAGTATTCCAACCAATCACAATGATCTGCACAAACGTGACGTCACTTCTGAAGCGAAATCCCAAACAAACATACTTATGAATAATTATGTTATGTTTTTAAAAATAGTGTTCAAGCATCCAGAATTATAACCACGTTAATAACGTTTGTAAGAAACCAAACCGTTTGTAAATCCGTCAAGATTTCAGCGAGATAAGAGTATTAGCGTTTGTGCAGATCATTGTGATTGGTTGGAATACTGTTTATTTTGGTTTTGAGTGGTTGGTAGTACCATTTGTTTTTGTGTACGATCTCGGAGCATAGGCTGCCTACAGAGACGCGGTTTTTTGACGGCCTGCTTATGGGGCGGGCAGCTAGCGGATCGTGAGGAAAAAAAAAATCATTTATGTTTCCACCCAAAATCGCTGATACAACCTTTAATGTTGAGTTGCTTAAGCAGTAAAATGGTCTCATTGAACTTGGCCTCTGTGAGATTCTGTGAGATACAGCGATGACTAAAATGATAGTGAGTCCAGCTGTAGTGGTGTCTTTAGAATGAGGTAAGGCTCTAGAAATCTGCTTCTTCCATGACTCGTTTTTTTGTGAGGCACGTCGAGGTTGGGACTGTTGCTCCGGGATAATAAAGAGTTCTCAGTTTTCCAGAAAGTCAGTGCGATACCTAAGGACGCGTCTCTGAGGGGATAAACTTAATGAATGCCTAAGAAATAACCAAATATTTGAATAATCTAATCCTGTGCACCATTTAGTTTAAATCCTCTCTCTGGGCTTTGGGTTACCATCTGACTGCCAATGTACTGGAGCCCTGACTGAATGGACAGGACCGTTAAAACTGAATTTATTTCATTTGAATCAAACTCTTTTCATAGAAAAAATTATGTGATCGAACAGCAGAAGTGAAAGCTCCTAAGTACATTTATTTCAGTTTTAATTAAACAAATGAAATAGTACCGAATAGAACAGAAGCTGAAATGAGATTGAAAATCACATGTCAATGGCTCAGGCTATCACCGTTCTCTTTTTTTGACTCCCTTCCAAAACATGCTTACTCTGGCATGTACCAACCAATCAACCTGGTCTCACAGCCCATTCGTATCTATTCTACGAAATTCCAGTCCCGAAAATTCGTACTTATTTTACGAATCAGAGATTACACACCACGTGACTTTACGCTTTTCTCCGATGAATTACGAGACAAAACGGAGATCCACCATTTTTATTTCACGGTCAAATAAAGCGAATGGGTAAGCTGCCGGTATTGTACTTATAGTTTATACTTATCGTTATAGTACATTCATAGAATACCTTTCTTATTTCGTAATTGTATTTTAATGCAATATGATGTATAATTCTCGAGCTTCTTCGTCTCTGCTTTATCTGTGTGGGTTGCTATTTATAGGCTAGTCTTGTAGGCTATTACTTGCATTATTCAAGCTGAAGTTAGCTAGGTCTGTTCAGATCAGTGCATACTGCATAGGCTGCAATATGATTATTAATCGATTTAGCTTGTGAGCTAGCCATCAGAGCGTGTCGTTTTCGGTTCTTTTGAGACGTATAATATGAGAAAACCGAGCATATCTGTAATGGAAACAACCGCGTCTCCCCGTTAACTTCTGTAATAAACTGCGATTCCCGTGATTCTGTGCGCTGTCTGTGTGTATTGCCCATAGACTGCAGAGACGTGACGGGTTGGCCACTGAATCGACTTCGTGCCCCAATGAGCAGCTCCCATAGGAATCCATGGAACCGGTAAGCGGAAGCTGCCTCCAGTTCTTTTTTTAAAATCTCGATGGTTGAACTTCATTCATAAAACCAACAAAAGAAAGTCTGCCAGTCTGCAAATAACAGGATTCCTAAATGCTATATGCAAAAGGTCTGTAAAAATCTTATAAAAACACATATGCCATATACAAAACTTAAATAAAATAAATATGTGGTAGAGAGCTAGCATATACATTTCATGCTAAAATTAAATAGTTCCCTAATACATGGTATTCCTTATAAAAAAAACATTGAGAGATTGTATAAGAATTGTATAGAAATATATAATATAATAGGCTACTAATCAACATGCTTTTTTATAAAAACTTTGCAAGTATGATCATATATGATTTTTACAGACCTTTTGCATATGGGATTACCTTTGTAAGCATTTAGGAATCCTGATATTTGCAGACTGGCAGACTTTTTTTTGTTGTTGTTAGTTTAAGCCAACACAATCTCTCAAGCATGGTACACAGCAGATATAGAATGTACAAAATACGCACTGTTGTTATTTATAATTATAATAATGCAATTTTATTTAAAGCTTTTTTTTTACAGCAAAATCCTATTACACAGTTAAAGTAAAATATATAAAAACAATGGATAAATAAAACAAAAGACTTATTAAAATGAACATGAAAAAAATTCTCCCAGAAGCTTGAGAAGCAATGCAATAATAATGGTAATAATGGTATATAATATAAGGAAGACTTAAAATTCAGTAATTAGACTATCAGTTTCCTTTTCAATTTAGAATTAAACTAATTTTGTAGGCTGATAACAACAACGATAATTTTCCATGCCAAATAAGCGTTCACGCGCGGCTCTCAAGCCTACAATACTTCGGCATAACCACCAGGTAATGTGCGTATGTCAAGTGAAGACCTGACGTGGAGCTACGACCATTTCCACGGTCAAATGGAGTCATGTTGAAATTTTATAAATCACTACTTTGTCGTGATTTTTTACGTAAGCCACACGTAAGATCAAATTTGATCGAAAGTCCTTTTTTTAAATGAGGCCCCTGGTCTTGGCCCTTCTGCCCTTCTGACCATCTTCTGGCGTAGACTCAAGACTCGCCTGTTTAGATTGCATCTTTGCTCCCTGAATTAATTGTTAGCATGCAAGTCTTGCTTTTTGAAATAGCATTTTAGGGGTATGTTAACAGTGATTTATACATCAACACTTGCCATGTTACTGACATTTTGGTTAATGTATTATTTAGACTTGTACTGTTTTTTTTCAGTATACCATTGTTTTTTTATTGGACATTTCTCTTATATAGCACTATTTCTCATTCCCCCTCTACCTAACAGGTTAAGGAGAGGATATCAGCCTGCCTGGCTGACATTTCTATGTGGATGGCTACTCATCACCTGAAGCTCAACCTTCACAATACGGAACTGCGCTTCATACCTCACAGGACCTCCCCACTGCAAGCCCTCTCCATCACCGTCGACGGTACTATGGTGGCTGCCTCCCGCTCTGCAAGGAACCTGGGGGTGGTCCTGGATGACCAGCTGGACTTCATGGAGCACATCAGGGCAACAGCACGGTCTTGCAGGTTCCTCCTGTACAACATCAGGAGGATTCGACCATACCTGACCACCTACTCGACCCAGCTTCTCGTCCAGACCATGGTTATCTCACGCCTGGATTACTCCTCTCAAAGTTTTCACACATCACCCCCCTGCTGAGGTCAATCCACTGGCTGCCGGTCGCCGCCAGGATCAGGTTCAAAGTTCTGACCCTGGCCTACGCTGCAGCCAAAAGGACAAGCCCTTCCTACCTGCAAGACATAATACAACACTAAACTCCAGCTCGACCACTTCGCTCGGACTGCGGAGCTTCTCCACGCTAGTTCCCCAGTGGTGGAATGAACTGTTCACTCCTCTACGTTCTGATCAAACACTGCCTGCACACCTCTTCAGACTCCACCTTGACTGTTTTTCGCTTGTTTCCTGTTCCTTAATTCTTTGTTGATTTTATAGTTTATAATGTCTTGTTGTCTTAGCCATAGCTTACTGTGTACTATACTCAATGTTCATGACTATGGATAGCTGCTATGTTATGATAAGAAATTAGCTCTATCTGAACTGATGTCATTGACCTTCGGTATGCACTTATTGTGCGTCGCTTTGGATAAAAGCATCTGCCAAATGAATGTAATGTAAATAAAGTTTATTATTATTATTATTTTATGCAAACTTATGCACTTTTTGCCTTGTAAGTCGCTCTGTATAAGCGCGTCTGCCAAATGAATAAATGTCTGTATTGATACACTTCTGTAATGTGATGGACCCTTTCTAGATTAAATAAGCTAAATGTCCAGCTAATAAAAGCTTGAAGACGCTGAAGTTCAATACGTCTCTGAGTGAATTAATACAAAATTTATTTTACAGTGCATTGTGTACGCTATATATTGATGTATTGTAAATTATCTCTTCTCTTTCAAAACCTGATGGCCAATATACAGCATATAGTAATAATGTTTATCATTTTAGTCATATAAAGGTTAGAAATTGTTTATACCACAACATCTCATATTGATTACAATGAAAACACACCAATTTAAAATGGGTAGAAAATTATTTTTATATAATTACCAATAAAATCTCAGATCATGGGATAGACTACATTAACATTTTTTTTTAAAATATATATATATTTTTTTACATACAGCTGACACCCTTGTCATTATGTATTTAAAGGGAATGCTTTCATTCCGACAAAGCTTTCACACTAGGCTACTGCATGCTGTTCACTACTGTCTGCTTATTAATTATCAACCTGCTGGATTTGGAAGGCATTATAAATATCTAGAAGTATCTAAGATAAGTATCTAAGTATTAAAAGTTGGGTTCATGTGAGTAGCGTGATCCCATTTGCAATAAACGGAGGGCAACTTCATGTGTGTTTACGGTTGTATCAAGCGGAACTACATTTCGGCGCCATTTTATTGCTTCGCGCTATGGAAAGTATTGCAGGGAATTGTAGTTTTTTTGTGCAAATTTATTTCCTATATATGTAATTATCTAGGAATTGCTAATGTATTATCTAGCTGGCAAGCCAGTTATGCTAGCTACGTTCAACCAGATCTAGGTACCTAGGTAGCTACGCGTGCTTTAGCTGTTGGTAGACAGTCTATTAATTATATATATTTCAATATTAATAGCTATTGATAGTCCAAAGTAGATGGCAGTTCTCTATCCGTAATGTCATTGAACTGCAATTTTCTGGCATGTTGACCACCCTGACATGGATTAATTAGAATATAAATATACTCAAATTGGAAACTATGAAATTAAATACAAGAGCTATGGAAGGGTCAAAGGTCACAACAGTAGGATTAGGGTTATGGGTTCCTTAAAATCTAGAGGCTTGAAATTCGGAAGTATGAATATATCCATGGCCTACATTGCATAAGCAAAAGAACAGACCCCTAGCACACATAGAAGCTCTATAGCACCACCTACAAATCTCAATTTTTTTAAAACTTTGACTCCTCCTACCTGAGGCACAAAGGCAGCCAAGGCTCCCAAATTTAGTATACAAGGACATCTCAGCACCCCCTATGACATATACATTTGCATGTAAGCATAAATTAAACTTGTCCTAATTAATTTGACTAATGATGAAAAATAGGTCTATGAAGGCTGTAAGAATGTTCATAGGTCATTTTGGATTACTGCTGAACACTGCACTCAGCTTCCCAAAATCGTAGAAGCATGAAATTTTGCTAACTGAGTCTCATCAGGGCCTCTAGCATGCACACCAAAAACCAGACCCCTAGCATGCACACAGACCCTGTAGCGCCCCCTTGAAAATGTGAGTTTTTTAACATTTTGGGCACTCGCCATTTGTACACCGAATGATGTATCATGCTGAAATGTCGGAATCTAGACCACCTCTAGACATACTACAAATAATATCAGAACCAGATCTCTAGCTAAAAAAAAAAAGTGCAGTATATGCTTTCGACAGGGGGCGCCACTTAAATATCTGAATTAATGTACAACACTTTCCGAGGTGATTCTTAGGATCAAGCAGAGTCAGAAAACATCAGTCATAAGAACATTTCAGTAAAAATGACAATATAGGACTGCCATCTACTTTTGACTATTAATATTAATATTAAGCTATTAATATTGAAAATTTATATCCTAACTGTCTACCAGCAGCTAAAACACACGTAGCTAGCTAGGTACCTAGATCTGGTTGAACGTAGCTAGCATAACTGGCTTGCTAGGTAGATAATACATTAGCAATTCCTAGATAATTACGTATACAGGGAATATATTTGCAAAAAAAACTACAATTCCCAGTAATACATTCCTTAGCGTAAAGCAATAAAATGGCGCCGAAATGTAGTTCCGCTTGATACAACCGTAAACACACACGAAGATGCCCTCCGTTTATTGCGAATGGGATCACGCTACTCACATGAACCCAACTTTTATTACTTAGATAATTATCTTAGATACTTCTAGACATTTATAATGCTTTCCAAATCCAGCAGGTTGATAATTAATAAGCAGACAGTAGTGAACAGCATGCAGTAGCCTAGTGTGAAAGCTTTGTAGGAATTAAAGCATTCCCTTTAAATACATAAAAATGACAAGGGTGTCAGCTGTATGTAAAAAAAATATATATTTAAAAAACAAAATTGTTAATGTAGTCTATCCAATGATCTGAGATTTTATTGGTAATTATATTTAAAAAAATTTCTACCCATTTTAAATTGGTGTTTTCATTGTAATAAATATCAGATGTTGTGGTATATACAATTTCTAACTTTTATATGACTAAAATGATAAACATTATTATTACTATATGCTGTATATTGGCCATCAGGTTTTTAAAGAGAAGAGATAATTTACAATACATCAATATATAGTGTACACAATGCACTGTAAAATAAATTTTGTATTAATTCACTCAGAGACGTATTGAACTTCAGCGTCTTCAAGCTTTTATTAGCTGGACATTTAGCTTATTTAATCTAGAAAGGGTCCATCACATTACAGAAGTGTATCAATACAGACATTTATTCATTTGGCAGATGCGCTTATACAGAGCAACTTACAAGGCAAAAAGTGCATAAGTTTGCATAAAATAATAATAATAAACTTTATTTACATTACATTCATTTGGCAGATGCTTTTATCCAAAGCGACGCACAATAAGTGCATACCGAAGGTCAATGACATCAGTTCAGATAGAGCTAATTTCTTATCATAACATAGCAGCTATCCATAGTCATGAACATTGAGTATAGTACACAGCAAGCTATGGCTAAGACAACAAGACATTATAAACTATAAAATCAACAAAGAATTAAGGAACAGGAAACAAGCGAAAAACAGTCAAGGTGGAGTCTGAAGAGGTGTGCAGGCAGTGTTTGATCAGAACGTAGAGGAGTGAACAGTTCATTCCACCACTGGGGAGCTAGGGTGGAGAAGCTCCGCAGTCCGGACAAGCAGAGCGAAGTGGTCGAGCTGGAGTTTAGTGTTGTATTATGTCTTGCAGGTAGGAAGGGCTTGTCCTTTTGGCTGCAGCGTAGGCAGGGTCAGACCTTTGAACCTGAACCTGATCCTGACGGCGACCAGCAGCCAGTGGACTGACCTCAGCAGGGGGGTGATGTGTGAAAACTTTGGGAGGAGTAATCCAGGCGTGAGATAACCATGGTCTGGACGAGAAGCTGGGTCGAGTAGGTGGTCAGGTATGGTCAAATCCTCCTGATGTTGTACAGGAGGAACCTGCAGGACCGTGCTGTTGCCCTGATCTGCTCCATGAAGTCCAGCTGGTCATCCAGGACCATGCCCAAGTTCCTTGCAGAGCGGGAGGCAGCCACCGTAGTACCGTTGACGGTGATGGAGAGTGCTTGCAGTGGGGAGGTCCTGTGAGGTATGAAGCGCAGTTCCGTATTGTGAAGGTTGAGCTTCAGGTGATGAGTAGCCATCCACATAGAAATGTCAGCCAGGCAGGCTGATATCCTCTCCTTAACCTGTTAGGTAGAGGGGGAATGAGAAATAGTGCTATATAAGAGAAATGTCCAATAAAAAAACAATGGTATACTGAAAAAAAAACAGTACAAGTCTAAATAATACATTAACCAAAATGTCAGTAACATGACAAGTGTTGATGTATAAATCAGTGTTAACATACCCCTGAAATGCTATTTCAAAAAGCAAGACTTGCATGCTAACAATTAATTCAGGGAGCAAAGATGCAATCTAAACAGGCGAGTCTTGAGTCTACGCCAGAAGATGGTCAGAAGGGCAGAAGGGACAAGACCAGGGGCCTCATTTATAAAAAGTACTTTCGATCAAATTTGATCTTACGTGTGGCGTACATAAAAAATCACGACAAAGTAGTGATTTATAAAATTTCAACGTGACTCCATTTGACCGTGGAAATGGTCGTGGCTCCACGTCAGGTCTTCACTTGACATACGCACATTACCTGGTGGTTATGCCGAAGTATTGTAGGCTTGAGAGCCGCGCGTGAACGCTTATTTGGCATGGAAAATTACCGTTGTTGTTATCAGCCTACAAAATTAGTTTAATTCTAAATTGAAAAGGAAACTGATAGTCTAATTACTTAGTGGTATAATAATATACCATTAATGGTATAATAATATACCATTATTATTGCATTGCTTCTCAAGCTTCTGGATTTGAGAATTTTTTTCCTGTTCATTTCAAGTCTTTTGTTTTATTTATCCATTGTTTTTATATATTTAACTTTAACAGTCTGCAAATATCAGGATTCCTAAATGCTTACGAAGGTAATCCCATACGCAAAAGGTCTGTAAAAATCATATATGATCATACTTGCAAACTTTTTATAAAAAAGCATGTTGATTAGTAGCCTATTATATTATATATTTCTATACAATTCTTATACAATCTCTCAATGTTTTTTTTATAAGGAGTACCATGTATTAGGGAACTATTTAATTTTAGCATGAAATGTATATGCTAGCTCTCTACCACATATTTATTTAATTTAAGTTTTGTATATGGCATATGTGTTTTTATAAGATTTTTACAGACCTTTTGCATATAGCATTTAGGAATCCTGTTATTTGCAGACTGGCAGACTTTCTTTTGTTGGTTTTATGAATGAAGTTCAACCATCGAGATTTTAAAAAAAGAACTGGAGGCAGCTTCCGCTTACCGGTTCCATGGATTCCTATGGGAGCTGCTCATTGGGGCACGAAGTCGATTCAGTGGCCAACCCGTCACGTCTCTGCAGTCTATGGGCAATACACACAGACAGCGCACAGAATCACGGGAATCGCAGTTTATTACAGAAGTTAACGGGGAGACGCGGTTGTTTCCATTACAGATATGCTCGGTTTTCTCATATTATACGTCTCAAAAGAACCGAAAACGACACGCTCTGATGGCTAGCTCACAAGCTAAATCGATTAATAATCATATTGCAGCCTATGCAGTATGCACTGATCTGAACAGACCTAGCTAACTTCAGCTTGAATAATGCAAGTAATAGCCTACAAGACTAGCCTATAAATAGCAACTCACACAGATAAAGCAGAGACGAAGAAGCTCGAGAATTATACATCATATTGCATTAAAATACAATTACGAAATAAGAAAGGTATTCTATGAATGTACTATAACGATAAGTATAAACTATAAGTACAATACCGGCAGCTTACCCATTCGCTTTATTTGACCGTGAAATAAAAATGGTGGATCTCCGTTTTGTCTCGTAATTCATCGGAGAAAAGCGTAAAGTCACGTGGTGTGCAATCTCTGATTCGTAAAATAAGTACGAATTTACGGGACTGGAATTTCGTAGAATAGATACGAATGGGCTGTGAGACCAGGTTGAACCAACTGGTGAAGTAATAATGACCATCTGCCAGTTTCCACCTCAAGAAACTAGTATATTGCAGAGAAAGTCACTGGCAGACCTTATACCCAGATTGCTGGATCCAAAACTGAAGTCTCAACTTCTGATATTTTAATACAAATGTCTAATCTGCTGCACAAATCTGCTGCACCCATAGTCACCTGAATCTCACAGTGAGGCCCAAGGAATATTCGGGCATTGAAAATGATCTGAATCTTGCTTTATTTCCCATGGAACTTTTGCTTCTGGCTCACCTAGGTTATTCCAGCTTTAATCTTATTGTGGCATTTGCAGTACAATTATTTTGTTTAAGTAACTCACACCAATGGTTGTAAATCTGTGAAAATAAGGTCAGCAATGATGGCCGTTTTGAGTGGTTTTGTAATTGGGGCGTGCCTGCTTAAACCCCCCAGGAGAGAGAGTGACGGATGAAGAATCACCTGTGCATCTACTGTGGCACGGCTCAACCTGCCCAGAAATCCAGGGAAACAGTCCGGCTCATTGAGGGAGAGGAGCCTTTCCATGAGCCAAGTCTCGACTCCTCAAAGCCATCAATCCCGCCTTCTCCTGTCTACCACTTTGCATTGGGCCACCTCAGGCTTAAAGGGATAGTTCGGAATTTTGGACATAATGTCTCAATTACGACTTACCCATGATGTAGTTGATTGATGGAAACCATTTTCAGATAATTCCATGCTGTCCCTTCTTTTGGACATACACACATTGCTAATGCTAGCGCAACTCTAAGGAAACTAGTAGCATCCACTACCAAACGCACTTAAACACTCCACAGTGCACCCAAAGCAAATAAAATACGACAACAGTCTATCGGGGTTATTTTCAGTGATTATACCATCATTTTTTAAGTCAAACGATCGTTGAATCCTTTACTTTGTGCTGACCAATATTCTCTGTGGAAGTACGGCGGCAGAGCTAGCTATAGATTAGCCAGGGTATCTGCCTGTAGGCTATCTGCTGTACTCCACAGTTGCAGACACAATCCGTTTTGCCGTAAAGTTACATATTTTGTTACATTACATTTACATTTTAGACATTTGGCAGACGCTCTTATCCAGAGCGACGTACATTAGTGCATTTTCCAACCTGAAACAAGTGCGTTAAAAAGGTAACAACCCTAAAACAACCCTAAAAGGTAAATACAAATTCAAACACCAAGCGCAGTCGGTATGTTTTTTTTGTTGTTTTTTTTGGGGGGGGGGGGACCACACAATATCAATCCTTGGCGTGCACAACAGTAAGCCAAAGTAACCTTACAAGTATTAAACTAGAAGCTTGAACCGCTTAAACAAGGATTTATAAAACACAATCAAGGGAGGTCACAAGGAGGTAGGGAGGGGTGGAGAGAGGTGCAGCTTAAAGAGGTGAGTCTTCAATCTGCGCTTGAAGGCGGTCAGACTTTCTGTTGTTCTGACCTCCACGGGGAGCTCATTCCACCACCGTGGGGCCAGGACAGACAGACGTCGAGACCGGGTGCTAGTATGAAGTGGGGGGGGGGGGGGTACCAGTCGTCCTGAGGAGGCGGAACGCAGGGATCTGGTAGGTGTGTAGGGTCTGATGAGCTTTTGGAGGTATGGAGGGGCTGATCCTCGGACTGCCTGGAAGGCGAGCACCAATGTTTTGAATTTGATGCGAGCCATCACAGGTAGCCAGTGGAGGTCAATGAGCAGGGGGGGTGACATGGGAGTGTCGGGGGAGGTTGAAGACCAGGCGCGCTGCTGCGTTCTGGATAAGCTGAAGGGGTCTAATGGCCGATGCTGGCAGGCCAGCCAGGAGAGAGTTGCAGTAGTCTAGGCGGGACAGCACCATCGCTTGGACCAGGAGCTGGGTTGAGTGGGTGGTGAGGAAAGGGCGGATTCTCCTGATGTTGTACAGGAAGAACCTGCACGCCCGGGTTACCACTGCGATGTTCTCGGAGAGGGACAGCCTGTTGTCCATCACCACTCCGAGGTTCCTGGCACAGGGCGTTGGGGTCAGTGGAGTGTCCCCTAGGGAAATGGAGAGATTGAGAGGGGGAGAGGTTAGAGCAGGAATGTAGATGAGCTCAGTCTTGCCTGGATTGAGCTTGAGATGGTGGTTGTCCATCCAGCTCTGGATGTCTCTCAGGCAAGCGGAGATGCGGGCTGACACCTGAGTGTCAGAGGGTGAGAAGAAGAGAAAGAGTTGAGTATCGTCAGCATAGCAGTGGTAAGAAAGACCATGAGCAGTGATAACAGGGCCAAGGGATTTGGTGTAGGTGGAGAAAAGGAGGGGACCAAGGACTGAGCCCTGGGGGACTCCTGTGGTAAGGGGACAGGGTGCCGATACTTTACCAGCCCAGGCAACCTGGGAGGAGCGCTCCGAGAGGTAGGACTCAATCCAGGCCAGGGCCGAGCCGCCGATCCCCGCTGCAGACAGGGAGGACAGGAGGATGGAGTGATCTACGGTGTCGAGGGCGGCAGAGAGGTCTAGGAGTATTAGCACAGAGGAGAGGGAGGCTGCCTGAGCTGCGTGAAGCATCTCACTGACGGAGAGGAGTGCGGTCTCTGTTGAGTGGCCAGGTCTGAAGCCGGACTGGTGGGGGTCTAGTAGGTTGTTCTGGGTAAGGAAAGAAGACAGTTGGTTAGAAACAGCACGTTCAATAGTTTTGGAAAGAAAAGGAAGAAGAGATACCGATAGACGGTGTGGAACAAGAGGAAGAGAGAAAGAAATGAAGAGGGGTATGGAGAGGGGTAACAGTGAGATCAGAGCAGGGGCTGTTCCTCTGGAAGACCAGGTCTAGGAGGTTGTCAGCCTTGTGGGTGGGGGGGGGGGGGGGGGGGTTGGAGGGTGAGGTCAAAGGAGCGGAGAAGTGGTAGGAAGGCTGCAGACTGGGAGGCATCTAGGTGGATGTTGAAGTCTCCCAGGAGGATCAGCGGGGTGCCGTCCTCTGGGAAGGAGCTGAGCAGGGTGTCAAGCTCATCGAGGAAGCAACTATAATGTACAGGTTAATATGGTTGATTAACACAGAGTGGTATTCAAAACTAGTAATAGATAGATCAGAGAGGGGGAGAACAGAGAATGACCATGAGGGGGAGAGTAGCAAACCAGTACCACCTCCGCGACCAGACGGCCGGGGGGTGTGAGAGAAGGAGAAGGAGGAGGAGAGGGCAGCGGGAGTTGCCATGTTGTCCGGTGTGATCCAGGTTTCGGTGAGGGCGAGAAACTGGAGGGACAGGAAGGAGGCATAGCCGGAGATGAAGTCTGCTTTCCGTGTGGCAGACTGGCAGTTCCAGAGCCCCCCCGCGACGGTGAAGTTCTCGTCGCAGGGAGTCAGCGAGGGGTAGCGGAGGTTGGACGGGTTGCGTCGCCATGGAGGGCCACGTCGTCGGAAGCGGGTTCTAAAAGGAAGAGAGCAGACAGGGATAGGGAGAGGGAGAACACACATAAACTGGGACGGAGCGACCCAGACGTCTTTTGAAATGCACACAGCTGATTGCAAGTGGTTAACAGCTGTGTGAGACACTTCGCAAGCACGGATCAATAAGGACTACCAGTTAAAAAGCACAATAACACGAACCTAACAGCCTAATCAATCTAACAATCTAGCAAACAGCCAATCGCGGAACAAACACAAACTAGCAAAGCAAATAATATGATCAGCGTTCAATCTAACAATCTAACAGCCAATCGCGGAACAAGCACAAACTACCAATGTAGATAATGTGATCAGCGTTCAACGAGGTCTAATTAAAATCACGCAAACTGCGGCCAGTACGCTTAAAAACGACACTACCTTACGCGGGACGGTTAAAACAGCTCTTGATACGGAGGAAAGATGCAGCACTCTGATAAGTTAACGTGTAACTTCAGTCTATATAGTGTCGCTCTTCCAGACGTCTTTTGAAATGCACACAGCTGATTGCAAGTGGTTAACAGCTGTGTGAGACACTTCGCAAGCACGGATCAATAAGGACTACCAGTCAGCTAAACAACAAGTTGTAGACAACAAGTCAGCTAAACACAAACATGCTACAGAATAACACAGCATATACAAGCAAGCACACTGGCTACCAATTTGCAGGAAAAGTTTGACCACTTCCATGACTTCCCAATCGTGGCAACTAGCTAGCTAAATTGAATAGATAGATCACGCATGCAATCATTTATTAGTTACCTGCTCGTCAGTTGTTTTCGGTGCATGAAGAAAAACAGGTGATGTCACAGCAGTCTCCTTCAGTAGAGGGTGTCCCAACCGTCCTTTTTTGATTTTCACATAGTCATACTCCGTGAAATGGTCACTACACACTTTTAACTTTTTTAGAGTCTCAATTGGTGTGTTGACATCCATGCAAGCAGCAAGAAGCCACAGCTGTTTTCTATGTTGATCTTCCACTGGAAATCGGTGAAAACTTTGTGGTGCCCATTTTTTTGCATGATTTGAACAACCTTGAAATACACACCAAAATACCATCTTACCTGAACGTTAGCTAACAATACTACTAGTCTGATTCTTTCACACGCGCAATATTGTTGTTGGCCGGCACTACATACGGCGGCAGAGCTATACTTTACGTTACCTACTAACGTAAAGTATCGCTCCGCCGCCGTACTTCCACAGAATTTATGTGAGCCCAAAGTAAAGGATTCATCGATAGTTTGATAGTTTCAAAAATGATGGTATAATCACTGAAAATAACCCCGATAGACTGTCGTCGTATTTTATTTGCTTTGGGTACACTGTGGAGTGTTTAAGTGCATTTGATTGTGGATGCTACTAGTTTCCTTAGAGTTGCGCTAGCATTAGCAATGTGTATATGTCCAAAAGAAGGGACAGCATGGAATTATCTTAAACTGGTTTCCATCAATCAACTACATCATGGGTAAGTCGTAATTGAGACATTATGTCCAAAATTCCGAACTATCCCTTTAACCACTCAGGCCTTCATCGACTCCGGTGCTGCCGGCAATTTTTTAGACTGCTCTTTCACCATATGAGAGGGAATTCCTTTAATCAGGCTCACCACTCCTCTCACTGTCACAGCCCTAGATGGGAAACCCTTAGGTTCAGGCACCATCACTCAACTAACCACGCCGCTCCAGCTTACCCTCTGTAATTCCCACTCAGAATCCATCCGATTTTACCTCATGGATTCCCCAGAATTGCCCCTCGTGTTAGGTTACCCCTGGCTTGTTCTTCATAATCCTGTTATCGACTGAACCAATCGCCACATTCGAGGGTGGAGTCCTGATTTCCAGAATTCCCTTCACAACTCGCTAGACAACCCGGTCCAAGCCCCTCTGCCCATTTGGCTCTGCAACCTCCCTCATCTATCCCAGAAGTAACGGATCTCTCTCGAGTGCCCCGTGAATATTGGGACATGCAACCAATATTCAGCAAAGACAGAGCCCAAGAGATGCCCCCTCACAGACCATACAACTGCGCCATCAACCTCCTCCCGGGTACCACAACCCACTGTGGCAGGCTATTCTCGCTTTCCATCCCGGAAACCGCCGCCATGGAGAAATATATCCAGGATGCCCTGGCAGTCGGACACATTCGTCCCATTACTTCACCAGCCGGTAACAGCTTCTTTGTTGCCAAGAAAGACGGCTCCTTGCAACCGTGCATCGATTACCGGGGTCTTAACAGCATTATGGTCAAGAACAGGTACCCCCTGCCCCTGATGTCATCCACCTTGGAGTCCCTGCAAGGAGCTTCATTCAATTTTTACTAAACTCGACCTACGAAATGCCTACCACCTGGTGCGGATTAAAGAGGGGGGTGAATGGAAAACGGCTTTTAATACCCCGGGTACTACGAATACTACTCATATCGTTTGGGTTAGGCGGTTCATAAGAAATTTCAGTTCACTGGTCGCACCACTTACAGCTCTCACTAAGAGCTCTGACATTACTTTTTTCTGGACTCCCGAAGCCGGTACCCGCCTTCTAGGCTTTAAAAGAGAGATTCAACAAAGCCCTTGTGTTGTCCCACCCTGACCCTTCCCTACCTTTTATTGTGGAGGTGGATGCTTCCGACACAGGGTTCGGGCCGTTCTCTCCCAGCACACCACATCGGACAATAAGGTCCATCCCTGTGTTTTTTTTTCCAGAAAACTCACCACGGCAGAGCGCAATTACGACGTCTGGCCAAAATTACATTTTTAGGATTTATGGGTTACCGGAGGATATTGTGTCCGATAGATGTTTATTGTTGCGTGTTTGTTTGTTTGTTCTCTGCCCTTACTGGCTCCCTTTATTTTGGTGTTATTACTCAGTACTCAGTCTCTGCGCTTGGGTCCTACATTCCCGTGAGCCTCACAATATCTATTTCATATGTTCCGTTCCCTATGTTCAAATCACAAAATAATTGTGGATCTAGTCTTTAAATTTTTATCTCAAAGAGCACCAAATTGATAAATTTAGCTGTTGAAATTGACAAAATTTTCTTCTGAGGGGGCATGCCCCCGGACCCCCCTAGACAGTTCAGGGTCCACCTATCACAGTTTCAGAAAATCCTGTAGGTGCCCCTATAGTTGAAAAAACATGCTTAGTTTTGCCCCAAGTTCCTTGTGACATTTGGGAAAACAATGAAGCGTGTTTTCCATCATAGTGGAGCCCTAATAGCACGAGACATGCTTGTCACCCTAAAAAGTGCCTTCTCAGAAAGTCTGTGCATGCCACTGAGAGACACACTCTTGCTTAAGGTCTGTGTTTGTGTGTGTGAGACGTAATTTAGCCAAAACTAATATTCACTCCAACCCAGTTGGGTGGCTATGTCAGCATGCACGCCCCCCCA
This sequence comes from Synaphobranchus kaupii, assembly GCA_029718625.1. Lineage (NCBI taxonomy): Eukaryota > Metazoa > Chordata > Actinopteri > Anguilliformes > Synaphobranchidae > Synaphobranchus > Synaphobranchus kaupii. Next base: position 23,481,569 of record CM056383.1, read on the forward strand.
ACCCAGGGCCCCACGTTGGTGCACGCGGAGGAGGTGCCCCTTTTTCACTTTTTGCCCTGCCCCTTAGAGAGTCTGTGCATGCCACTGACTCAGCATCATCCAATCAGGTTAAGCATCCTCATTCCCTGCTGTGTAAGGTATTTGTGGTGGCCAAAGGAAAAAGTTTTCAGTTGGTTTTGGAGTTTGTTTTTGGAGTCTTGGAAAAGAGTCTCCTAGAAACATCTTTGTGTTTCTAGCTTGTGTTCTTTTGTTTCTGTTGCGCTGAAACTGGAAGAGAGGGTAATAGACAGTTGTACTATTTACAATACAAACGTAGATTTTTTCCCCATAGAGTTCTATAGGAAAATGAGTCCGGAGAAATAACCCTTGCAGTGATCCATCCACATCTACTCCATATCTGGCAACAGAGTGATGGTTTGGGGCTCGTTTGATAGCTCAGACCCTTGATAACTTACAGCCATTTAGCCAGCCATGTGTTCCATACTGTACCAGTGTAATTTACAGCTGAATCTAGTCTCACCCCCCAATTTCCATAGAGATCCATTCAAATGCAGAGAGGTTATAGTATCGCTTGTAACAGTACCTGAAAATAAGATATCGACAGTTTTTTGATGTTGATGGTCACAGACTTCAGGAAGTAACAGCATGTAAAGGATATGCGACCAAATATGAAATATGATACTTTAAAAATATGTTAAAGCAAAGGGTATGAATACTTATGTAAATGAGAAATTTTAGTTTTTTATTTTTAATAAATTTGCAAAAATCTCAAAAAAACTTTTTTCACATTGTCATTATGGGGTGTTGTGTGTAGAATTGTGAGGGAAAAAATGAACTCCAAAATCAATTTTGGAATAAGGCTGTAACAGAACAAAATGTGGAAAAAGTGAAGCGCTGTGAATACTTTCCGGATGCACTGTAGACTAGGTGGGGGGTTGCTTGTTAAATGGACTTGCTACAGGGAAATAGTGACACTTAGAAACTATATTTTCGGCAGAAATCGTCACGATCCGTCTACCAATAAATTTAAAACACAGAGTTTGTGATTTCCAATAATAGTTCGGCTGCAGTAGCAACAAATGTCTCAGTTGAGCAAAAAGGTTCCGCCGGCGTCACCTAGCTTGAAAAGTAAGGGAGAGTGAACAGAAAACATTGGGAGAGGACGCTGGCGTTTGTTCGCCGCTTCTCCGTCTGAATTTGAATCTGAGTTTATCGTGCTAGTTTATCTGCCAGTTTTTAAATTCTAAATTAAATTCTAAATTAAAAGTTTTTAAATGCTGTCCTTTCCGTCTCGACTTTTAACTTATTTATTTAAATTTTTGAGTCCTAATCGGCAGTGTAGTATAATGGTTAAGGAACAGGCCTTGTAACCGAAAGGTTGCAGGTTCGATTCCCAGGTAGGACACTGCCGTTGTACCCTTGAGCAAGGTACATCACCTGAATCGCTTCAGTATATATCCAGCTGTATAAATGGATAATATGTAAAAAAAAATGCTAAAATGCCTGTAATGCTGTGTAAGTCACTCTGGATAAGAGTGTCTGCTAACTGCCTGTAATGTAATGTAATGTAATCCTACGACCACCTCGACTGTCTACCTGTTGCTGCACCTACCTGCTACCGGCTACCACCAGCTGTCAACAACGCCTCCGGCAAAGCGGGGACCGTGCTGCTGCTGGATCCGTCCATCGATCCACCACAGTCGGATCATATTCCTCCACTGCTGCTGAGAGGTTAACCGTCCATCGATCCACCACAGTTGGATTTAAAATGCCTTTCACTACTGCTGTGAGGTATTCCCCAGACAGCCTCCCTGCTGTTCTCGGTGCGGTTAGCCTTTGTTGCTAGGACCGCTGCCTACACAGTGAGCTACTGTTGTTCGCTACCAGAGCTAGCTAGTGTAGTTGGCCAGCTCGCCTTCACTCGCTGTTAGCCTGGGTAGCAGACTGCTAGCCCAGGCAAGATCCAAGACTTTCTGGTGTCCTGATATGCTCTGGACTGTCCTTCTCTGTCTGTCAGCTCTCCGTCTCTGGGAGCCTTGCTCGCGGCCACCCGCTAACGACGCTAGCCTACCGGTTAGCAACGCTCTGCTATCTGCTTGCGGGGCTAGGCTACCGGCTAGCGTCGCTTGGCTAGTGGCTACCGGGGCTAGGCTAATTACCCCCTCTGGATAGTATGATGATCAGTTATTCCACAAACGAACTCCTTTGTCTATATCTGGCAAGCACTCCAGGATATAATTCCATCATCAGGGAACATGGACTTCTGCGTCGGCCCCGATATGTCCACAGAGGCAGCCGACGTAAGTTTGTTTACTCTGAAAATACATCCCCTCTCTGTGGTCCAGTCGGTGTCCAGTTACAATGGCACGACGTCATCACAACAAGCAGCACGTGCGCACTGACTGTCTGAGAGCCTTAGCCAAGGCTTCTCAACCCATCAAAAATCTATCCCATCTCAAACTTGCACTTTTCAACACCCGCTCACTCAACAACAAAGGACTCATCCTCAGTGAATTTATAACAGACCTCAAACTGGATTTCCTATGCCTCACTGAAACCTGGCAAAAACCACTTGATTACTTCTCACTAAATCAAACCACACCCGCTGGATACTCATACATGGACAAACCTCGCCTGGATGGTCGCAGTGGTGGAATTGCCATCATCCACCGACTTAACATCAAAATTAGCGCAATTTCCATCCAGGCCCCCCCTTCATTTGAATCCCTTTCCTTTAAACTGTCTGGCCCCAAACCCCTGGTCATTGCAGTCATTTACCGTCCCCCCAAGCCTAACCCTGCCTTTCTTTCCGACCTGTCTGAATTTCGTACGCAGCTCTGTGCCATATCTCCATCTATTCTACTCCTGGGCGACTTTAACATCCACGTCGACTCCACGGACTGCAAAACAGCAATAGAATTCCTGGAAATCCTGGCATTTTTCAACATCACCCAACACGTAGATTTCCCCACCCACAGTTAAGGTCACACCCTAGACCTGGTCTGTTCCACCGGCACCACCATCAGCCACCTGTCCAGCACCGACCTCACTATCTCTGACCATCTGGCCATCACCTTCCAAATCGACACTCCCACCTCCCATGAGAAGCAGAAACGCAACATAACTTTTCGGAACCTCAAGTCCATCAACCCTTCTTCTTTCTCCATATGCCTTTCTGATGTCATCTCTGACTCCTCCTTCACCCAGAATGTCTCTCCCACTAAACTGGTTAATATCTACAACACTTCACTCTCCTCCTGCCTGGACCAGCTTGCACCCATCCAATCCAGATCTGTCTCATTCACACACTTCACCCCCTGGTACACTGATGAGCTACACCACCTAAAGTCCAAGGGATGTCAACTGGAACGGCTCGCTAAGAAAACCGGTCTCACCGTCCATGCAGAGGCATACAAACAACATCTACAGCTATACAAAGACACCCTCAACACCACCCGCTCCTCCTCCTACTCTGGAATTATCCAGTCTGGCAGTGGCAACCCAAGAGTGCTATTCTCCACCATCAACAAACTCCTCAAACCCATGGACACTATCTCCCTTTCCTTCACTGTCGATAAATGCAATAATTTCCTATCCTTTTTCCATAACAAAGTCGACACAATCCACAACCAGTTGGCCACCTCCTCCCCCCCTGGACCCGAACTTGACCCCCCGCTACTGACTGGACACTCCTTCTCCTCATTCATCGACATCACCCCATCTGACCTATCCTCCGTGGTTGCAGGCATGAAGTCCTCAACCTGCCCCCTGGACCCGTGCCCCATGTCAACCAGATCACAAAAACTGCCTTCTTCCACCTCTGAAACATTGCCCGTCTTCGACCCAAACTGTCATTCACTGCTGCAGAAACACTCATTCATGCTTTCATCACATCCAGGCTTGACTACTGCAACAGCCTTCTTTACGGCACCACTACCAAAGTCCTCAATAAACTACAGTAAGTACAAAACTCCGCCGCCCGCTGCTTACCAGTACCCGCTCCAGAGACCACATCACACCAGTCCTCCAGGACCTTCATTGGCTCCCAGTCAGACACAGAATCAATTTCAAAATACTTCTCACCACCTATAAAGCCCTTAAAAACCTAGCTCCCCCCTACCTCTCCGACCTGCTCCACCACTATACTCCCTCCCGTTCCCTCAGGTCCAGTGACGCTAACCTCCTCCAAACCCCCAGGACCAAGCGCCGAACCTGGGGTGATAGGGCTTTCTCAGTTGCTGCCCCCTCTCTGTGGAACGCACTTCCAACCCACATCAAAGCTGCCCCTATAGAATAATTTCTGTTAAAATAGTGTGGGACTCTAATGAATATATATATATAATATATATATATAGGGAATTGGTGTATAAGCAGGTTTATATGAATGTGTGTCTGAAGGAGAGAACGTGGACCTGTAGGATTAAAGGTCAAGAGAGTGTCCAGGTGGCCAGTTGGAGATAAAACTGAGGGAACAACAACATGTGATGATCTGTGTGACAGAAGGTCAGGGAAAATCCTTAAGTAAGCAGTTAGTCATAGGACTAAGACAATACTCAGAAAATAACAACCAGAGGTTGTTGCACATCAATAATATAGACATTTGTAATATTGATAAATTAAAAAAGCTGAAGTCAGGCATATATTAAGGAGGTCTCAGTATATGCAGTAGGTGATTGGCCATCGGACATTCTAGAATAGGAGGGCCTAGACATGTTCTAATTGTATAAAAACTGTGGAAAAAGGCTGAAAGGGTGTGACTTCATGAACTCACCCGGCTTTGTTAATCACTAATAAAGTCGTTCAAAAATGACAAGCTCCTGTCTCTGAGAGAATGATTCGAAGAAGAAAAAAGACACGACATAACTTTGGCGTAGTCGGCAGGATTGGAAAAACAGAGGCTGGAAATTCGGAACCGTCTGCTGCTGTGGGCCGGGAGCCGGATGGGTCACACAAGCCACGGTGATCACCAATAAGGTAAAAGCGAATGTTCTTCGTACTAGTTTAACGGGTTGTGTGACTTGTTCCGGGTGCCGCCCCGGCAGTGGACTGTTGAGTAAGTCTCTCCAAATTAAGAACCTAAAAAAGTAAATAACTGAGACTGAGCTTGTGATTTTTGAAAAGAATGCATGTGTAATGTGTGTGATTGGGCCTCGAGGGAACTTGTACATATGACAAAAATCTCTTTAGTGGAGTCACGTGAAAGTCCTGCAGTAAAAGCCTCAGCGGAGCGGAAAGGTGCCCGCAGAGAGCCGGGAAGTCAGGCAAATAAAATCCTGTATAATAACGGATTTCTCTGTATGTTGTATAGACAATAGAAAAAAGCCTAATTTACAGACAATAGTCGTGTATAATCATAGGTTTTCTATATGTTGAAAGGCTAGTAGAGAAAAGACCGAATTAACAGGTCACTCAAGAAGTGAGTGTTGGAACGAATGAAGTAAGATTGAGTGACAGAGTGAAAGTCTCTGTCACAGATGGAGAGGGGGTGAGAAGCGCTCCTGTAAAATCTCCATTTTTAAAAAAGTGTGAACGAGAGTGTGTTTGGGAGAGTCCTGCACGGTGTAATTTGATTAGGCGTTGTTTGAGAGACATTCAATCATCGAGCCGCTGATTGGGCTCTCTAGTACGAGAAGCTGTGTGTGTGTGGCTGTTTGATTCTGGTTTGCCTGCGTTAAGTGTGTTCTTGTTTGTATAAGAGTTTGTATATAGAGTAAGTGAGTGTGTGAGTGAAATCTGCCAGAAGGACAGATTGGTGTTATAGTGGAATAGTAGTTAATAATAAAGTGTAATTAAATATACTCACAAAATAGAAAAATATTTAATAAACTTTTTAAAGGTACCTTTTAATTCTGTGTAATAATAAATGTATAGATATATGTGAAAGATTCAGTTTTTTACTATGAAGCAATAAGGAAGATACGATAAGAGATATAATCCCCTTGAAAGATTGGGGGTTAGTTTTGAAGTTGGCTTGGCTGTGTTGTGCATTATCTCACTGATTGTTGTTGTACCAATCCTTTTATTATTCCCATAACGCGATCATTGTTGTGATTTGAGACGTTTGTTGGAAAATATAGGGTTGTGGAAATTGATCAGTTGTGATAAAACATATGCAAAGTATAAGATTTGGTATATTGTGGTTGGAATTTAGTTGACATTGTAGAAAATATTTGTATTATTGTGCGAATAAGTGCGACGGTTCGACTAAATACCCACAAAATAGGAGGAAACAGGAGATCTAGAATTATAGAAAATAAAACTTTAGTAAAATAGGTAAATAAATGGATTGAACTAAAAAAGAGTCAGTTATTAAAGTATAAAACGGTATTTGGCATTGCGATAACCAATATTTAATTGCTGTTTTCTATAGAAAAATTAAAACTACACAAACCATAAGAATAAATAAAAGGGTGACTAAAACGGGAGGTTGTGTATAAACTGCAGCAATGAATAAAACGGCAGTAGAAGTGTTGAGTGCCAAAAACCCATTAATTAAAGAGGAGATAGAGAAAATCTCTCAGAAATGGGAGAAGCGAACTAAAAATATGAATACAAATTGGCCGAAGGAAGGGACTTTCGATTTAAATTTGTGCAAAGAAATGGAAATATTAATAAAAAATTATAAAGTTAAGCAAAAGGGTAAAAAGAGACAGGAAAAAAGAGAGAGAGAGAAAGAAATAATAAAACTGTTTAAAAAAGAAGGAGAGGAATACTTAAAAAATCTGAGGAGAGCGAGAAAAGTCTCGACAAAGCAAAGTACAAATGTAATTGAAACGCCTCCGCCATATGGGCAATATCCAGTAGTCTCAGGAATCGTGCAGTTAGAGGGAGAAGTGAATGAAGAAGAGGGGGGGGGAAAACTCTGGAGAACTCCTGGGGCCAGCATAGGAGAAAAAGGCAGGAGAGCAGACCCCAGGGAGTCTCTGGGGGATTCCTCTCAGAGCAGACAGAAAGGATTAAGTAAGTTAAATTGTTATAGGGATTTGCAGGAAGCAATGGAAGAGTTACAGGGAAAGGATGCATGCAGTACCCCCAGAGAGAGTGCACGCTCTCTGGAGGGAGAGAAGTGTAATCTTCCCCTGTTCTATGTTGAACAGGACAAAATACCTGATTTGGAAAGTTGGAATGAGGAAGTGATTGAGGAAGGTAAAGCAAGTAGGAGGATAAGTGAAAAGGAGTTGAGAGATAGACAGAAAATAAAGAAACCAGCTAAATATAGCCAGTACCCCATCCTGATAAAAGGAACGACAGGGCATTATGTGCCGTGGGGATCACAAGATATGCTGGGCATAGTAGAGCGCCTCCCAGACATACATGAGGGGGCAGGAAAGTGGATAAGGGCTCTAGAGGAGGAGACAATGGGGAAATTATTGGCGGTGGGGGACCTTAAGGCTCTGTTGGCGAGGTTGCTAGGGATGGCTCGGATGGAGGAAGTGCTGATGAAAAGTGGGCTACAGGCAGCGGTAAACACCCCGTACCTTGATGGTGCCAGCTTTGATCAATTCCGTCCCGCGATGTGGCGAACTTTGAGAGAGGATTACCCTACCAAGATTGACCCGAAATCACTTAAAGGTGAAGAGGTGGGAGACACTGTAAATCCAGCCATTTATCTGCATAGACAGTTAAAACGCTGGAAGTTGGAAACAGGGCGGAATCCTGAGGGAGATGAACTGATGACAACCCGCTTCCGGACTTCCATAGTGGAAGCAATGCCCTCGCCGGTGAGAAGCAGGCTGGAGGATGTAGTTGGACTAAACTCTAAAACGCACAGAGAGTTTTGTGATCATGTAATACATGCAGTAGAAAGATATCGTAAAGAGGAACAGAAACTTAAAGATCAAGCGAAAGAGACACAGCGGAAGTTGGCACAGCTACAGCTGGAAGAATTGACAAAAAAGCAGTGGTAAAAGCCGAAATGCCAGAGCCCAGCCCGGAAGCCGTAGTCTCTTCCGGAGGGCCATCGCGGCTGCCTAACCCTCAGGGCCAAGAGCAACCCACTATACCAATAATAAATGTGTATGCACAGCCCCAACAGTGGAAGAATAAAATCACCAAATAATAGACAAAATTAAAATCAAATACAGAGAGGGCCTGGGGGTCCGCAGAGACCCCAAGGGCCACCCGCAATATGCTGGGGATGTAATCAGCTAGACCATAATAAGCGTGATTGTCCCACAAATCCTTGGCCACTAAAATAGCAGCCGGGAAATGATAATAGTAAAACAGATAACCCAGTGATTTAACAAATCTTTCACTAAAATACTAAGTATAACAGTAACAACAGGAGTTCCGGATGCGCCGGTAGATGCAGGAAAGTGAAATACAAACTAAAGAAAATCTCTAAAAGATAATGCTAGACAAGATGTTGGAATTTGAGACTGGTTTGATTTAAAGTTGGGAAGTTGGGGGGCCATGTTCACTAGAGCAGGAATTCCAATAACAGTAGTAGTTGTTATAGTGGGATTAATGTTCTGTTGTGTGATACCTCTGCTGAGATCTTTCCTGGTACAGGCAACGGTAAAGCAGATGAATCCAGTGATGAGGTACCACGTGAATGGTGAAGGAGTGGTCCTCCAGGCTGTCAACATGAGGCATGAACTGGGTGAAGATGAGGGCTGGCCTGATCTGAATCCAGTACCAGACTGGATCCCACAGGAGCCACACCCAGATACCTCATCTGAGGACAGCAAGGACAGTGAGAAAGAGGTGATATACAATAAATAGACGAGACTGTATAAGGAGCAGAAGAGGACAGCAGGTTAGCCCGGCTAGCATCCGAGACGGCTAGTTGGTCCACCTACTACGAGGGAGCTCCTTAAGAAAGCCAGAAGACTGATTTTTTAATATATAATTACACTACACATAGTATAATTGAAAGTTGTATTTCTGTGTATCATTTTATGTTTTTTGTATTGTTTATTGTATAATCACAGTAATATTTGTTTTTTAATTACTTTAATAGTAATTACATAATGCAAGGCTGCCTATGATGCATGCACAGGCTTATATACATAATGAATAAAAATGTGGCTGGAGTGGTGAGTCTTTTACTCCTCCCTCGTCAAGAGTGGGGGGAGAGTTTTGGCTCTAAAACTCCCTGGAATGGATGACGACGAGAAGCACCAGTTGGTAAGAAAAAGGGGTTTATTAACCCGATAGATTTTCAGAAGGTTGCTTTTCCTCATTGTTCATTTTCAGATCTAAATTATTTTGTTGGAACTAAGTAAGTCCCAATGGGGGGATTATATAGAATAATTTCTGTTAAAATAGTGTGGGACTCTAATGAATATATATATATAATATATATATATAGGGAATTGGTGTATAAGCAGGTTTATATGAATGTGTGTCTGAAGGAGAGAACGTGGACCTGTAGGATTAAAGGTCAAGAGAGTGTCCAGGTGGCCAGTTGGAGATAAAACTGAGGGAACAACAACATGTGATGATCTGTGTGACAGAAGGTCAGGGAAAATCCTTAAGTAAGCAGTTAGTCATAGGACTAAGACAATACTCAGAAAATAACAACCAGAGGTTGTTGCACATCAATAATATAGACATTTGTAATATTGATAAATTAAAAAAGCTGAAGTCAGGCATATATTAAGGAGGTCTCAGTATATGCAGTAGGTGATTGGCCATCGGACATTCTAGAATAGGAGGGCCTAGACATGTTCTAATTGTATAAAAACTGTGGAAAAAGGCTGAAAGGGTGTGACTTCATGAACTCACCCGGCTTTGTTAATCACTAATAAAGTCGTTCAAAAATGACAAGCTCCTGTCTCTGAGAGAATGATTCGAAGAAGAAAAAAGACACGACACCCCCACCCTCTCTTCCTTTAAAACCGCCCTCAAAACCCACCTCTTCAGACTTGCTTTCCCCAGCTAATCCCCCCCCCCCCCTTTTCTGTTGTTTTTATCTCACACTATCTTAACTTTTATAAATTTTTTGGATTTTGATTTTATTTTATTTATTTTTTATGTAAAGCGTCTTTGTGTACCCAGAAAAGCGCTATATAAGTCCAATATATTATTATTATTATTACCTTTTACGCAAAGGAGTTAATGAATGTATGATTCCAATTAATTATTCTAATTGACTGCTTGTCATTTCATAAAATTATTTCATCTTAAGACCAGCGTTTTTATTGGACGATAAGCTTGATGAGCAGGTATACGGACCATACCCTCAAATAATAATTCTCCCCATTGGATAACATCGCGATGGAGGCAGGCAGTTTGGCAGGAAAAATTGGAAGAAGAAGAAGCGGAAGAGGAAGGAGAAAAACGGCAAAATAACCCAAGTTTGGGGCTTTATTGTGTGGATGTGTGAAGTTGTATCTGAATGCTGTGTGGTTACATGAGGTCAGAACATACAGAAGTTAATGTTTTTAAGGGCTGAGAGTATATGGTCATTGTGGTTACTTCTGTAGGAAACCCTGAAAAGTGCCAAACTCTCGGTGCTGTATAGGTATGGGGCATGCCCCGCCAAGCCGTAACTTGGCGGATGGCATACCTGCCATCCAAATATAAATTCACTTAAATTTTAACCCTTTCTCAAGCACCACTTTTTTTGAACACAAGCTCGAAAATTAAATATTTACTTGAACCCCTTTGAATACAGGCATCCTGGTCTCTTCTGTAACCCTTAGGGGTTTGTTGGACAAAATTACTCTAAGAAGTATTACTGAAACAAAGTGACAGAAGCTTAAACACAGTGGAAGTGTAAGTTTTTAAATAGTTTTTTTTTTTTTTTTGCTGAGATAAGGATACCGACTTTCCCGTGATTCGTGTCATCTATAGATTTCCAGAACACACATAGTACAGAGTCATCATTTTGATTCAGCCTGTTTTGTGTCATGTTACAAGATGAACATTTGTTGCTATAACATTGGGATTGTAAAATAGTTTAGAGAGATATAATTGTGCACCAGTGGCGGCTGGCCTATAGAGGGCGCTAGGGCGCCGCCCCCACTCCCCCACATACAAAAAAAAAAAAAAAAAAAAAAAAAAAAAAAGTAAAATAAAAAGAATACAAATGTAGCTCAAACATGTTACAACATATAAATATGTTGGTCTTGTGTTGTCTAAAGTTGCCCTGCAATCGGCACATTAACCCCTGAAAATGTATTGTATAATACAGGAACCCCTGAATATGTATTGTATAATACGCAGGGCGCCGGTAACGTTAACTGAATCAGAACACTCATACTTTTTCAGGCGAGCCCGCTGATTCTGTTGTCTGATTCGCTGCCAAGAAAGAAGCCCCCGGGACGCAGGCCTGTGCGCCCCGGACCCTCCTACCGTTTTCTGATTAGTTCTCATGGTTTAGGATAGTATTTAATTGGACGCAGCAGCACGTGTATCACTCCGCGAGCACTAGGGCACGGAATTCGAGTGGAATAATGGCGTCTTCGAGTAGAACACAAAACGAAGAAAATTCGGTTGTTTCTTTGCAAAAAGAGCCTTTTTCAAGGCGTTCATTTGAAGAAAAGAAAAGAGTGAAGGAGCTTGGACCACAGCGACTTTATTTGGACATTCACCAGCAAGCAAGTGATCGCGGTCGGGTTTATACACGGAGCTTCTCTCGCTCGTGTTACGACAAACGGAGTTGGCTAGCTGGATGTGTTGTGGGTAATGCATTATATTGCTTTCCCTGTTTGCTATTTCAAACTGCTGGCACCGAACCGCTATGGACAACAACGGGGGTACGGGACCTAAAACATCTTGATGAAAAGTGCAAACGACACGAAAGTAGCCGTAGCCATCTTGACAACAGTATGAAGCTGAGAGGTGCTTCTCAACCTTGAAAAGGATTAAAACTTTTCTCAGAAACACCATGACCCAGGACAGGCTGAATGCATTGGCCATGCTAATGGAAAAGAGACTGGTGACTGAAATGACTGACTTTAACCAGAAAGTCATTGAGAAATTTGCAGGACTGAAAGAAAGAAGGGCAAAATTTATGTTCAAGTAGTGGTTTTAGGCTACATTAGTGTGTTGTAATGGGCCAATTAATCTTTAGTGTTGGTGTCATAAGTGCTGCCAGGATGTTTAGATATGTAGCCTAATTAACATGTCTTTGTCCCAAAATGTTAATGTGAAATGTGAATTAAACTGTCTTATGCAACTGAGACACAAGATTGCTTATTTTTTTCCTGTTTAAAGTCAAAAGTCAGATGTATTTCCCTTTTTTATTTATAAACAAATGCCCAAAATTTTTCTGACACTAAGACCATGCTAGCGCCCCAACCTATATTTGGATCACCAGCCGCCACTGTTGTGCACTAACACTTTAACACTTTCAAATGGTATATTGTGTGACCAGATGTGAAATGTGAAAATTTCACTGTGAAAAATTAGAAAAAGGGAGTAAAAGTACCAAAAAAAGACAGCATCACATGACATCAAATTATAAGCTTTTGTCTGTTTTCAGAGCAGTGACGGCTGCTAATACAGGGCGCTTGGGCTCCGCTCCTCCTGAGGCATTGCATTGAATTCCCCAACCTCCCAAAATAAATAATCAATAATTAGGCTATTCTGTAATAGAAATAAATTATTTCAAATGATTTAGTAATAAAAAAATAAATAAACATGAAACCAAGTTCAGTGATACAATATGTTATATTTTAGTTCGTCGTCACTATGGAATACTGTTCCATACTCTGGTTATGCTGGAACAGTATGGAATACATGGTTGGTAAAATGGCTCTAAGTCATCAAAGGTCTGAGGTATCAAACAAGCCTCAAACCATCACTCTGCTGCCAGATATGCAGTAGGTATGGATGGATCACTTTAAGGGTTGTTTCTCCTGACAAATCTTCCTATTGAACTCTATGGAAAAATAAGTCAGGAGAAGAAACCCTTCAAGTTATCCATCCATATCTACTGTATTTCTTGCAGCAGAGTGATGGTTTAAGGCTTGTTTGATACGTCAAACCCTTGATGACTTAGAGCCATTTAGCCAACCATGTGTTCCATACTGTTCCAGTGTAATTTACAGCTAAATCTAGTCCCACCCCCCAATTCCCATAGAGATCCATTCAAATGCAGAGACATTTAGTATCGCTTGTAAGAGTACCAGAAAATAAGATATCAAGAGTCTTTTGGGTCACAGACATCAGGAAGTCATGGCATGCAAAGATATGTGACCAAATATTAAAAATTATTACTTTATTCAATATATAAATTCAGGGGGTACCAATAATTGTGGCCAACGTTGTTTTGTTAAAAATAATTATTTCTTGATGAGGGATTTTTTTTTCTCATAATAAATGACCGTCAATTAAAGGTTGGATTTTTCTCATTTTTTCAGTGTGAGATTAAGCTAATTCACCAAATGGTGAATTTTTTATAACCCTTTTTACCCATCTTTACCAGGGGTACCAACAAATTTGAGCATGTCTGTATATATAATTGGCTGATATGAGGCAATGACATATAATGACAATGAAATTTCAATCAAATAAAAAAACTTGAGTCTTGAGGTAATAAATAAATTAGTGGTCTGCATTCATATATATTCCTTAAGTTTGTCAACAGCACATTATTGTAGTAGGTATGGTAGTTTTTTTATGGTAGTCATTTTAAGTTGCTTTGGTAAAACATCTGCCAAATGCTTAAACCGTCGGTTGAGATAGCCCCACCTAGGAGAACTGGCACCAGCTGCCACTTTTTCAGTTCACAATTCTCAGAGTTAAATTAACTCTCATACAGTTTATTACAATTGGCAGTCAAGATGTGAGAGAAGGAAAAATAATTTGGTACAGTGTGCTCAAAATGTCTAAAACACAATGTAAAATGAGAAGCCTGGAGAGTATAATATCTTCATGTTATTGATCATAAAATATATTTATCCTGATGTAACAGCATCATGTCAGTTGCCTGACACAGTACATCTGGTCAGTGTTGAAAAGGGCCTTGTGCAGCACGGCAAAACACTAAAGCTTTGCCTCTGAGGCTTTCTGAAAACAAATGCCACCCAGCATGGGTCAGCAGGCTCTCGGCGCTCTGTTAGGATAAAGGCCTGTCAAGCTCACGACAGCTTTTCAGGATCATGGCCTGTCAGGCTTAGGATCACATTTTTCTGAAATACAGTCGAATAAGCATGTATCTGTGTTGCCTCCCAACTGGCCTTACTTAGTTATGTAGCGGTAAAGACATAGATGGTGTCAACCAGGCGTGATAGAATGCTATAACCTGAGACAACATGTGAACCTCTGGACTCTCCTTCAGGGTTAAAGATTTGTTTTTTGTTGGCTTGTTTTTTATCACTTCCATAATTCCAATTTCTTTTTTTGTCATTTGCCATGATTTAATTTTTAGGTCTGTTTTACTATTAACGTAATTATCATGAGGATGGTTTTTGAGATTGTGCCACAGCAACGGATATGAACATAGATGCTCAACAGCTTAGATTCACAAGTGAGAGGCCAATTTAAAGTATAACTATTAAAATTTACTTTGCCAAGCCCCTGGAGAAAAAGCCTGCCTTTGTTTTGTATCCATGGTAATGGATAATTCCAGTGCAACCATTGGACATTATTGTTCACCACTGTCCAAGTAAAAACCTGTTTGTACCTCATGGAGCTTACAATGTCTTTCCGTTTTCAGAAACGCGGACATCAAGGATATTTTGAGTGTATATGCTATGTCCAATAAGGACATGCCAGAGCAATGGGACATGGGAATGAGTTAGGGGTACAGCTGGCGACTCTCTGTTGCCTGCACACAAATATCCCCATCTACAACCTCACACCTGCTCCGATTAACATGTGCCCCCTGGTTCCTACAATGCCAGAACTTTCCTGACAAATGGCCGCTGTACAGTCAGTGCAGAGTTTTAGGAGAGGTATTTAAGGTGCTAAATTATATTTACTGTGACGTCTTTGTCTGTGATTTACATCGATTTAGGCCCCTGCAGAAAATGGGGATTTCATGCTGTAGCTGAATTAGGATAGTGCCAGGTCACTACAACATAAAGCATGCAGTTTACTCAGAGCATGCAGGTGCCCTTGCCTGGTCAATATGATCTCATCTGTGAGTGTGTGATTGAATGCATTTGGAATGATTCGGTTTCTGACTGAACTGAAATTAAATGTTAAGAAATTCCATAACAACTACACAATCCTGCAAAACTGTACCTGTAAACTGGTTTGCGTTCTTTTTCTTTAAACTACTGTTCCCGATTAGTCACATGTTCATTACCAAATAAATAAAAAAGAAAAGAAACAACACGTGTTGTGATATCAATGCCTCTAGTTTCTGCAAGTAATGCTCTCAAGCAGTGCTGGGTCTGGTCTCAAAAGGCCAAGCATCACATTGCCTGGTGCTTTGCCAAATAACAGAGGAGTTTCCAGGGTCTGTATGCTGGGTTCACTCATTGAATTGCCTTGGCGGACTTCCAGCCTGTTTAACTGAAAACAGGCCAAATGCCGCAGTTCCTCGTAAGTAGGCTCCTGAAAGAGACAGGTCCAGTATGTAGCAATCTTTACATTTCAGGCAGGAAGAGATGTATTCCCACAGTAGACAAGAACCCCGGGGCGCTCGCCCCATGAGGGGTACCTCAGAACTGTTGAGGGTCTCCTTGAACTGTGACATAAATAAATTGCGCGTTGCCCTAGTGACCAGCTGTAAGAAACATAGTTATGGCATGAGATACAGCAGGACTCTGGAAGTCTAAGTACACAGTGATGTTTATGAAATTTTTTAGTGTTCTGTTTGGTGTGCGGTAAAGTTTCCCCACCATTGCTAGTGTCACTCATAATGTGCGTGTGTGTGTGTGTGTGTGTGTGTGTGTGTGTGTTTGTGTGTGTGCGCATGCATGCATGTGTGTGTTGAGGAAGGTAGTTTGGGGCCAACAGTCTCCTGCAGCAATAAAAGACCACATTCTTCCTGAGAAACTTGGACTTGATTTAAGAGGCTGGTGTTAAAGCAGTACAGGAATGTTTTGTGTTATCTTGGTATACATATGTATGAGGGATGGATAACAAATGTTGTTTTCATCAGACCAATAAAGCATACTTGAAATGAATTGTATGGACAACATCTGAACCATATTATGAGGTTATCAGAGGATATGGACCATTTCAATATTCCCTCCCCAAATTTTGTCTGAAAACAATTTTCTACAGAATTAGCTGTTCCATGGTAGCCAATCAAAGTGAGCCCTGGAGAAAAACTGTAAGTACACAATTTGTTTGGGGGTAACAAGACCAGATATCTCTCAGCTACATGTTCCAGTTTCACAAGAAAATATAAAGAAAATAGTTGCCAGTTATCGTACTATACAGTTTTCCCATATAACATATGTTTATTTCTGTATTTTGGAGATATACAGCAAATAATGATGAAATATGAGATATCTAGAAATACACTGCAAATTTAGTCTATATTAATTATTTGTTGTTAACGTTTATATACTCTGCTATCTAAAGCATAAGTTATCCGTTAAATAAACTAACATTACCATGTAATTAGCAAGCAGCTATCTTCCCAGCTATAGCTAAAGTGTATGCCACTTTTAATGTGTTTGTATGGTATTGAATGCTTTAAAATATGGGCAGCTGCCCCAAGACGTTTACAGGTATGTGGTCATGACCATTTATTTCCATGATCCAGCTGCAGTAGGGGGCACAACACTATACTTTTAGCATAAATGTATGCATGCACATTATATGCCCTTGGTACTGCCATGCAGACTCGTTTTGTCATGGTTTTGACCCTGTTTTCCTATGCGGTCGTTTTCCTCTGTGGCCACGCGAGGGCGCTGCCCTGTTGGTGGATGCTTGCTCCGCCCTGCTGTGTTGGGGGAGTTTCTGTTTGAGCGTTTGCACCTGTCATAGTTACCTGAGAGACATATAAGCCTACCGTTTCCTTCGTTCGGGGCTTCGACATTAATTGTTATGTACTGTGGTGTTATTGTTGGCTGTGAGTTCTCGTACCATTTTGGCTACACGCCTATTTTTAGCGTCTCTTTTTAAAGGCAGGGCTTATTTCTTGCTGGCTTGGTGGTTGGTTATCTCGTAGGAGTTTGGGACCGTAAATCTCTGCTCTATTTTGCCTTTATTTGTGCGTTTTCTCCGTGTATGGAGTTTTGGGCGATTCTGTTCAGAACAGTAGTTCTGCTCGCCCTTCGGCACATGTCTTCCCATTGGGAGATCAGGCGTTTCGCTTCTACTTAGTTATTAGCTCGTAGAAGAGTAGCAGTTCTTTGTTCCATTTTCGCCTGTTTGGTTTTCTTACTGAGAGACCTGGCGTTTTGCTTCTACTCGGTTCCGTGTTGCTGTGAGCCAGTAAGTAGCTTCGGTACGTTTATTCCCTGTTGTCTCCTCCTCGTGGACTACGTTCCCCTTTGTTGTGACTCAGGGTTTTTATTTATATTGAGAGGCTGTCGTGCTATTTTGCGTTGGTCTTTGTTGCAGCTGTCCTCCGTCCTTTTTACCTACGGGACGATTTTGTTTCGGAACTATTGTTCTGTTCGTTTTCCGGGTGTGTTTTCTCCTTGTGTGGAGTTTGGGCTAGGTTGTGGACATGTTTGTGTGACTGCGCGTAGCATGGTAATTTTAGCTCTCTGTTCCTTCGCTTCGTTACATTCTTTTACTGAGAGGCTAGGGCGGTTGTTCCAATCTAAGTTTGAGTGAGTCTTTTGGATAGTAGTTAAGGGATGACGGTGCTCCGTCGGCTCACCTGTAAAATGTTTCTCCCTCCTGGGAGATCGGGTGTTTACCGCTTTGCTTTCTGCATTTGACTGCTACGTATTAAACTAGCCATTGAACGTTAAATCTCGGTTCCATTTCGCCTCGTTATATTTATTTACTGAGAGGCTAAGGCGGTTGTTCCATCTTAAGCTTGCGTTAGTCTATATGGATCGTAGTTATGGGACGACGGTGTTCCGTCGGCTCACCTGTAAAATGTTTCTCTCTCCTGGGAGATCGGGTGTTTACCGCTTTGCTTTCTGCATTTGACTGCGAGCCTATCAATCTCGCCAAGGGAACGTTAATCTCTGTTCCTGTTCGCCTCGTTACATTTCCTCTTAGAGAGGCAGGGCATTTATTTTCAGTTTAATCTCGCGTTGGTCTAGCCGGTAAAATGTCCGGTGCTGCCTGTCCTGCTCGTTCCTTTCGGCGCATTTCTCCTTTCATGGAGTTTGACGAATTTGTTTGGGACTCATGTTCTGGTTCGTCTTTTGGCGCATGTCTTCCTGTGGGGAAGATTGGGCGATGCTGTGGACACGTTTGTGTGTGACCGCGAGTTTGAGTATAGCCTGGGAACGTTGGATCTGTTTCCTTTCGCCTCCGCTATTACTATATCGTATTATTTTGCAGTGTTTGTTTGTGTTTTATGTTTGTCTTTACGCTACTCGCCCGTTCTTATTTTGTCTCGTTACCGAGACAGGGCGCTTATTATTTCTGGCTGTTCTGATCCCTGTCCTTACGCTTTACTTGGCGTTTGACAGTTAGCCGGTTAGTGGCGTCTGTAGTGGTGTTTGTGTTCCTTGTCTTGTCTCCTCCCTTATCTGCGGGTATCCCGCCTTAGTGGCCTAAGGGCTTGATGATTCCCCTTGCTGCGTTTGGCTCCTCCTTCCTCACACGTCACGCCCCATTACACGTTTACATATGGAACACACTTGGACACCATTCTCTTGCCATGAACTTCTACCTATATGTGTGCTGAGTATCATTTATCAGCCTTCATGTAGTACAATATTTCATAAAACACTAGCAAGTTCTTTAGCACTATTTATTTTTGCTGAATGCAGAGAAAAACAAAATACTTGTTAACTGATAACATTTGAATCTAAAAAAAAAAAAATGTTTTTTTTTTTTTGTCACTGTTTTCTTCAGAAATCTGGAAATAAAGTCCGGAAATGAAAAGTATGGATACATTACATGCACTATGATTTTTCTGTTCTCTAAAGTAGACAAGAGCACATTTCCATGCATTCTTGATCTTGCATGGTTCTGGAACAGTGTTTAATATGTTAACCACTTCCGTTCTTCTCAGCATTCCAGTTCTAGTGTGCAAGCTTGTATTTTAACCGCAGTCACAATTGGTTCCATTTCCACAGCATGTTTGAGAATAGTCACATGGATGGCCGTGTATGTGATTATGGACCCGGGTAAATGACCAGAATGGCTGCTGCTGAATTCCCTCATGATATGCTTCTTTACCTTATTTTTTGCCTTCAAGTAAGGTACTTTAATTTATTCAGTATATGTTTCAAGAGGTACTTCACTCTACAATTGTTTTATCGTAAATTGACTTGTCCATTGATAAAAAAACTTGCCAATAACAACATGCCAATCTTCTGAATATTTCCCTGCTCCTGTCCTTGTAAAATCTTCAAGGATTCAAATTATGTTAAAGAGAAAGTTCACCCTGAAGCCATTTTAATGGTCAATCGACCTGTCATGTCATGACAAACGTGCCAATCTTCTAGATGTCTCCCTTTTCCCATCCTAAAAAAATCTGTCTGAGTGACATGTTTCTCATCATTGGGGCAGCTAAGTCACTCTCAATGAGTGTCGATCTTCAGTTCTGCGAAGGATAATGTCCGACAGCCAAGATGTAGGATGTCTCATTCCAACACTTTTGGGTGTCCACATTTGCCCATGATGTTTCATATAAATTCACATTAATCTGTGGACTGGATGTTAGTTTATAGTTCACTGCAGAGAAAAGTAATGTAATTTAGTAACCAGTCATCAAAGTATTTTCCAGAAACTTTTCTGGTTTGTTAAAACCACTCATGAACACTTCCAGTGAATGTTCCCACGGGCAACGCGTCAATCCTCAACCCCTGTTTCACCCCTGTATGTACTGAATTGTGCTCTTAACAGTCAATCTGTTATGGGAAATGGAGTATTGAAACATCATATCCCAAAAAGGCCCATTTATTTTTAACAAATTTTCTGCCCATAAAAAGCAGTGCAGGATGTCGGTAAAGGCCGCATTTCCACTAATTTATCGCACCCCATCGTAGTAATCCCTGCAGTTGTGACCCTTTCCCCCCAGTCTGTCAAAACACAGATTTTGGCCATTGTGGTCAGTGTTGAAAAATGCCTTGTACAGCACCACATCTGAGGCTTTCTTAAACTAATTTTAATGGTAATGGGCAACTTGTATTTGCTTATTGGATGAACTGGCAGAGTAGACTCCTCAGTAGGGTTGCCAACTGCCCCATAATAGCTAAAACATTAGGTTTTGGTCTTTTGTGCTTTGCGCTTCCCAATTAAGGCTGCTGTGTGCTTTACAAAGATTCCCCTTACTGAGACTCTATGCTAGGAAATCGCAAAACACATTTAATTCACACATCTATCGTTTTCAAGATCAGACAGCTAAGAAAAGCTGTTTTATATGACAACCAGGCAGGCAGCTTGGACCCATACTTGCTCTCACATTATTCTTTCGAGTGAATGAACGTGGCTTTCTTTCAGTAACATCCACATTACAAGTCAGCAAATCGTGTCAGGCTTAGTTGTTGACACTGCCTGCTGGCAAATATTTTATATTTGTGGTATAAAAAGGAGGCACTAAATGAAAAGCTGACTGGTATACACATCACACATTGCCAACATAGCCAGTACATGTGATTAAAAGTAGATACATTGAGTGCCTAGAAGTCATGAATTCAATCAACTTGCAATTTTTACTTGTAGTTAAAGGCACGATGCAGGAATTTTACTTAGAAAATATTAAATAACCATGCTCAGTCATATCTATGATGCACTGGCAATCTGTCAAAAAGAAAATTGCCAAAACCTTTCTCCTCTGCGTGTATATGTATTTGGGACATTTCTGGGCGCAGTGCACTTTTCTGTGTGGGTAGGGGTGGGTGTGGCTACCATAGACTGTAGGAAAAAATGGATAGTGACTGCGACATCACCCATTGACTATCGATGCATGGACTTCTGAAAAGCGTTTTGAAGCTGTGGAAGTGCTGCCATTTGTACAAAAATTGGAGCAATTGACTGTGCAGCAGGGGGATCCTTATCATTAAGTCCAGGCCGGGTCCAGTTCGCCCACTAAGCACTTCAGATACAAGTGACACGCAGTAACTACGTAGTACCAAAAATTGCCCTGGACTGGTCCACAAAATATTAAAATATTGTCAAAACAACACAATAACTTAACAAATTGGTACATGGGGAGTCATTAGTTGAAGAAAAAGCACATGTTCTTGTGGGAAAAATGTATTGACTTCGTATTTTTACCGCATTTGATATCATTGACTTGCATTGGAAAACGGACCTGAAAGACTTGTCACACACGGATGACAATGTCCTCGTGTAAAACGGCAAACCGCTGGGAAACGGAGTGAGAATTAGTCTCTTAGACCTTTTATTGTAGCGATGTCCACGCCTCAGGAAATAATAAAATAACAAACCAAAAATACCTCTTTACCGACGCCCTCATGGGTTCGGGAAAAGGCAAAGAAAAATAACTGAAAATAATAATAATAATAATAATAATAATAAACAACTGCCTTTCGGTAGTTCCAGCTTTTTCAGCCTTCTCTCTCTGGAGGGGAATTAGGGAATGGCTAAGCATTCCTTTTCGATAGTGATGTAGTGGGCCTCTCTCCAGCTTCCGGCTGATGTAAATAACCGGTCACTTCTCCCCCTCCACCTCCTGGGACAGCACTGCCCCCAACCCCCTATCCGAGGTGTCAGTTTGTAAAACAAAAGGCAAAGAGAAATCAGGGCTGATCAATAATGGGCCACCACACAGGGTCGCTTTAATCTTCAAAAACGCCGCCTGGCACTGCTCTGTCCACTGGACCAGATCTGGAGATCCCTTTCAGGTCAGGTCAGTCAGAGGACTGGCGAGGGCTGAAAAATCAGCCCCAAGAAAGACCTCACCTGTTTTTTAGACATAGGCTGGGGACAAGCAGAGATCGCAGCCGTTTTATCCATCAGCGGTCTGACCTGTCCCCTGCCTAAGAGGAACCCCAGATACCGTACCTCTCTCCGTCCAATAGCGCACTTACCTGGGTTTGCAGTGAGCCCCGCCCCTCTCAGCGTCTGCAGGACAGCCTGCAAATTCTGCATATGCCGCTCCCAGTCATTACTATGAATGTCAATGTCATCTAAATATGCAGCGGCATATGTTGCATGCGTTCTAAGCAGTTTATCCATGAGTCGCTGAAAGGTAGCGGGTGCCCCATGCAAAAAGAACGGTAAAGTGAGAAATTGGTGTAATCCGAACAGAGTAGAGAAAGCTGATTTTTCCTTGGACGCTGGAGACAAGAAAATCTGCCAGAAGCCCTTGGTTAATATATAGGACATAGGGAGTAACACAAGCACTTTATCTCCCAGATGAAAATTTTGCAATTGTGCCCCTCTATCATATTGCCGTCTCTGTCTTTCCTGGGCCTGGAGCAAATGTTCCCATGCAATCTGACCAAGTGGTAGTTTGGCTCGCAGGTCCAGGACATACTGTACTTAATTTTTACTGGGGCTAGGACCTTCCTCCTAAGTTTCTCTTAACAGGTCCAAAATGTCCGTATAACAATTCAAAAGGGGAAAACCCTGTGGAGGCTTGGGGAACCTCTCTGACGGCAAATACCAACCTGTCAGTTTGGGGATAGTAGACACTGGTTGAAATACACTGCCTGGCCAAAATAAAAGTCGCCGCTGCACCCGTCATGCATAGTGCCCACTGTACAAGCCTCTAGAGGCAGTGTTATGATCTGGAGTTGCTTCAATTGGTCTGGTCTAGGCTCTCTTATGTTATGCAGCAATAAAATGAAGTCAGCTGAGTACCTGAATGTACTGAATGACCAGGTTATCCCATCAATGGGCATATTCCAGGACGACAATGCCAAGATTCATTGGGCTCAAATTGTGAAAGAGTGGTTCTGGGATCATGAGGAATCATTTTCACACATGAATTGGCCATCAGAGTCCTGACCGTAACCCCATTGAAAGTCTTTGTGATGTGCTGGAGAAGACTTTACGGAGTGGTTCGACTCTCCCGTCATCAATACAAGATCTCGGCCAAAAATTGATGCAACTCTGGATGGAAATAAATGTTGTGACATTGCATAAGGTTGTCGAAACAATGACACGACGAATGCATTCCGTAATCAAAGCTAAAGGCGGTTCAACAAAATATTAGAGTGTGCGACTTTTTTGCCCAGGCAGTGTATTGATATTTCACTTAAGTAATTACAGGTTAAGTATCTTGCTCAAGGATACAACAGCAGCACTTCATATAGCACCATCAACTTTAAGTCACAAGCCCATTAACTTTTTTACCATTAAGTGATTTTTCTACCTTAAAACGGGTGAAGTTGAGCCGATGAATGCGTTTATCTTTGCAAAATTACATTTAGCCAACCAGTGCTGTTGCTCACTAGCGCCACTGTGGTTGGCTCCAGTATAGGTTTTTCACCATGTAATTCAAT
This sequence comes from Synaphobranchus kaupii, assembly GCA_029718625.1. NCBI lineage: Eukaryota > Metazoa > Chordata > Actinopteri > Anguilliformes > Synaphobranchidae > Synaphobranchus > Synaphobranchus kaupii. The sequence goes on from CM056383.1 coordinate 23,504,977, forward strand.
GGAAGCAATGTGGTCAAAATACTTCCCACAAAAAAATGTAATTGCAATAGGTGCCTTTCCTTCATCTAATGCCTCTGCATGTGCTGATTTTTTTTAAAATATTGTGTCATTTGGACAGGGTATTAACATTTGTTCAGGACCAATCAGAAGGACAGGTTGAGTCCTGGGGTCACTGGCATAGATAGGTTCTATATGGTTCTCACTGCCCTCACTCGGAGGGGTGGGACCAGAAGGGGGAGACAACAATCATTGGTCTAAAACGCGCCCTGGCGTCTTGGGACCTATTTTTATACAGTCTAGGCTTGGGACAGGGAGACACCCTGTATTTTTGAGTGGAAATCGATGGAGAACATCCCTTAGTAGCCTACCGTGAACAAGCTGTTGTTTTGTGGACATGTTTGTCATCACATATTAATTTTGGTTGGAGCGAGCTATGATGTGTCTACTACGTGAGATGAGAGACAGAAGGGGATCTTGCAGCTACACTACAGGCCCAGCGTCTTGGAGCAAGCAGCCAAACTGTGGGTTAAGTATCTTAAATCAATTGCTCCATACCTGTATAACCTTATCAATTTAGATATTAATTTAGCTATTCCACCCCCTCCCGTACGCAATCGCCGTACTCCCCCTGTCATGAACGTTACCATTGCTTAGCAATGCTGGGTTAGCTAGCTAGCAAGCGAACAATAGCTCACGGCAAGCCCTTTTAATTTAACAGTTATTCAACTTCCTTAAAGTCATCCTTGCTGGCTGGCCATATAAGTTGGCTAGCTACTGTGATTGCCTAGCTAACGTTACTAACGTTAGCCAGCTGCTCCAGCTAGAACCCTAACCTGACATTTCTACACCTGGATAATTTTTTTCGGTCCCAAAAATTAAGAAAATGTGCGGGGAATAGAGCCAAATTATTAGCGGTATGTTTGTACTGACTCAATGCGGGGATGTTTAAAATAAAACCAATAATTTATCGGAAAAGAATACGGAGCCTGCGTTTGTAAATGTTTGCAATGTTTGTGATTAGGTTACAGGATACAGATGACAGTTAATGCCAGCTACGATGTAGATAATGTAGCTACTACGCTTTAGCTAGCATGTGACCTACTAACCTACAATCCACACTTTATCTGGAAGTTTTCAGAACGGGGTTTCATGCTGCGGCAAACTGTGACAGACTGCTCTGGCACAGTCTAGTTAATTAGCGGTTAGCCAAAAAGACAGTGGTGGTTTGCTCATTTAAGACTATGGGGTCAGCTTGCTACCTTTCTAGCGGCGCTAGGGACATTTATAATAAAAGTAGTCTTGTCAAAATAACGTGATTAATTGAGCATCAATATAGTTGATGGCAATAGCGTTACCCTATGTTCGTCCATGTGTGGTGGTGATGCAGTGCGTCTAGCTTGGCTACCGAGCTCAGCTGGTATGCTATCTAACTAATCAAATTAGCTGATGTTAGCTGAATATAAATTGAAAATAACTGAATGAACGTTAATTATGTGACGAATACCACACATTCAATGCGAATAAATGACACCGTAAAATCGAGGATGAAAATGAAATGTTAGCTATATTATAAAACATTAGCAACTTTACAAGTTTACCGCAAGTTCGTTTTGCAAAATGGTGGGTTTGGTCAGGTCATGGACTTTATAGTTATGTGGCTTCTCCACCCCAAACTCTCAATCATACTGTGCCCGGGCCATATCCGGTTGACCCTGCTCCCGACAACGTCACTTCGGCTCCACGGAGCAGACGCAGTTTGTACAAACTGGCGGCGAAAAAAGGCATCCGGAGCTTCAATTTGGTTTTTACGAGGCCGTGGGAAGGCAATGGGTGACGTAACAGTGACTTTGTCCATATTTTTATACGGTCTATGGTTGAACCTCGGAGACTGCTGCAGCCGTCAGCAGATGTTCTAAAACTCAGTACTTCACACTGAGTTAAAAATTTCTCATGAAAACATTCTAAAACTGTCTCTTTGCCTGACAACTTTTTTATTTATTTTATTTGAACTGCGGCCTTTAAACAAACAATTCTTTGGATAACACCATGACAGAAGAATGGTTTTGCAAGGTTTGTTGGCATGATTCAGTGTCAGGGCAGAAGGAGCTGTGGTAAACCTTTCACTGAAACCTTGGTATTGTTGGTATATAGTTAAAATAGATACTTATCAACAGAGGCAAACCAAAGTGTGGTTATAAACTGCCCACAGATTGTTGTCTCAAAGTTCACAACTACAGGAAAATTCCCCATTTTTCTTTTCTGTTCTAGATCAATAGCCTATAGTATTTTTTTTCTCCAACTCAACAAACAGCATCATGTTTTAAATATCGAGGTGAAATAAGGTTCAGTGTAAAACCTAGCCAAATGGGCACGGATATTGATTTTTTTGTTTACTAATAAATTTAAATGTTTGCACCATCTGTATGGCAGCTGTAGTTCATATTAATGTGCAAGAGTTGTGTTATTTTAATAATGACTTTCATGGCGTTCCAGCAATGTGCTTATAGAGCCTGGGGCACTCTTTGCATTTCCTGAAATAATACCCGACCCTAACCCAGAAGTCACATTGAAATGGGGGGCCTCCACGTGCTTGTGATTAGCAGGCAGACACAAAGTGAAACAAAAATCACAATTTGACATTTTATGTCTGACACACATAAAATGGTGTGACCTGCATTTCGTGTGTGAAAATCTAATCTTTCCTCTTATCAACAAAAGATAATTTTAAATAATGTCATAGTGATATAATTATAATTATAGCTCTTATTATTTTATTTTATTATTTTTAAGACCCTAATTCAGTGTTATTGCATTTTATTGATTGACATACATTTTTGGGAAGTTAAATACAATTCTAAGTTGCGGTTATCAGGATATGTCACTTGTCACATTCTGCATCAAAAACACTACTACACTGAGATTGGGTTTTGCTGCCCTGATGCAAAATGCCTTGTTCAGGAAGTTTTTTTCAGGACAGTAGCCAGATATCTAGAAGCTTGGTATGTTGTAAATGTTGTCCATTTTTGACCATGTTATCGGTGGATAGGTCAATTTACCATCCAAGTTTGACCTCTAACAGAGCTTATATTAGTCCAGTGGAATCCAACTGTACTCTATTACAGTTAAAAGTATGAGGTCCCTGTGTTCCTTCCCTGGTTTCCCTCTTGTGTCCTCGTAAACCTTCCCCCACCTGTTGCTCGTTCTGTCCTCGTCATGTTGTGTATTTAGTCTGCCCCGATTCTGTGTTCAGGACCGGACCGCCTTGTGATCTCCTTGTTCTCGTTCATGTTCTCGTTGCGTCTTGTGAGTTTGTTCATTGTTCTTGTCATGTTGTTCTTTGTTCTCGTTATGTTTGTTTCTTCCGTCTGCCCTGGTCTTGTCAGTCATCTGTTCCCCGGCGGCTCTTACCCAGGCTCCCTCGTTCCTCCCAGACCCCCTGCGTTTCCTTCAAGTCTCCCTCCTGTACTCCCGCTCCTGTTCCTGACCCCCCCAGGCTGAGTGCCTGACCCCAAGGCTGTACGCCTGGCCCTGGCTGCGTGCCCCTGCACCTACTGCGGCCCCCCCTGCTCCTGTTCCTGACCCCCAGGCTGAAGCGCCTGCAACCCCCAGGCTGAAGCGCCTGCATCCCCCAGGCTGAAGCGCCTGCAACCCCCAGGCTGAAGCGCCTGCACCCCCCAGGCTGAAGCGCCTGCACCCCCCAGGCTGAAGCGCCTACACCCCCCAGGCTGAAGCGCCTGAACCCCCAGGCTGAAGCGCCTGCACCCCGAGGCTGAAGCGCCTGATCCCCCAGACTGAAGGGCCTGACCCTGACCTCGGTCCCTGGCGTCTGTTCCCACCTGTTCCTGTCCGCGGCACCTCGCACTGTCCATGGCTCCCCTGCAGCCTCCGCGCTGGCACCTGCCCGCGGACCCCGCGCCTGCTCCCGTCCGTTCCTGACCTTGGTCGCCCGCACCTGTTCTGAGCTACGGACTGGTTCCAGTTCAGCCTTCGCCAGGCTCAGTCCAGGCCGTCCCTTTCTCCATCTGTCTCCGGTCAGTCTGGTTAATGCCCAGGCACTCCCCTCCCATCTGGTTCCTGACCTGTCCGGCTCCTGCCCGTCTGGCCCGTCCAGGCCGTCCCGACCCGTCCAAGTTCCCGACCCGCCCTGTTTCTGTGTCTCATTAAATGTACTCCCTGGTGGAGTTTTCCCCTGAGCCATCTCTGAGTCTTGCACTTGGGTCCCGTCCCCTCACGAGAACGTAACAAAAAGTACTCCATCAGTGTTTATTTTAGAATTAACATATTGTTGTGTTTGTTTTGTTTGTTTGAATTGCTGCAGCATGTTGAAAATGAGAATATCACTTTAATAATTCCACATTTTATGGATTGCTGTTTGCATTATCTTTTGCGGGTAGTAAAAATACACTTTTTTTTTGTTGAGCTTGTGATAAACAGAGAGGACGTGGGTTGAGGAGGAAAATGATATGCCTGTTACAGCTCTCTTGGATACCAGATGATGTTATGCAGCAAAGTGACGGTGCTGTTTCAGGTAATGCGTGAGAATATCTCCTGTGAAATGTAAGCCACACATTGGTTTCTGGATCGTTAAGCGGCTCTCGTGTTACGGTATGAACTGGACTCAAATGCACGACTCAATACACAGGAAGTTCAATAACTCCAATAATTTATTGCTTCGACCAGAATTCCTCCTGAAGCATAGGGAGAACAAGAATAGACAGACAATCAGGGAATGAGTTCAGCAGGGGATCAGCAGGAACGGGGAGGCCAGGGACTGGTGGTGGTGGCAGGGATCCGGACAGGCTGAGCAGAGGAGGAGCGCTGAGCGGGAGACAGGGCAGAGCAGAGTGGCAGGAACAGCTGCAGGTTAGCAGAGCTGGGGTCCCGGCTGGACGTGCACACAGCAGCAGGTTGGCAGCAGCAGCAGCACAAGCAGGAGGCATGCACCACCGCCGGTTCGCAGAGCTGGAGCACCGGCTGCATGCACGCACAGCAGCTGGTTGGCAGGAACAGCAGCACAAGCAGGATATACGAACAACTGCAGGCTGGTAGACTCAGAGCAGACAAAATTTAGTACAGCGAGGCAGGACAGACTGAACAGCGTGTTTGCGCCGTTCCTGGCGAGAGCTGATCAAAGCTGGACAGAGCTGGAAATGGCGAGTTAACTCAGAATGCAAGACAAGGCTTTTAAAGTTGGCAAGACAGGACTAGATACAATGTATCCACGAGACAAGACCAGAGTGTTACTACAAAGAGACTTAACGAACTGGCACAGGACAAAGAACACTGGGTGACTAAATACAAACATTAACAAGTATCAATTAGGTGCCGCGTGCGAATGCATGCATGAGTGATTAACGGAGCAGAGAGTGTGTGGGATGCATGCGGAAGGGAGGAAGGGGATAGGCGGATAACGAGTAGTGGAACAGAGTGACACGAAAGGGAAAACCGCGCCCAACCTGCAGCTCAACAAACAGGAAAAAACAAACATGATACGAGAGGGAACAAGTAAAACACGGGACACAACAGGACGGGAGTGAGAACATCACATCTCGGTTTTGAATGACACGGTGAGAGTGTCCAGAGGGAGGCCAGTGAGAGGCCTGGCCTCAATTAATGCAAGATTAATTAAGAGTATCCTGCTGCTGGTTCATCTTACTGTGATCCTCAATAGACAAAAAAGTCAATGCAGTAAAGCTACACAACACAGCTCGCAGAGTAGTTCAGTCAGTAACGGGTCTAAGCCCTGGCTGGGCCGTATAGTGTGGCTCAGTCAGATAAGGCTCTCCATGAGTGCAAGCTGGGCCCTATAGAATGGCCCGGTCAGTAAAGGTTCTCACCCCAAATGCAGGCTGGGCACTCTACTTGTAGTCATTCATTCATGACTAACCATGCTATGCTTGAATCAAGAGACTTAATCTAAGCCCTAGGGTCTTCTGAGAAAAACTGCACCTGTTTGTCTAATCCTTTCACAGCACCAATCTAAAAGACACAAAAATGTGCCTTTGTGCACACTGGAAACACCTAACTACCACAATATGAACAGTGGAATCCCACAATTTAGCTGTATAAGGCAACGTATTATGATGTTTTCAAACTATGTCTGTGGATAGAGAGATGCACTTAATGGTGGTGCTCACAGTTTTGTGAATATGTAATTTGTTCTTAATGGGACAAAATACAAATAAATAAACTTGATCTGTCCATCAAAAACAAAATTTTAAAAAGTGCATTGTATCTTTAGATGATATATTAACCCTCATCCTACCACCATATTTAACATACACGGACTACCGACTGGGGTCCCTGGGGACCCCAAGAAGAAACAACCATCATAGCAAAATTGTAACTTATTTCTTCTCAAAACATTATTAGTTATGTAATTAATGTCATCTGAAAAAAACAAAACAGATTGTTATTTTAGAAAAGTTACAGTTCATTTGCATATTGTGTAAAACGAAAATATACACTTTTCTTTAATAAAAATTGCAGCTTACAATCCACATTAGTACTTAAAAGCTTATTTACCATCCTTTGATTCTGGTATCATTTAGTTTTCAGTAATTTCAAGTAAACATTATTTTTGTCATATTTATATGTTGAAACCAACTGGGGTCATTCTGAACTTTTTAATTTTATTTGGCTTTCAATAAAAAAAGCAGATAGAGACCTTAGTCTCAGTATGACCCCCTGTCAAAATAAAGGTTGAATAAATGTAATTAAAATGTAGATTTTTCAATTTGTACATAATGTAAATTAAATGGTGTTTACATAGAACTATGAACACCACAGGCAGTTATGGCACACGATTTGGCTCATGCTATGCTCAGGGCATACCGGCATGTGACAGGAGGAGCAGACATTTGCTACCTTCCTGTCTGTGTTGCGGGAGCAAAGGCTACACCTTTTTTGAGTAGATTTTCCAGCCGAGCATTGGACGTCCACAGCAGCAGGTGTGACTCCCATGATGGTCATTGCTGCTCGGATTGGGGCTTGGAGCGTGGCAGTATCAGCTCTCTTCTTCATGTGTGGCATGACCAGGGCATGCCCCAGCTGTCTCAGGTAGATCCGGTGACGTCGGCCACTTTCTGAAAACTTCCAATCTGGGAAGGTCCCCATCCAGATGATGAAGGCAGCGAAGGCAGCAACATCCACCATGTTCATAAACAGCTCCATCGGCCATCTATTTATGGGCGGCAGTATAGTATAATGGTGAAAGAACTGGACTTGTAACCGAAAGGTTGCAGGTTCGATTCCCAGGTAGGACACTGCCATTGTACCCTTGAGCAAGGTACTTAACCTGAATTGCTTCAGTATATATCCAGGTGTATAAATGGATAAATGTAATAAGAAGTTGTGTAAGTCGCTCTGGATAAGAGTGTCTGCTAAATGCCTGTAATGTAATGTAATTTATTTTTCTTCTGGTTGTGGACATTTTGGCCATAACCAGACATGGTCCAGATTATCCACACCACTTTTGGTTGCATTGTAGTGTAGTATGATCTCTGGTTTCTGCTTCTCGCCTTCAACCTTCGTGTCATGGTGCATGGAGGGCAGCATCAGTAACGCTTTTCCTTTTGCCGGTACAAATGACACCATGGTAAGCTGCCCATGAAAGCCAAACCGTGAACAATCACTCTGCTGCCAGATATGCAGTAGATATGGATGGATCACTTTAAGGGTTGTTTCTCCTGACAAATTTTCCTATTGAACTCTATGGAAAAATAAGTCAGGAGAAGAAACCCTTCAAGTTATTCATCCATATCTACTGCATATCTGGCAACAGAGTGATGGTTTAAAGCTTGTTTGATACCTCAGACCCTTGTTGACTTACAGCCATTTTACCAACCATGTATTCCATACTGTTCCAGAATAATTTACAGCTAAATCTAGTCCCACCCCCAAATTCCCATAGAGATCCATTCAAATGCAGAGATGTTATAGTATCGCTTGTAAGAGTACCAGAAAATAAGATATCAAGAGTCTTTTGATGTTGTTGGGTCACAGACATCAGGAAGTCATGGCATGCAAAGGATATGTGACCAAATATTAAAAATTATTACTTTATTCTATATATAAATGCAGGGGGGCCAATAATTGTGGCCAATGTGGTTTTGTTAAAAATAATTATTTCTTGATGAGGGATTTTTTTTTCTCTTAATAAATGAATGTCAATTAAAGGTTGGATTCTTCTTGTTTTTTCAGTGTGAGATTAAGCTAATTCACCAAACGGTGAATTTTTTATAACCCTTTTTGTTCATCTTTACAGGGGAGGCCAATAATAGTGGCCGCAAGTGTATGTCAGTCCATCTTCTAGTAAGGCTTCAGCTAACGGAATGGATGTAAAGAAATTGTCAGCTGTGACATTTCTGCCACTTTTGCACCAAGGCCCCACAAGCTCTTTGACTACACGGGCCCCTTGACCTACTTCTCGTTGCTCTCCAGGTTGTCTGCCAAGGTATACCTCACCTTTGAGAGGGTAGCTGGTCTCTGCATCACAATTCCACCAAATCTTTATCGCATATTTGTCAGTCTTGGATGGGATGTATTGTCGGAAACTGCACTTGCCTCTGAAACCAAGAAGCTGCTCATCCACACACGTGTCTGTGCCTGGAATGAGGTACTTTGGGAGCTGGGCAAACATGGACGCTAAACATGGTCCATATATCTCTGAAAGGGGAAAGCTTGTCTGTTGCCATTCGCTCTCCCCTTGTTGCTTTGTTGTCGAACCGCATGTATCTCAATATGTGTTGGAATCTTGTTCTGGACATAGTTGCAGTGAACACAGGTTTCCAGTCAGTCTCTGACTATCTACAGGCTCATGGTTATCTTTTGACACCCCTGCTATGATCAAAAGGCCAATGACTGCTTTTATTTCTGTGTCATCCACTGCTTTCCATTTATCACGAATGTTGGTGGGATGACTCTCATTCCATTCCCTGATTCTTCGTTCACCTTCTCTCTTAATGGTAATATTGACTTTTGGCAAATAACGTTATAGCATTGCATAAAATCTGCGCCATTGCCCGTCTCCATTAGTGGAGTGGCGTGCCAAACCTGCTCCCTCATCTATGGTCCAACTTAGAGCAACGGGCAGCAACAACTATGCCACAAATGCCAAGGCAGTCAGAGAAGAATTCAGGGACCAATGGTGCTGTCAGCTGGCAACAAATGTTCCACTGAAGGTGGAAAAATCTCCACAATTACTTATAAATATTCTGATTAATTAATTATATTAAATGAAGACACTTTGTTACATATTAAAACATCATTTATTGAACTTTTAAAAATGTTTCTTTTTCCTTCACTCACTCACACTCTCAAATAGATATTTCACTAATACTTGTTGAATCTCAATCTTTGCCATTTCCTTGGCTCGCTTCCCCATGTCCTTTAAGGTTGCTCCTACATACTGCCCAAATAGCAAATTTGGATCAGACTCCTCCTGGCCTCTGAGACACTTAAGCACTTCAGAGTAGACCTCCTGTCTTGAGCTGTTGTCAATAACAAGTGCTCTCTCCCTCACTCTCTTGTGACCTGGCCTATTCTGTGTTGCTGGCATCTCCACAGGTGACTCGTCTGCCTTGAACATAAATTAGGTGAAAATAATTCAGTGTTTTGTGCATTATTATTAGTGTTTTCCACCATCAACAAGATACTATATTATTATAATTAATGTCCAGTGAGGTGAAGCAAAATACAAATTTCCACATTGTGTGGACAATAAAATATTCTATTCTACTCTATAATACCTCAGCCTCAGGTGATGCTGGTGTTGATGGTGACTGGGTCATGCTGTCCTGGCTAGTGGCTGGCTTTCCTGCATCTTTTAAATATCGCAGAGGGAAGTAATGTGCCCATTTTGGAATATAAGTGGCATCAGCTCCTGCCCCTGACCTGCTTGACCCTTCAACGTTCTTGAGCTCCCTCTGGTATGTTGTTCTTAGGTTTCATACCTGTCCTTAATACTCTCAACTGCAAACCAAAAAATAAGAATTTTGTGATTGGATGTGAGCTATAGCCTCCTAAGTGTGAACTGATGGAAATACACGGAATACTGGATGAGGAGCTATAGCTACAACTTACTATTGAAGGGATGCCCTGTGACATCTTGCCTTAGCAGCTCCTTCAAATGAGACAGTGTTACGTCCCTCATCATGTCTTTTTTTAAAGTAGGCAGTGTCCTTTGGGTCCCACAAAAATCTGTGCTCTGATAATCAAATTCACAGATACAACAAGGGTTAACAAGTTAATAAGAATAGCCACCCACACACACAGTAGCCAGATCCATATATTTATAATTGTAGGGTAGGCTACACTTGGTTCTGTAGGTACGTAACGTTAGATAGTTCGACATTACAAAGCTAACATAACTAATGTAGAATTCACGTCAAATCACGCTAGCTAACGTTAGCTAGCTAGTTAGTTTGCATTAACGTTACACCGACTAACGTCTAATCTATGAAGGCGTTAGCTACCAAGCTAATCGCTAACGTTGTCATAAAATTTCTTCTTACCGTGAAAAACGACGACATCTGACAGATGTTTAGGTAAATCTATCACCACGGCGGCACTTTCGTCACAAGTCAGCAATTATACCGGGAAATGCCCTCTTTGAAAACAAAAAACGAATGAATATAAAAAGGTTAGTCTGTTACTGCATACCCGTTTTTGCTAAAGCTGCATCATAGCTATGATAACGCGGAGCTGTCAAAACTATAACAGCACGGAAACCCTTAAAAAAAACAAAATAAAAACCGTAGCTAGGCTACACGTAGCCTATGGCTATGACAAATTATGGACTAAACAAGCCACATTTTAGTTAATAAAACTCAAGTAAGCTAATTTAGATATCCAGTGAGCACAAGTGGCATACAGAACTAGTTAACTTTTTTTTAGCAGCATTTTTTTGTAAGTATAAACCGAACTATTTTTTTTTTTAATGCAATTTGTTTGATTTATTTATTTAAGTATGAGCCGAAGTATGCCTTCCTGGCGTGTATCCCCGTGGCGCAGTCTGTAGCGTGGCCTAACTAGGATTCCCGTGCTATTTGCGACATTGTCGGTTCGAATCCGACCTTTCCTCTTGTCTCTACACTGTGCTGTCCAATAAAGCTCAAAGGCTATTACACCTATTTTAAGAAAGTATAGTCCATTTTAGTACTTATAAACTTTTGTAGCCACAATTTCCTCTATATTCTCAGCTACCTTGAATTGAGAGAAAATGCTGTTAGCTATAAGTTAGAGTGAAGGAAATGTAGAGACCTAGCTACTCACTCCAAAAGTCTCTGGGACCTCAGATGGATATCTGGCTTCTCTGTCGAACATGAGGTAGAATGGGGAGTGCTTGGTGGTGATCTGTACTTTGGTGCGCAAGCCAAACATGGCTGCACTGAGGTCCCAGTTCCAAGGATTCTCATCCACCAATTTGGTGAGAGTTTTGAAACATATTGACATTGTTATGAAATACTATTTCAATTGTAAAGCATAGCTTATGATTGCGATGTGTGACCCAAATCACACTGCTTAATACAATACCAAAATAGAATACTTAACACAGTGACTATAGTACCATTTAGTGGTGTAAATGGGTCAAGGTCAGTTTAGTGTCAAGTCCACATTACTTTTTCACTGTCCCATTCATTCTTTCAACCAATCCACTGGTCTGTGGATGGTAAGGTGTGCAGAAGCTCCTCTCGATGTCCAGCTTCTGGCAGGGAGCCATATTCAGCTGAATTTAATGGACAACAGTCAGTTAGTACAAAAGAAAACTGAGTGAAGGGAGCCTCAGCCATGTTTTTGGGTAATGATACGGACTGCACAGGGAAAGATATTGAGAAATGATTGAAAATGCATTGTAATAGGACAATAGGACAGCACCTTATTCCTGAACTCCCCTCCTCGGTTGGTGAGAATGTGTTTTGGTGCCCCAAACTTGAATTCTACAATGAACTGTGCAAAGAATTCTACAATGCACTGTGCTACATCCTCGGCTTTCTTAAGACTTCAGCGGATATGCCTCAGCCCACTTGGTCTTGTAGTCAATCATGACGTCCCTGTGCAGTCCGTCTCATTACCCAAAAACATGGCTGAGGCTCCCTTCACTCAGTTTTCTTTTGTACTAACTGACTGTTGTCCATTAAATTCAGCTGAATATGGCTCTCTGCCAGAAGCTGGACATTGAGAGGAGCTTCTGCACACCTTACCATCCACAGACCAGTGGATTGGTTGAAAGAATGAATGGGACAGTGACAAAGTAATGTGGACTTGACACTAAACTGACCTTGACCCATTTACACCACTAAATGGTACTATAGTCACTGTGTTAAGTATTCTATTTTGGTATTGTATTAAGCAGTGTGATTTGGGTCACACATCGCAGTCATAAGCTATGCTTTACAATCGAAATAGTATTTCATAACAATGTCAATATGTTTCAAAACTCTCACCAAATTGGTGGATGAGAATCCTTGGAACTGGGACCTCAGTGCAGCCATGTTTGGCTTGCGCACCAAAGTACAGATCACCAACAAGCACTCCCCATTCTACCTCATGTTCGACAGAGAAGCCAGATATCCATCTGAGGTCCCAGAGACTTTTGGAGTGAGTAGCTAGGTCTCTACATTTCCTTCACTCTAACTTATAGCTGACAGCATTTTCTCTCAATTCAAGGTAGCTGAGAATATAGAGGAAATTGTGGCTACAAAAGTTTATAAGTACTAAAATGGACTATACTTTCTTAAAATAGGTGTAATAGCCTTTGAGCTTTATTGGACAGCACAGTGTAGAGACAAGAGGAAAGGTCGGATTCGAACCGACAATGTCGCAAAGAGCACGGAAATCCTAGTTAGGCCACGCTACAGACTGCGCCACGGGGAGACACGTCAGGAAAGCATACTTCGGCTCATACTTAAATAAATAAATCAAACAAATTGTATTAAAAAAAAAAAAGTTCGGTTTATACTTACAAAAAAAATGCTGCTAAAAAAAGTAAACTAGTTCTGTATGCCACTTGTGCTCACTTGATATCTAAATTAGCTTACTTGAGTTTTATTAACTAAAATGTGGCTTGTTTAGTCCATAATTTGTCATAGCCATAGGCTACGTGTAGCCTAGTTACGGTTTTTATTTTGTTTTTTTTAAAGGGTTTCCGTGCTGTTATAGTTTTGACAACTCCGCGTTATCATAGCTATGATGCAGCTTTAGCAAAAATGGGTATGCAGTAACAGACTAACCTTTTTATATTCATTCGTTTTTTTGTTTTCAAAGAGGGCATTTCCCAGTATAATTGCTGACTTGTGACGAAAGTGCCGCCGTGGTGATAGATTTACCTAAACATCTGTCTGATGTCGTCGTTTTTCACGGTAAGAAGAAATTTTATGACAACGTTACCCATAGTTACCTAACCTACCTAGCTAACACAATATTATGTGAATTAACGTCCATTAATTGACCGTACAAACCTTCATAAAATTCGATGAGAATGCTCTCTTTTTCAAGGGTCCATGTATTTAGTTGAGCCATTTAGTTGCGTTAACGTTATACTATCGTATATAGGTATATAGTTAGCCAGTTCGGTTAGGTAACGTTAGTTAGCCAGTTATAGTTTATGATAATTTAGCTATCTAGTAACGTTATCGTAGTAGGCTACGCGCAGACAGTTCTGCGTTCGCGTGTGATCAATATCTCTGTTCTGATTGGTTATTGCATGCAATCGGTTGCATGAAAGTTGAACTGCTCCCAACTTGTTGCAATCAAGTTGCACAGAAATTGCAGGGAATGTTACACGAAGCAATCTATGAGCAACTCAGCTGCAACTTAGTTGCAAGCAACAAAAATTGCTTCGTGTAACAACACCTTTAGTTTCACGCACATCAATTATCTCTGGGGTCAGAAAAAAATTTAAGTGATTCTTCCTGTGTTTTGCATTCTGCTGCATTTGTTATACAGGGTGGATTGCTGATGACGTCTTTGCCCTGCTGGTGGAGGATTTTTGTCCCACACTGTCCCATTTTTGCCAAGATATGGTCTGTCATTGGCATTCTCTCTAGCTCCAGCTGCTTCGTTACGCTCTATGCCATGATTTTGCCCACGTGCATTGCTTAGAGTTCTACCCCTAGCCCTACCCCTGGCTCTAGCCCTTCCTCGTTCTTGTCTCCCTTCAACCAGTGGTGGCTCAGTGGTATTGATGTGAAGTGCTGAGGGTCCTGCAGTGTCAGGGTCAGTCTCGGTGGCCCCTGCAGTGTCAGGGTCAGCCTCGGTGGCCCCTGCAGTGTCAGGGTCAGCCTCGGTGGCCCCTGCAGTGTCAGGGTCAGCCTCGGTGGCCCCTGCAGTGTCTGGGTGAGCCTCGGTGGCCCCTGAGAATTTTAACAAGCTGTTAATTTTTCTTAATTGCACTTCATGTTTTGATGGATTATTTACCCTCTTAAGACAAATTATGTAGGAAAATAGCTATGCATGCCATGTAGAATAAATGTCCCATGTTCACATTTTGCTTATTGTGCTATATTGCAAACAATTTCATTAAAAGAGGTAACAAAACTGAGAAAATGAAAGGTCAAGGTGAATCAATAGGCTCCTAATTGGTGAAAGTGTGGACACATGGCCACGAAAACTAACCATTTGATTGATAATGAACAATTCAAAGTCAATGCAAATTGATAATGAGCCAAACTTGCATTATGTTAATAGGTTTAAGGAAGCAAAATTATGAAAGAACTTAAATGCATGTGTTCAACGACCTAATTAAAAGCATAATTCACCTCTTTTTGTTAACTCTTTTTATGGAGTTGTTTGCAATATAGCACAATAAGCAAAATGTGAACATGGGAAATTTATTCTACATGGCACGCATAGCTATTTTCTGACATAATTTGGTTTAAGAGGGTAAATAATCCATCAAAACATGAAGTGCAATTAAGACAAATTAACAGCTTGTTAAAATTCTTGGATCGCAATTGTGGTTGGAATGAAAACCAGCATACACAGGGGGGCCACAGGACTGAGTTTGAGAACCACTGGCTTAGCATATGACTCTCTGAACTGACTTACGGTTTGGGCCTTCATCCCACTGAGGTTACCTCAATATTAGCTTTGACCGTTTGCTGTGAAAAGAGTCAATTGTGGTCTTAACAGTAAAGGAAATAGAACATGCGTCTGTTAAGTGGAAAGAAACCTGTATAGTCAATATGTATTAGCAATACAACGTACTTCTTATATGACAGAGATAGTAAGCCAAAAAAGGTCCAGTATGTCCAGCACAAGAATTAAATGATTGAATATAAGTTTACCATCTAAACTGATGTTTAATTCACTCAAAAAACAAACACATACAGAATAGATATGTAGACACACACACACACACACACACACACACACACACACACACACACACACACACACACACACACACACACACACACACACACACACACACACACACTTTTATAAGTTTATGCTACAATTCCTGCATGTTATCCCTCTCTGGGATTGTTGTTTTGATATTGTCATGCACATCCTGTATGTATCTCTTCAAAAACATGTAGCCACTAAAGTTTCAGTATCGTGTTCTGTGTCATGGGTTGCTTAATTTGCTAAAAAAAACTATTATGTCATTTCTCTTCCTCCATTACAATCAGTTGCAATTGCTGGAAATTGTCAAATAAAACAATCAGAGTTTTCTGGGCTTGGATGATTTCAAATGACTTAATTTTCACCTAAAAACAAAAACAGACAACCTTTTACCTAAACACGTGGTGGAACATACCTCAGTTTTATTTGTGTACAGAGGATATTTCCATTTATTTATGTACGGACAAACTTTACACCTCAGGACCACGCGTACCACATATGTAAATTCAAAAGGCCACTAAATGTAGCGTCTGAATATCAATTAGAACATTAATTTATTTTTATTAAGTTCACATGACAAAATTTAGCCTCTGAAATGCACAATGCAAATGTAGCTAATAAATTATGATTGTAAAAACAAACACTTAGATGATGCCTATTAATCTATTGTACGTATTAACTTGTTTAATTACTCATACCATAATGAATGCTCCCAGTACTATTTTTCTAAATTGATAAAAATGTAAATGCTAGCCTATATGATGTTAAATACTATTTAAAACACACATTTGACCAATGAATTAAATTTGCTTTAAATTGCCTTGCAGGTCTGTATCCAGCATTGCAATGGCTGAGCTTGCCTGTCCAATGTTATCGTTGCCGTAGACTGCACAAACATACGCATCTAGGCTCCATCCGAAGATGCGTTTGTGTATATGAATAGAACGGGCTATCACTCCAGCAGCTCATATGTGATGCGAAATGTGTGTTGCTCAACTTTTCTACAAACCTCAAAAGGTATGCAAAATAATATTGGCTGCTGTGTCCTGCAAAACATTGCCATGAAAAACACCTTTCTTATATCAGACGTCCCCAATCCACCTGAACTAGGGATGCTGTCGGATAAACCACCACTCGAACTCGACAATGTGACCGCAATTAGAATGTGTCAGCAATTCACAGAGATTATAAAATAAGATGTGTGATTACCTGATTTCAATCCACATTTCACACGTACCGAAAACACAAACAAAATTATGAAATGAATAACATTTATTTCCAGGTTGCGAGAAAGATATGCTTGGCAGATGGAGGCAATGCCCTCGTCCGATGCAGACTTGAATAACCTTGACCACCTTCTGTAGTTGTGGTGCTGTGTGTGTGTGTGTTTGTTTGCCTCCAATTTAATGTCAATCCATTTATTTATTTAGTTTTACTACTTTAACAGTTTGTGTGGTGGGTAATCCTGCACTGATGGTACATGTTACCTCCTGCTAGGCCTTTACCTTACCAGTTGATATGACACCGGTACTGACAATACTAAAAAAGATTTTCCTTGACTGAACATCTGCTAATAAAACTTACATTTCAGTGTCAAAATAATGAGTTATTTTGCTTTTCCTTGGCCACTTTGACTTATGCACCTTTAAATGGAATTCGCAACTTCCATATATGGCAATTCATGGGCGTGGATTTATGTTAATTGAAAAATAAGGTGCACACACCTGTCATTTATTTCAATAGCCTACCTTACCCTGTATATGGACAGTACAGTATATTGTATCAGCTTCAATATTTTATTCAATTTTTTTTCTTTGTGCTCTTTCATTTAAGCACAAAGATTATAGCACATTTCATTTAAAGTATATTTTTACAAAAACACAGGTCACTGAGGTAAGTCAAATTCTGGTGACTCTTGTAAGTGGAAGAAAAAGGAAACCTAGTCAGATTTTTTTTTTTAAAGATAATTATTTTAACTAAACAAGGCAAGATTTGACTGTATTGTTGATAGACAAGCAGAGGTCCCTATACAAGGCAAATAGACCCCCACTTGTCTATCACGCCACTGTCTGTCATGTCTGGTTTAACCGAAGCAGAACGTACACTTCTGGAGTTGACCCATTGCAAATGGGTACGTATAACATTCATCAAAACATACAGTGGCAAAGGCTGTTACTTGCTTTTGGTAACTAGCTAGGCCTAGTTAGCTCATCTAAAATGAAGAGAAAATATCTGAGAGGTGCTCAAAAAAGTGTAAACTAAACTAGCCTAAAACAAAATGTGGAGCTGAATAAAACTACCGATAATACCATCACTCTGGTCAGTGCTGAATCAAGTTGGCGAGTGAGTACACGTTTATTTCTCAAGATGACTAGTAAAGTCTCGTAGTGGTGCCCAAAATGCAGCACAAAAACAGTGAGTAGCCTACGTGGTTTATTTCTCAAGATGAAAACAAAAAAAAAACCCAACCAAAAAAATAAAAAACTGTGCTACACCACTGTAGAATTCCCCATATGAAAAGCCTTCATTTATGTGGATGAGATGACAGGAAAAAAGGCCTACTCTCTCCTAAAATTAAATGAACTTGAAATGGTACTTCAATAATATACCCAAATACTACAGATACACATTTACATTATGAATGGAAGCCTCCAGTGTCTTTATTATTAAAATGATTCCTGTTTTTTCTTATAATATATTGTTCTTTAAAAGTTTTAAAGCTAGCAAAGGCTAAAATGACTGAATAGGAGAGATGCCAACTTTTAAAAGTCCAGAGAACTGAAGGGAGGGGCCCTCACAAAAGATAATACCTCAGTCTGTGCTTTTGAGTACAAAATGTTATCACAATGTTATCAGAAGCTCTTCTTTCAGGAAGAATAACATTTCTGGTTGACCTAGTGACTGGTGATATTAACTTTCTACTGTTGTTTTACCATTATGATTTTCAGACAGACATATTCCTGCATGTTGGGGCAGACGGGAACATGACACAGACCCCCAGAATGTGTCATGTGATTAAAATAAACTGGTGGAGCTACAAAAATGTTGGATTCTGTCCTTTGGTCTTGAGCCTTGTTGTAATTATTCACCTATCTTGTATGTTTCTTCCTCTGCTGAAATGCTTAATGCTGTGATATTCAGTTGTACAGTTTTATTTTACAGGAAATTTGTTCAGCGATGATTGAGATGAGCTGCATTGTTTGATGATGAGATAAAAATAGCCGTTTCCTGACTGGGACTGGATCTTACATACACCCAGTCTTGTCCAGTGACCTAAATACTACTGCCAGATGTGGCTGTGCAGAGGGTGTACAGAGCTCAGAATCCACACGTGCACCACACAATGAAATGCAGATGTCAACTGTACTTCAAAAACACCCTCTTTGGTCATCTTGGTTATGTTTCCATTGTTTGGTAATCAACATAATTTGCTGACCATACTTTAATGTGTGCAAGCCTGCCTTTCACCCCACTATTTTAGAACATTAAATCACACCTGGAGAGAACAGCAGCCGTGCCTAAAATCCAGAGAAAGAGGTTCTGTTAGCTCTTTGTTGCCGGAGTTCAAACCAAAACAGAGAGTGGAGCATCGAGAATAACCTTCCCTGTAGTTTACTCTAGTGATAGGAAAGATGTGACGTTCCGTCCCCATCCAGTCCGTTTTCCCGGTTTTGTCATGTCCCTCCGTGTCTTGTTGGATTCCCTTGTCCGTGTTTTCCCCTCTGCTTCAGGCTGGGCGTTTCCCCTCTGTTTGGCTCTCTTTGTTTCCCAGTTTGGTTTCCGCCTATCACCTTCCCCTCTCGTTTCTTGCATTCCTCACCTGTCTAATTAACAAGCACTCCCGGTTACTTTCCGCACCTGTGCCTTGTTGATTCCAATCTCACTCCCCTATTTAACCCACCTGCTGTCTCCCCTGCTTTGTCGGTTCATTACATGTGTAACCCTTCAGACCCTGTTTACTGTTCGCTAAACTATCCTCACTCGGTGTTAATGCTATTCGCTCCTGGTCTGTTAAAGTGCTATTCGCTTGGTTGTGGGATTTTATCCCCTTACAGTGTTTAGTTCTCGCGAACTACGGCTTGGTAGTTTACCTCCCCTGTCATTTCAGCATTGCATGCGGCTAACCTGTCTTCCTTCTACCTCCAGTTTACCCGGCTTCCAGTCCTCCGTTGCAGTGTTCGTTTTCCCCGTGTTTGTTTGTGTGTGTTGCGGTACCTCCACCTCCAGCTCGTGTAGGATCCGTGGTGGCGTTATAACCTGGCTACCCTCCAGTTGTTCCTGTCCGGCCGAAGAAGCCACCAAGTTCGTCGGTTACGGTTCCGGGAGCTCTGGAGACCAGTCAGCTCCAACCGGACCTACCGCAGCTACGCCACATCACCCAGCTCTGCCGTGCTTCATCAGCTACCTACCTGGCAAACCCTGCACCCCTGTGAGAACCTCCCGGTCCTTCCCGTGCCTACTCCCAAACTAACCTCCCTCTGCTTTTTGCCCCGTACCGGTGTAGTCGTCCCGGTCCAGTTCCAGTCCAGCCGTAGTGAGTCGCCCACCTACCTCTTCAAAACCAGTTCCAGTCCAGTCCAGGTGTGAGTCGTACACCTTACTGTACAGTCCAGCTCCGGTTTGGAGCAATCCGTTCCTGAACCCGTTTCCTGAGTGGACCTCCCGGTCCAGTTCCAGTCCAGTCCAGGTGTTGCCTTCACCTACTATCCAGTCCAGTTCCGGCTTGGAACCCGTTCCGGACCCTCAAGTCCAGCTCCGGCTTGGAGCAGTCCGTTCCGGGCTTCCTGACATTACCCAGTGTGATATTGTGCTTGCTTTCCTGTACAGTTTTGGGACTACCCCAAAACTTAGTTTAATAAAAATCCCTTTCTTGAATCTGCCTCCCAGTCGTGCATTTAGGTCCTAACCTTCCTCAGGATGGTAACAGAATGAACCAACCAGATAAGGACCTAGCCGACTTCCTGTCCCCGCTCCACCCCGCCTTCGGCCGCTATGCTGCTAGGCAATCCCGCTACGAACTGGCCTGCCAGGATGCTCTGGAGAAGCACCTGAGCCAGTGCCTGGGTGAGAGCCAAGGCCCGGGCGATGCTAGGACCGCCGGCCTCCAGGGCGACGCACTCGCCGTCACCACAGGCCGGTCTCCAAGGCGACGCCATCGCCGTCCCCACCGGCCGGCCTCCAAGGCTACACAGTCACCGCCGGCCAGCCCTCAGGGCGATGTTACGGTCACCGCTGCCCGTCCCCAGGGTGACTATGCAGTCGTCGTCGCTCCCTCCAGCTCCCAAGACGACGTTGTGGAGCAGTTCCGTCACGCCTTCGCCTCCCAATCCACGACCGACGATCTACTGGACCGCCGGGTGGATCACGTGTTGGAGGTGCTGAAGGGTTTGGCGGAGCAAGTTTCGCAGACGTCGCTTGTCGGCAGCTCCCTGGACGAGGAGTCCTTTTCCGCTGCCCTTCCCCAGGGCGATAAAACAGTCACCATCGCTCCCTCCAGCTCCCAAGACGATGTTTTGGGGCAGATCCGTCACGCCCTCGCCTGCCAGACCGCGGTTGGTGATCGACGGGGCCGCCGTCTTGATGGGATGTTTGAGCTTTTAAGGGGCCTGTCAGAGCAGGTTACGCGGACGTTGCTCGCCGCCCGTACCCAGGGCAAAGATACGGCCTCCACCGCCCCTCTCCAGGGCAATGATGTGGTGGTCGTCGCCCGTCCCCAGGGCGAGGAGCCCTTCGCCGCTTCCTGCCTCCAGGGCGATGCAGTCGTCGCCGCCTCCTGCTTTCAGGGCGACGCAGCCGTCGCCGCTTCCTGTCTCCAGGGCGACGCGGCAGTCGCCGCCTCCTGTTTCCAGGGCGACGCAGCAGTTGCCGCTTCCTGTTTCCAGGGCGACGCGGCAGTCGCCGCCTCCTGTTCCCAGGGCGACGCAGCAGTTGCCGCTTCCTGTTTCCTGGGCGATGCAGCAGTCGCCGCCTCCTGTTTCCAGGGCGACGCAGCCGTCGCCGCCTCCTGTTTCCTGGGCGATGCAGCAGTCGCCGCCTCCTGTTTCCAGGGCGACGCAGCCGTCGCCGCCTCCTGTTTCCAGGGCGACGCAGCAGTTGCCGCTTCCTGTTTCCTGGGCGATGCAGCAGTCGCCGCCTCCTGTTTCCAGGGCGACGCAGCAGTCGCCGCTTCCTGTTTCCTGGGCGATGCAGCAGTCGCCGCCTCCTGTTTCCAGGGCGAGGCAGCCGTCGCCGCCTCCTGTTTCCAGGGCGACGCAGCCGTCGCCGCCTCCTGTTTCCTGGGCGATGCAGCAGTCGCCGCCTCCTGTTTCCAGGGCGACGCGGCCGTCGCCGCCTCCTGCCTCCTGGGCGATGCAGTCGTCGCCGCCTCCTGTTTCCAGGGCGACGCAGCCGTCGCCGCCTCCTGCTTCCAGGGCGATGCAGCAGTCGCCGCCTCCTGTTTCCAGGGCGACGCAGCCGTCGCCGCCTCCTGCCTCCTGGGCGACGCAGTCGTCGCCGCCTCCTGCTTCCAGGGCGATGCAGCCGTCGCCGCCTCCTGCTTCCAGGGCGACGCAGTCGTCGCCGCCTCCTGCTTCCTGGGCGAGACAGTCGTCACCGCCTCCTGTTTCCAGGGCGATGCTGTCATCGCCGCTCCTGTCCGTTCCCCTGCCAGCCCTCCTGTCCGTTCCCCTGCCAGCCCTCCTGTCCGTTCCCCTTCCAGCCCTCCTGTCCGTTCCCCTTCCAGCCCTCCTGTCCGTTCCCCTTCCAGCCCTCCTGTCCGTTCCCCTTCCAGCCCTCCTGTCCGTTCCCCTTCCAGCCCTCCTGTCCGTTCCCCTTCCAGCCCTCCTGTCCGTTCCCCTTCCAGCCCTCCTGTCCGTTCCCCTGCCAGCCTTCCTGTCCGTTCCCCTTCCAGCCCTCCTGTCCCGCCACGTTCCAGCCCCCCCGTCCCGCCACGTTCCAGCCCCCCCGTCCCGCCACGTTCCAGCCCCCCCGTCCCGCCACGTTCCAGCCCCCCCGTCCCGCCACGTTCCAGTCCCCCAGTCCCTCCTCGTTCCAGTCCCCCAGTCCCTCCTCGTTCCCGTCCCCCAGTCCCTCCTCGTTCCCGTCCCCCAGTCCCTCCTCGTTCCAGTCCCCCAGTCCCTCCTCGTTCCAGTCCCCCAGTCCCTCCTCGTTCCAGTCCCCCAGTCCCTCCTCGTTCCAGTCCCCCAGTCCCTCCTCGTTCCAGTCCCCCAGTCCCTCCTCGGTCCAGTCCCCCAGTCCCTCCTCGTTCCAGTCCCCCAGTCCCTCCTCGTTCCAGTCCCCCAGTCCCTCCTCGTTCCAGTCCCCCAGTCCCTCCTCGTTCCAGTCCCTCCTCGTTCCAGTCCCCCAGTCCCGCCCCGTTCCAGTCCCCCAGCCCCGCCCCGTTCCAGTCCCCCAGTCCCGCCCCGTTCCAGTCCCGCCCCGTTCCAGTCATCCAGTCCCGCCCCGTTCCAGTCATCCAGTCCCGCCCCGTTCCTGTCATCCAGTCTCGCCCCGTTCCTGTCATCCAGTCTCGCCCCGTTCCTGTCATCCAGTCCCGCCCCGTTCCAGTCATTCAGTCCCGCTCCATTCCTCTCTTCCAGTCCCGCTACGCCGCCGGCCTCCTGAGCGGTTCCGCCCGCGCCGCGGCTGGCCTCCTGAACGGTTCCGCCCGCGCCGCGGCTGGCCTCCTGAGCGGTTCCGCCCGCGCCACAGCCGGCCTCCTGAGCGGTTCCGCCCGCGCCACAGCCGGCCTCCTGAGCGGTTCCGCCCGCGCCACAGCCAGCCTCCAGAGCGGTTCCGCCCGCTCCACGTCTGGCCTCCTGTACGGTTCAGTCCGCACTGTGGCCGACCTCCTGAACGTTCCTGCCCTCTTCCTCCGGTGGTGTTTCTGTTGGACGCCAGGAGGCGTCCTTTTTAGGGGGGGGTACTGTGACGTTCCGTCCCCATCCAGTCCGTTTTCCCGGTTTTGTCATGTCCCTCCGTGTCTTGTTGGATTCCCTTGTCCGTGTTTTCCCCTCTGCTTCAGGCTGGGCGTTTCCCCTCTGTTTGGCTCTCTTTGTTTCCCAGTTTGGTTTCCGCCTATCACCTTCCCCTCTCGTTTCTTGCATTCCTCACCTGTCTAATTAACAAGCACTCCCGGTTACTTTCCGCACCTGTGCCTTGTTGATTCCAATCTCACTCCCCTATTTAACCCACCTGCTGTCTCCCCTGCTTTGTCGGTTCATTACATGTGTAACCCTTCAGACCCTGTTTACTGTTCGCTAAACTATCCTCACTCGGTGTTAATGCTATTCGCTCCTGGTCTGTTAAAGTGCTATTCGCTTGGTTGTGGGATTTTATCCCCTTACAGTGTTTAGTTCTCGTGAACTACGGCTTGGTAGTTTACCTCCCCTGTCATTTCAGCATTGCATGCGGCTAACCTGTCTTCCTTCTACCTCCAGTTTACCCGGCTTCCAGTCCTCCGTTGCAGTGTTCGTTTTCCCCGTGTTTGTTTGTGTGTGTTGCGGTACCTCCACCTCCAGCTCGTGTAGGATCCGTGGTGGCGTTATAACCTGGCTACCCTCCAGTTGTTCCTGTCCGGCCGAAGAAGCCACCAAGTTCGTCGGTTACGGTTCCGGGAGCTCTGGAGACCAGTCAGCTCCAACCGGACCTACCGCAGCTACGCCACATCACCCAGCTCTGCCGTGCTTCATCAGCTACCTACCTGGCAAACCCTGCACCCCTGTGAGAACCTCCCGGTCCTTCCCGTGCCTACTCCCAAACTAACCTCCCTCTGCTTTTTGCCCCGTACCGGTGTAGTCGTCCCGGTCCAGTTCCAGTCCAGCCGTAGTGAGTCGCCCACCTACCTCTTCAAAACCAGTTCCAGTCCAGTCCAGGTGTGAGTCGTACACCTTACTGTACAGTCCAGCTCCGGTTTGGAGCAATCCGTTCCTGAACCCGTTTCCTGAGTGGACCTCCCGGTCCAGTTCCAGTCCAGTCCAGGTGTTGCCTTCACCTACTATCCAGTCCAGTTCCGGCTTGGAACCCGTTCCGGACCCTCAAGTCCAGCTCCGGCTTGGAGCAGTCCGTTCCGGGCTTCCTGACATTACCCAGTGTGATATTGTGCTTGCTTTCCTGTACAGTTTTGGGACTACCCCAAAACTTAGTTTAATAAAAATCCCTTTCTTGAATCTGCCTCCCAGTCGTGCATTTAGGTCCTAACCTTCCTCAGGATCGTAACAAAAGAGGTTCCATGGGCCCTGCAGTGAGACTTCAATCAATCAACAGGTTTCTCTCTACAGTAAATCACAATTATTGGTTTAAATGAGACGCTGATACCATATAGTTGCATTGCCAATTTTTATTTTCATGGAACCTCATTACCACAACTTTATACTAAACTATATATGCTTGCTTAAAGCCATGATTACTTGCTCTTTATTTTATACATGCGTGTGCATGTGTGTTAATTGGCCATGAAGTGATCTTACTTACTAACTCTATTATTGTAAGTCACCAGTAACTGGAGCAGAGTTGAACTGAATTGGGCACTGTTGTTTGTCTCAATAAACTCATTTCAGAATGAATGAACCTTTTCTGAGGTGAGGCAATGTAAATTGGGATAGGTGATGAGCCTTGTGGGAAAAACTAGAGAAAATTAACTACTGAGAAACTACTTTAAGAACTCAGATTTAGCTACTGCCATCTTTGAGTGCATTGAGGACTTACCCCAGCCTGAGCTATGTGGTGAAGTATAAACTGTATGTTTTCCCAACTCTCCTACAAACATGCTTCAAATTAAAAGGGACTTGCGGTGGCCTGTTCACTCTTGTTTTCCAGTTTGGGTAGACTGAACGAACATTGTGAGGCAGGAATTTCACAGCGTTTGCCGGGATGTTAGTGTGAGTGGCAGGGATTGTACCCACTGGGCCGATTGCCAAATAATGCACATTCCACATGTATTCGTGTCCATCTTCATTACTCATGGTGTGCTCATTCACCATGCAGCATTTTGCATTCACCAGGCTTTTGTCTTC
This sequence comes from Synaphobranchus kaupii, assembly GCA_029718625.1. Classification (NCBI taxonomy): domain Eukaryota; kingdom Metazoa; phylum Chordata; class Actinopteri; order Anguilliformes; family Synaphobranchidae; genus Synaphobranchus; species Synaphobranchus kaupii. The sequence continues at coordinate 23,530,317 of CM056383.1, forward strand.
CCAGTGCAGTTTATGGGGACAGGAGAACATATGTGTCACAAACTTTTACCTCTTGTTTATCAAGTTTTTTGAGATTCGGCTAGAATGCTGGCTTTTTTCAAAGAATTAATTTTGTAGTGAAAGGCTGGCCTCTTAGAATCCTTATAGCTACTGATGCTAATAGAAGAGCAGACTCTAAATTTTCCTCGACAGATTCATGGTTGCTCTGAGACCCAGCACGGTTATCCAAGATGGCCATACATTTACAACCGCACTGGTGACATTTTCAATTCAGTAAATTCAAAAAATGAATTCAAATTCAATTCATGAATTGAAAAATTCTTCTAATGATCTAATTTTCCAAACCTTTAATTTAATTTCAATTCATTTTGTGAATTGACCCAAACACTGGCTTTGAATTTTTAATTTATTTTAAAAGTTTCAATGGTTTCATGGATTAGCAGTATTGGAAAATACTAAACTAACTTTTTATTATGGGTTAATGTATAATTATGTCTGTCAAAAATAGTTTTCCAGGGTGTCTCTGTGGCATAGCCTGTAAAAGCACCGTCCACATGCTCTATGCGAGCCATGATGTTAGTGGTTGGAATCCGGCCACGCGACCTTTGACACATGTCTCTCCCTCACTCTTGCCCCCATTCTTTCTGTCTCTCTACACTGTGCTGTCCAATTAAGCTGTAAAGCCCTAAAAATATAACTTCAAAATAATTTTTACATTACACTTTGCTTAACCATTAACAATACCATTAATCATAGCGCCCTCCGCTTCATCACCAGACAAATAATTAGCACACATCGTTGCCATCTATACCAAGGTGTTGGCTGGTCATCCATTGCTAACTGGAGGAAGAAACACTGTTTGCTATTTATCTACAAAGGACTACTTCACAAATTACCATATTATCTAACCTCACTTTTAATTATTAGAAATGCAACCTATGCCACTCGATTACAGGAGTGGATAACCCTAGAGGTTCCATTTGCTGCATCCGAGTTAGGAAAAAAAGCTTTTAGCTTTTATGCACCACACATGTGGAACAAACTCCAATGCTCTCTAAGACTGGACACATCGGTGTCCTTACAGAAATTCAAGTTGTTGGTGGAGCACTGGGTTATAGAGGACTGCACATGTTTCATGTAATTAGTTTGCTTTTTCTGCTTTTTATCCTTTTGTATTGTATTTTGTCTATTGTTGTATTATTATTGTGTTTGTGAATTTTGTAATTAGGGCTCTCCTGAAAAAGAGACTGTAGTCTCAGTGAGACCTCTCTGATAAAATAAAGGAAATAATAATACCAACATTGAAGATGCCTATTGCTTCTTTTACCCTACAGATGTTGTGACCGAAGTGGAGGTCAAAAATCATGCAAACACATACACACAAAACATACTGGCTGCTGAGGGTTTTATGTGAGGACAGAATATTATTGATTTCAACACATTTCCACCTTCTCATAATAAGAGTACAGGATCAGTCAATACATATGGAATCTTAGTATTAAACTGACCACACAAAAGGTTTGAAAAATGCTTTGATACTGGGTTTTAAGAGATTTACTGAACAGTCTGTTCCATGTTAGCAGTTTTAGACAGGAATTCCATTCCAATGTTTGACTTTGAGCAATTCCAGGCTGCCCCTTGATTGTATTACAAGTCATATCCCCCCATTTTGACCTTTCTAAGGCAGAGGGGAGATTCAAAGGAGACACAGGTCAGAGAATATGATCAATCAAGTAAAATAGAACAGGCCATTATTCATTTTCCCCCACATTTGTTTAATTGATTTGACCTCAAACTCAATAAACATGTACAGGCCAGAGTATGGTTAACCCATGAAAAGTGATGATATGCAGTGTTCACTAATGAGGTAATCGCAGTAAAATAATCTCAATGCAGTCTACAGAGCCTCTGATGGCATATACAGAGCCTACACTTTCATTTACAAGTTTTCATTATAAGTCTCTGCATTTTGTTGTACTTTTTTATTCTAATCATGACAATAAACTCCATTGTGTGCAATGCACTTACCTGTAGTTTTGCTGCGTGTCAATCCACTTCCAATGTTCCTACTGTAGGTAGGCTACATGTTACTATGGCGTAGTAATCTGAAATACATAAATAATAATGTAATTGTAGGGGTGTGCTGTAGTGTTTCTGTACCACACCACTACACTCAATCACAACATGGTGGCCTATGAAATTCCTTCTCTCCATTATGTACTTCCAAATGTCTGCCTTTAAAAAGCCACGAGACACCAAACACATACCATTCTATTTCAACACATGCACAATAAAATCCTCAGTAAACCCAAACAATGTTTATATGAGTCCAAGAGAGATGAAATGCACTGTTTGTACTATTAGAGTTGATTTAATACTTTATTCTGCTCAAGGCAACTCAGCTCAGAGGCTCTGTTCCACACTAATTCAAGCCTCTGTCTCCTTTCCTTTGTTTTGACTACTCATAACTGATAATAGCATAAATTGTGTGCATCTGTTGCAACTTAAGTTCCTGTGTAAAAAAAAGCTTTACTTGCCAAAGGGATTGTGAAGATAAAAGTTACAATTATATTTATTTGTTAGTTATGGACAAAAATTGATTAAATAGAGACCGAAGTTTCTTCATGTGGGTTATCCCTCCACCACATTGTACTGAACAAAGCATTTTCTACTGCTGTCTATGCTCTGACAATTATGAAGTGTACAGTCTTTTTAACCACGGTACATTTTGAACATATTCAATGAAACATCTTCAAAAAAAGGTAATGTGACGCTGTGCAGGTGGAGATCTTGATGTCCTTAATTGATTTTGAATCTATGAACCATTTCCTTGTGGCTAGCTACAGATGGTTCTGCATCTGCATGTTTACTCTTCCTTGCTATTGAAACCAAATGGGCTGAAGTACTTTACTGTACATCTTCCTGCTCTTCAAAAATATATGAAATTAGTAACAGAGAAACATAAGGAGCACATCAGAGCAAAGGGCTTGCTGCAATTACAGAAAACATGCCATTGCAGATAATTATGGTTTCTCACAATGCCACACCGCCGAATAGAACGCTTGGATCATGCTGAATTCAACAGAAACTATATTTATTTCAATTTCAGAGTAACATATGAAATAAAACATCTTATGAGAGCCAGCTGGTTATGCATGCTGAGCTAAGATGTACTGGAGGAATGATTACAATCACTGCCTATACACTGCTCCCATTTAACTGTTTATTAGCTCTAATACAAACCCTTCAGTAATGGCCTACAGTGTAGTGGCACAGATTCAGAAGAAGGCCTTCCTTATGGGAATGGAATATACTGAAAATAAATCTAATTTATTCTTATTATGAAGGCAACATTTCACAATATATGGGCAAATTGAAAAATTATTCCCACTTTCAGATATGCAGGATTTGAAAAACATACACTGCTGCATTACTATGTTTTCAAAACTCTAACATTTTTTTGCATATTTCTCAAGTAGATCAAATCAGCGTAAAGAAAATTCAGCAGACATGGTTCAGCTCCAATTTAATGTCCAATGTCCAAAATTAAACTAATGTAGAAATGAGCAGGGAGTGTAGTCGAACAAAAAACCTCTCCAACCTTTCCAAGAACACTGAATACAGGAGTACAACTCAGCAATGTAAATCTGGAAGGATTGCCCTCCCAGGTCACGGGGGTCAGAGTTCAGCTGAAGTCAAATGGGACCGCTCCGTTTTTACAAAAGAGGAGTTACTGGCAGAGAATCATGGTGGAGTAAGCAAGTTCCCAAAACACATCTAATAAGATATATAGCCCCCTAAGGTTCCTGTAGTACTGGCATACAGCAAACATTTCTTCTCCTCATGAGAGTCTGTTACCTTTTATACTAATTCCTAATTCTATCTCACATCTCTCAGTCAGAACTCAGAACCTTGAAATGCCAGACCAGCTGTCTACATGTGACATTCAACATTAAACTTCCATGATAATAAACATAATCTTCCTCACTTATAAAGAAATTCTCCAGTTTTGGCGAACAGATAACTTCATTCCAGTTTCTGGATATGTCTGTCCTGAATCAGTATTGTGTTCATGTGAGCTAAACGAATCCGAAACTAATCTAAACATTGTTTTCCTTGCATGACAATTTCAATTTAGCTCCCTGTGTACATATGCCGTGGTGCAAATATAATCTGTTCGGAAGTTACGTATATCCGCCCATCAATGAAAATATTAGATTCGTACACATTTTAATAATCTGCTGATATGTAATGTTTCCAACTGCACACCGGGACATTGCATAGTAGCTATTGGACAATTTTAGGACAATGCACATTTCCGCCCTATGTATTCCAGGTATATAAGGGGACGTAAATTGCAACTTGCTTCCAAAATGTTTGTAAGTGCACATATTCAACATGTAGTCTAATATTCCCGTGTAATCGAAAGCTGGCGTGCAACACATCGTTCCCAAGGAGTGTTTTAATTATTTCTGCATCAATGGTGGGGACGGCTGAGGAATTTTCATTACTTCCAGCTGCCCCCTCTTTGTTGCTGCCCCTAAGAATCTCTCTCTTTCTCTCAAAAAAAATTAGAGGGATGACCCTATCACTCCAACTGCCTGCGCTACTGAGAGTGGAGCTAGCGTGTAGGCTACATAGCTACTAGCGATATTATCCCCAAACCAAATGCTGACTTAGATATGCAAAATGATGATATTGTTTTAATAAACACAATATTAGGGGAAAATGCTCCTGAAGTCGTAGCAGTAGTTCAGATTTAGCCTACGTATTATTTATTTCGGTGCGGTACACCCTGATGCTTATAATTTATCTTGGGAACTGTAGCGGAGCGCTCAAGATTAGGAGCCAAAGTTTAAGTTAATCAATTTACCTTAACTCAGGGAAGCGGTTGTTTAACTTGCTGTCTGATATAAATTTGCATTACTTCTCTCTAAAAGAAAAAAAAACAGCACATCGCCTATTTTGGTTTATTTTATTAATAAAACATCGCCCGCTAAATTTTGCCATGTGAAACTGCAGGTAGCCTCCGCTATTTGCTCTTAAACACATTTTCGACCACTTTTCCCAGAAAATAAACGAATACATTTATTTTTAACCCCAGATGGTCATTCCCAGAAGCAACAGCTGTCCATATGTGTCTTGAGAGACTCCTTGAGATTTCTATATATGAATACAAATCCCCGCGGTCACTTTACAAATTACCCCACATGCAAAGAGGCGGTGTCGAACTTTGCAGTGAGATGCGCAATGCCGGCGTTTTCTCTCCAGCGGTTGGTCCGCAGTTCTGCTCGGCAGAGGGCACGGAGGCTGTTGGTTTCCCTGACGTTTTCACGGGCTTGCTTCCAGTGGTAGAGGAAAAGGACAGCGGAGACTCTTCCATACAGTCTTTTCCCCATGATTTCTTTCGCTTTGAAGACAATATATCTCTCTCTCTTCTAAAAACAAGGGGAACTATGTTCTCTTATTCAAGGAATTAATGTCGAATAAGGACATTCACTGATCTTTGATTTTTTTCATAGGAGCACAAGAACTTGACTGGACAAAATTGTTTTTGATGCGGCGATTGGACTAAAACGTTTACTGTCGACATTGAACTGAGAATTGAATGCAGTTAAATTTCGCAAGCATGGACTGGAATGCAATGGACTTCTATTGCTTTGCGAAACTGTCAAAGGAACATGATTTTCAAATTGTGCCGCTTTTTACTTAATTGTCTCAGAGTTTCGGGTCTGTTTTGTGGAATTATTTGCATTCCTGAATGCCTCCGTTTTGGGAATTTAATTGACAGCCTTGTGTTGTTTTTTGTACTAGTCTAAATGTAGGCTAATCTGTTTCTGGTTGTCAGTATTTGCTATTTAGTGTTTGCATCGATATATCACGTTGAACAAGAATACAGAATCGTGTTTTGCCGCAAAGCGGTTCTACTGTAGCGAAGGGTAACGTTCTGTACTATATATTTTGGGCGCAATCTGTTTTGAAAAGAAAAGCTCAACCTATGACCCACAATTGGATTTTCTTTATTCTGCAGTGGGATTTTCTCTGAGAGAACATTGAAAATGAAGCACACATTGGCGCTCAGTGTAGCTCTGCTTTTCCTAACTTTGACAGGAGATGCTGCTGAGAACGGTTCGGCTGACATGCGCTCAAAATTCAGATGGCTGGCCATCCGTCGCGCCAGGGTAAACAAATCCCAGTCACATTTTAACACTCCAACTTTAACAGAGAACGCTGGCGGAGAGCCTCACTCCGGGCTTCCCTCGACCACCTCCAGGAATTTAGAAAGAGCAGAGGAAATGCAGCAAGATCAGAGTTTGGGTTCTTTAAAGACTGGGCAGCCTAGACGGGTGCTGACAGGCAGGAGACCAACTCTGCAAAGGCACCAGAGTCAGACTGCTATGGTTCAGGCCGACAGCACCCTTGGGGGTCAGCCAAGGCAAGCCCGTATGCCAGGTGGTACTGGTTCTCCCAACCTCTTAGCAAGCTTTGCAGGGAAAAACCGTGTGCTAATCATCTCTGCTCCACACGAGTCTGACGGTTACTACCGGCTGATGATGAGCCTGCTGAAACCGGATGTGTACTGTGAGTTGGCAGAGAGACACGTGCAGCAAATCGTCATCTTCCATCAGGAGGGAGAAATGGGAGGGAAAGTGAGACGTATCACAGAGGAAGGGAAGGTGGTAGAAGAGCCTCTGGACACTGTGCTGATCCCAAGGCTGATGAAATTACTTAAGCTGGAGAAGGGGAAGTTTGGAATGGTGCTGCTGAGGAAGACACTGCAGGTGGAGGAACGGTACCCCTACCCAGTCAGGCTGGAGGCCATGTATGAGACGATTGACCAGGCACCCATGCGTAAGCTGGAGAAGAACAGGCAAAAGGGGTTTGTGCAGAAATGTAAGGGGGCTGGCGTAGAGGGCCAGGTGGTGGAGAGTAATGGTTCTGGGATAGATAGCGAAACTTCTGCTTCAAACCCCCAAGTGGACACACCAGTGGAGAGGAGGCCAGAAAGAAAATTGATCCGTAAACCAGTCCGTCGGCCTGTTCAGGTCACCCCTGTCTCAACAACCACCACCACCATTGCTAGGCCAACCACCACCACCACCACCACAAGGCCGACCACCACAAGTACAACGACAACAACCACCACAACAACAAAGCCCACAACTACCACAACAACAACTAGGCCAACAACTACCACCACAACGACTAGGCCAACAACTACCACCACAACAACTAGGCCAACAACTACCACCACAACGACGACAACAACAACAAAGCCCACAACTACAACGACAACCACCACCACCACAAGGCCAACCACCACGACTACCACCACACGCCCAACCACAACAACACGCTCCACGACCACCACCACTCGTCCCACGACAACAACAACCACAACCACTGCTTCCACTACCCCCCAGAGACCTACCAGAGCCCAGACAGCTCCTTACTGGGTACCTGCCCCAGAAACCACAGCTCAGCCTCACTACCACCCTCAAGGAAGAGGCAGACACAGGCAAAAAATTACCCCCTACCCCACCTCTGTGTACCACACCAAGGCCTACACTGGGATATATGGAGAAACCCACACAGACAAAAAAGATAATGGCCGCAAATCATCAGGCGATTCTGTGGCGCGGCCAGGGCCGACCAAAGAAAAGCCACCAAAGAGGAAAGGTGAGAAAGTTCTCACAAACGAGTATGAGGACAGGTATGAAGGAGAACTGCCCACGGAGGAGGTCCCGGAGGACACAGAGGCAGAGGTTCTGCCCACACGGAGGGGCAAGGGCAGGCATGACAAAGCCGAAAAGAAGAAGAAAAAGTCAGAAAAGCCTGATAAGGCGACCAGACGTGATAAAGCGGAGAAGAAGGGGAAGGGAGATGGTCGCAACAAAAAGACCTCCAAGAAGAACCAGGATAAGGACGTGTTCCAGAAGCCCTCAAAGAAGCCCCTGACCTCCTTGGGAGCTTTGGCCTCCTTCCTTGACTATTTTGAAAGCAGAAGACGGCTTATTGTAAGTATTTTCTTCTTTGTGGTTCGGTATGTAAGTAGATATTAATTTAGGAAAGGCAATATCTCACATTTAGTATTTAAAAACCACATATAATCCTATACCTTAATAGTGGCTATCAAAGCCTTTTGATTGTTAGAAAATACACACGTGTAAATGTGCAAAAACCTTTGTAGCAACTATTAAGACATAGGATTGTATGTGGTTTTTAAATGGCAAATGTGTGACATGGGCTTCCGCTAAATTAATATCCTCTTCTGTACTGGAGTGTCAGCCAGTGTAATCCTGTTTGCCTCATTTCTTCTTGCAAACCTTGTCCCTTGAGAATGTACTGTACCAGGAGACAATCTCTATTTTGTTGTCATCCCATTTTAAATGTCGGCCTTTCACTTTCCACTTTCCTTTAATCCTTGTAACCTCCCTGCACACAAAAATAATTTTCCCTTGAACCCCATTTTCTCCCCTTGTTTTTAGTGCTTTGCAGCTTTGATTAAATGTATTGATTTTTGGTTGTGATTTAAGTTTAAAATGTACTTTGTTATTGTAAATGTCATTGAGATGCAGTACTTTAGCTGAGATTGGTTGATATTGCATTTGTTTTGTAATTACTGTCATATATTTAAGTTGCCTTGAATATGACCATGAATATGATTTCTGGACCTGAAATCAGCAAAGTATTGTCATTTATTACTGACTTACTTTCATTTCAGCAAGGAAAGCCACATAATTGGAATATTTTTAGCTGGAATTATCCGGAATGTCTAATAGATATCTTTTTAAAAATTAGATAAACACATTTGTAACTAGAATGGCACTCAGAGAGATGCTACACCCGCACATGGCGCTAAAACTGTGATCTTGCACTTTTAAGTCAGGCATTTACTGATTGGGGAAAAAAAATAAAGATTCAGGTTATTGCCCACCTGTCAACCTGTCATTTCCACAAAGTTTCATCACAATTGGAGTAGAATTGTTTGAGTTATGGATGATAGGGACACAAACACAGACAGACACATGCACAGACAGGAGCGAGTGGGTGTAATTATTTAAAAAGTAGAACAACCTTCATCCTTCATAATAATGTCAGGGCATGTTGCAATATTACACAAAATTCCACTGCAGTTAATTCAATTCAGGAAATGATATTAAATTAAATTTGCTCATTGAAATTTAGTAGCTGATTACGCACGCGGGTGTAATTATTTAAAAAGTAGAACAACCTTCATCTTTTATAATAATGTCAGGGCATGTTGCAATATTACACAAAATTCCATTGCAGTTAATTCATTTCAGGAAATTACATTAAATCATTAAATTCAATTTGCTCATTGACCTTTATGAGCATTTTTAAATTTGTGATTAGAATTTCAGTTCATCTCCTGAATTGTAATTACCCCCCCCCAGCATTCACTACTGATGGGAGAGTGACATTTCCTGCACCGCCTAATGGGTGGAGCTACAATACGTAGCTGATTAGTCTTAACCAATATTGCACTCCACGGCAAAGTGTAATGATTGCTTCAAACCAGTTACTCACTGATTTGATATAGTAGCTTAGTAGCTTTGCCTTTTTTTGGTTTTTACTACACTCTCAGAAATTCCACTACACTCTCAGAAAATAGGGTTCTTTGGCTTGTCCCCATATGAACCATTTTTAGTTATTATGGAATCCTCTATGTTAGGCGTGAAAAGTATGAAAGCTCACAGATTGAACCATTGACATGTTCAGGTTATAGTTCAAGGTTTTCTCAGTGTGTCTGATGCTAAGCTTTTCCTTCAGCTGATCACCACTCCTCAGGATGAGAACGGCATGTACGTACAGCAGAGGGATGAATATCTGGAGCATGTGTGCGAAATGGCCATCAGGAAAGTCTCCATCATCACCATTTTCGGCACCATGACCAACAGCACCATGAAAATCGACCATTACCAACTGGGTAAGAATGATCTGACAGTTTCATTCCTTAACCATGGCTCACTATGTAACACGTTTAGTCTGTTGGACTAGTACTCAGTACAGCTCAGGTTGAAATCAGTATGCTAAAGGAAAATGTATTAATTTGTCTTTCAATTTGTTGGAGAGAATATATTTTTTTACTAGAAGAATTCACTGTAGTTAGTTCAATTGGTATTATTTTGCATATGTTTATCATGGTAATAAACTAGCCTATTACAGTATAGCTTGATTTGTTTTCCTAAATTATAAAATGTACCTTTTAAAATTCACATAGTGATCAGCAAAACCGGTCATCCGATTGGCATTATAATGCAATTCCCATCAGGCCAAAGAGCTTGAATGCCAATGTACATAGACTTTTTTTATTGAACAGGAAAGGAGTTCTTCCCTGCTATGTCATCAGGAGTAATTTGTGAAATTCTTAAGGGTGCTTTGTGTTAAGAGAAATGTTATGAGTGCCTTAAGCAGGGTAAAGCAGGGTATTGCACATAACATACTTTGGGAGTTCGTATTATCATCTACAGATTGTAAAAATAAATCTTATACATTTGGATTAACTTTTTCTTTTCTCAAGATGCACCCCCTCATAGTAAATAGTACAGTGTGCTCAGCCCTCCCTGATACTTGGCCCTTCTGACTGTGACAGATCCTCATATTAACTTCAGGGCGAAACCCAGCCCACCCTCACACAGAGGCTGATGAGTTCAGGGTGACAGGTGGAGGATAATATACTTCACTAACAGAGCAGGAACTGTCATTATACATAGTGAGAATGCTAACCACAAACCTGGCTGACCTGAGAGCTGCCATTGACCTCTGAAGACTTGCAGACAGTGACGTACTGACGCCAGCCTGACAGCACAGGAGCCTAGAGCTTGAAATTAAATAGACTCTCTTCCAAGTGCCCAGGCAAGTTGCCTGACATGAAACTGCTTGGCAGAATTACCTTCCCAGTTTATCAAACCAGGCGGAAATAAGAGTTGTGTTTCCAGTAGACAAAGTGGTAGATAAACTATAGATCTTCAGAGACTTTACTTTCTAAACAGGTCTTATAACTGAGGCATATTTGATCTGAAAGGCAAACACATTTCTCCTCATTGTAGTTTCCAGCTGTTTCTAATTTAACATAGTCTTTTTGTTTATTAACAGTTTCTTTCTCTCAGTGTAATTAAACCTGGTTACCATGATTTAAGGTTATCAGACAAGTGTATTCAAGTGATGGATTGCATTGTTCTTTTGCAGTCAATCGTTTGGGAATGATATTTTCCAGTATGATGCATTCTCGTTTTGCACACATTCCATGGAGATCCATATAACAGAATACCTCTGACTGTATGTAAGAATGCTGGAAAGTATTATAACGTGAAAAAAGTCTGAAAAAAGTATTCTTCACACACACACGCACGCACGCACGCACGCACGCACGCACGCACGCACACACACACACACACACACACACACACACACACACACACACACAGGTATGAGTCACACATTCTGAAAGTTGGGAGGTCCAGCGTTGCAGTAATGGAAGGATTGAAACAGTAGAGTCTCTGGCTACGACATCATCTGAGAAAAGAGTGGTATGATTGGTTGAGAAATTTGGCTGGTCTTAGGGGAACTAACGATAGCTATCCCTGGCTCATAGTGGATTGTGGGAGCTTAATTTGGACTGTCGGTCAGTGACTACAGTACAGCCCATAGCATTAGAATCCATGAAGAAGGAAACATTTCAGCTGAAAGTATTTTGAAACAATAGTGTTGTCGCAAAAGTACATTTTCTGCAGACATGCTCATGATAGAGTCACGATGGGTAGGATATGTGCAGTGCTTGTGCATAAACACTCAGGTTTATAGACTGATTAAATTAAATTAAGCATCTTTCATTACAACAAAGATATTTCTCAACATTAAATAACACAAGATCATAAATTAATTTTGGTAAGAATTATTTCATTGTAACTATGGTAACAGTAACAATGTCATACATGCAATCAAGAGCCAGAGAGCCAACAGTCCCATAGTACATTGCTCCATTGTGTTTGTAAACAAAGGCCTCCATTTTTGTCCTGCAAATAACAAAAAATGTAAGAAATCTCAAATGGGAACCAAATGAGAGATATTATTAATTTACCATTCTTTGTATTTTAAGTCAATGTTCCTTCCAGTTGAGGCTCACTTTAATGAGCACTAAAAAGAAAATTCAGTACAATTATCAGAAAAGGAATGTTCTCCCGCTAGTAGCTCCAGCCTCCAATTTCCTCAGAAATCCTCTTTCCACTACAGTGGCAAGCAGCTCTAATGAATAGTTTGTATAGTTTTCTGCTTATTTGGCAACTACATATTTTTTGAAGCATGTAAGACTCACATAAATGCTGTAATTTTAAGAACTCATGATGGCTCAGGCAAAAAAGAGAGAGGCAAAGCCTTAAGCCTCACCAGACAGTCAGTCATAAACAGTCATAACACCAGACAGTAGAGGAGCCCTGGCATGTGGTAATAGATGCAATCCAGACAGACCACCTTCAGATTAACTTTTTTAAAAGTTGAAGTGGTATTTTCTGTAGTTACTTTCTTTTTGTATCTGGCATGACCATTAAGGATTACAGTGAGAAATTCTTTGCATTTTATGTGGGGGTGGGAGGACTGGGGGACCAATCAAATCTGATTTGATCAGCTGCAGCCCCTCCCATTTTCTACAACAGTCTGAGAAGTTTCCCCGGGGGGTGTTTCTTAATCGGAGCAGAAAACCCTTTCCCACAATAAATGCACATCTGCGATCAGCCAGGGGTCAAGGAATCACAGATGGATTTCACATTTCGTGGGAGATGAGTGTTCGAATGACTCAAATCTCTCTTTCCCTCCCAGAGAATGACAAACCAATGAAAGGCTTGCGGCAAGAGGACTTGGTGAACCAGGACCTAATCATCGAACTACGGAAGGAATTTGGGATGACGTACGATGAGTTCTTCATGGTGCTGACCGACTTTGACATGAAAGTGAAGGTCGGTTCACCTCCTCCCAAGCTTTGCTCTCCTCTTCCTGAATCTCCAGTCATTGTGTTGTGTTATTTCTTAGATGAAATCTGAGTGACCTCATATCAGTCGATAAAATAAATTTTTTAAAAATTATTTTACTCTCCTATTTACCATTTACTGGCTCTTTTTATTTTTCAACTCGGTCCTAGCATGCGTTTAAACATTTATCTATTTCCAATTTTCCCCATGCAACATATGCCATTTTCCTCACCACATTTACTACGCTCTCTTCAGCATGGGTTTAGCCCTTCTCATTATCATATAAGCCATGAGGAAACTAGGAAATGTGGTGAGGAGATTAGTAAATGTGGCGTGGAAAATGGGATATGTTGCATGGGGAAAATTGGAAATAGATAAATGATTAAATGTATGCTAGGAAAAAATAGGAAAAGTGAAGAGTTGAAAATTAAAAAGAGCTAGTAAATGATATATAGGAGAGTAAAATAAATTATTTTTAAATGTATTTTATCGACTGATGGGAGGCTAAGAAAATGATTAAAAGATTTTTTATTTTTTACAATCCAGATAACTTATTAATGACATTTGTCGCCTTTGGGATTCCATAGACCATGTCCACTGAAATGTAATGTTTAAATTTAAGGATGATGCTGTCCCATATGTAGACCTTGCCGGTTCCGATTTGGCTGGTAGCCCCACAAGGCGATACATGACGGGCGTATTGTCACCCAGAGAGGGAAAAACTTAGTCAGCAGGAATGACCGCGTCTCATTGCTCACCAATGACCTCCATCGGTCAGTCAGGCACCCAATGAGCTTGTGAATACAGTTCAAACATTCCAAATTGCATGAAAAAGGCTTAAATAATAATAAGTGTTATCTTGCCTTATCTTATTTGTTCTTTGCAGCAATACTATGAAGTGCCCATAGCCTTGAAGGCTGTGTTTGATTATATTGCCACATTCTCATCACGCATCAAAGAGATGGAGCAACAGAAGAGGGATGGCGTGTCCTGCAAGAAAGAAGATAAGCCCAGATCTCTGGAAAACTTCCTGTCAAGGTACTGCAGCTGCACGTTTAATCACACTTGTCATTGGGAGTGGACTGCTTTATGCCTGTTAGCCTTCTGTGTAACTACTATGAATTTGCAAAAACATTTGTTAGCATCAAGGCTCAGATTTTGAGAAGATCTCTGCCGTAAGTCTTTCATTTGTTTCCTGTGAAAGTGGAATTTGAACAACACAGGCTGAACCTCTCACTGTGGCTCTCCTGATAACCACCTCTACAGCCTTGGAAATGATCAATTGCACAGACAAATTTCAGACTGGATGGATAATTTATGGGCAAAATAGTCATCAAGACAAAACCTGAGCCAACTGGCATTTCTGGTTTGGCGATAGACAACGGAATTAGGATTTTCTGGAGGTCAGTGGCTGGAGGCCAAGTGGCTAAAAATGCTCATGGGTGACTGCTTTGATGTTGACTTGCATGAGGGTGAGATGAACCAGAATGAAACCAGATGAAACCCAATGAAGTCAAAGAGATGACAGAGAGCTGTCGTGAGTGGCACGTGGGTTATAATCTCTGCAACTGCTACTTTCTGGCGTAGACATATTTGTATCTTAATCTCAAAAACTGCGGAGCACTTAATTGATCTCCTTCCAGACTCCTAAACATGACTCATCTATCTTGTACAGGTATGGAACTAACACACTGTATGCTTACAGTTTAAGGTTTTGCTAGAAGCATAGTGCACTGACTTGAAACCACTTGTATGTTACGCTTGTAACTTGCTTTATGGAAAGACCTTGAATGGCTTAAACATCTATACATTTGGGTTGCTATTCCTATTTTTACCATTATCCTATATGATAGATATGTAGTAATTCAGCACAAAATGTTCTCAAAGTGCTAATCAATTTCCATATGTGCAGCAATGGCTGATTGAGGTTAATCCAGTACAATGTGTATAGGGCAATTCCGGGGGAAAATGGTTCCTTTTCAGTCTTGACTTTTCAGATCTTTCTGGCATTTGACACCCGTAATATGTAGCAATGACCATTGTTATTCTTTTGTGAAAAAATGCAAAACATCATTGATAAAATTAGGGACAAAGGGGTCAATTTACTAAGATCCCATTATCTTAGTTATTTTGCAGGCACAAACAGCCATATTTAAGTGAGAGATTATGCGTGTTTTCAATGGTTACACTGTAAAAAAAATTTAAAAAAAATAATTTAATAATTAAGAGCACAAGTTGGCACAAAATCCTGAAATGCATCGACCCTTGTTCTGCACTCCCGGGTTAAAGGAACAGTCAGCGTATGTGGGATGTGTCTTGAACAACTGTGTCTTTTTTTCCTTTTTTCTCTATATCTTTCTAGGCAAGATGCCAATTTTATGAATGCATCTTCCGGGTAAAGGGGGCAGGATAGCTGGCTCTATATGGCATTTTGGGGGCATTAATTATGCTAAAAGGGAATTCACATGAACATGGTCATTTAAGAACAGGTGAATTTACACTGGGCTGTATGAAGATTTCTAGAGGTTAAGAACATTTGGTAAATCCAACATGAAGTCCTCGTACAAACATCTTTCAAGAACGAATATAGGAGAAAGTTAAGAAAGAATAAGAGAATGTTCTTGCATGAGGCCCAATGTCCCTAATTTTCTTAATGATAGTCTAGGTTTTTTTCTCAAAAGTGTCACGGTTTGACAATCCTTTCTTCCATCTTTGTGTTTATGGTTCTCTGGAGCCGTGAGCTGGAGTTCCGGGTTCTCTTTCGCAGTCCGCTCCGTGTTTTCCCGTCTCCCGCTCCTTACCTAGCACACCTGTTCCTGGTTTCCTGTGGGCTATATAAGCACGCTGTTTCTGCCTTCCGGTGCTTGTGTGCCTTTGTTTGCCACTTTCACCAAGCCAGGTTAAGGTATAGGCGGGAGTCTAAATTGTTGTCTTTGACAGTAACTCAGGAACGTCCTAGAGTTTAGGTTTAGATTCCTTTTTACTTTAGTTTCTGTTCGTTTATCTCTCCGTTTATTTCCCCGTTTGTCGGGTTACCTTTGTTTTGCTTTTCTCCTCACCTCTGTATATTATTCTCGGACAAGTGTCAGAGATAGAGGTTTGCTACCTGCTTATTGTTTCTCTACTCGTTTCTGCGAGTTCGCCCATATATTTGGGTTGTTATTATTTTGGCTTACGCCGGGATTCTCTCTTTGTTCTCGGTTCTGCGTTATTTTTACGAATTTCGCCCAGAGCCAGTGGATCATTTTAGTTTTGGGTCTACTACGGGATTATTATCCCTTCCATTTATTTCTCAGCTCGAATTTACGAGTCTCGTCCTGCTTTATAAGGGATGTTTCACAGGAGTTTTATTCCTGCTTTTCTTTATTCTCCTTTATCTAGTGGTTATCCACGTTTGTGTGGATAACTTTCCGAATCATTTTCAGTCACGTCTGGTCCTGCTACCCGACCCCCCTGACACAAAAGTATACCAATGGTCATTTCGGTCAGAACAACTCACGTATTCAAGGACATGTTTAATGAATGAATGTGCTGCATAATTATTTTAGTTTGGCGGTGAATGGATCTGCTTTAGTACTGCTCCGGAGCACGGGCATCTCCCCCCGCTAAACAGGAGATGACCAGAAACCCCCCATACTAAAAGCAGATCCAAACAGGTGGAAGCTGGGGTGGTGGAGGGTGACAGCAAATTTCTTTTAACGCAAGCCGTGAGCAAACAAAGAGCAGCGCATCAGCATTCAAGCAGTACAGAGAGAACTGATTCTTGGCTTAAAAAGGGAGCTCCATTAGAGGTGTGTGCATGTGATTAGTTGCGTATGGGACGCTTGATTGCTAGCCGACCATGGTCGGCTATGATAAGAGTTTCCTGACAGAACTTGCTCTGCGCACGTTAAAACGTTCATTACTCCAAGGTTACATTATGGGTGCCACATATCAGAAAGATCTGAGAGGTAAAGATTTCCCCCTGGAATTACCCTATAGCAGCCTCCAATAAAGGCAGTTCCATTTTTGTAGAGGGTTTTTTTCATTGGTTGTGATGGTGCTCTGCCTTTCTCTGATTGGACTGTGCGGGTCTCAGGTTCCGCTGGAGGCGCAGGTTATTTGTTATATCTGCTCCCAACGATGAGGAATGGGCCTATCAGCAACAGCTTTATGCCCTAAACAGTCAGGCCTGCAACCTAGGTGAGTTCAATATACCATTAAACTGCCCATGTCACTGTGATAACTGGACACACACTCACTGCAACTGCTAAATGTTTACTTGCTTTAAACACACTGTGTACTTAAAAAAGTTTATTTTTTTTGCATTAGGCAGTGTTACCACATACCAATGAGCTAGCTAGATTAACAATATTTATTTCATTTAGATTAAGTAAATTAGTTAATGGGGTGAGTCAGTAAAGTTATAGATGTTAATGAATTCACATGGAAAATAAATGAAATACAAATAATTAACATGGCTCACACCATATTCTAGTTTACCACACTTTATTAGTCTAGACTCATCCTTACAAATTAATGTGATGCTGTATTAACTAACAGAAGGATCTATTTTATCTGCACTGCGTGTCTCCAATGGACTGTTGCTGTGTACATTACTACATTGACAAGACTTCACTTTCATGTCATATTTTAACAAAACAATACACATTACATTTCTTCATAGTTTTCTCAGTTTATAACCGAAGCAGCATGGGGTAAGAAACACCAGGGGCCCTATCTTACACCCGGCGCAAAGCGGCGCTAACCCAAACGCAAGTGTCTTTGCTATCTTACACCTGGCGCTAGGTTCATTATAACGCCTAGCGCTCACGTCCTTTAACTAGCATGTATTCTTGCGCCCATTACAAGTGAACTGGGCATGTTGGTCTTAAGATGAGGAGTGGCCAGGATTATTTTTGGCGTATTGCTATCTTGAGCCAGCAGAAAGCGCTTGCGCTAGAACCACCACAAACCTGGTCTAAAGTCATGTCGCAGTTGTTTACATGTTATTTTAACGGCGCATATAAGTGCCTCTACATAGGCGTGTGCACAACGCACGTACCCTCCTGTCTGTTACACACAGGGGCGCGCACAAGCATGACTAAAATATCTAGATCACAATATCTAGATCACAATGTGAAATATTATTATTGTGTAGGCTATATCAAAAATGCATAATAATAAAAGGTTCCATAGGTCCACATACCTTTCCCTCAACGAAGGGAAACGATGCCACATTACATTGCTCTCAGCCCACTCCATCAACATCCAGGCGATGTGCGATGGTACGGGACAATGGCTATCCATTAAAAAGGAGCTGATAACACCTATATCAAGCCTAATGCACAAATTGTCATTTACACCTAATGCGTGAATTGTCATTCAATGGAAAACTCCGCACTGCAATAGACGGACATTTGAGTTCTGAAAATGCGCTTCAGACGTCATTACAATACAGCTCTGTTTATCTAGGAATACAGCCTGTAAGTAAATAGAATGGTTTGTGACTGAAAAGTTCAAAACCTTGTCCAATGAATATTGCTTTTATTGTTTTTCAAATAGCCTAGGCTACAGCGGATTCGCTGTGCATAAGGTTTTTTCGATAGCCTATGGTTAAAAAACGGAGATAAATATCATCATGTTAACTGAATTGTAACCTTCGCTATTCTTCGTCCTTCATATTTTTTTAATTACAGTGACAAGGTTTCCATACCCTCAGCTTATTAAAACCCCGCTGATTTCACCTGTTATTCCATAACTGAACAAAAGATTTTAGAGAACTAAGCATCTAATTAGAAACTAAAGCGAATTTGCAGCACGTTACAATTAATTCACAATAAATTTTAATACCATTATCTGCATGTGCGCTTTACAGGAGCAGGTCTGTTTCCCCTGCTGTAAATCGCACTTTTAACAGTCTTCCTGGGAAAGTGGATTGTTTTAAAGCATTATGCTACCAGTAAAACAGGTTGGTCACATTTCCATAAGCAGGACATTATAAAACAAGGGAAAATATGCGTGACCCTATGGGTTGCCAACCTGACACCTTTATTGTATTTATTGTCATCATTAAGGCAAAATAACGTTATTTATTTTATTAATCAAAATTAGAATGCAGGTAGTGAACTTCGGATGAAGCTTGAACATGAGTTCATTGCTTCATTGCATTATCAAACGAAATTCGTTAAACAAGCAGGCTAATTTGGCATTTTCTAAGGTGAGACGGAAGCCATTGGTAGCTTATTCTCAGCTGTTGCAGGTGCCTTTAATGAAATTTAACCGCATATATTTTGTAAAATAACAGCACTGTCGGGAATTACCGGGAACTCATAATGGTTTGTCCGAATAATATTTATCATAGGCTACTATTGATCCATATAGCCTATTCCTTGATCGCACTAAACACGCACGAGCATGTCTGTTTCGCTATCATATAAGCAATCCGCCAAGGTGGAAAAGCAGGCTTTTAAAGGGAATGGGATATGACATTTTGATTGGTTTATTGCATGTCACGCCCAAGACACACCTATAATTAATGAATAGACTAGGTTCAGCCCATTTGGACGCTGCACCGTGCTTAGCGCCAAAAAAAACACGAAAAATAAAATAGCAAAAATAAAATAGCAAAAGTGGACTTGGATACACCCTAAATGGACTTTACGCCATGCGCTTAGACCAAGTGCCAAGATCGCCAAGATAGAGCCCCAGGTCTGTTTATTGCTTCTGACCTTGACATCAGTGCTGGATTTCAGCCAGGCATGAAAAATACAAAAAAGAAACCCTTCAAATTCCATTTTTAATGTTAGTAGTTTTTGATGTCCAGAAAAAATATCAACACATTTCTTTAATTCAACCACTTCCCTTTAAAAAGTACGGAAATCAAATATACGTGCAATTTTTGCCAATAGTTTAAAATCAGATGTTAAGTGAAAAGATGTGTGCCAAACTGTCTATATTCAGCCTTCAGAACACAAGTGTTTGTCTTGCGCGCGCCACACCCAGTTGTGGATGGTTTTTGTTCCAAGCCTTGACCTACACAATGTGGCCACACCTTAGTCCAAACACTCGTGTACATGGTTGGGGGTCAGGAGCCAAGTACAAAAGTATTCCACAAATTCTTCTCCCATTTGGAAAATACCGGGAGATCTTTAGAGCCAAACACCACTCCTTATCCAGTCTGGGCTTTCGGCTTTCCACTGCTTTCTCATTTTATCTCTCGACAGATATGCTGTCACTGTCAAAGTGTTACATTGTCCTGAAAAAAGCATGAAAACAACTTTCCAATAGCAACTGTATGTGTCCAACTGCAAATTTCTACTTAAATTACTTTTTAAAGCTCTATTGTTAAACAACAACCGTTAACATAATTTTGTCCAACCTTTAAAGTGGTGCATGGGAACATTTACACTGAAGCTACCAAGTGGGGGGTCCTTAAAAAATTTAAACTGCATATACGGTAGATTAAACAAAAGGTGTAACATTAGGAGATCTTAGGAAAACATATATTTGAACATATGCTTACAACACAAGGAGATGTTGCACCTTTCATTTCATCAACATGCGATCTTTAAAGTGGTAAATGTATAGGAGGGAAATGCTGTTGTTTTCAAACCTGGTTGGCTGGAGAAACTATTGGCTTTCAGTTTAATGAAAATAGTTGTTTATAATTATGTTAAGCTTTCCAGATGTAAAACAGGTTTCTCAATAAGGGCCCTGGCATACTGAATAACACAATTATGATAATCAGCAATGTGTAATACGAGGGCCAAAGAATGAAACAATGGAAATTAAAGTTCTAATGACCACCAACCATCAGTTCTTCATAGAAAACAACACCAGGCAAATTAAGATGGATTTAAACCTGGTAAAACTAAAAACTTCACATTTGTAGCTGTTCTGTGATTGGTTTGTTTTTAAGTTAACATTTAGTGATTTTGCAGATGCTTATGTCCACAGTGACTTACAGAAGTGTGCCAAAAAAGGTTAAGTAAAGTGCAGAGGACTTCTGTATCACTACTGATATTATGGGTCATTATATAAGCATACAAACCTACATTAATATTTGGAGCAATAATAATGTTAAGTGCAAGAGGGAGTTTGAGAATATAGAAGTTTATGTAACAAGTGTATGTGAGGGTATAGTGGAGCATAAATTGAATGTATTTAACCCATAATAAATGCTCAAGGTTTGTATGCAGTTTCAGAGAGTGAGTCTTCAGTCTTTGGTGGAAGTCTTTGGCAGCAATGACTTGAGTCCTGAGTACTAGGGGGGAAATCATTTCCATGATTATTTACCAGCTGTTTTCTGGCTGTTCCTCCAGGCCTGCGTCACATTTCAATTCTGAAGCTGGTTGGTGTGGACACAGTGGACATGGGCGGAGTCCTGGAGCTGTATCCAATCAATGGTAAGGGTCCTGTCATCTCTTAATTGGGTAGAACCTAGGGCTTATTCAAAAGGCAAGACATTCTGTTACATTTTGAATGTTCCATCTCCTGAATAGGAAGCTCACTGAATGTTTTGCAAAACTACACGGAAGATGTTTTGTGGCACGTGCTATAGGGCTGGGAACACTGGCTCTGCTAGGTTGGTTGTGGGGGTAACATATTGCATAGAGGTAAAGTTTGTAATTAGCCACAGTATATAAGCCTCTCTGGCTCACCTGAGAGAACATACTGTAGATAGCCGCAGTCTCACTATCTCCATTTTAGAGATAGTCTCACTATCTCTATTTTTTTCTGGAATGAAATGGCTCAGCAGTCTGGGAAATTGCCATGAAGCACACGCACAGAAAGTATTTTGCCAATGGGGGGATAAATAAAAGTGAGAGTTTACATATTTTAAAAAATGGCCCAACCACAATGGCCCTTTGTGTGCTTGTCCAGCTGTAGTGGTGGGAAGTGGGTTTTCTGCGCTCTGAAATGCCGCATCAGCGACCTCGAAGCTACGGATATTCCTGTCGCTGAATCAAAGGAGTGATGATTCACTTTTCACATAAACGTTACAAAAGTAGCTCTTGCAGAATCAGCAGTGGTCTCTTCCAAGTTTTCTTAAAAAATCAAGTCTCCCCCTGAAATCAGCTCAAAGTAACTTTTTAATAGATAGTAGACAGTTTTAAAGTACAAACTGTGGGGGGATTCATCATCTTGAAAATGTCTAATCTAAAACTCTCCTTGGCCTTTCAGCTAGTGTGTGTTCCTGCAAGGGTTGGGAGTCATTTACATTTCATTGCAGTCAATACAGGAAATTAATTATAATTCAAGCGTTGAAAATAGCGATAAACCTCCATAGAACATTGTGGGCATTTTACAGTTTGTTAATTGAATTTCAGTTCATTTTCTGAATTGACTTGATTTGATTTGAAATGGATTTGACCCTAACCGTGGTTCCCACAGCCATCTCTGTGGTACCGATACAGTAAGCAGTGGAAAGCATGCATCCGCTGATGAAACGCATCTGCTTGCTCGTGCAGGAAGCTCGACGGTGGACCGTGAAGGCCTCTCTGCCTCTCTGGTAAGGGACATCAGGAACTACTTCCAGATCAGCCCAGAGTACTTTTCCATGCTGCTGGTGGGGAAGGACGGCAACGTCAAGTCTTGGTACCCTTCCCCGATGTGGTCTATGGCCATCATCTACGACCTGGTGGATTCCATGCAGCTGCGCAGGCAGGAGATGGCCATCCAGCAATCTCTGGGCATGCGCTGCCCAGAGGATGAGTATGGTGGCTATGGTTACCATCACCATGGCTACCATGAAGGCTATCATCAAGGATATGGTTACTGAGGGGAAAGGTATAACATTTCCCTGAACGTCCCTTCACCCTACACCTTGTGATTTTTTTGTACGTTCAATTAGAATATGAATAGGGCTAAAATTCCAGACCTCCATTCCTCCCTTATTTCCTTTCTTATATTAGTCAGTACCAATCTGGCAGTCAGTTGTCTGAACTTGTTACATGTTTTAATGGATTTGTTTTTCATTCCAAACCTGAACAGGGCTATTTTGACAGGTATAGACATTCCTACTGTAGATAAAGAGATTTGTATGGACCTTCCTTTTTTTATTACAGAAATATTTATTGGTTGTCTGCTTCACCTGAAGCTATTTAATTTGGGAATCAGAACCGGCTTTGTCACTGGGCAGATATTGTTGGAACCAAAATTCAACGTGAAAGTTTTAGTTTAAGGTCACTGTTGATGCGTATGTTCTTATTTATATACAGTTCTGATATATGACAAATAAACTACTACCAGCTACAGCTCATTATACATGCTTTTGAATTATTTTCAGTGATTTCGGGAGTGACAGGACTTACACAGTATGTCAAAATAATATTATGAAAATTATTTCATTTAATATTTGGGGCACTATAACCTCACAAAATAGGTTTTTTGTTAGGATTTATGAGGTCCAGACTAATTGTAGCACACAATGCTCCACCATGTGAATTGTACTGGAGAAGATCTTGAAATACGTTTTGCACATTTGGTATGCAACACCACCCCCTAGTGTGTATATGTGTGCCATGCAAGTTTAGCATAAGCAAAGCATGAATTTTCAAACTTTGTGCTGGAATCTTCCAATCTAGTGTCAACATTTATATTTAATTGCTAGATATGTTTATCATTTAGGCATTGAAGAGAGTTTAATATACTAGTTTTAATTGCAATTGGTGTTATATTATTAATTTTGTTCCATTTTAGCAAATGTTAATATTGAAAATCCAGATCTCACAGGACGGATTACAAGACATGTCCAAACAGAATAGGCTCCGTCACAAGGTAGCTTATGACTTTCCATGAATTTGCATAATTGAGTAGCATTAATTAATCAGTAATGGATTTATTCAAAAACACCCTTATAGAAAATTAATATACTAAATTATATTGACATGAAATGTACATAATACACTTATACCACTTCACAATATGTGGGCATATATGTATATTATTGCCACTTTCAGGTGTTACAATATAGTTAAAATACATTCATGTGAACTATAATTTTCATTACTTTATATAAGTTCACACATTGAAATTATAGCTGCAAGCAGCAATTAAGTGGGCCAAGCACAAACAAATATCCACTACAAAGGCATAGTATAGTGACCCATGTGGCAAGTCAGTTGCCCAATAGATAGGACATATTTTTCCTACAAGATGTAATGATAATAGGTCAATGTGTTTGGGAGTACTGCTGCAGTCTTATTGGATCATGGTGGCAAAAATTATGATTAAAAAAAAATGTAGTGAAAGTTGCATGTCCTAAGCAGGCCTAAATTACCCTTGGAAAAGATGTCATTTGAATTTTTTTTATAGGATACTGATGCCCCATAGGGCACTCATATATGCTCCTAATGGGGATTGAATTCAATTTTTAACTAATTTCTTTTAACTTAAAATTGCAATAGCTTTTTCGTTAAACCACCTAGAGGTCCAAAACCAACTCTGTTGGGACCAATAGGAGCTCCCTTACCAGGGACATGCAGAGAAAGTTTGAAGGGCAGGTGCTCAATTTCCGAAAAGGAGTACATTAAATGGGAACACAGGCAGGGGCAAGACGGAAACAGGCAAGACAGACAGACATGAGGCAGGAACTGGACGGGTCAAGAACATGGACGGGTCAGGAACATGGGAGGGTCAAGACTAGAACGGGCGCGGAGGCCCGCGGTCAGGAACATGAACGGGTGCGGAGGCCCGCGGTTAAAAACAGGAGCGGGGGACCAGGGTCAGGAACTTAGAGGGTCAGGAACTTGGCAGGGCCAGGAACCAGGCTTGGCAGGGACAGCTGTGGGCGCCGGGGTTAGGGGCAGGCACTCAGCCTAAGGGCAGGCACTCAGCCTGAGGACAGAAGGCACGGAGGCCTGGGGATCAGGCGCTCAGCCTGGGGGTCAGGAACAGGTGCGGGGGCCCGCGGTCAGGGCCAGGCGCTCAGCCTGGGAGGAACGAGGGAGCCTGGAGGGAACGAGGGAGCCTGGAGGGACAAGCGGGTCTTGGAGGTACGAGGGGGTCTTGGAGGTATGATGGGACAAAAACCACAAAACATGACATAACGATAAGGTACATGACAAGAACACAAGCAGGAACAGAAGCAGGAACACAATCACACAAAGACGGCCCCGAGCAAAGAAACAGGGCAGACTAAATACAACACCTAACAAGGACAGAACGAGCAGCAGGTGGGGGAAGACTAACGAGGAAACACAAGGCAGGTGTGGGGAGTGAAAGACAAATGGAGGGAGAGAGGGAAAACACAGGGTGGACTGTGAGACAAACGGAAGACCAGGGACGGAACACAGGGACCTCACAACTTGTTTTAAGTTATTTTTTGCTTAGCAAGTGAAATTATCTTACCCCACTGGCGAATTTTGAAATGAGTAAAACTATATCACCCCACTGGCAATCTTATTTAGCAAAAAAGTAGCAGAAATAAGATCTAAAGTCTAAATATAAGATTACAATGCTTGTTAAGATTTGGTTTTTGCAGTGCAGTTCATGAATTTCAAATTAGCCACCAGTTTTCCTGGCAACACAATTCCCCTTTTGCTCCTAAACGTGCTGAGCTAAGGCGACTAGCTATCTCACGTAAGATAATTTGAAAAATGCATTTACCTCAGTGCCAGTTTATTTGGTACCGTTAGTTAGCTAGCCATGGCTGCTAGCTAGGTTCACTGGCTCTGAACTAGCCTAGCTAGCTAAAATATTTTTCTCTCCGTACACACACACCACTGCACACAAGCCCCTTTGCTCCTCCCCAGCAGGTTGTTAATAAACTTGTTGAATTCTACCGGCCGTTCTGCTGCTATTTTAACTGATGTCTCGACGCGAACCGCAATGTCAGGTACAGTTGCAGCCACTATTATTGGCACCCCTGGTAAAGACGAGTAAAAAGGGTTATAAAAAATTCACCGTTTGGTGAATTAGCTTAATCTTACACTGAAAAAACAAGAAGAATCCAACCTTTAATTGACATTCATTTATTAAGAGAAAAAAAAATCCTTCATCAAGAAATAATTATTTTTAACAAAACCACATTGGCCACAATTATTGGCACCCCTGCATTTATATATAGAATAAAGTAATAGTTTTTAATACTTGGTCGCATATCCTTTGCATGCCATGACTTCCTGATGTCTGTGACTCAACGACATCAAAAGACTCTTGATATATTATTTTCTGGTACTCTTACAAGCGATACTATAACCTCTCTGCATTTGAATGGATCTCTATGGGAATTGGGGGGTGGGACTAGATTTAGCTGTAAATTATTCTGGAACAGTATGGAATACATGGTTGGTAAAATGGTATAATGGCAGTAAGTAATTCTTATAGTGCAATAGTGCATCAATAGTAATATAAAACCATAAATTGGCATACCATGTCTGACACCATGCACACTGACTGACTGACACAACTGCCTGTCTGATGCCCATGCCTGTCTGATATGTGCCAAATGCATGCACTCTTTGACACGTGTCGTGCGCGGCACCACTCGACTTTCCATCGAAAAGTTCAGTGAGTAGCTAGGGCGCACCTTGCAGGATAGAGGAAACAAGGAGTGACAGAGAGTGCCACGGCCGTGCATCAATCCATCGGGTCGGCAAGCAGTGCGGCACGCTAACAGAGATAGGCCTATATTTTCTTTATTGACATCTCCAGAAAAAGGGCACTTTGTCTCTAGGAGACAAAAGGGCAGGTGCTTGAGCACCGTTTGAGCCCTATCTCTGCACGTGCCTGTCCCTTACAACCTACAACTTTTTGTTTTTGGATTTTTGATTTACATTTTTTTTATAAGCTTTTGAATTTAATCACTCTTTCGTCAATAACGTTTTCGTTGAACCGAAACCAATGCTGTTATAGCCGATAGGAACCCTGTGTAAGATTCTTTGGGATGTCGACGGGAGGTACACCTAGGAAGGAACCAGAACTCTTGTGATTACAAACAGGCCTTCTATCCATTAGGCTGTACAACCTGACCGTTATCATATGAATTAATGTTTAGAAGTAGCGCTACCAGTGGACACCTACAGGAAGTGTTTTCGTCATGGCCAAGCAGTGTCTTGCAAATCACACTGAAATTAATTTTGCTCAGCACTTGTTCTTGTTGTTTTTTTCTTGAACTGTGTTCAACTATACCAAATCATTCCTTCAATTTCTCTAGAAATATTTGGTTGCTTGTGGCTGTCCACAGTTGCCAAAGATTTTCTTGGAGTGATTTGTGGGGAGTTGAGGCTACCGCTGTTGACGGCGGTGCCATTAGAGGTGGCTGTGAAGCCCAATCCTTGACCCACATGTCCTGCCTCAGCTGGGGCATGTGAGAGCTGAGTTAGGTGATGGCTGTTGTGGAGCATCTCTTTGGGACATGCGTTTGGATTCAAAATTGTCAACCTAGAGTTGACGTTCGTGCTCCATACTTTATAGTCCATGGCAGTTGCTTCACGGTCCCCTGGCTTCATTCCATATTGCCTAAGGGTCTCCTTCAGATGGTCCTTATACCTTTCCTACTGGTCCTCAGGATTTTTGTTCTTTGGTCTTCTCCTGGGCCTGTCTTGCAAAAAATAAATTACGTACGTTATGTACGTTAACGGCATGACCCATGCTAGCACCTTTTTGGCGATTAACAGAAGGGATACGCCACGACTGTTCCCACAGATGCTTTATCTTTTCTTTTTGTGAATAGTAATGACATGCATTCTTTCAAGTTTGGGGGATGGTTTCCTGCAACCATATTGCTTGGATGAGTTAGTATAAGTTCTTTGTTAGGAGGAATCCACCTTTCTTTAGAGCTTCGGCAGGGATTGCGTCCAGATCAGCAATCTTGTTATTTTTGAGGCACCTTACTGCTGCTAGGACCTCAGTGAATTCAGGCAGAACATCATGCTCTTGCACTAGTGGGAGAGTTGGGAGTTCATAAATAACAAAGAGATCTGAGGGGTTTTGGTGATTGAGAAGGATGTTAAAGTATTCGTCCCAGCATTGAAGGATTTGTTGTTTGTCCTTTTAAAGCACTGTACCATCTGCGGATCATACTGGGGTAATGGTTTGTTTTTGAGAATCATATCATTTCTTGACAGCTTGATAGAAGGCGTGAGTCTGCATAGGCTTGGATCTCATGGACTTTTTTGAGCCACCACTCATTCTCTATGGGTGTTTCAGCCCAGCTTGCAGTTTCCAGTGAGAGAAAAGGATGGGAGACTGTGGGTTTGAAATATTGGAAATATAAGCCTTGTATTTTGCTTCAAGGAGATGTTGTATTTCAGTACAATTGCTGTCGAACCAGTCCTGGTTGTGCTTTTTAGTAAAGCCTAGCGAATCTGATGCTGCACTGTGCACTACTGGGCTAAGGCTAGCCGAGGCACACTCAATGTTGAGGGTGGTGCTGCTGTGGAGGTTGTCTTGGGAGGTATTCAGCAAGTTTCCTACTGTATCTCGCTAGGACATCAGGGGATTTGAGAGCACTTGTGTTTACTCTACGGCAGGGTTGCCATTTTGTAAATTGGGGGTGAATTTTTAACTGTAATTTGGACCAGATCAACCGATAGTCCGTCCAACCATCTGTGCCATGTAAGGCCTGTGTTTTTGGATGTTGTTCTGGTCCAGTTAACAAGTGATACTCATGCAATACTGGACCCCTGAGCAATGCAGAAAAGTGATATAGTCTGATGAGTCATCTTTTACTCTTTTAATACATCTGGGCGGGTTTATGTTTGGAGAAAGCCTAAGGAGGCATTCAATCCACAATGACTGTTGCCAACTGTTAAGTATGGTGGTGGTTCCGTAATGGTATGGGCAGCCATTTCATGGAACTCACTCGGTCCAATGATTGCTCTTCATGGACTTGTAACGGGCAAACAATATGAAACCATTTTACAAGACCAGGTGCACCCTATGGTGCAAACACTGTTCGCTCATGATGTCCCCATATTCCAACATGATAACCCCCCCATACACGTTGCTAAAACATTAAAGAATGGTTCCAAGAACACGAGGATGACGTCAAATTCCTTCCAATGGCCTGCACAATCACCTGATCTAAACATAATTGAACCTTTATGGGAAGTTCTGGAGCGCAGAATGCAAACTAGATTTCCACGTCCTTCATCCCTCAAAGAACTGGAGACTGTCCTTCTTGAACAATGGGCCAATATTCCACTACACACAGTTCAGAAATTGTGTGACAGTATTCCTAGGACTGAAACTGTTTTGAAGGCAAAGGATGGGCCTACTCATTATTAGTTACTAGATATTCCGTTTTTGCCACCCCCTGTACATATTGATGTTGTCATCTGCACCTAGGGTTGGTGCATGTGCACTGATGAGGCTAGCAGAGCAGCCCTTGGAAAGTGGAATATACCAGGTTATTAACGTCTCACTGGGGGGACTCTGGGATGTTATGCAGGAGGTGGGTTTTCACTGCAAATCTGAGTCCATGCAACCGTCGGGTGTCTTCTGGAAGACCCTTCCACATATTTTATCCTTCCGCAACTTCTTTGAGTGAGACTTCATCTCCTGAGAAACGAGTCTCACTCAAAGCATTGATGTACACTGCCTGGCCAAAAAAAAAGTCGCCATTGCCCCCGTCATGCATAGTGCCCACTGCACTGTGCATAGTAAGCCTCTGGAGGCAGTGTTATGATCTGGGGTTGCTTCAATTGGCCAGTTCTAGGCTCACAACATTATGCAGCAATAAAATGAAGTCAGCTGAGTACCTGAATGTACTGAATGACCAGGTTATCCCATCAATGGGCATATTCCAGGATGGCAATGCTAAGCTTCATCGGGCTCAAATTGTGAAAGAGTGGTTCAGGGAGCATGAGGACTCATTTTCACACATGAATTAGCCACCAGAGTCCTGACCTTAACCCCATTGAAAGTCTTTGGGATGTGCTGGAGAAGACTTTACGGAGTGGTTTGACTCTCCCGTCGTCAATACAAGATCTTGGCCAAAAATGTATGCAACTCTGGACAGAAATAAATGTTGTGACGTTGCATAAGGTTGTCGAAACAATGCCACGACGAATCAAAGCTAAAGGCGGTCCAACGAGTGTGATTTATTTTTTTTTGACCAGGTAGTGTATATGTTATGTTTACAAGCTCATGTACAACAATGGCAGTGCATCTGTGGGGTATTGCAGTGTTATCTGGGGGCTGCGGTTGGCTGCCCAGGTAGGGGGAAGGGACAGACAGTGTTTGGGTCACTTTATCTAGACCCTCCCCCTGTCAAGGGATGAGCAGTGTGGACCCTGCTCAGATGCGCAACCATCTGCAGAACGAGGTCTCATCCGCACAATGACCTTCATGCATCACCTCCAGGGCTTGAGCTAGAAGCTTCCAGTCTTCATACAGGACCGCCCCCACCACTCTGCCCCATCACCGGAGGGCTTACTTTTGGTGTAAGTGATGGCCTGTGCAAAGAGTGGATTTAGCATGAAAGGAGGGGTGCACAGTCCCTGCCTCCACAACTTGGCTTCAACCACTGTAATTCAGGTGGCAAGAGGGGAACTCGTGACAACCTTCTAGTGGAAGAAGTTGCAGGGGGCTGCCAGGCTTTGTCTGTCGATCCTGCCACTTGTGTACTCCCAAACACGGCCTTGCCTTGCAGGGTTAGTTGATCCCTTGAGGCTAACCCACAGGTTGGTGGGAGTACTACAGGCTTAGTTGATGGTGGCCTGGACTCGCTATGTCAATGATAATCACAAGGTATATGTGGAGTTTTGATCGGAGCTAGAGGAGCCACTCAGCTAGTCCCTCCACACCTGAATTTATCCCCCGTTGTTAGTCCACAAGTACTTATTCGCCAGTTAGCACCTGCTAGTTTGTAGCTGTCTTCCATGTCTGAAGGATATTCTACAATTCGTCACCTGTGCATGAGGCTGGTAGCAGCTATCTCTGTCCCAGTTAACCAGCTCTGCCCCAGCCTACAGGAGTACATACAGAGTCCCACAACCTAGCACAATAACAATAGCCAACAGATAATGAACAGTCACCCACTTTAATGCAGTACTGTTCCACATGAGTGCACAAACCAGAAGAACGTTCCTATATTACTGTGTTCTATGATCCTATAGTTAGTTAGTTAGTAAATATTTCTTTATTTATATAGTACCTTTCAAAACCTTACACGGTGCTTCACTATAGAAAACCAACACATCATGTACATAACATCACATAGACAAGCTCAAGACAGCTCAAGAACTAGGAAAAACAAGAGAATAAAAATGGGTCTTAAGAGGTTTTTTAAAAATGATTGTCGAGTCAGATAGTCTTATGTCCAAAGGAAGAAGTTTATGGGCACAGACAGCAAATGTACAGTCCCCCTTTAGTTTTAACCTTAGTTACAAGAGACCTCACCTTGTGTGGGGACAGCAATTCAGAAATATATTCAGAGGCTTCACCATGTAATGCTTGGTAAGTAACTACAAGGATTTTAAAATTGATTTAAAAAAATCACTGGCAGCCAGTGAAGAGAGGCAAGCACTGCAGTGATGTCCTCCATGCATTTAGTCTTAGTAAGAAGACCCAGGATTCTGCATTGTAGACTAGTTGAAGATGAGCCAAAGCTCATTGACTCAGGCATGTAAACAGAGCATACTCTAAGCATGATGACACAAAAGCATGAATAATTTTCTTAGGGTCCTGAAGAGACAGTATATGTTTGATTTTAACAATATTTCTTAAATGATAAAATCAGGATTGAACAAGTTACTTGGTATGAAATGCAAAATTCAGACAAGGATAAAAATTTAAAAAAAAAACACGTTTCAGAGATGGGCTTGATATTACATGCCAAGCCCATCTCTGAACCAAGAACTTGCTGCTATTCCTTTTTTATTATTATTTGTTTCTCATTTTTCCCTGTTTTCTCCAAGTTTGGTAGGCAATTGTGCCCTATAGCAATTCAATTCCACTACAATCCCACCAGCTGGTGATAGGAAGGAGGCTGTCACTTCCTCTTCAGGGCGCAACTCCTATAGCCCATGACTGTGGTTCCAACTCGCATGCAGCCATAGTGTGCGCAATGGTTCTCCACTGCCAAGTCACTCCCCCACCCCGGGAGTGTCCACCCAATTTGCCGCTCCCTCAAGGCACCGGCCATACTTGGATCTGGCAGGACTAGGGCTCGAGCCCCTGATCCTCGGTGTGCAACTGCACCACTGAAAGTTGGCACTTTTACCGCTGCGCCACCGCAGCGCTAGCTTGCTGCTATTCCATATAAATATTATTCGATAACAAAGACTTCCATTTTGTCCTCATTCAGCTTAAGGAAGTTAAGTTAAGTTACAGTTGCATTTAGATTGGCCAAACATTGTGTTTGACAGCCAGGTACAGCTGTGTGTCATCAGCATAAAAATAAAAAAAAACATATTCAGCAATTAAAGACATCTTATCACCAACAAACACTGAAAATTTTCTATCAGATAAATAAGATAAAAACCACTGCCTAGGCCTATTAATCAGGATATAATGATCAGTTGTATCAAAGGCTCCACTGAGATCCAGCAGTACCAGAATAGAGACCTCACCAGAGTCAGCATGCATTAGAATGCTATTTAATACTCTCAGCAGAGCATTTTCTATGGTATTGCGCTGACGAAAGCCTGAATTAGACTTTTCAAAACTGTTATTAGCCTCCAATATGACAAGTATGATGATTTGAGACCACTTTCCCAGAATCTTAGAAGGCATTTTGGAGATGGGTCTAAAATTACACTACATGGCCAAAGGTATATGGACACCTGCTCATCTCATTCCAAAATCATGGGCATTAATATGGAATTGGTCTCCTCTTTGCTGCTATAACAGCCTCCACTCGCCTGAGAAGGCTTTTCCCTAGATGTTGGAACATTGCTGTGTGGATTTGCTGATTTGCTTCCATTCAGCCAGAAGAGCATTAGTGAGGTCGAGCACTGATGTTGGCTCGCAGTTGGCTTTCCAATTCATTCCAAAGGTGTTCGATAGGGTTGAGGTCAGGGCTCTGTGCAGGTCAGTCAAGTTCTACCACACCAATCTCGACAAACCATTTCTGAACGGACCTTGCTTTGTGCACAGGTGCATTGTCATTCTGAAACAGTAAAGGATATTCCCAAAACTGTGACTACAAATTTGGAAGCACAGAATCATCGAGAATGTCATTGTATGCTGCAGCATTAAGATTTGCCTTCACTGGAGCTAAGGGGCCAAACCAGGAAAAACAGCACCAGATCAATGGGTAACGTTTGGCCATATAGTGCACATTAAAATGTATTATATTAAACATTTAAATGGTAAGTTAAAATTGAACAGCCAAATGATTGTCAGCTTACTTGTTCACTTTGAATCTTACTCTTTTGTAACCATTTTCACTGCATGCTGCCTTTTCAAACTGTCAGCTAACATTAGCTATCGTTTAGCTTTGTTGAACACACGTCATACTAATGATCCTGAGTAGGCAGATAATGTCTGAATATGCTAATCTGCAGACTTTTAGCATAATCAATCTACAACAGTGCAATAAAAATGTACCCATGCGGACTAAAAGAATTGGAGGCAGTAAATGCAGAGGAGTGCAATCACAGTTAGGAGTGTAGGCAGCAACAGGAGGTCATTGCACTGATACTGGTGTCCTATGCTAATATGTGTAGGCAAGGTACAGCCACATATACATCACTGAGACAGCGACAGTCATATTTAAAGACCCAAAGACTTACACATTATGCCTTTATAAATCCCACACTCACGCAGTCAAGCTCTACAATCTTGAGACTGACAGCAAATTTGACAACAATATTTTTCAATGTAAATCTACAACCCATAATTGCCAGATAATACGATATATTTTGGCAATTCCACATTTAAAACACATTACGTTGGTTGCTGCTTCTTTTCAATCTGGAGTTCACCAATTAAGCTCACACAGGCATTGCATCAGAGGAGGACACTTCACATGCAATTTGTGGATCATATGTATTTTTAAAGCATCATATTTAATATTTGGTCACATATCCTTTGCATGCTGTTACTTTCTGAAACAGTGACCCAATAAACTGCATAAATTCAATCTAAAATGTGATCACATCTTCATCTAAGTGCTAAAACTTGATAAAGTGAACCCAGTAAAAAACACAAAAAAACATTATTATTTTATTATTTATTTATTGAGCAAAATTATCCAACATTAAATGCATTGTTGGAAAAAGTATGTGAACCCTTGGATCATACGTATTTTTAAAGTATCATATTTAATATTTGGTCACATATCCTTTGCATGCTGTTACTTCCTGAAACAGTGAAAACAACAATTCTATGGGAATTGGGAGGTGGGACTAGATTAGACTGTAAATTACACGGGAATATTATGGAACATGTGGTTGGCTAAATGGCTGTAAGTCATCAAGGGTCGGAGGTATCAAATGACCCTCAAACCAATACTCTGCTGCCAGATATACAGTAGATATGGATGGATCACTTTAAGGGTTGTTTCTCCTGACTCATTTTCCTATTGAACTCTATGGGAAAATAAGTCAGGAGAAACAACCCTTGAGGTGATCCTAAACCATATGTTACAAAAAAAAAAAAAATTCCTAAACCTAAACCATAGGTTACAGGTGACACACCTCAGGTTGTCGGTTTGAGTCCCAGTGTTACCATTTGTACATCATGAGCTGTCAGTGAAATCAGGAAGGTGTTTATGACAGCAAAACCATTTTGAGGTTGACTAATGGAGAGACGAATCACACTTTATTGATCCCACACATCACAATTTAATGTCTATAATATCTGTAAAGCAGTGGTCCCCAACCCTGTTCCTGGAGGTCGACTGTCCTGTAGGTTTTAATTTCAACCCTAATTCTGGCAGAGCTGATTCTACTAATTAGCAGCTCAACAAGATCTCTAGCTGTTTAATGAGGTGTGCTTTGTTAAGGTTGGAGTGAAAGCCTACAGGACAGTTGATCTCCAAAAACAGGGTTGGGGACCACTGCTGTAAAGCCATGTTTAAATTGACTGATGGAAGGGATAATAAAGATATAATATTATTTCTGAGGCTTTCAACATAGCTGGGACTGACTCATGACACTCCACCCCTTACAGCCCCCTCCACCTTCCAGCACACTAAACTGGGGAGTGGCTGAGTGGATGAGGATCATGCCTTCAAAGCACAAGATTGGTTCAAATCCCAAGCTGCCATCTCCAAGACATGAGCAGTCAGTTAACATGAAGCTGTCAGCGCAATCAGCATGATTTATATGATGCCACACATGGAAATTCAATTGTCACACTAACCATTTGCAAAAGGTCTGTAAAAATCATATATGATCATACTTGCAATTGCAAAGATTTAAAAAATCTTGTTAGGGAACAGTTGAAATGTACAGTCTGAAATGTACAGTTGAAGTCGGAAGTTTACATACACTTAGGTTGAAGTGATTAAAACTTATTTTTAACCACTCCACAGATTTCATGTTAGCAAACAATAGTGCTAGTTAGGACATTAGTGTTAGTTAAGTCAGTTAGGACATCTACTTTGTGCATGACACAAGTAATTTTTCCAACAATTGTTTACAGACAGATTATTTCACGTTTAATTCACTATATCACAATTCCAGTGGGTCAGAAGTTTACATACACTAAGTTGACTGTGCTTTTAAATTTTTTATATTTGGTCGCATATCCTTTGCATGCCATGACTTCCTGATGTCTGTGACCCAACAACATCAAAAGACTCTTGATATGTTATTTTCTGGTACTCTTACAAGCGATATTATAACGTCTCTGCATTTCAATGGATCTCTATGGGAATTGGGGGGTGGGACTAGATTTAGCTGTAAATTATGCTGGAACAGTAAGGAATACATGATTGGTAAAATGGCTGTAAGTCATCAAGGGTCTGAGGTATCAAACGAGCCTGAAACCATCACTCTGCTGCCAGATATGCAGTAGATATGGATGGATCACTTGAAGGGTTGTTTCTCATGACAAATTTTCCTATTGAACTCTATGGAAAAATAAGTCAGGAGAAGAAACCCTTCAAGTTATCCATCCATATTTACTGTATTTCTGGCAGCAGAGTGATGATTTAAGGCTTGTTTGATACGTCAGACCCTTGATGACTTAGAGCCATTTAGCCAACCATGTGTTCCATACTGTTCCAGTATAATTTACAGCTAAATCTAGTCCCACCCCCCAATTCCCATAGAGATCCATTGAAATGCAGAGACGTTATAGTATCACTTGTAAGAGTACCAGCAAATAAGATATCAAGAGTCTTTTGATGTTGTTGGGTCACAGACATCAGGAAGTCATGGCATGCAAGGATATGCGACCAAATATAAAAAATTTGAAGGCATGTGTGAAATATTCCGACTTCCAAGATCATTTGAATACACCATGGCCGTGTCCGAATCAGCACTCTTCCACACTGTTGAGTAGTCTTGGTGAGTAGATAGGGCGAGAAAGTCGTAGAGTATGTGAAATTTTTTCTAATTGCAGTATACTTCAAACACCCGGATGACACACTTACTTCCGGGGTTTCGCTGAGTACATTCGGGAGCACACTTTTCAAGAAGTGGTCACATAAATATGATGTAAGCTTCGTTTTAAAAAAATGAGGTGCAGCTTCGCTGACGTTTTCCTTCAAATACAACAAAAACAAAACGTGACAGGCAGCGCAAGAGTGGGGCACAGGGTTGCCAGATCTTGTAAGACTTTCCAGCCAAATGGCGATTATAGGCTATTTTTAACTGAAACCAATGTATTTTAAATAGAAATCATCATGTTTTTACTTTTTAAAATAAGTGCATGCTTTGCGACTTCATTTTTACCCGTAACTGCACTTTGAAAGTATCCCAATTTAGCTGTAAACCGCGGACATGGCAACACTGGTGGGACGTCTTATGATGAATATGATGATTTATATTTAAAATACATTAGTTTCGGTTAAAAATATATTTTTGGCTAGTTTTGAGTCGCCATTTGGCTGGAAAGTTTTGGAATATCTGACAACCCTGCGCCCCAGCCTTGCGCGGCCACGTGTTGTTTTTGTTGTATTTGAAGGAAAACGTCAGTGAAGCTGCACCTCATTTAAAAAAAAAAATGAAGCTTCACATCATATTTATGCAACCAAAATGTTTGTGTACTTCTTGAAAAGTGTGCTCCCCAATGTACTCAGCGAAACCCCGGAACTAAGTGTATCATACAGGGGTTTAAAGTATACTACTGTATATTTAGAGAAAATTTTGCCTACTTAACGACTTTTTCGCCCTGTCTACTCAACAAGCCTACCTAATAGTATGGAAGGGTGCTGATTCAGACAGAGCCCTATTCTCTGGACTCAAATGCATGTTCTCGTCAAGTCCATGAGTGCTTAGAGCTGTCCCATTATGAAAAAAAACGTTTGTGGCAAGTGCTCTTATGCGGACTTTGCCCGCACTTTTTGCAAGTCCGCATCAATGCAGACTTACCTGCCCCCGGAAATACGCCATTAAGGTCAACGAGTCCACGAGGGCTCAGTTTGGGATTCAGCCATAGATTCATGTCGAAAGGTCATGGCCTAGCACAAAATTAGCCATAACTTACCAACTGCCTGTCAATCCCCATGAAACCTTTGTTTATTTGTCTGTCTATCTTTTCTTTGTCATAGCCTCATGTTTTCTCTGTCTATTTTTGCATTGTGTGCTTAGAACTTTATAATTGCTGCTTGACGCTATTATTAGCCTATTATTACTATTATATCAAGAAATAAATGTTTGTGATAAGCCTAATTAATCCCCCATGGATTAAGTATTTAGATCAGTAGCCTATTATCATCAAAAAACAACTGAATGAAACTGTCGTACGAAGATGTTCTCTTTTGGGGGAAAAAATCGCAAGGGTTTTATGACCGCTGTCTTATTCCTTTTGCATCAGCACGTAAAATCGTATATCTCTTCGAATACAAAACGTACTCATACCTGATTAGCCTGCTTGCGAGAGTAGACAATAAAACCCAATCAACGACAAGAGTTCGTTGAACGCGGAGAGAAAAACAATTCATATTCTCATAGCTGATAGGTTGAGATCAGTGCACGTGACAAGGGTAAAGTTTACTGCGGGAATGTTTGATCTATCTTGGTGGTCCAGAGTGCTGAAACTACTATAGTATTACTACAACTAGGTAGGCCAACTTGTAACTAAAACTGTGAAATTATTCAAATTTATTTAAACATGCAGTTACCTGCACTGCTGAATACAAATTTTAATAAAACACCTAAATTAAACGTAAGCAATCGCCAATGTTTTCTGCTGGATGGTATAAATTTCTAAGTAAATTATAAAGTAGGCTAGTTAACGTTAGCTAACTGAAACTAATATCAACTACACCAAGTAAGACATTTCAGACGCATGACATTTCAGAGCACGCTTCCTATGGAATGGCCTGTTTGTCTTGGTACCCCGGGGCAAATCAGATAGCGCGCTTGCTAGTTTGCTGCAGCCATACCAGACCACCCACTAGCTGTGTCGTTGAGATGGGGGAACTCGCCAGCTAGGAGGGAGAACTGAGAGGGAGACGGAGTAAGAGAGTCGGACGCCATTGTTGCCAGGAACTGCCTGTCTTGATTTAAATCAGCTGATTAAAGTAGAGTTTAGTGTAGAGCAACAAAATAAATGTATATTCTGATAGCTCCGAGCCACTAAGGAATTTTAGCCAGCTTGTTTGAATCTTGTTCCGGAGGAGATGCAAGTTTGCAACAGCACGTACGAGGTGAGTGAACTGGGAAAGGGGAAAAGAGGATGGTTATCGTGCGGACAAAGAAGGGGAAGTTTTTACTAGTGATCCACTTTCTTGCCGTGAAATAATACATAGAATGGGGAGTTCAATCCGGCGGAATGTGTTTAAAAGTAGGCTAGCATACATGAAGTAGTCTACGTAACTATAACTTTTCCCGAGCAAAATTTAACATTGGCAGTTGCATAACTGGCGTAGGCTAGGCTATATTGTGAAACCGCTAAATTAACATTGCATGTTTGTTCACACTAGACCCAAATCTGATTAACGTAATTGTTTTTACCGAAAGAAGTTCTGCAGTCTCAAAATTCAAAAACGAATGCTGTGACTGCACGTTGTTTTTTATTTTCATGGAATGGGTTTTACCATTTAAAATGTCATCTTAGCTGTAAACTATGCTAAATCATGGTAAGTAAACACGTTAGATTATTGTTAACATGCAAATAGCCTACCCAAGGTATGAGATTTTCCATATTCCGTTCTGTAACTGCAATATTCCACTATAGCCTATTTGAATGGGGGAAGGTTCTGTTCAGTTTAATTGTATCGGTTTCAGAGGAATCGGTTGGCTAGACTTCAGGAAATCCCCGGGCCATTAAAAGAATGAGGCCCAGCAGTTTTGAGGGAGAACTGTCGGGTAAAATAGAGAATCGACTTCCAAATATAGCAGCTGCCAATTTGTGAAGTTCGCAGGGCAAGAATGCCCTGACGCCAAACTACAGACTGAACGCATGAATTCCATGCTACACACATACTTTTACTTCTAAATGAATAAAACCACGTTGAAAATTAAACTTAAATGCCTCAGCGAGTCAACAAACTATGTACGTGAGTTGTATGGGTTTTGTGGTCAAGTGATTTTGAAATTATTATTACAAGGCTATTTAAAATTCTTAACCCAAGTAAACCATAGGCCTATTTAAAGTAGCCTCCATATCAAACCTGCAGACAACTGTATGCATGTTTACGTATTTATACGGGCATTTTATCACAGGCTTGACAAGTCGAGCTGCATTATATTCAGTAGCAGTTGATTAGACCTGTACTTGTAACCTATATAATAAAGGCACACCTGTATACAGTGTAGAAATTCCTGATCATGTGAACTGAGAGGTTTGACTGCTTTCTTTCAACCCTTTATCCTCTGGGATTAATTGGAGGCACTCTAATCTCAGAAATGGTTATATAAATGGCACCAATTGCACCACCAAGGATTAATTAGAAAAAATCTTGTCAACATAACAATATTGTATGAGGTAATTGAAGGGAAATGCCAATGCAGTGTAACATTGGAACCACATCTACAAAAATTAAGACTGAGTGCAACATTATCCACCTGGTTTATTACACACCAGTGGATATAGTTTGCACAAAATAACATTTGTGAGACCACACCCAAAGATGTAGGCTAATAGACCAAATCTAAAAAGGCAAAAACTTTTGTTTGACACATAGTAACTATAGCCTACTCATGTGTTATTCGTCAACTTTTAGAAGGGCCATAGCAGGAGTAGTTAAAATAATGTATATTGCACTGATACTTAATTTACTTATTAATTAAGGAAACAGTTTTGTACATGAATATACCTAAAATATGGAAACTTACTATTTCTTTCTTTCTTTTGAATCCTCCAATCTTGGAAGGGCTAAAGAAACCTTGCTGTGAAAAATGGCTCCATTGGAGAATTTCAGGTGAATTCAGTAATGGAACATATTAGGTCAGCAAGTGGCTCTGTATGGCCACAGTATTAGCCATTATCGTCTGCTAATATACCTTCATTTTTACCCCTATATTTTTTTTGCATATTGCAAGCAGGTGTGGAACACCCTGTTCAGTGTGTTGGCAGGGTGTGATTGTCTTACATTGGGAAGGGATATACAGTACTATAATACGTATTATTTTATAATAAAATCAGGATAAGGCAGTTGCAATATCACCTTACTTGTAGAAAATGGAGAGGAGCTCCACCAATCACGTACAGTACAACAACCAATAGAAAAATGACCATGGTGATCACTCAGTACTTTCTGGTTACTTCCTGGTAATTTCCATAGGTATCTTGGAAGTATACACCAATCACCATTGGCTGTTTCCTATTGGTTGTTACCAACGTACTCCTTGATTGATGGTTAGAGAACTGGGTTTGCAACTTTGCGGTAGCAGGTTGCAGGGGTGGCTGTACCTTTGGGCAAGGCAATTAACCAGGATTACTTCAGTATCTGTATAATTACAGTAGCTGTATAATTTGATTGTGTGTAAAAACTGGAAGCTTTTAAGTTGCTATTAGCTAAAAACCTCTGCGAAATGCATAAAAATCAAAAAATTATTTGTGGATCTCCTCACTGTTTTCTATGAGTAAGGTGATATCACAACTTTCCTCTGCCAAATTTATTATCTTAGAAATCTCTTGCCCTCCTTCCCTGCCAGATGCCCAGCATGTCCACCCGGTTCCGGCGTTCCGGTCTCCCACAATGAACAGCAGCAGGAATGGGACGTTGGCGGGGAACGTCACGGCGGGTGTCACCGATGGCGACGAAGCTGCCGCCGCCGCTGCTGCAGTGGTGGAGTCGGTCTTTATCGTGGCCATCGCCCTCCTCGTCTGCTTGGGCAACCTGCTCATTGTGGTGACCTTGTACAAGAAGCCCTACCTGCTGACACCCAGCAACAAATTTGTCTTCAGCCTGACGCTGTCCAACCTCCTGCTCTCGGTGCTGGTCCTGCCCTTCGTGGCCGCCAGCTCGGTCCGGCGTGAGTGGATGTTTGGGGTCGTGTGGTGCAACTTTACCGCCCTGCTCTATCTGCTCATCAGCTCGGCCAGCATGCTCACCCTGGGGGCCATTGCCATAGACAGGTACTGGGCGGGTTACGGCGCTCCTCTTCAGACTGGATCTCGTCTCCCCTCCTATCCCCACCCCCTAGCACCCCTATCTAATGTAATCAATTCAGGATTTTCTCCTGGTATCTGATGTTTTTCTATTTTTACATATGGTTGTCTTTAAGAATGCATGATGATGTCATGGTTCTACATCAGTATAGTTAACTTACATGTAGTGCTTCAGTGAATATGCGCATACATACTGCCGGTCTGGGAATGTGGATGACTAATGACCACAAAACACTGTTCACTTTATGTGAATCAGGTTATTGGCTATTATGTGAGTTTGGTTGGCACACAACTTTATCCAAAGATGTAGAGCAGAAAAAAAGTGAAACCAGTGGGCAAAAAACCCATAGATATCAGTCCAAAACCGCCCACTTACAGGGAACATAT
This sequence comes from Synaphobranchus kaupii, assembly GCA_029718625.1. Taxonomy (NCBI): domain Eukaryota; kingdom Metazoa; phylum Chordata; class Actinopteri; order Anguilliformes; family Synaphobranchidae; genus Synaphobranchus; species Synaphobranchus kaupii. Next base: position 23,572,298 of record CM056383.1, read on the forward strand.
ATGGGCACCCCAAGAAGTTCACTGCATGACTCATTGACAAAGACTTGGATCTCAGACCCATATTTGGTCTGACTGCATTGTTCTGTCTCCTGAACTTTTATCAAATCACATACAATTTATTTGTATAGTTCATTTCACAATACGCTTCACAGCAGATTCCGGCCTACAACCCCCATCAAAGCAAGCCAAGGGCAACAGTAGCAGGGAAAATCTCCCTTAGTGGAACAATCGAAAGAAACCTTGGGAGGAGCCAGACTCAAAATGTATTTCTATTTTCCTTTTTTATTATTCTTCTGCGGCATCTTTGTTCTTCTCAGCGACGGCCAAACTCATGTTTATTATTCTTACAATGGCCACATGGAATCAAATTCGCGATTTAGCTTAAATTCATTAACTGCAGCTAAGAATATAGAAGGTTGTGCATATGTAATATTGAATTCAACACTTTACAGACTGAGAACACTTGGTCTGTTTAAAAAAAAAGCTAGATTTTCCCCATGTTTGTGAGCAAACTATAATATTGTCTTTGGAAGTGCTGATTTGCTTAATGTCAGAATGATTGACATCCATTGGTTAATTATGTGGCTGAGGGAGTGTTCAGGTAGCCCACATGTCCCTCAGGAGGTAAAAGCCACTGCTGCCCTCAGGTACTGTACATGTGTGTATGTTCAGGAAAGTTTTCTGGGGTAGTTGGTTCCCAAACTTTCTGAGCTTACAACCAACTTAATAAGAAAATACATTTTCTTGCCTACCCTTGCCTAACTTTGGGGAAAAAATTGAGACCACATCAAATTTTCTCTTTCATAGTTTATGGGTATGTGTCTGTGTAAAATGTAACGTTTGATATTTTTTCCTGAATTATTGACCACATTTTTAATTCCTAACAAAAATATTGTCATTCAGAATATTTATTTGCAGAAAATAACAACTGGTCAAAATACAAAAAATGCACCGTGTTGTTGTACATTGAATAATGCAAACTAAACAAGTTTATATCCATACGTAAATAATAAAAATAACAATGTGTTTGTTTAGGAATGGTTCAACAATCAGTATTTGGTGGAGTAACCCTGATTCTTCCTCAAAAAATATGGGGTGGTCTCTTCATTTGTTTCGAGGTGTATGTTTGAATATTGGATTTCAACTTGAAAAAATGTAGTAATAAATAAATATTTAAACATTTACAGTATTTATAGTGTAAAGAAACTATGTAAACCCTGCTGCATGTTAACTGCTGTTGAAAAGCCTGACGTCTGTTTTGTGTTTCGGCAGGTACTACGCTGTGCTGTACCCCATGGTCTACCCCATGAAGATCACGGGAAACCGGGCAGCGGTGGCCATTGTCTACGTCTGGCTCCACTCCCTGGTGGGCTGCCTGCCACCGCTCTTCGGCTGGTCCGCCTTCGAGTTCGACCGCTTCAAGTGGACGTGCACGGCCGCCTGGCACCGCGAGGCCAGCTATACGGCGTTCTGGGTGGCCTGGTGCAGCCTGCTGCCCTTCGCCGCCATGCTGGTCTGCTACGGGTTCATCTTCCGGGTGGCGCGGATCAAGGCCCGCAAGGTCCACTGCGGCACGGTGGTGGCCCAGGAGGAGTCGGGCGGGGCCCCGAAAAATGGACGTAAGAACTCCAACACCTCCACCTCCTCCAACAGCAGCAGGAAGAGCCTGGTGTACTCGGGCAGCCAGTGCAAGGCCTTCGTCACCATCCTGGTGGTGCTGGGGACCTTCCTGGTGACGTGGGGCCCCTACGTGGCTGTGATCAGCGCCGAGGCCCTGTGGGGGAAGGGCAGCGTCTCGCCCCGCCTGGAGACCCTGGTGACCTGGCTGTCGTTCACCAGCGCCATCTGCCACCCGCTCATATACGGGCTGTGGAACAAGACGGTGCGGAAAGAGCTCCTCGGGATGTGCTTTGGAGACCGCTACTACCGGGAGTCCTTCGTCACCCGGCACAGGACGTCCCGCCTGTTCAGCATATCCAACCGCATCACGGGTGAGAGGGCTGGGTCAGAGTGTGCCTGCACTGCAGCTAGAGTGTCTGCAACAGGGGTTGGGGTCAATTCCATTTCGGTTTATTGAATTAATTCAATTAATTCATATATGATCTAATGTTCTAATGGGATATTTGAACTGATGAATTTCAGTTAATTTCCTGAATTGACTGATTTAAAAGGGAGCGGACCCCAACCCTGATCTGTTTAGTACAGCCACTGTGCCTGTGTTGCACTCAATGTGTTTTGTACAGGTGTCTGCATTGCATTCAGTGTGTTTATTACAGTCGCTGTGTGTGCAATGCAGTGTGTTTATTAAAGCCAATGTGTCCTCGTCATCGTCAGGTTTAAGCAGCAATACCCTCCTGCTAGTCTGGTCATGCTTGTTGTTATTCTCAGCCATTTTCTCCTCGGCCACCTTTTTTTGTGTGTCACAGAGACGGGTGTGAATTTTCCTCGCATCTGCTCAGGCATAATGGCTGGGTAATTACAGAGTGAAGAACCGGAAGGGAACACAGCCAGACAACACTAGCGGGGTAGACCACAGTTTTAATGGCACAGAATAAATTCCTGTCTCTTTTTCTACGCAGTCCACCTGGGGAAATTTAAGTTGAGGTAAATTTAATGTAAGTTTAGTGAACCGTTCGGATTATCTTTAAAAAACTGGATTTGTGGTACGTTACAAGACTTCAACAAGTCTTTTATGAGCCAGGCTCCTCTCAGCATGCTGTTGTTTCTGAGCCATTTGGGAATCCTTGCCCTCAGAAGTCTAAACTTCCAGGGGGAACCACATCAAAGGAATGCGGATGAATGGCATTTTTGTGCCGGCCATATAAAAGCCTATGCAAAGCTCGGAAAGCAAAAATCTTCCTCGGTCCCAAAAAAACCCCCGAGTGACAAGCATCTAGCATTCCTGAAAGTATAAGCCAGCTGTTAACCTGTCTTAACATTAATTTCCTTGTTCCTGCGATAAATTTTAAATAAGTGATTGGGTTTGTCTGGGTGAAGCAAAACCAATTTGTTGCACCAACGTGCAAAAGGCCACATGTTGACCTACTTCCTCATCCAGTTATTCAGTCCAGTCTTTTAAGTCCTGTCATTGTCCTAAAAGGATTTGGGCAGTTTCACTGTTTGTTCAGAGGTCCATTGAAATGGTTTTTGCTGAATGAGTCCTCTGCAGATGCTGACCGTGTCGAACAGAGAGACGCATTTGAAAAACACATTAGGTCATCATATGGAGATAACATGTACTGTGGGCTATGTTGCACTGGGGGTGGGAAACAATGTTTTTTTCCTGGGGAAAGGTTACCCTTACAGAAATGGAATATAATTTAAAATATATAAATGCAATTTTTTAAACCAACATTGCAACACTTCCCAGTGTATGGGAATTTTTGCTGTTTTCAGGTATTGAAATATATGTAATTTTTTAATTGTAGTATTGTGTATTTGTACTTGTATATTTTATCATGTCGACTTAAGCTTTTTTGCATGAACATGGTACAGCTGACACCTTCCAGGATAGCCGTTTACACCACAAGGGCCTGATTTACTAAGACCTTTAGTGGGTGCAAAACCATTTTGCACACGCAAAACCAATAACATTACCAATGATTGGTCATGGAATTTGTTTTGCACCAATCATTGATCATGTTATTGGTTTTGCGTGTGCTAAATGGTTTTGCACCCACTAAAGGTCTTAGTAAATCAGGCCCCAAATGTGCTCATTTTACCATTGTGTACATCTGTAGGAGGTGCAGAGAGTGACTTAGTGTGTTGTTTGGGCTGATATCTGGTAATATCATATATCATGGTATGTAAAAAATATATGATGTTATGTTTTTTTTTAATGGTGGCAACATAAAATGACACCATTTGTCCAATCACTGGTATCCCCCTCTTATTGTGATAGAGTTTCTATGGAAACAGTGCTACACTGCTGCTGCAATATACAATTTGCACCAATTGAAAAAAAAATAAAAGTAAAAAAAATAAAAAAAAGAGGTTGATATAGCCAGATAGCTATGTGGATAGATTTTGCTACAGCTAACTCGTTATGTGGATACATTTTGATATAGCTAGCTTACTATATGGATAGATTTTGGTCAGGAAAATTGGCTAGACAGAGCTAGAAAGAAGGGAACTTGTTGCTACAGTATATAAGTTGGAATGTAATATGTAGCCTACACCTGGGCTAAGTGTGAGCCAGGCGATGGGCATTGCCAAGTACAAATCTTTCAATTTTCCAAGGAGGGGAACATAATATGAAGGAAAATGTCACCAGTGAGTCTCACCATAAAACTGTCACACAAGCAGTGGCCGCACTATAAAAAAAAAACATTTGCATTGTAAATCGTTTACAATAACACGGCTATGCAAATGCAGTCAATTATTGATATGGCAACATTTTTCAGCTGTTACCTTTTTTCTGTAGTATTTTTTAATTATGCTTTAACAGTGTGAAAATATGGATACCAGTCAACCCTAGTTTCATGTTTTCGACTGTTATCCTGCAGATTGGGGTGTAGCTGTCTGGCTTATGTTATGTGGCTGACTGTTGTGTGTTGTCTTATCCTACAGGTCTGGTTATATATATATATATAGGTAAAAATATGATACTGGAGAGATTTTTTAAAGTGATTTTTACTTTATGAGTTTTTCAATCAATTTTTACCCATTAATAGGACCTGAAAATTTATACATTTTCGTGTCCTATTAATGGGTAAAAATCGAAAATTTACAACAGTTCAAGAAAGTCTGGCCCATGAGTTTGTTATGTATTACATGGCTATATGAAGTACCACATACAAGTAAAACTTTCCCATAAAGTAAACACAAGACACTTTGATAAACAAATTAAAATCACTTTAAAAAATCTCTCCAGTATCATATTTTTACCTATATGGCTGAGAGTGTCATGTTATATGTCTGAATGTGTGTGTTTGTGTTATCTTGCTGGCTGACTGTGCTGCATTGTCAGATCTGAGTATAGCTGTTTGTTTGGCTAAGTGTGTTGTGTTATGGTGCTGACTCTGTCTGTCATGTTATCCTGTAGATCTTGGTATGTCTCCACACCTGACGGCGATGCTGGCAGGTGGAGGTCAGCTCCTGGGCCATAGCAGTAGCACGGGAGACACCGGCTTCAGCTTCTCGCAGGACTCTGGTGGGTTCACATACCTGCACGCACACATGCACATACACACTGGGATTGATGTGAGAATTCCTGCCACTCTTGGTCTGAAATGGGAGTGGGGGAAAAAAAATTTCTAATCATGTTTTAAAATAAATATTACAAACAGAGAAAGTGGTATTTTCACAGATGATAAAACAAACACCCAGAGTATAATTCATTTGGTGTCCTGCTTTCTAAGATAACATTCCTTAAACAAAATGACATAGTTGGGAAGAACATTAGCATTCAGGCTTTCAGTGACTTGTCACTATCTTTGCGATTCCAAAAGCAATCATCAGTGCAGCCAATTGGAATTTAACGGAAGGAAAAAGAAAAAAATAATCACCCTAAAGTGTCTTTTAAAGATATGTTGAAGCAAGCCTGTGCAGAAGCGATGTATTAAAAAAGCAAGGTTCTCGGACCCCACTAGTCAGTGACCTCTGACCTCTGAGGTTAGAGGAGGCTTTTCACAGATGGACAGGAGCAGCTGTGTTCTTCTCGACTTGCCTGAAGTTAGTTGTCAAGAGCCCTGTGCCTCAGGGTATAGTGTACATACTGCTGAAAGTGTAGGGGGGTGGGGGTATTTACAACCTGTGTTACTGCAGCCCTGGAGGGCTAGTATCTATACAGGTATTTGTGTCCACTAGTTACCCCGGTTCAGTAAGCCGCTTAACTGCTTGCATCGCTACTAGTTCACTCTAATTTAGACCACAATAAAATGTTTAATTTGGGGGCATGATAACAATCTTCAGCTATCCATTCATGAGCTTGAAACATAGCTGAGCTATCAGAAAATGCACACTATTGGGCTAATTGTATAATTAAACAATTTGTCCAGAAATGCCACTGTATATTTCTGCAGGTGGTAATACAAACGGCATGATAAATGTAATGCTATGCTTAGCACGAAGGAGCTTTTTGACTAATCATTCCTGATGACGCTTGCTTGTGTTATGAACAGTGCATGTACATCAGCAACCATACTACTTTCATTCTCTTTGCGATTTCAAAATGAATCATCTGTAAGCTACGCTTGTGGGTACTTTGCACTCTGTCAGTTAAGGAAGTTGGCATGTCAACTCAATACCGTGTGCCTATCTTATAAAATTTATCTTGAAAGGAGCATGCATGTCTGCGTTTCCCTTGCCTCAAGCTCCAGCAGTTCACTGCCAGGTCAGTGCCTATGATGTCCGAGATGCTGGTGAAACGCTTTATTGTGTGTGTATTAAAATGATAAACTGGAAGACCGCTTTTGCTGGACACAAATTAAATTGAAAAAACTGATTGAATTGCAATGCATAAAAAGAGTGAAGTTTTAGTGGGTTACATTTCCACTACAACAAACACGAGTGACGACAGATATGCCGATTGATTGAACTACGGACGTAAGTGCAGTGAATTTCTTTTTTCTTTAAGAGCAGAAGTTGGCATGAAACCCAGAAACGTATGGCCCTCCTTACTGAACCCCAGCTTCAAACCTTGCTTTGTAAACATGTGTCGCTGTGGCTGTATTGATAAAACGAGCACAGTGTAGGGAACAACAGGACAAACCCCTGAGCACAGGAGCGGTCACCCGCACCGGTGGCAACCGGCCCGGATTCTTTGTGCACACCTCATGTTTGGCAGGGGGCGATTAGCAGGGCGTGTTATGAGAAACGTGCGCAGGGGCCTCATTGTTGATACATAAACGTCGGAGAGAGAGAGAGCTGCGCAGCCTCTCCGTCTCCCTGATAATCTTCCTTGTCTTTAGCCGAGTCACCGTAATCTTCCGCCACAGACTGAAAGCACAACCGTTTATACTGCTTTGTGTCTGAACTAACACTGTCCTCTTGAGTGTCTGTCCTGGGGTAACTATGCCACATCTAACTCTATCCTCAACCACCTCTGCTACTCCAAGCACCACATCCTCAATCTACTTCTTGCACGTATGAAAGTGCATAATGTTATTGTGTACTATGAGTAGTGACAAGGCTGGCTCTAGACTATCGGAGGCCCCTTTATTTTGAGATTGTGTACTGGGAAGGGTGGGGGGGTTGGAAGCGAATGATGAACGGGAGGGTGGTTGCGTGTTGAATGCGGAACGGAGGGGGTGGGGGGTGGCCTACAGACAGATAGGGCCCTTGGCGATCGCCTATGTCCCCTATGCGTAGAACAGGCTCTGAGTAGTGGCACTGATGACTTGCCATCAGCTCTGCTTGTTCTGTAATGTTTGTGTTTCCAAGTCTACTGAATGTCTAAGTGTGTAATGTTTGTGTATGCTCCAGTAAAACATGTTGTGAGGCCAGGGGCCTGAGGACTTTGTCGATGCTTGTTTGCAGGAACAGATGTCATGCTTCTGGAGAATTTCTCCTCCGACAACTCCCACACCCCCCACTACAGCCTCTTGTCTGGCAAGAGGAGGAGCTCCGTTACCTTTGAGGACCAGGTGGACCAGCATTCCAAAGGTACCCGCTAACTGCGCATGGCAGCGAGTACTTGTCAGGCCTCGGCGGGAAAGATGAATGTTGAGAGGGCTCGTACTTGCTGTCATATTAATTTGACGTTACACTTAAGTAAAATGTTGAAAAAAGTATTTTTTACCTCAATATTGTAATATCATTGTACATTATGTTTCCAGAGGCTGTATATATGAACAGATTTTATAGCATTTATTCACAATTAGAAAGATAAATATCAGTTTTTACATTGTGCCGGTGCTTCTTTCCTTCTTGATTCTTGAATGACTTGGACGCAGCTGGCTTGGCAAAAGGGTAGTCTTGGTCAATTATGGCAAAGAAAGCTTTAAATTGGCATTTATGATTAATATCTGAATGTATTTTAATCAACAGAAAATTGTGGTTCCTCTACAATCCAAGTGAAGGCGGAGATCCACAAGTCTCTGGACAGCTATGCATCCTGCTTAGCCAAGGCCATTGAGAGCGATGCCAAAATTCAGCTCTTTGGGGACGAGATCCTGTCTGGGGCCTTATTTTCAGCACGGACCACTCTGGGAATCGCGGGCGTCTCTCTCAGGGGACCGCGATACCTGGACGGCCAGAGACTGAGGCTGGAGAGCATTGATGAAGGAATAGTCAACGATGACAAGGACGAGGAGGAAGATGATGAAGAAATTGAAGAAATTTGTGTCTAGTGTATGTGTGAGTTTGTGTGTGCACGCGTGTACGTGTGTGTGTGCGCACGCGTGTGCGTGTATAATAACGGTTTCCTCTGACCTGTTCTTCTATCTGAGTCTTATGGACGTTTGAGTTAATGCCAGCAGTTGGGATTAGTGGCCTCAAGTATTTAAGGAAAGTGAGCTTTGGCTGAACTGCAGCAGTCAGGTTTGTGAACTCTACACAGAACTAATGCATGGATTCTGTGCTTCCAGAGCAATGGCACACTTTGTCCACAGTGTTAAGCGATGCAAGTGGTGTGGTGTGCCATCGTCTTTAAACCTGTGTTTGTGAGACAAAGTGGGCTGTGAATGTCATGGTGTTGAAACATAGGACCAAGCGTACATGTTTATCCATGTTACTGTTTGGGGGGATTTTTTTCCCTGTTTGTGCATTGGTATGATTGCACTCCAGTCTGTAGGAGCTAGTTTGTCTTTTGTTTTTTTTACATTTTTTATACACTACATGGCCAAAGGTATCCGGACATCCCTTGGTCTGGGGCTGTTTTTCATGGTTCGGGCTAAGCCCCCCAAATCTTAACACTACAGAATACAATGACATTCCAGACAATTTTGTGCTTCCAACTTTGTGACAACAGTTTGGGGAAGGCCCTGTCCTGTTTCAGCATGTTATTGCTCCCGTGCACAAAGTGAGGTCCATACAGAAATGGTTTGTTGAGATTGGTGTGGAAGAACTTGACTGGCCTGCACAGAGCTCTGACCTCAACCCCATGAACTCCTTTGGAAGGCAAGGCCTAATCAGCCAACATCAGTGCCTGACCTCACTAATGCTCTTGTGGAAGCAAATCCCCGCAGCAATGTTCCAACATCTAGTGGAAAGCCTTCCCAGAAGAGTAGAGGCTGTTATAGCAGGGGGTACCAACTCCATATTAATGCCCATGATTTTCAAATGAGATGTTGGACGAGCAGGTGTTCATGTACTTTTAGCTACGTAGTGTAGTATCCTTGAGGAATAAATGGGTATCGAGTACCCAACTCTTTCCACAAATGTATTTGCTTGAGGATCAGTTCTCTGGATTCGAACCCACAGCATGATTGTTGACTGTGGTGGCCACAGTGATTGCAAAATACAAAACTTGAGTTTTATTTGCTATTATAAGAGTATGGTACTGCATTATATATTGTGAAAGAGAGACATTGCATGTCTACAGTAATGTAGGTAGTGAAACTATTGAAATTTTGTTACTGCTGTTCAGGACAAAGTTTTTGATGTAAGGATTTTCACTGAAAGGTTTTGTATTAAAACATTTTAGGTACTGGTGATCTGCAGAAGTGCCTTATACTGTTTCTCACACACACCAGTGCAGTTGCTCTTCCTAGTGAACAAGTATTATTCTCCTCCACTAAAACCAAAAATTATCCCTGTATTTCAGAAATAACCATCACAAAATCACTCAAGTCCTTTTATTCCTCCATTCCTGGGTCTTCACTCATACAGTGCTTTGTCAAGGAGTAAGAGTGGCAGTGTTGTATAATGTTTGGGAACTGGTAACTCAGAGGCTGTACGATTGATTCCCTTGAGCAAGGTACTTAACCTGAATTAAGTAAAATATCCAGCTGTATAAATGGACTGTATGTTAAAAAAAAAAAAAAATGAAAACGTGTATTTTGTAAGTTTCTCTGGATAAGCAGAGGATGTAAATAAATCAATTTTCTGAAATATGGGTAAAGCTGCAGCTTTGAAAAACATGTTAAACTAGAAAATGTGTTCCTTGGGTTTAAATTATTATTATTATAGCCAATTTGTGTCAGAAGTTCATCAGTTCTTTCCTTGACGGATGTGAATCTGTTCTGAAGTTATGCACCTTTTTGTGATATGTCACGCACACTGTCATGCCCCCTTTTGGCCAATTGGTGTGAAAAGTTACTTTTCTTCCTCGGCCCATGACCAACCTTCCCACCAAATTTGGTGCAGATCCGTGCATAATGTTTTGAGATATCCTCCTAACAGACAGACGGACACACAGACACGGGTGAAAACATTACCTCCTTCGCAGAAGTAAAAAAGGACAGCAAGTATTTGTACCGACAGGAGCCCATTCATTGCTTTTTATATGTACTTTGTACTTTGTGAACAAATAGACAAGTAGTTTAATGACAAAATTGTTTACTCAAGGCAGAGTGGACAAACCTGTGTGTCTACAAGCATAATGTTCATGTATATAAACATGACAGTTTTACGTAGAAAACAAAACAAAAAAAAAACACACAAACCTAACACTGATCCAGTTTAAACCAATTGCCCTTGAAAAAAGAATATTGCACGTCACATCCTCAAGCGTCACTCATACCATATATTCAATATTGCCTTGACTTGCATTCACACTTAGTCCCAGACGCAGTTTACTTGAAACAATAAAATTGCAACAACAAAAAAAAATTAATTTAAAAATTGCACTTGTTAAGCTATGGAAAAAAAGTGCCTTATAGCGAAAATAAATAATAAAAAGAAACAAGATGGCTACTGCTCGTCCTCGTTCTCCTGTCCAGAACCTTCTGAGCGATCTTCCAGTCGATCTGTAAAGGGAAAAGGGGGGTTGTGACGGTTAAGGTGACCTCAAAGCTAAAAGCAAAAGCACAGTTGAATCCTTATTCAGCGAATGTGGGGATGTGAATCGCACAGAATTTGTTAAATCCAAAGGTTCTCTCAGGGTGAATTGCTAGTCATGTTGCCTGTTAAAGGGTCACTGAACCGGTAAAGCTTGGGAGCTTTGGGAGGCTTATGCAGTCCACAACAAATCAAAGTCCAGCCAATTACTGCAAACTACCACCAACCGCTGAACCAGCACATCTCGGTAAATGGCTTGAAGTGAACACAAGGTGAGCCAAGTCAGTGCTCCCCAAATATTCTGAGCCCACAACCCACTTAATGAGCAAATACAATTTCATGTGTCCGTGTATCCCCTTATAAAACGTTGCAATATTTTATAAAATATTTCTCCATATGTGTTACAAGTACATCTATTTTGGGGTGTGTACATCAGTGGAAAGTGCATCATCTAAAATACTGTTTTAAAAGTTTAAAAAAAAAATTTTTTTAAGTGCATCTAGCAACCCTGCAGAGTGTTTTCCGACCCAATGTTTTGGAAATGCTGAGCTGAGAGCTTCTTCTCAGAAAGACAGACAGACGCTGTGCTGTGTCACTGCCTCTGATGCAGAAACGTCTTCTGCATGACGCGCATACCTTCACTCCCAGCAGCTGTCTTTCTACAATAGAGCGCTTGTGCAGTGTGATTCAGTGTTGGACGATGTCTTAAGAAAGTTATTTTGACTGAGGTAAGTTGACCGAGTGACCTCAGTCGGACAAGGCGAGACTGAACCCGTCTGTTCTAGCACTCAAACAGGAGATCCCTTGTTGGATGCAGCACGTGAAGCTCCTGATGTGTTTTTTTTTTAAGCTTATTTCCCTGAATTGACACTTAATATGCCTGGCAGGAAGACAGAAAGGGAGAGAGAGAGAGAGAGCAGAGAACAGGTGGGAGGGGCTGAGGGTATGCTAACCTGCCCTGATGTGATTGAGGGAGGCCAGCATTCGCAGCATGAAGGAAGCAGGGACCGTGATTGTGTTCCTGGTTTCCTCTAGCATCAACTCATTACGTGTGATCACCTGAGAGAGAGTGGGAGAGAAAGAGGTGGGAATATCTCAGTAATATTTGATTTAAGAACAGTTATATAACAAATTAAGCCTTGCAAAAAAAATAAATCCATCTGAATAAATGGATTTAAATAATAAACAAGTGATTTAGTGAGCGCTTTTGAGAAAACTGTCAGGGGCAACTGAAGTACGAGATGAAAAACGTCCCAAGCAGGGCACCGTACCTCTTCAGCAAGCACCCTATTAAAAGATGCCGATTGTTCCAGAGGGGACCAGATCTTGATATCATAGTCTATTCCAGAAGAGGCAAGAACTGGAATGAACCAAAACAATTAAAAATTATATCAGTGAAAATGCACTCTTACTACTTCATCGTTAGTTTAACAACATTACAGCATTCACCTGAACAGAATTAATATTCCACTACAAACTACATACAATGTATGCACAGTATCACAGACTGATGCAGGCTAACTGGAGCTCTTGTAAGATAACAAGAAGACAATCAGGCTGGAGCTGAATCAAAGGGTAAATTCAGCCTATAATCTGTGACAGTAAACTGATCTGTCCACTGATAATATGGTCAAAACATTACAAAATGTACATTTGTAAATAACATTTACAATGTAACAAACTTCTAGATATCCACCTCCTGTTCTGGAAAAATCTGACCAAGTGACAGGACAGCCACACCCAGTCTCACACAGGTGTTGTAGTGTTGGGCTAAAACAAAAACTTTCACCCATACCAGCCCTTTTTGTAGAGGACTGGACCCCCCCTGCTGTAACATAGCATTATGTCAACATAAAAAAAAGATATAAAAAGAAAACATTTTTAAATCGTCCAACAGTGGAGGGATGAACAAAAAGCAGCCTAGAATTAGGGTGAAGTTCCCCTTTATGTTATGAAGCGGTGCATTGTGGGAGCACTCACTGGGATCATAGGGGTGGGGCTGCAGACAGTTGACCACGTGGTTGTCAGCCTCCAGGAGCATGACGTGTTCAGCCGTGCGCCGGTCCCATATGAAGATGTGCCCGCAGTCCGAGCCGCTCATGACAAAGTTGTCCCCCCAAAAACAGGACTCTTTAATCTGTGACACACAAATTTAAGAGGGTCACGTATATACCACCCAAGAAAACCCCTGCTACTCTTTTGCGGCACCACCACAATAAAGACCTGAAAACTGACCTTGAAATCAACGGTAACATGGAATAAAATCTAAAATCTGATGAAAACCTTTCCAAAATATGGACATTACCTCCATGGTCATCACACTACAAACATATTTTTAACTGTGCTTTTATGCAGCTGGGTGGACCTCGCTAAATCATACCTTTCCTTTCAAACTGCAACTTCATTCGCACCCTGGGACACCTTGTATTTACAAAATACAACTTCCTACTGGATGAGTGTCTTTTATTGTTGTACCTATCTCCCTGTTGATTGACAGACAGACATTGTAAACATGCATAAATATGCCTCTATAAAGAGACACTGATAAACATATTGGAAGCAAACAGTGGTAATAGATTTCATTATTCATTATATGAGCAGGTACTGTAACACAGAAATTGCATAGCACAGTGTACCATCGTCCTGGAGTTACGGTGGCCCTTGTAGGCCATTTTGATGGAGGGTCGGCGGATGTTCTGGGTCTCGCTCTCTTCCATCTCCCTCCTCTCCTTCCTCCGGCGAAAAAGCTCCTGGATCCGAGCGGCTGCAGAACGCCTGTGTGGGAAAGGGGGGGTGGGGTCGCACATTTAGGTAAGGGCTCCCATTTCTCTTGAGTGCAGTGGTCCTCACTCCTGGTCCTGGAGAGCCACAAGGTCTGCTCAAGAAAGCACAGAAATTGAGTAAAATGCAATATGTTCTAAATATTTGGAATATATGACCATTATATTTCACAGCTGTGTACACGTATGTAGGCTAGGTAGGTTAACTGTATACTTAATTGATCAATTAAGTGCTGAGCAGCCACAAAAAAACAGCACACCCTGCAGCTCTCCACAAACAGGGTTGAGGGCCACAGATCTAGGCTGTGTCCGAATCAGCACCCTTCCATACTATTAGGTAGGATTTTTCAGTAGACAGCACAAGAAAGTCATTAAGTAGGTGAAATTTTCTCTAAATATATAGTACACTTTAAACCCCTGTATGATACACTTACTTCCGGGGTTTCGCTGAGTACAATCGGGAGCACACTTTTCAAGAAGTACACGAACATTTGGTGACATAAATATTATGTGCAGCTTTGTTTTAATAAATGAGGCGCAAAACAAAAACAACACAACGTCTTACAAAAAAAAAGTAGTATTATTAGTACAAAAGTAGTATTGCACACATCTGCCAGTACACTGTAAACATAGCACAGGACAGTACATAGGGCTCTGATTCGGACACAGACCTAGTGTTTTTTTTCCATCCTGGCGGGGGGGGGGGGGGGGAGGGGCAGTGTTACGGTATCCCATGATGCACGGCTTAGGAGAGGCCATTGAAAAAAAGCACAAACCCCCAATTTCCATGAGGATCACTTTACTTTCTCATGAAAAGACATGGAAAAAAGAACCACTGCACCTGGAAACTACATGTTTTTGCCCTATTTGAATGGGAGAGTATAGTCTTGGATTTGAAAAAGTCTTTGTTCGACAAGATATTTTGCAGAAATGTGAAGTTTTGACAAATTAAAACGACAGAAGGCAGGATATATGAAAGTCATGACAAAATTAAAGAGTCATCAAAATTAAGAAGACACAACGTGCAGAAAAAAAATTATCACAAAGCTTGGTCTTGTGGACCCAAACCAAAAACACATTCATGTCTGCACAAAAGTTCAGATCGAGGTTATTTCAGCGAAAGCATGCCAACCCATAAACAGCATGCAGCAAGGGATCAATACACTATTAATACACAGAATAACACTGCCAGTTGTCCAATGAAACACAGAAATTCTTCATTATAGATGCCTCGGCCAGGTTGAGAGAATCGACACAGGCTACACCTTAAAATTGTCAACTGTCTGTCAGCAACCAAAATCAGACCAAAATAACCAGCGGAGGTGCCCAAACCATGTCTTCAACTGCTTTAATTGAGCAATTAAATGCTGACTGACAACAGAAACCAGCAGACCCAGTGTCCCTCCAGGACCAAGGCTGCAGAGTGCAGACCACTGGGCTAGACAGACATGCAGAAGGCATATTGCGGGCTTGTATAAAACTGGCCAAGGGCTCTTTTTGCCCCTAGTCAATACGAGTCTGCCCTGTGGGCGGCTTACTCGTACAGCACTGCAGTGTCCTTCCCTAAACAGTGTAGATCAGGCAAGTAGCAGAGTCCCTACCAAAGCCCCCTAGCCCTACTCTGGTATCTGAATGATGGTTGGAAGAAAGTGGCAAATAAAAAATTGGGGGACACAGAAGTCCATTATCAAGATAGAGGTACCTCTACCTCTATACCTAATAACAGGAAGGAGACTTGGACTGCAGTGGGCCTGAAAAGCACCATTCCTTTACAGACTAGATTATATTATATCAGAATATGTTAGATTCTTATTTCTTGTCCATTTATGTGGAAATGTGTCTTTGCCTCATTAGGACATACATTACATTCAATACAAAAACTGAATAGCAAAAACTTGCAGCAAGTAGCAACCACCTTTCTTTTTTTTTTTAAGACAAACAATCTGATAGGAAAGATGAGGCCCCAAATATTTTAAAAATGCTGATGAATTATGAACAAACTAAATCCCTGATAACTGTATTGTACTATACTGCAGTACTATGCAGTACATGCAGGTGGCTGGATTCTGTGGAAAGAGTACAGTACTATGTTTTACATGTAGGTGACAGGGTTCTGTACAGCATTGCCACCTTTATCATTGATTCCACCTTCTCTGAGTCCTTCACTGCTATTGCAACTATTTAAAATACAAGCAAATAAGCCCAACAGCTCTTCTTGTCCATAAGTGGGACATCAAACACTTGTGCATGCCATTGTACAGAGAGCCTCTTTGCACCACACGTGCTGCAGTTTAGTGTTCTGTTTAAGTGCTGGTGCAACTCACACAAACACACGCACTGCTGAATTCAGCTCGTTTCAAACAGGTCAGTCAAATTCATGGTTGTCACAAATGTGAATGCCTGGGGAGTTAATAAAGAGATAACCAATACAGAAATCACTCCTTGCAGTTTAGTTTAGGAACACGATTTTGTAACAGAGATGCTAACGTTACCTGATAAGTCTCTCTCCTACTGCTGATCCTCTGAAATTAAATCTATCGAGAGGAACACAGCGTGTGCATATGATGCCAAGAAGAAGATCTCAAATTAAAAACTACTACACAGTTTATGAATAATGCGTAATACAATGAATGATGGATAATAAAATAACAGACATAAAAACGTCAGTTCGTTAGAAAATAAATTTGCAAGTGAAGACTAATTTGGGATAACAGGACACAGAAATTTAAGACAGATTTCATCAGGAGACACTGGACTGCCCTGAGCACAGAACAACTATACTGAAAAATATATATATAACTATACCCAAATATACTGAGAAATTATTCTCATTTTCTCATTCGGAGTAGAAAACACAACGCAATTATTACTGTTAAATCAACTCCAACAGAAGTGTACATGATTCCAGTAGGGACCATATTTTCTCTATTCAAGTTTACACAGCCAGCCCATATAATTAAGACGGAAACCGTTTAGAACAAAATGGGAAAAAAGGTCTTATTTCTCAAGAGGGTGGCACTATGTTGCATTAATAATAACTATTCTAATAAAAAACAATGGTTTAAACAAAGATCATTTATGGAGCATATACTGTGTGTGTGTGTGTGTGTGTGTGTGTGTGTGTGTATTTGTCACAAAAACATGTATGGGTGTGGTTCAGCCATGTCACATGGAGTCATGATGGTTGGAGCATTATATTTAACATGATCACGGTTTTATCTCTTCAGAGAAAGCTCTGATGAAGACAGGTAGGGTTGAAGGCTCAGCCTTTACTGAATCTGACACACTCTGCAAGCTTATGCAGTGCCTGGGAGCTTTTCATTTCAGTTGCTTTTTAAAAGCAGCCTTTGTTTTCAGCCTTTGATCTTCCACAGCTGCGAGACATACCTCTGCCCCTGTCCTGCGCGGAACCTGGTGGCGGGTATGAGAATGGGGTCATCATCACTGTCATCCGAGTCTTGGTTGGTGCGGGAACTCCCCGAAGTGGCTCCCCGGGGGCCTGCGTCGGTGGGTGTGTGGGGAGCACGTGTGGCTTCGGTCACATTTCGGGAAGAACTGGAGGCTTCTGCCGGCCTGCTCCGGACACTCCCCCCCTCTTGACTCGAACCACTCTGCCTGACTGGTTCCGATGAGGTCGCAGCTGCTGCAAAAACACAGAGCGTAATGCTTTAGCCTCAGATCAACCAATCAGAACTAACAGCCTCTTTCCCGGTCTTTCAAGGTGTTGAAAAATTTTAGTTTAAAAAAAAAAAAAAAAGGATATGTAAATTACATTACAATTAAATTACAATTATTTGGCAGACGATTTTATCCAAAGCGACGTACAATAAGTGCATTCTAAAGGTCATTGAAGTGACTACAATGCAGATCTGACAAAGCACAACCTTTCTCACAACGCAGGAGCTATCCCTAGTAATGAACTCAATAAATAACTAACTCAATAACTCAAAGTAGCAAGTTAGCAAGTGACAACCTCAATTTAAGTTTTTTGCCAGCCTCCCTCCTTGTGCTACCCTCTTGCTACATGAATTCCAGCTCTGCCAATGTACCCGTCACAATGTAAAAAAGGACCTTACAACAAAGGGAGGTGGCAGGTAAGCATAGGAATCCAAAATATGATGAATAGGCAGATGCTTCATTTACATCCATGGAGAAAAAGAAGGAAGGTGGTATTTACAGTGAAGAAGGCATTTACAGTGAATTTCCCAAAAAAAGGGACAAAACAAAAATCAAATAAGAGAAAAAAATGTGTCTTACTCTCCCAGATCCTTATAAAGCCAATGCCCTTACTCTGGATCTAAATGAGAGGAAACCATTTCCACTCACCCCAGGGTAGAGCATGATGATCTACCCACATCTAACCATATAGTATCCAGAGATATACAGAACAAAATAAAAAGTTTAATAAAAAATTATGCTATTGCAAAGCAAAATAAATAAGGGTGAGTCCACGTCAATTCAACATGCTTTTTGACCGCATCGACACGGATTTGAATGAGATTTGGCATGCTGATTTCGCCTTATAAGAAACCCCTGGAACCAAAATTACAATTGTCCCAGATCGTTAATCTGGGAGATATGGGCTGACAAAGTGTGGGCTAATGAGTGCATCCATGACGTTAATTTCTATCTCCATTACTATAGGTCGTAGATAAATGGCTCTTAAATCATATTAAAGGGATCTTCCAGCTCCATCTTTTATTCATATACTACATTCAGCAAACAATTAAAGGTAAAAGAGTTAGGATTTATTATATTCTTAAAAATTGATCTGCGAAAAAAACCTATATTTTAAAATGGCTAAACTTTTCATCAAAGTTAGGTTATGATCCCATCATCACCTCCAGAAAATTTGGTCTTGGCTTTTTTTAGTGGTTGCTGTGATATCATTAGTTATCTGAAGTAGCATCACATGGTTTCATATCACTACTTCCTTATATTGTTGCTGTACTGTGTAACACACCTCATGAATTGGTTTCATTATTATGAGTAGAACAAATACCCCCCAAGAACAGCAATAACCCACACATGTATAGCTCTGGGCTATTCAAATCATGCTCCTTGGGGTCTGGGGGTGTGTTACACACTTGGGGGTGTGTTACGTTCCCGTAATGAAAACAAACTGAAAGTCGCTTCAGAGTAACCAACGAGAAACACTGACAAAATCAACACACAAACAAAATAATGGGGCAAAAGGGTTTGTTAAAGGTGATCACAGGGGTGCAAGTCACACACACCATGGCTGCCCACAAATTAATCAAATGATAGACTAAATCAGAAGAAGAGGGGAGTTCCAAGAAAACACAGAAAATAAAATGAGGCACCCTGTATAACACACGAGCGTGCGCTTTTCCTCCGTGAACTTCCCCACACCGCCAACAGAGAAGCTAGCAAACTTCAACAAATAAACACACATACATAAATTAATACATCATACACAGACAGATAACTGAAAAGAAAGTTTCCATAAAAGACACAAAGTGCATTTATAAAAGTGAAAGCTGAAAATGTATTCAGTAAATATTTACCTGTATAAATGGATAGTGTTGACAGATAAACTGTGTAGGTTGCTCTAGATAAGAGCATCTGGTATGATAATCTGCTCTAATAATTTCATGTAATGTAATGCAATAAGTACAGCCTATGTGTCAGACACCTCTGGAGGGTTGACTGAAAATGTAAAGTTTATGATTCAGTAGCAGTGTCTGAAATGGCTCCCTATTTGCTATATAGTGCACTATATTCACTTTCCACAATTTGTGTGTCCGAATTCTATCTGTGAAATTCATGCACTATACAGGGCCCACAAAAATTCCCACAATGCAATGGAAAACAGTGTACAAAGCATGACACTATTAACGTTAAAAAATACCACAATGCAATGCTTCACTCCCGCAGATTGAAATGAGACGAGCACAGGACGAGAGTGTCGTGTGGTGAGAAGATGTAGTGCCAGCATCTCTTCCAGCTGTGCAGATCTAGCCTACATCTCCTCTTAAATCTCAAGGGGATTGGTTGTCTCAACATGAGTACAGCCAACTTTTTGTAGAGCATTTTTAGATAATTTCAGTAGTTTTTGTTACATTTTTGCTAATAAATATGATAGTAACATTTAACAGCTCAATTCACACAGTAACCGTTCAAACGCAACTTTTCCTCACACTAACGTTTGAGCAGATACACAGAGAAAGACAATAAAAATGACAACATATTCACTACTGTTTATTTAGTTAAATTTGAGTACAGATATGCTTTAAATTAAGATATTTATGTGACACCACACCCGTCAATGGTGGCGCAAAATGACAATTCATAAGTGTCCGAAATCTCAATTTACTACTCCCTATACAGTGACCTATTGAGTGTTTCCGATGTAGGGAATAGCGAATGAGTGAATGTGGGAGCAATTTCAGACACAGCAAGTGTCATTGTTCCTGTGTCGATTATCCAGTGTCATTCTCTGCTCCTGTGCTAGGGGGTGTTGGTCCCGGCACATTTCCTGGGCAGCGACTCACCTGGCTCTAAGCTCTCTGGAGCTGGTAGTCTCTGGCTGGGCCCCACATCGCCTGGCCTGGGGCCGCCACTGGCCCTGGAACCGGAGGGCCTGCTGCTCCTTTCAGAGAAAAGAAAGGACAGGGTCACATGCAGAAAAGCTCCTCACTCACACAATCCTCCCACATATGCCAGTATCCTCAAATAAATGAAATATACTCACAAAAATAAAATAAATTATTGAGACGTTGAAACACTTCAGAAAATAAAAATACTACACTGCGACAGATACGTTAACAACACTACTTTCATTAAAGTGTAAGTGCATAAAGTTTGATTTGCAGTATGCTTAAGTGCCCTGTACAACCAACAAGAAAATAGAAACCAAAGCCAATTCTTTGGTTTTGCTCTATAGTTTGCTTCACAACACTTCATACTTTTAACTTTTATCTAATGGCTATTCTTTAGTTTGGCTAAAGGAAGACAAAATTCGAATTTAATAAAAGAAATGGGGGTAAATTCCAACTTCTAGTTGTCATGACTTGTACTGTAGTGAATTCTGGTGGCAAAAACTTTTTGTGTCTGCCACAGAAAACTAAACTACCTTTTAGCATGCAGCCAGTGTTTTGTTTGCATTAGGCCTATTGGTTACAACTCGTGACCTTGTTAAAGGAACAATTCATTTACTTGTCTGTCAAAATGACGGAAGCGTGTGACATGGAAAATGGATGTAGGCGGTTGTAATGTGACAACTGCAAGTAAAAATGATACTTGATTAAACTTGGAAAGCATTTGTCTTGATGAATAAATACAATGTTTGTTTCTGATACCGTGCTTACATTGTTTTTTGTGTAATCTCTGAGCTAAAGCAATTACCAAGGATCAGTTAACAATGCAACCTGTTCAGCTGATGATCATGGTCCTAAACGTTGCTCATTGTAGGAGTATGTTGTGGATAATAATATCAAAATTACATAAGCACAATTACATTGAAGTTACAAACTCAAGCTTGTACGCGTGTTGTCTGACCAAATGACCAAGTGAAGGTGTTCATGAAGGCGGTCCTCAAGTCAGCATTTTGGTGGGCCCAATTGGTGGGTGCAGCACCCCCTTAAGTTTACTGAAAGGAAAATGCTACCCTGTCAGGGCTGGTTATTTTATGTCAGGCCTATGACATTCTTGGGCGTTTAAACTTCATGGAGTATAGTTCAAATAAAATGTTACCCAAAACTGTTTGGATTGTTAGGTGAACGCTGTTCTGGTCAGTGGGTTTTGTTAGACCCTGAGTCATGGACAAACAATGTTCTGATCATTGGACTGGATCCTGTGTGATTGGTGAACTGTTCTGGTCAGTGGGTTGTGTTAGACCCTGAGTGGTAGGTGAACGCTGTTCTGGTCGGTGGATTGTGTTGGACCCTGAGTGATATGAACGCTATGCTGGTCAGTGGGTTGGCGGGTGTGTTCGGCCCTACGTTATGGCGGGAGCAGTCCTCACCATTCATCTGTGAAGTTCAGTTTGATGGTGCTGGTGGTGGTTCCCTCTGTGCTATAGTGTAGACTGAGGACAGGTTCTCCCGTACTGGGCCTCCCGCCGCATGGCGGCCCACTGCCACTGCTCAAGGCCCCACCCTCTGAACCTCCTGAAATAAGCACAGGATGAGTGGCTCTCTTTACATGACCAATTTCTCTCTAAAACACCTGCCTGAATATCAGTATATATATACTGTAATATAAAAGAGTGGCAACAATTTGCATATTTGCAAAATAACATGTGGCAATTTCACATATTTTATTTCAATATGTTTACTTAATTTCCGTAAGCGTCCCCTCAAAAGAAGATGGCAGATCATATCAATAAAAGATGGAATGAGTGTCATCTAGTGCCTTTCAATTACTTCTCTATGTCCCAGCATGATAATTTTTAGATATTTAAAGGGTTAGTTCGGAATTTTGGACATAATGTCTCAATTACGACTTACCCATGATGTAGTTGATTGATGTAAACCATTTTCAGATAACTCCATGCTGTCCCTTCTTTTGGACATACACACATTGCTAATGCTAGCGCAACTCGTAGGAAACTAGTAGCATCCACTACCAAACGCACTTAAACACTCCAAGGTGCACCCAAAGCAAATAAAATACGACGCCAGTCTATCGGGGTTATTTTCAGTGATTATACCATCATTTTTCAAGTCAAACTATCGTTGAATCCTTTACTTTGTGCTCACCTAAATTCTCCGTGGAAGTACGGCGTTAGTTTAGTAGCTAGGTAACGTAAAGTAGCCTATAGCTCTGCCGGCCAAAACAATATCGCGCGTGTGAAAGAATCAGACTCGTAGTATTGTTAGCTAACGTTCAGGTAAGATGGTATTTCGGTGTCTATTTCAAGGTTGTTCAAATCATGCAAAAAAAATGGGCACCACAAAGTTTTCACCGATTTCCAGTGGAAGATCAACAAAGAAAACAGCTGTGGCTTCTTGCTGCTTGCATGGATGTCACCAATTGAGACTCTAAAAAAGTTTGTAGTGACCATTTCACGGAGGATGACTATGTGAAAATCAAAAAAGGACGGGCGGGACACCCTCTACTGAAGGAGACTGCTGTGCCATCACCTGTTTTTCTTCATGCACCGAAAACAACTGACGAGCAGGTAACTAATAAATGATTGCATGCGTGATCTATCTATTCAGCTAGCTAGTTAGCTAGTTGCCACGATTGGGAAGTCATGGAAGTGGTCAAACTTTTCCTGCAACTTGGTAGCCAGTGTGCTTGCTTGTATATGATGTGTTATTCTGTAGCATGTTTGTGTTTAGCTGACTTGTTGTCTACCAAATATGTAACTTTACAGAAAAACGGATTGTGTCAGCAACTGTGGAGTACAGCAGATAGCCTACAGGCAGATACCCTGGCTAATCTACAGCTAGCTCCGCCGCCGTACTTCCACAGAATTTATGTGAGCACAAAGTAAAGGATTCAACGATAGTTTGACTTGAACAATGATGGTATAATCACTGAAAATAACCCCGATGGACTGTCGTCGTATTTTATTTGCCTTGGGTGCACCTTGGAGTGTTTAAGTGCGTTTGGTAGTGGATGCTACTAGTTTCCTATGAGTTGCGCTAGCATTAGCAATGTGTGTATGTCCAAAAGAAGGGACAGCATGGAATTATCTGAAAATGGTAGTGATTATATCCAATAACACAGTGATTATATCCAATAACGCACAAAGCCTCGAGTGATCCATTGCTTTTATACAACAATGTTACCATAAACGTTTAGTAAGTAATGAAAAAATATTGAAACAATAACTTTTGATTAACTCATTCTTTATTTCGGATTCGCCAAATTGCTAGCACCCTGTTGCCGTTACTATTGTTGTTGTTTATACTTCCTAGGCAACGCTCTATAGAACGTGTCTACGCAATGGCAGTGAGGTTATACAAAATACCAGCACTGGTGGAACGGGTCTCGGCCAATCACGTTACTCGCTCAAATCTCATTGTTGTATACATTTTTTATATAAGGCGTTGCACTTTTGGCTGGTATGCCCCTAAACCTCCTAACCATATAAAGCATCTTCGGTTTTAAAAAAAAGCGAGTAACTAATTTAAAAGGCCACCATAGCAGCATGCAGGACCCTAAATGAGAGGGGTGGAGCCTCGGAGGGGCTTTCAAGAAGCAAGAGGACAAATTACATGGTGCCAGAGATCAAGAAAGTGAGAGTACACAAGAGATAGAGCGTGCAAGCGCAAGAGGGAGCAAAAGAGAGAGCTAGATACAGAGCAACTGAGCGAACGAGTGTGCAATAGAGGGAAAAAAGTCAGAGAAAGAGTGTGTTAGAGGGAGTTTGGAGAGTGAGATAAAAGAGAGTATGTGAGAAAGCGAGTGAGGAGAGACGCACCCTGTTGCTCATCTAGACCCATGGACCCAAGCCGTTTGTTTACGGCAGAGGGAGAATCTGGAACAAACAGAAAAATTAGATGCACTAAAAAAGTAAATATAAAAATCTAAATAGAAATGTATTTAATATAAAATCTAAAATGTGAACGTGAAGCACCACATACATTTCCTTCCGTTGATTCCAAAGAGTCAGATGAACTGAGAATATGTGTGCTGAATATACCCTCAGCAGGTGGCGCTATTGGCACATGTTTTGAAGCCATTTTATGTCTGCATTGGAGCACACTGATGCAGCAGTTTGACAAGGTGGGTTGACAAGGTTTGAACCGTCACATTACAGTCACTTGGCAATAACTTCAAACTAAAGATAAGAATCCTTAACATGGGTAAATGTAATTTTTTTTGTAGATAATTGCCCTGCCTCTTGAGCATGAATGAATTATCTATTCCATTGTTACAATAGCTGAGCTGAAGTTTATTGGGAAAAAAGTTTTTCCCTTCCAAATTTGCATAATTTGCATCTCAGGGACTGTTTCACACTTGGATTGTAGAGATTACAGACACTTCTTTTGTATATAAACTGGTCAGTAGCACCAGTGAAGCCTTCTTTAACCCCATTGCACAGATGTCAAATTTGTTCAATTCTCACCTATTTAGGGGGTGTTCTATTTAAGGCTATTTAAGGCTTTAAAGCAGGGGTGTCAAGATCCGGTCCTGGAGGGCCGCAGTGTCTGCTGGTTTTTGGTGCGTTTAAGCACAAGTGATTAATTTAAGTCACTAATTGGCTAAGAAGTCCACACACCTTGTTCTCAATGCTTTAACTGGGTGCTGATTGAAAGGAAACCACAAATACCTGTGACACTGCGGCCCTCCAGGACTGGAGTTTGACACCCCTGCTTTAAAGCCTTAAATAGAACACCCCCTAAATAGGTGAGAATTAAACAAATTCGACAACTCCTGGGGCCACATGTATAAACAGTGCTGAGAAGAAAAATTCCCTCAGAAAGCCGCGTAAGGGAGTTTCCACGCAGAAATTCAGATGTATAAAATAACACAACTGTGAGAATCTGCATACCTCTGCACGCGCTGGACACCATATGTGCGCACTGTTTGGCGTCAGTGTGATATGGTGACATAGTGACCGAAAGTAGAGGTAGAAAACAGCAAAACTTTTTAAAGCAGATTTACGACTTTCACCCTGAGTGTTCTTTTACTCAAGGTTTTATACATGTGGCCCCAGCTGTGGGCATCACAGAAACTTGGAAAATGGCTTAAATTAAACAAGACAGTTGTACCATTTACAATACTAACTTAGATTAGTTTATTTTCATAATTCAGGTCAAATGCCGCAAATGCAAAGAAAAATGCAAAAGATAAATAAATAATAATAAAAAAAGGCTTTCTTTAGTTTGCAATGAAATACTGAGAGGTACATATGTGAAACAGGTAAAACTATGCATTTTCTGGATCACAGACTCCGTGTCCACAAGTGTGCAGAATCTGACGGTGATATGCAGGAATCTAAAGATCTATGATGCAAAATATAGGCGGTGTACCCTGTTGTCCATTAGTGTCTCCAAATCTATCCAAATGGCTAAATTGTGCACTGCACATATCATAAAATAAATGACATATTTAACAACAAATCAACTGTTTTGGCTCATGAATCTCACTTTTGAGTTTTCATCAGTATAGGGGGATAGATATCTATGGGTCCAATACCCTATCCAAAACATGTCATAAAATGAATAAATAGTTTTTTGTCCATTATAAAGCATATACATTTGTCCCTTCTGATGGTTTAAGATGAAAACATTGATATCACACGGTTACACACACCTAAATATCTAGCCTATTCATTTACTCTTGTAGCTCAATAAAACATCACTGTTTCCTGTACGTATTCTTTTGCCCCGGGAACACATTTCTCTGTAGTTTCTTTTAAAGAGGATAATGACAGTTCACCTAGCACAAATCAACGCACGGTAAATCTGAAAGAGTATTTTCCATGACCTAAGTGACAAGTATATACGCCATAGTCTACATTATGTGCGATAACATGACAAATAAAATAATATTCCACCATCAGTAAAATGCTGCCAAATGTTCGATCTTCAATGAAATGCAAAGAAACTTTGGAAAAATGCAAAAAAAAACACAAAAAAAAAAACGTAAAACATGACTAGAGCCACCAATGAACGCTTACATTACAGTATGTGAAATGCACTCAGTGGTTGAGTGGAAAAAAGAAGGTACCTATGTAGCCAGCGAGACCAACCGTATATTACATGAGGTACTATTACATATCGGGAAGAGAAAACTCACATCAGAGAATGCGCTTTCTGTAGAGCTTGCGTAATACTGTTAAAACCTAAAAATCCATTACGCTGGGCTGTAATTTATTGGTCAAAGCATCCAATAAGACATTGTAAACACCATTTTCTATAATGTACTATATTGGATAAAACATACAATTAAACCAGAACGAACTGTAATAAACGAGACAGGTTTGCAGAGCGTGAGGGGTATTATGCGTCGACGTGTCAGATAGTGTAATAGCGTTATAAAGTTATAAAGTGTTGTATACGGATTGTAACGGATTGTCCCAGACAATAAATGACCACTGAATTTTGAAAGAGATATCTCGATGCATAAAACCAATGGTAAGATTGGATATTTATTTCATATTTAGTAGCAGATATTGATAGTAGAATGACGTGGTATAATTACACAAGAATTTGTTTAAACATGTTTATTTTGCAATTGAGTGAGCAGGGTTTTCCACAGCTTTTTTGGCATACGATCTGGCTATTGTTGGGTTTATCTTGTTGCTATGACGGAATACAAATTTTTGTTGATAAAAAAATATATTTATTATCTCACACATAGACTATTGTTGACTGCGTCATGCATGGGTAGGTTTAGTTGCAGGCGAGACTGGGTGGGGGGTTGCTCCTCAAATGGACAACATTGACACTTAGAAACTCCATATTCGGCAGAGTTGTCACAAACCGTGTACTAATAAAGCTAAAACACAGAGTTTGATGTTTCCACTCTTAGTTTGGTTGCAGGAGAAATTAATATCTGAGTTGAGCAAAATCTTGGCACCGGCCCCATGGCCACTAGGGGATCTGCGCGAAAGGGTTAGGAGTGAACTTGGCATGGTGGATGGCCATTCCTGACCATGGCTGAATATGATATCTTCACCCCTTTGAGGGTGCATATTTCAGTCAACTTCATCAAAAAGCTTTTGAATGCACAATGTTTTCTCACAAATGGGGGCACTTAAAATCCCTGGATGAAACACTTATTTCCAGGGTTTTGTTGAGGAGATTCCGGAGCACACTCATCCAACAATTTCAGGAAGTTAACCAGAAGTAACAACAACAACTTGTGGTACTAACCCCAATTCCAAAAAAGTTGGGACAGTATGTAAAATGCACATAAAAGCAGAAATCAGCAATTTGTACATTCTCCTTTACATACAGTCAAGCCGGAAAGTCTGCACACCCCTTTCACCTTCTCCACGTTTAATTACGTTACAGACATATTCTACAATAGATTGAGTTCATTTTTTGTCTCAAAATAGCACAAAATAGCCCATAATGACAAAGTGAAAACAGGTTTTTAGACATTTGTGCTAATTTATTAAAAATTGAAATGTAAAATATCATATGTACACAAGTGTGCCACCCAAAAGTGAGCTGAGGTGCATTTTGTTTCCACTGATACTGCTTGAGATGTTTCTACAACTTAATTGGAGTCCACCTGTGATAAATTCAATTGATTGGACATGATTGGGGATTGCCAACACCTGCCTATATAAGGTCCCACAGTTGACAGTGCATGTCAGAGCAAACTCCAAGCCATGGGGTCAAAGGAATTATCTGCACACCTCAGAAACAGGATTGTGTCAAGGCATAGATCTGGAGAAGGGTACGGAAAAATCTCTGCAGCTTTACAGGTCCCAAAGAGCACAGTGGCCACCATCATTCGTAAATGGAAGAAGTTTGGAACCAAAAACCTGTTTTCACTTCATCATTATTGGCTATTGTGTGTAGATGTTTAAGGCAAAAAATGAACTCAATCTATTGTAGTATAAGTCTGTAACGTAATAAAACGTGGAGAAGGTGAAAGGGGTGTGCAGACTTTCCGGCTTGACTGTATATTTAATTGAAAACAGTACAAAAACATATTTAATGTTTTACCTTATCAACTTTAGTGATTTTTGTAAATATACGCTAGTTCCGAATTTGATGCCTGCAAAACATTCCAAAACAGGGGCAAAAAAAAAACTAAGAAATGAGAAAAGGATAAAGTGATGGGAAGATGCAAAGCACGGAGAGGGGGTGAAGAACTGCTGCTGGAATGGAGCTTTTCCAAAGACTGCCCAGAGAGGCGACCCCCTGGGGCGACCCCCTGGGGCTCTGTGGTAGGCCCACAGACTTTAGGGGGCAGGCTGTGGGCGGGGCGAGAGCCCGTGTGGAGCGTGTCACGGCCGGGTCAACTCTGGGCCTTACCGGACTGCGTTTGGAGGGTGGGCGTGGCAGTGGAGGTATCCTGGCTCTTGCTGTCGGAGGGCAGAGACGAGGAGGCGGTGCTCTCCAGGGATGAGGACGTTGACACGGAGCTCTGTGGGGAAGAGGACGTGGAGGGGGGCACAGCGGTCGCAGTGGTATTGCAGCTAGAGGCAGAGCCAGAGGAGTAGGATGAGGAGGAGGAAGGCGATTTGGGGAGGGGCTCGGTAGGAGCCTCCGCCTGCACTGGCTCTGGGGTTGGTGGAGTGGGTTCCTGTGGGGTGGGCTCTGTGGCAGTAGCACCCCCTGCTGGTAGAACTGCAGCACCTGAGAAAGGAAATAATCAATTTTCCAGGTTTTCACCAATTTTCTCTCTCACATTGAAGGCCTTGGAGAAGAGGGGAAAGCCTTGACTGGAAGAGCAGAAATAAATCTTAGCTGGCAGGGACTCACTGAGTTCTCAACTGACTGTTGTTTTTCAGGTCAACAGTAACATGTATAACCATAGTCATGTTTACTGGTGTGACCTTTTAAAGTAAACAAGGAAGGAACACAAACCACAATTAAGAAGATGCAGTTTACAGGCTATTCACCCTGATGAAGTGAATAGCTAAAGCAATGGAGATTTTACAGTTCTTGATAAATCAATAACAAAACCTTTTCTGTAGAGAAGAGTATGAGACCTTCCTTTTTGTATTTATATTGATGTGGTCTTCTATAAAAAGATGGCAATCCCACTAGGAAGTGTATAGGCAGAAATAATAAAATAGAGTGAACATAACTGGGACATCACCTTACTGGCAGTAAACAGAAAGGAGTTCCACAATAGAACAATTTAGACGGTGACTGGTAGATAGTACTTCCTGGATCCTCACAGAGTGCCCAGAAGTATATCCGCCAATCACAGCCAACATTGCTCTATTGACTGTAACCAATGTAGTTTTACATTACATTACAATCATTTGGCAGATGCTTTTATCGAAAGCGACGTACAATAAGTGCATACAGAAGGTCATTGAAGCAGCTACAGAACAGATTAGACAAAACACATTCTTCCCATAACATAGCAGCTATCCTTAGTAATGAACATCGAATATAGTTCACACAGTAAGCGCTGGGTAAATCAGCTATACCTTCTAAACTAACATCAAACAGTTACAGGAAACAAGAGAAAAAAACTTTTTGTGGATTGTTTTTGTGTCATTTGTGGAGTTATTCACTGTTTTCTGCACATAAGAAGCCATAACTTTCCTATCCTCATTTTTATTGTTGAGTGGAGTCAGGAAGTGACATCAGTAAATAGGAAGTGGATTACCCCTGGGACGAGTTTGAGGATGGCCCCTGCTGCTCTGGGCTTCACTGGCCTCCTCAAACCAGCGCGACAACATGTCCGACATTCTCTGCATCAGGGACACGTTGGGACCCTGTTCTCCTGGAGGAAACATAAAGGTTTGAAGGCTATAGATATAACATTTTTATGGAGACAAAAATATATATTTTTTACACAATACATCCACAGAGCTTGATGAAACATGCAGAATAAAAGTATTGCTTTTCCCTAAAAATAAATATTGATTATGAATTTATCTTCCGTGTTAAGCTGGGGTTCGGACCGTAATTTATTACAGCATGACCTAAAATAGTATTTCTATGGCATTTTGCTTTTCTCTCAGAATCTCACACTGAGACATTAGCGTTAGCTAGCTTGCTACCCAGATGTCGGGCTGATAGCTGTTTGCACATTGGTTTACGAGAGGTCATCTAGCGTTGGTCCGACATGGACCCGTTAGCAACCGGCAGAATCAGCTGGAGGGTTTCTAGCTGCAGCTCAGATCTCCAAGCATCAAAATGGCCGGATTGGAACACCTGCAAGACCCATTAATTTTCTGGGCGCTAGCTTCACTCCACTCGCTGCCAACTCACCAGATGCAATCCTCCAGCTAATTCACTAACCTTGCCCTGCTGACACATCGCTGGACGAAAAACGACCAGCGTAGTCCAACTTTAATTGACTAAGTAGTGGTCAGCATGCTATCTGGGTAACATTAGCTAAATTATGTAGCTTATTAATTAATTATTCTTGGTTGTAGCTCCGTTGCATGCCGTATAACCTCCTTGGTGAATATCCAAATAAATACTTATCCATTATGAATAAATGTGTCCATTGTGGACTATAACCTACATTGCCTAAGATAGATGGATAGCTCAAATAAAGAAGGTATTTACATATAGCTAGCCTAGCAGACACAAGATGCATTCAAACTCATTAGCTAACGTTAGCTATATCATAACGTCCCAGTGAACATTTTTGTGTTGAAAATTCGGTGAAACGCCACCTCGTGTCTAGGTGAAAACCCGGCTACATTTAGTTGAAAAGTGAATGTTTTTTAACCGGCTAGGATGTAGCCAGGCTTTACCATGGGCTAAATTGACACGTTTATTTCAAAACGCCTCTCATTCCAAGATTTCCACCCCTCTAGATGTCTAGATTCTGGCTTTTGCTCACTGGGGTTACATGAATCTTGAAACACCACCGCATAGAGTAGGCTAACCTAAATCTATGGAGATAATGAATTGCTACATATTGCAAAATTTGCTTATGAATTCATTACTTGTCCAACCCAACCACAAAAGATTTGACATGATTGAGCCTGATTCCGTCTCTGACTCCACTCTTCACACTCAGATCATGAAGTAACGCTATACACAAAATGCAGATGAAACGAGTCAATCTGGCAACCAGTTGATGGTCGTGTGCTTCCAGTTCCGGCTGTGTTGTTATGAAATGCAATCTCCATATGAGACAATAGAGGGGGTGAAATGCTGTATTTATAGCCTTTAATGACACATGATGAGGGGGGATATCTTAAAACCAAAATAAAAATTAAAAAATGTGTGCCTTGCGCACAAAAGTGCCTCTCTACCAATGAGGTGTGGTTATGACTAAATGAGAATTTAAAGTAATAGGAGAACAAAAACTTTCTATGACTGCTTCCAACATCCAATCTTCAGGACTAAACTGCTATTTTGTTAAGTTATTTTTCATTCATAATTGGCAAAACAAACACTTAAAAAAGAATTTACACTGAAAGGTAAGACCTGAGAACGTTTTGTGCAGTCTGAATATTGGAGCAGTAATAGAAAGTTATTTTTACAGAAGAAAACTCATTCACAACCCACAGGTAACTCTTCTGACTAATTCCCACTCACCCACTTAGGGCCTGATTTAGTAAGACCTTTAGCACATGCAAAACCTTTTAGCACACTCAAAAGGTTTTGCATGTGTTAAAAGGTTTCACACACGCTACAGGTCGTAAATCGACCCAAGAGGATCCTTGTGTTTCAGCCTTAGGGCTGTATGGTAGGGAAAATGACAATCCCAAAGAGTATTATCATTAAGCAGATGAGGAGAGTAACCCTACAGTAAGAACTTTAACACAGACAGAAAGATGTACCCCAGCCACCCAGCACATGCTGTCACAGACAATCAGGCATACAAATCTGGTGGGAGCTACAGCCGAAGTGTGTGTGTGTGTGTGTGTGTGTGCGCGCATGTGTGTGTGTGTGTGTGTGTGTGTGTATGTTTGTGTAGTATGTATGTCTGCGTGCGTGCATCTATATAGCTCTGTGTACATGTATGCATGCGCGTATGTGTATGAACGTGCGTGTAAGTGTACGTATGTACGTGTGCATAAATGTGTGAGGGCATGTGTTTATGCATTTTATGTGTGTGTGCTGTGTGTCTGATATGTGTGTGTGTGTGTGTGTGTGTGTGTGTGTGTGCGCATACATAAGTAAACGTGTGCATGCATATAATCATGTGTAGGCATGTATGTATGCATGTATGTTTGTGTGTGTGTGCGTGTATGTGTGTATATCATACCATCTCTCTCTCTCTCGCTCTCGGGCCGAGCTCGGGGTCCTGTGTCGGACCAGTCTCCTCGCAGTCTCAGCCGCTTTACAGGGGGTTGTCGCAGCTGAGGGACCGAAAAAAAACAACATCCTGTCAATCACAGAATTTCCCCTTCTCCCCTTACGCACGTCAGACCCAGACCAAACAACAACATCCTGTCGACCACAACACCTCTACTTCTCTCTCACACATTCCATACCCACACGAAACAACAGTCTGCTAATCACAGCACCTCTACTTCTCTCTCACACATTCCATACCCACACCAAACAACATCCTGTCGACCACAACACCTCTACTTCTCTCTCACACATTCCATACCCACACCAAACAACAGTCTGCTAATCACAGCACCTCTACTTCTCTCTCACACATTCCATACCCACACCAAACAACATCCTGTCGACCACAACACCT
Organism: Synaphobranchus kaupii; assembly: GCA_029718625.1. Lineage (NCBI taxonomy): Eukaryota > Metazoa > Chordata > Actinopteri > Anguilliformes > Synaphobranchidae > Synaphobranchus > Synaphobranchus kaupii. The sequence continues at coordinate 23,605,201 of CM056383.1, forward strand.
CTACTTCTCTCTCACACATTCCATACCCACACCAAACAGTCTGCTAATCACAACACCTCTACTTCTCTCTCACACATTCCATACCCACACCAAACAACATCCTGTCGACCACAACACCTCTACTTCTCTCTCACACATTCCATACCCACACCAAACAACATCCTGTCGACCACAACACCTCTACTTCTCTCTCACACATTCCATACCCACACCAAACAACATCCTGTCGACCACAACACCTCTACTTCTCTCTCACACATTCCATACCCACACCAAACAACATCCTGTCGACCACAACACCTCTACTTCTCTCTCACACATTCCATACCCACACCAAACAACATCCTGTCGACCACAACACCTCTACTTCTCTCTCACACATTCCATACCCACACCAAACAGTCTGCTAATCACAACACCTCTACTTCTCTCTCACACATTCCATACCCACACCAAACAACATCCTGTCGACCACAACACCTCTACTTCTCTCTCACACATTCCATACCCACACCAAACAGTCTGCTAATCACAGCACCTCTACTTCTCTCTCACACATTCCATACCCACACCAAACAGTCTGCTAATCACAACACCTCTACTTCTCTCTCACACATTCCATACCCACACCAAACAACAGTCTGCTAATCACAGCACCTCTACTTCTCTCTCACACATTCCATACCCACACCAAACAACATCCTGTCGACCACAACACCTCTACTTCTCTCTCACACATTCCATACCCACACCAAACAACAGTCTGCTAATCACAGCACCTCCCAATCTCCCGTTATAAATATGCCACACCCAGACCAAACAACAGTCTGCTAATCACAACACCTCTACTTCTCTCTCACACATTCCATACCCACACCAAACAACATCCTGTCGACCACAACACCTCTACTTCTCTCTCACACATTCCATACCCACACCAAACAACATCCTTTCGACCACAACACCTCTACTTCTCTCTCACACATTCCATACCCACACCAAACAACATCCTGTCGACCACAACACCTCTACTTCTCTCTCACACATTCCATACCCACACCAAACAACAGTCTGCTAATCACAGCACCTCTACTTCTCTCTCACACATTCCATACCCACACCAAACAACACCCTGTCGACCACAACACCTCTACTTCTCTCTCACACATTCCATACCCACACCAAACAACATCCTTTCGACCACAACACCTCTACTTCTCTCTCACACATTCCATACCCACACCAAACAACATCCTGTCGACCACAACACCTCTACTTCTCTCTCACACATTCCATACCCACACCAAACAACATCCTGTCGACCACAACACCTCTACTTCTCTCTCACACATTCCATACCCACACCAAACAACATCCTGTCGACCACAACACCTCTACTTCTCTCTCACACATTCCATACCCACACCAAACAGTCTGCTAATCACAACACCTCTACTTCTCTCTCACACATTCCATACCCACACCAAACAACATCCTGTCGACCACAACACCTCTACTTCTCTCTCACACATTCCATACCCACACCAAACAACAGTCTGCTAATCACAGCACCTCTACTTCTCTCTCACACATTCCATACCCACACCAAACAACATCCTGTCGACCACAACACCTCTACTTCTCTCTCACACATTCCATACCCACACCAAACAACATCCTGTCGACCACAACACCTCTACTTCTCTCTCACACATTCCATACCCACACCAAACAACATCCTTTCGACCACAACACCTCTACTTCTCTCTCACACATTCCATACCCACACCAAACAACATCCTGTCGACCACAACACCTCTACTTCTCTCTCACACATTCCATACCCACACCAAACAACATCCTGTCGACCACAACACCTCTACTTCTCTCTCACACATTCCATACCCACACCAAACAACATCCTGTCGACCACAACACCTCTACTTCTCTCTCACACATTCCATACCCACACCAAACAACATCCTGTCGACCACAGCACCTCTACTTCTCTCTCACACATTCCATACCCACACCAAACAACAGTCTGCTAATCACAGCACCTCTACTTCTCTCTCACACATTCCATACCCACACCAAACAACAGTCTGCTAATCACAGCACCTCTACTTCTCTCTCACACATTCCATACCCACACCAAACAACATCCTGTGGACCACAACACCTCTACTTCTCTCTCACACATTCCATACCCACACCAAACAACAGTCTGCTAATCACAGCACCTCTCAATCTCCCGTTATAAATATGCCACACCCAGACCAAACAACCTTTCCTTCTCCTTTCACATGCATTACACCCAGACTAAAAAAACATCCTGTCAGCCACAGCACAAGTCCTTCCCCCCTTATGCACTAGGCCACACCCATTCACAAAAGACCACGCCTCAGAGCTTTTCTGCATCAGACAGCACCATCATGGCCTATGCTCACCTGCTTTTCACCTACAAATGTTTTTCATAACTTAAAACCTTTCACGCCTGAATGAAATCAAAATGCCTCTCAGGCTGTGAAACAGAACATGCTCTTGATTGGGTGTGGAGTGGTGTCGGGCAGTAGGGGTGCAACGAATATTCGACGCCGTCGACGAAAATCGATGACCAAATTAGTTGCCAACTAATTTAATTGTCGATTAGTTGGTGACGTCATCGCGTGTGTTTTTCATGCTGTGGAACTGAATTAAACACAGTTTTTTTCCGGAGCTGATGATGGAAGTAGCTAAGGAGACATCTTGCTTCCTTCTCATCTTTGTTGAGAGGTGCACATGCGCATTTCACCCTTAACTCGGCCAAAAAGGCTGTGAACTGCAACATTTGCAAAGCTGACCTTGCCTGGCATGGGAGCACATCAGTTTTGCTGGAGCATCTGAAGAGGAGGCACGCTCTGGATGATGAAGACTCGTCTCGGTAAGCTAGTTAGCTTGTTAGCTGGCTAGCTACAGTAGCTAATGTTAATGTTAAAAGCCATGTTCCTTCACGTTATGAGCTGTAACATTTTCTATTTTGAAACACATTTTCTCTTGATCAATGAATTGTTAATGGCGTTGAACATACAGTATCAAATAACCTATTATTCACAACGATCCATTTCACATTCCAAATGTGCCCTTAAATTTACAATCTTAAACGTTGCATCATTGTCATCAAGGCGACGTTTACGGAGAATGTGTTGCTGTCGAGTGCACAAGTTTAGAGAACACCGGAGAATTTGATACTTTCTAAATGGCAATCAATTCTACAGTCTATGACAGCGGTCAAGCCAGCCTCCACTTCGAAAAAGATGGTCAAGCTAGCCCCCACGTTCTTTTGTGGTTCGCAATATACCAGGCATTCTACGGTAAGAGCGTGTAAGAATTGATTTCAAAATAAAAGTGAAGTTCTGGTGAACGTGATAAGACGTGAAAGTAATTTCACATACATTCAATAAATCAGTCAGTCTGTCAGTAAACAATGAATGAATGAATGAATAAATAAATAACATGCATAAATAAAACAAAATGAATAATTATTAAATAATAAAATGAATAATTATTTTTTTAAAACAACTACCGCCTGCAAACTATTTCAGAGAAAAATTGAGGCTCTCATTTCAATTGTGTGAATAATTACTCATTAATAAAAAATAATTAACTTAATAATAAAGAATACATTTTCAATCTGACTTCAAAATGACCACCTCATAAGTGTCACTCAAACCATCTCAGGACATTCAGATGTGGAATTTCGAAATGAGTCTTCTAAAATGTCATATAAGAGCTGTGTTTCTAAATTCAGATTGATATTAAAAGGAAACCTCCTGTTTTCACTGACCAATTTCACTTCAGAATGATAGAAGACGACCTCATAGTGTCACTCAGACAACCTCAGGACATTTTGATGTGGAATTTCAAAATTAAAGCCCTCTAAAATGTCATATAAGAGCTGTGTTTCTAAATTCAGATTGATATTAAAAGGAAGCTTCCTGTTTTCACAAAACCATTTTTCTTCAGAATGATAGAAAAAGACCTCATAGTGTCACTCAGAGAACCTCAGGACATTCTGATGTGGAATTCCAAAATTAAAGCCCTCTAAAATGTCATATAAATGCAGTGTTTCTTCTAAATTCAGATTGATATTAAAAGAAAACCTCCTGTTTTCACAAAACCAGTTCACTTCAAAATGATAGAAGACCAATTTCACTTCAGATTGATAGAAGTACAGTTCAGATTGTCACTCAGACAATCTCAGGACAAGGCAAGCTGCTTTAAGGTGTTTAGAGGTGGCCAAATGGGCTTGGATTAAACTGGGATAAAAGCTGCATCATCATATTAGTTCCATTCCCTTTACACTCTGAGGTAGTAGCATTTGCAGTAGCTCTGCTGGTGTTGTGAAAGCAGAATTTGTAGATGAAAAGCAGTAGAAATTGTAAACTGTGAAGCTGAGTATTTAGATACACCGACATATTGACAGTAAACTAAATTTCTTCATTGTGACTATTCATACAAATTATATGAACACATATACTGTAGTTACATAGTGGGTAACATTTGTTGAAAAATACGGACAGGTCGAAATTTGTGAAAGTAGCCTGAAAATCATCTAAGATTTCCACCTTGTGATTTTATAGATCCAATGTGACAAATGTGAAAGATGGTTCCATGAACAGTGCCTGGGCATGGACACAGAGGACCTGGAACAAGCCAGGGAAGACAGCTGGAATTGCTGCTTGTATGCTTAAACCCTTTTCATCCTTGACATCACTATTTAGCTGTAAATTATTCAACTGTCCCAGTCTGCGTGGGTTGTCTGCATTTCTCCGTTGCCTCGCATTCGCACTCACCGCATGACAATAACTAAATAGGAAAACATTTGTGTATTGTGAATTCAAAGTTTAAATAAATTACATATAAAAAAGATGTATAGATGTAAAAACATAAAAAATTCTTATTATTATTATTTTTGAGTCTAACGAGAGAATCTTATAAATAAATCGTTGATAACAATAAATTGAAATTATTTTGTGAAAACAGGTTTCCTTTTAATATCAATCTGAATTTAGAAGAAACACAGCTCTTATATGACATTTTAGAGGGCTTTAATTTTAAAATTCCACATCAGAATGTCCTAAGATCTTCTGAGTGACACCCTGAGGTGGTGTGCTATCATTCTGAAGTGAAATTGGTCAGTGAAAACAGGAGGTGTCCTTTTAATATCAATCTGAATTTAGAAGAAACACAGCTCTTATATGACATTTTAGAGGGCTTTAATTTTGAAATTCCACATCAGAATGTCCTGAGATTGTCTGGATCACACTGTGAGGTGGTCATTTTGAAGTCAGATTGGTCAGATTGAAAATGTATTCTTTATTATTAAATTAATTATTTTTTATTAATGAGTAATTATTCACACAATTGAAATGAGAAAGCCTCAATTTTTCTCTGAAATAGTTTGCAGGCGGTAGTTGTTTTAAAAAAATAATTATTCATTTTATTATTTAATAATTATTAATTTTGTTTTATTTATTTATGTATGTATGTTACTTATTTATTGATTCATTAATTCATTCATTGTTTACTGACAGACTGATTTATTGAATGCATGTGAAATTACTTTCACGTCTTATCACGTTCACCGGAACTTCACTTTTATTTTGAAATCAATTCTTACACACTCTTACCGTAGAATGCCTAGTATATTGCGAACCACAAAAGAACGTGGGGGCTAGCTTGACCATCTTTTTCGAAGTGGAGGCTGGCTTGACCGCAGTTGTCTATGCGTGTGTGCCCAATGTGCGTTGCATTCGAAATGATTCGAACGATTTATGGGTTTGTTTGATCTCTTTCGAACTTGACTTTAGGAAAAAGTGACAGCCCTAATAACTCACATCTCCATTTATCGTGAAACTGGACAGATAGAGGGGCGACATTTATTTAGAACGCATTTCAATATCCACACAGGATTCTAGAATCAAGAACAAAAAATATGGCTTGAATGTAGATTTTTTTAATTGAGTAACTGGCTTTCTCGTGGCACAATGCCTACATACCATAACGGTTTTGTCCACCACCCTTCTTCCGTCATCATTATATGTTAACAGGGAAGCCAAAATGCTCCCATACATACGACTTAAATGATGCGGGAGGCCTCAAGTTCTTCCGCTCCTCCTCTAGCAATGACTGTCACTACGCTTTTTTTCTTTTTTCTTGTTCGCTTTTTCAATATGCCCCGTTCACGTGAACACACAACTGCTTTTCTTAAATAATAAAATCACTGCAACTTTGCATCGAGATTTAGAGAATTATTACTTTAAAAAGTAACAGCGGCAGTAAAACTGTATTTCACACTATGATGGTTAAAAACGTTGCAATTAATCCGCGGTTCACATGCGTGCTGAACGGGGGGGGGGGGGATCAACTACGGTCCGTTACACCACTACTGTTGGCCTAATATGATTGGTAATAAGTTTTTTGTACTGCAGCCGCACTATAAATTTAAAATGTATGTTGTATTGATGCCAGAAATATGCTTTGATTAAAGGAAAACTGCTGTAGTTTTGTTATATTTTATTGCTGCTACTTTGCCTGTCCTTGGTTTTAAATTTTGACAGAAAAAATTGATATTGGAATATCATTTGTATCAGCAGCAAAGTTCATTAAAAGACGTATTCATCTTTATTGTTAGTTAGCAAATGCCTAAAACATCCTCAAGCTAAATTTAAAAGCTGATAGCTAAATAAGAGCCATTGAGTAACTGTGCGATTCATAATCCGAATAGTCGATTATTCGTTTCAATAATCGATAGATTAATCGACTATCAAAATTGTCGTTAGTTGCAGCCCTATTGGGCAGCCAGGAGAAACGTGGCCAATCACAGCAGAATTGCCCTCATTCCCCACATATGCATTGACTGATCTCAAGTCTGCTACGGGACCTCGTTATTCTTGCTACCGGTTAGTTAACGAAGCGGAGCCCTGCAAAGCCTCAGGATAGCGAGTCACCAGAAACAGCTCCAGTCAGGGACAAAGACACACCTGGAGACTCACAATCACTGCAGTCTCTGGGTGAACACAGGGTGGCCCACCACAGAGGGGTCGCCAACGTTCCATCTCGTAATTCAGCCAACAATTTACGGGACACCCTTTTTCCTTTATCCCATATTTAGCGCTTTGGTGAACAAACTTTGGGTTGCTATGGTTACCTTAAACTGAAAATATTAATATTCTAAATAACCAGCTTTAAATACTACCAAATTAACACATATCAGGATCAGGTGGTGTAAAGAATGACTTTCTAAGTTTGGTTAAATGTACAGTGGTCAAACTGTGCCAGAAGGTACACAACAGCATATGCTACTCATAGCATGAGGAGAACGTACTATATTACCAAGAATAGAAATTACTTCATGAGCACAATGACGAATGTACTGATAATAAGGATTGCACTTTTCACCCGATGATCCGAAATCGCTTTACTGTGCGATTTAGGGGTTAAACTCTCTTCAACAATCAACAATGAGCAGCACCCACCCAGTGTGATGCACAGCAGCCATTTTACACAAGAATAGCAAGCACACATCAGATCAGGTGTGTGGGGAGGGAAAGACTGAGCTAATTAAGTGATTAAAGTATGTTGTAATTATATTAGGCTCATAGTGGTAAAGTGGGGGAGCGCTAAAGGGTCGGGGTGATAAGAGCGTGTCCCCCGGGTCGCATGGTGCTCCCTGTCCCGGGCTATTCCTGTCCACAGAGCAGCATGTGCCCGCGGCTGTTTTTGGAATGGAATCTTGAGCCGGGGCAGTCCGGTCTCAGCTGAAGTCAGAGGGGCATAGGAAACCGTCACGGTTCGCTCACGCGCCACAGAGGCCCTATGCCTGGCAAGGGGGTGGGGGAGGGGCTGCAGCTGTCACTGAGACACTAACCGGGGGAGACTGAGAGACACCATGCTCCTGCAGGACTAGCATTCAGGGGTTCCTTTTCTGATGGCCTCCAGGCATCAGACAATGCACCTGGTCTTAACTGAATCAGACAACAAGAAGTAAATCGTGACGCACTCTGTCAAAACAAAAACAACCCCTTCTGGGCCCCTTTAAGAGATTAGGCAGTGTTTGCGACCTCAACCGAGCAATACAACGGAAGTGGCCCGGTGCTTCACTTCCCCCACACGTTGACAAATAATTTTGGCAAGGTTGACGCTACAGTCCCTATGCACATTGTCCTGTCTTAGGGAGCCAAAGGCTTAGAGTACTACTGCAGTGGTGACCCCTTTACACCCCACGGTTCTAACGTTCCCTCCATCTCCCCCTTCGTCCCAGCCTCGCTGCCGGTCACGTTCCTCTGCTGTCCTCCTTTCAGCAGGATTGACCATCTCCACCGCCATGGGTCCTACACATGCCAAGTCCGTTTGCTGCACGTCAGAGCGCTCTCGACGGGCAGGAAATAATTTAGGGTTTCGGTCAGTTCCATTTAAATTCAGTCAATTCAAGAAACAAACTGGAAATTCAATTCCGTGCTGAATTTTCAATTGATGAATTATAATAATAATAATAATAATAATAATAATAATGCATGGCATTTATATAGCGCCTTTCTAGATACTCAAAGCGCTTTACAATGATGAGGGGGAAACTCGCCTCTACCACCACCAATGTGTAGCACCCACCTGGGTGATGCAACGGCAGCCATTTTGCGCCAGTATGCTCACCACACATCAGCTGAGGTGGAGAGGGAGAGAATAATGTTTTTAGCCAATTAAACTGGGGGATGATTAGGTGACAGATTGAATGAGCCTGGGTTGGGAGTTTAGCCAGGACACCGGGGAAACCCCTACCCTAATTGAATTGACTGAATGTAAGCGCAGAATTGAGCTTTTCTTGACCACTCACTAACAACACCATGTCGGATGTCCTATCCTTTTTTTCGCCTGTGGGCATCCAGAAGTAGTTAGCTACGTACTTAGTGATTAGTGGAGCTCCTCAGAGCTGTGTAAGACAATGACATGACTGTCACATTCCTATTTTACTATCCCTGATAGTAGGGATATCATTTATACAAGTTTCTGTCCTTCCTGTAGGGCCACACTAGATGAACCCTTTCCCGTTCCTGACCCTAGAGGCATTCAATGCATTAAACATGACCTCATGCGAAAAAGCTCTCACAATGAAAGCAGGAGAGAAACAATGCTGGCCACAAAAACACTGACATTCTCCTTTCTTGGAGCAGAAAAGCAAGACCGTCATATCCGTCAGAGCGCCTATTTTTCCAAACCATTACAACTTTCTCACATCACATTATTGAACTGTAATACTGTCAAGAAAATGGGGAAGAATGGAAACAAGCTTGTATTTCAGAGTATAAATAATGAATAATTGATAATGTCTAGCAGGACTCTCAGTAACAGTGCAAGAATTGCAAAGGAAAGCTGGCACCTGGCACAAACTAATTTCACATTGGATCTGAAAGACCCATTCAAATAATTTCAAACCAAAATGTGTTTGAAAGCATACAGCAGCCAGGTAGAATAGCATGAAAGAGTTGGATTGTAAGAAGAGCTCACAGAACTCAACCTGAAAAATGTTTTGTAGTTCACTCTGTTAATCCCTTTTATCTAAATTAACGTTGAATATACCTGGACTGGGTCCCATGTAAAATAATAGTGAATACAATTGGGCCTGAATCAAGGCTCAGCAAGACCAGGTGGTGTCCCGACTCCCCGGCCACCAAAAGCAATCAGTGGCTTCACATTTTTAGCTGCGACCAGCAGCTAGTATAAGTCACTCTGTGGTCGGTCTGTCTGTCCAAATTATTTCTCTGGTTACCCAGAGTGACATGTGCAGTACATCAGTGTTTTTGAGTTAGCGTAGTTACTTCCTGGTTGCGATATTAACCTAGCACTGACGTACGTTGTGTTCTAAAACTCGCCACCTGCGATTAGACGAGGTGAATCGCCTGCAACGGCAAGTGCCGAAATGGGACGTTCTGAGACGGGGTAGTTCACACTGCTGCAATTCCTCTCTAAAAGGGTTTAGTTGTGTTGCGAATCTTGGTCTGAACTGGCCTTTACGTAACGTTACATTGCACGGATTATCTGTTAAATTGAAGTTACCGATCAAATGATAGATGATGAGTTGCCTGATAGTTAAAGCTAAACTAACATTAGCTAATGTTAGCTAAACTTAAGTGTTAGCAAGCGTTTCCATTGCCCCATGTAACGTTAGCTAGCTAGCTGCTAACGATACTGGGTGATGGGGCAAATGTTAAGGTTGTAAATTGTTAAACCGATTATGTTTACTTTTGGTACTTACATTTTAAATCAGATATTTTTGTAATTTTACTCAACTGGCGTTTGAATGGGGGACTTTCTACTTTTACTGGAGTATTTTTTAGCTGTGACCAGAAGCTAGTAGAAGTCACTCTGTCGGTAATGAGGTCGATCTGTCCAATATTTCTGCAATAGACTATACCCACACATACAGATACTTTGGCATATGGTCGCAGCTTATCACGTGCTAACATGCTTGTTAATACCATGGTCCCCAGACTCCCCACATGACAACCACTCAGTCGCAAACCTGCATCAGTGTTTCTCTTTTAAAATATCTTGGTGCCAAGACAAACCCACTATCATGCAGTATAATGGTTAGGTAACTGGGCTTGCAGCTCTTTGCCATTGTGCCCTTGAGGCTGGTACTTATTCTGAGCTAGCTGTATACGTGGACTGCACGTAAAAACAGACACTCTGGAAAAGAGCACCTGCTAAATTCCTGAATGTAATTCAATAAAAACAACACACTTCCCTTAAAGACTTCTGTCATGAAACAAGGTAAAGCACTGGACATTTTGATTGTGCAGACAGTGCGTTTAATGGGCCCCACCTCTTCTCTCCTCTCCTCAGATGGTCCCTTAAGCTCACGGGCCTGGTCGTCTTTGGGGTCGAACAGGTAGACGTAGTCGGAGGAGTAGCTGACCAGGATCTCCCGGCCGTCTCCACTGTAGCACAGCGAGGTCACACGGCAGGACTTGCTGGACAGGTGAGCCGGCACGAAACGCGCACACATACCCATCATCCCGCGGCCCGTGTAGTTACCTAGGGAACCAGGGGAGGTGGGGGTTAGGGTGATCATTAATGAGACCCTTATGGCAATGGAAGGATATAGATATGGATGTAGATATGGTACGGAGATCCCAAATGCGTCAAGTAATTTGGCGAAAAAAAGTTACTTTTTTTTGGAAATATAATAATAATATATATATATATATATATATATATATATACATACATCATGGCATAATCATATATTGGTAATGTATATTACCAATATATGATTATGCCATGATGTATATATATATAAATATATATATATATATACGTATATATATATATATATATATATATATATAATTATATTTCCAAAAAATATATATATTTCCAAATCACTCGACGCATTTGGGATTTCCGTACCATATCTACACTGGAATTAATGCTTTCAGTGACTTCTTATCTTTGCGATTTGAGAATAAATCATATATACATGTCATGTGTCACCTGAGCAATTATGTGGCAATCCGATATTTCTCTTACCTCAAGCTCCTACAATTAATTGCAAGATCCTTGTCTATGATCTCTGTGAGATGTTGGTGAAATGCATGATGGGAATTGTATTACAATAAAATTTATTAATTATAATAATGAACACAATCATGAAAGCTACTAAAAGATGAAAATGAAAGCAACATGAAATCAAAGACAGAAACACCATACATACAAAAAAAGCATCATAAAATCAAGGCTAAAGCTAAAATAACAGACAAGTTAAAACTATATAAAAGTATTTAGGATGGATCCTTAAAAACTTGGATCTTACCCGTGGCTCTGGTTCCCAGCATTCGTCTGTCGTAGATTCTCACCGAGCTGTCTGAGCACCCAACAGCTAGATAATAGGGCACCAGGGGGCAGATCGATATCGAGGTAGCGGCCCGTCGGCAGTTGATGAGAATATCCTTTTTCGGAAATAAAAAAGTTCCAAAAAAACAGAAAGGTTTACTGAACCTGAGAGGGTGGTTGAGATTATCATCACAGAAATGGAATATACTAAAAATATTTACTGAAAGAAAATAAATTGGGACATTGCAATGCTTCACAATATATGGGCAAAGATACATTATTGCCAAAAAAAGAGAATACCAAACCCGGACTACTTCGCTAGGACTAACCCGAGATAAGGAGGACTGGAGCACACAGAGCTCAGAGCAAAACAAAATATTTTAATACGACTGACGTTTCGACGTCAACGACGTCTTCTTCAGAGTCTTTTTCCATTTTGACTCTGAAGAAGACGTCGTTGACGTCGAAACGTCAGTCGTATTAAAATATTTTGTTTTGCTCTGAGCTCTGTGTGCTCCAGTCCTCCTTATCTCGGGTTAGTCCTAGCGAAGTAGTCCGGGTTTGGTATTCTCTTTATTCACTGGTCCTTCTGTTGAGCACCTATAGTTCCTTGTCTATATAGCCGGTTTGTAGCGCGTTTGGGATCACCCCCTTTATACATTATTGCCACTTTATAGATATTGCAATATCTATTTTCACAAATACACTGCTGTGAAATATACTTCTCATATTTTTGATATAGTGTCCACATAAGTGTCCGCATATCTATAATACTGCAGTATATCCCAAAGCCGTGAACAAATCCTGGAGCCTTATTTAATTCAACACTTCAAATAATAACAGCGATAAAGAAGAGCAGAACACAAAGCATGCAGAAAAAATCAAATGCAATCAATGATGCACAGAAATCAGCAATCCTCTGAGAGAGAGAAAGGAACTGAAAGCCTTAGTAAGATACTGACTGCTCTGCACCGTGGCAGAACACTGCAAAAGCCCTTTTATGGAAATGGAATATACTACCATATCTTGCACGCTTTACATACTTTACAAAATGTAAGTTTCAGTTTCAACATTATTTGTCTTCCCAAAACTCTTGAACATGCGGAAGATTGGTTCACAACTTTTCCCTCTCAAAATGACCTCCTAGACCCCCACCAGTCTGGCTTCACAGCTGACCACTCAGCAGAGACAGCTCTCCTTGTGGTCAGTGAGGAGCTCCATGGTGCAAAGGCAGCTCCTCTCTCCTCCATTCTAATCCTCCTTGACCTCTCTTAAACTTTTGACAAAGTTGGCCACGACCTACTGCCTAGGGGATCTACTGCACAGCTCTCAACTGGTTTGCGTCCTACCTCCATAGTTGCTCCTTCCAGGTTTCTTGGGAGGGTGCAGTCTTGAGACCTCAGAACCTCTCATAAGGTGTGCCCCAGGGTTGGTCCTTGGTCCTCTCGTCTTTTCTCTCTATACTAAGTCTTTTGCTTGTCATCTTTTCCCATAGCCTGCCCCATCATTGCTACACAGATGACACGCAACTTTGTCTCTCCTTGTCCTTAAAATACACTAGTCTCAGTGAAAGTCCAGCTTATCTTGACATGTAGAGCTGAATGGCAAACTATCACCTAAAGCTGAACTGGAAAACTGAAAACGCGGTACTTCCCAGGTAGGTCCTCCACCAGCTAGACCTTTCACTCACCCTGGACGGCACCACAGCACTGCTGTATTCATCTGCTAGGAGTCTCGGAGTGACACTAGACAGCAAACTGTCCCTCTCCGAGAACATCGCGGCGGTACCTCAGGCGTACAGATTTCTGTATAACATCCTGAGAATCTGCCCCTTCCTCGCCACCTACCCAACCCAGCTTTTAGTCCAGGCATTGATCATCTCCCGCCCAGACTACTTTATCTCCCACCTCGCTGACCTCCATCCCTCTTCCATCAGACCTCTCGGGAGCTTATCCAAAATGCTGCTATTCTTCTGATCTACAACCTCCCCAGACTCAGCCGTGCCACACCCCTTCTCATCTCTTTCACCAGTTATTTCCTGGAGTTCCTAATTCCATTGACCTTAACAAAAGCCCCAGGTCCAGATGCAGCACAGCCCCATAACACCAAAGATCCACAATCATATTCCACCATGGGTATAATGTCCTTTTCAACATAGGCGTCCTTCTTCCATGCCAAACCCACCACTAGTGTGTGGACAAAAAAACTCAATTTTAGTCTCATAACACGTGGCTCCAATAAAAATTCAAATTCTAAACTTGGACTGGAACCAGGTGTTATGGTCAGATGACCAAAAATGCACTTTTCCCCAGTGCAACTGCATTAGTATAAAATAACATAATTTTCCAATTTATTTGAGCATAGTTCTGTGTTGTTTATTTTGTACAGTCATCTTTGCCCATCAAGGGGGGGCAATCATTTTGGAAAGTGCTGTATTTCACAGTGGTGCATTCTTTACAAAATATATTTGCAATACCTGAAAGTAGCAATAACTTGTATATTCCCCCCTTTAATTGTAAAAGGTTGCAATACCTTTATAATATTTTATTTCAATATATTTTCAGCGATATTCCATTTCACTAAGGGAGACAACGCCGCGCTGGGATATAAGGGATGACGGTGTAGTATAGTGGGTAAGGTTTGTTCTTTCGGAGAGTCTGCTAAATGCCTACGCAAATGTAACTATGTCTGGGAAGGAGCGCAAAACATCCTCTGGACAGTCATAGTGCAGCTCATAAACACGTCATAAACACAAAGGCCTATGTGGCGTTTCCTTATGACACAAGGCCCTGCTGACTTAACAAGCGGCAAACACCTTCGGCCTCCAAGGTCCTCACAGACTCTGCTTGGTCACACGGGACAGGGAATGGAGGTCACAATTTAACGGGAAGGACGCATTTGAGCTCATCTAATCTCAGGCTCGTTCCTACTGCCTGCCAACTGTGAACCCATGCATATGCAAGAAGAAAATCTGAGGTGGGGCCCACTTACATCTTTGCAGTTTTCTTTTGCGCAGCTAGTTTTCGTTCGGACGTCGAACCACCGGACTGTGCCATCTTCCCCGCACGACAGGAAAGTGTAAGGGTCATTCGGTACTGTCATGATCTACCAATAGGAAAGAAGATCGGTTCAAATGACTTGGGCACAACTACTCTGTGTAATGCTAGTGGGTTGACACCAACTAATGGCAATGAGCTAAACTTGTATTGTGTTCATAAGTTTAAGGAAAAAATTGTGCAAGAATTTAAGCACATTACCAACAACCTTAATCAAGATACTGCCTGCTACCAAAACCAGCATACAAAGTGGGATCCCAGGACTGGGATTGAGAGGGCCTGATATAAAACTACCGCCCTTGTCACACCATCAACGTTTGACTAGCAGCTGTATGCCCGCTACAATGTCCGCGCACCTCGTAGGCCGTGCCATAGTGACAGTTGAACTGACACTGTCTATTGAGCTCAGAGCTCTTCTCCGTGTTGGTGTAGTAGATGACGCCATCTCCTGAACAGGACACTATCTGCTGATCGTTGGTGCACGGCATGAACTTTGCACTGAAGATGTTTGCCCGATGTCCCGACCGAATTGTTGCTTTCACCTGACAAAGGAAAGGGGGAGAAGTATGAGAGGGACACCTGAGTGGAAGCTTCCGGAAATTCTCAATGCAACCAATGATTCAGCTTTGGGAACCTCAGCTATGAAAGAAAAAAATATGATATGGTGATGTAGTCAATGTAAGGCTACTTCTGACTATGAAAGCCTAAATTCTAGCCTAGAGGACAATGCTAACTTGGAATGGAAAACGAAATGGATTCCCACTAGCTAAAGTTATTTTCATAAGAAATAATACATATTATTTTTATTTTGCACTTGGGAGACATCACTGAATTTTGAATATGTAACCACTATATAATTGTGTATGTACTTCACTCTTCCTGTATTCTTGTAGATTCTTTAATCTCAAATTAATGAGGGGTACCAAACCTTTCACTTGCAGGCTACTTGCATGCATTAGCTGGAGAGGATGATCGTTAATACAGCAAGACACATGAAATTAGATTTGCCACATGCCTGTTACAGTGAATATGTGTGTATGGAAAGCACGAGTCTTACCTTTCTGTTGTAAGGGTTTGAAATTGCTAAATTTGTATCATCAGATCCTGAGAGGATGTACTCTCCAGTATCATTCCAACATATTGTGTTTACCTAGAAAGGAAACAGGAAGAATATGTACTTCAGTTATTGTCTGTGTTTATACAGTGCATATGTGTGCTTGTGTGTGAGGGCTTATATGCAGTGTGTGTGTGTGCATGTGAGCTCGTTTGTGTGCATGTATACATGTGTTCATGCACGCTTGTGTGCCTGTATAGTCTGTATGTTGGTGCGTGTACACATATGTGTGTGTGTGTGTGTGTGTGTGTGTATTTGAGTTGTATCTAGTAGAAAGGACGCAATGCCTGATTAAATAGGTCTTTGTAAACAGTTTAAAGAGTACACACAGCGCAAAAGTGGCTGAAATTGCAATTGGGTGTACTCAAATTTAAACTGACACAGAGTAAACGTGGGCCTAAAACAAATACACACAAAGACAGCAACATCAGAGTTTCACTGTTACTGCACTTTATCAAAATCTCAGGAGGAAACGGAGGGGGAGAAGTCCCTTAATAGCATAGAGCTGCTCTCCTCTGTGTCATGTTCAATCTGCTCCGATTACCTGTCCCCTGGGTCTGTCTGGTTCCACAGCCCGCAAAGTGGCTGATGCGCTGTCGCACCTCAATGGCGTTTAGGCCTGCCATGTTGGGCATGTCTGTTTATCGCTGGGGGTTAAGAGCAAGTGTCAAAAGACGCCGCCACCTCCGTTTAATTATGTTCGCCGGAGATGAGGGACGATAGGGGTCGAACGGCTGACTTGCCCCACAGATGGCATTAGCGCCTAGAATTTAGGAGGTTGCACACCTGATTCTCCTGAGTAAGGCAATAGCTAGCTGATGGAAATGCAACACGGGTGTTTACATGTTCTGAAGAGAAGAAAAAAAAGGAAGAGAGGGATGAGGGATGAACTGATTTACAATCGCACCGTGATGGAGATGGAGCTGAAAGGGCAGGAGTTCATTTACTTTAACACCCTCCTACTTTAACATGTCGATTATATATAATATATATTCCTAAAATAACCTTTATATTAACCCTCATATTATCCTGAATGTTTTATGTTTGGAGTCAAATTGACCCCAACAGTTTAAATCGACATACAACTATTCCAATTGAAAGATTTTGAAACCTTCGCTTTGACACTTTCGGCTACTTAATGTCTCCCAATTGACAAGCCTTTTATCCCTAAATATTAAAAATCTGTGATGAAACTTCTCATTTTAATGCCTGAGGTAAGTGAACATTTGTGAAGTTTAAAACCTGTATGGGAAAGTGCCAACAGAATCATCCACAAAAAAATCTGATTACACAAATTTAAAAAAGTTGTATATTTTCTTACATTTTAAACAGCTATCCTGCAAACAGGACACCTTTGTATACAAAGTTGGTACAGGACGTTTGAAAACATAGCTTTATGTTTATTGCATGTTTACTATTTAATCCCACCAAATTAGGAAAGGTCATATAGTATCAAGATGAAAAAATGAGGTTAACTGTCAAAGATGTCAAACACTGAATTGACCTCTAACAATATGACGGTTAAGAGTCCCGGTAGGCTGTTGGTGAGAGTTTCTCAGTGGCAGAGAACATGACTGATGAAGGTTTCTCTTTAGAATAGATGACTGTGATGACTGACTGGAGAGGGTTTCTCTGTAGTCTAGCACATTAGTCTGGGATTGGTGTGGGTTTATCTATGGTAAGCCGAAGACTGTCAAGGGAATTTCTTTGTTAGAATGGTGAGAATTTCTCTATGGTTGGGATTTGTGATCGACCAGGGATTCCCTATGGGCAAGTGCATGATTGACCAGGGATTCTCTATGCCAATACGGGTTTCGGCCAGGCTCTGGATTTGAGCCACTAACAGATGGAGAGACAGAGGGAGGAGCTTTGTTTCTGTACAGAGAGAAGAACACATCCCAGCCAGACTCATCATAGACAGACTTTACCACAGGGATTTGGAGAGAGAGACATACACGCACTCGCTCATGCGCGCACAAACACATAGACACTTCACACCTTACAGAGCCACACACGTACATCTCATACACAGAGACTACACAGCAACTACTTTTCCCCAAAATTGTAATTCGTACATTTGAATTTTTAAAAGTTGTATTCACTTGAATATGCTGACTATATGTGGTTAGTGGTTACGCACTGTGCGTTAAAAAAAAAAAGTTATTTTGACAAATAAAGATTTATTAATGGAACAATTAATGTCATCCCGTTCTCTAGGCTGTGTCACATTTTATGAAAAGAGTTCAACATTAAGTAGGCAACTGAAAAAAGAAGTGCTGTTACCAATTGTTACAGAGCAATCTAACAAAAGCAACCAAAAAAACCCAATAGATATAGTTTTTTCCATGCAGTAAATGTTTTTCCGCAATACTGTATGTGGTAGCTGGATTATTTGCATGATTATTACCCTTTCAATTTTTGATTATTGTGAATAATATCAATTAAACAAAAAGTGCCGTTCCTATTTTACTGAAAAGATTTTGTTTCACACATTTCCAGCTTCCAGTTGTGAAACAGCAGTTCAAAAGCTTAAAAAAGCTGTCATGTTGACATGACATCAGAAATGTTAGAATGTTGGAAACATGGGGCTCAGAAATGATGGCCAGTTTCCTACTAGGAATTCTGAATTGGAAGGCCCGTCCTATATTTTTGTACTTGTACTTACAAGTTTCTCATATGTCTTGTATGCATGGTAAGTTTCATATAGCGGAGTCTCTTAGCACCAACCTCTTATCATCAACCTACAATACCTACAATAATACAAATAAACCATCAATTTATCACACACAGAAAATCCATTTAGCCTGCACAATTAACGTTTAAAGACCCCACACAATGAAAATGTACCTCATAAGTGATGAAATGGTTAGCTATAGTTTAATTACTTCAAGGAAATGATGTAGAAAAAATGTATGTATGTAAAAAATAATAATTCAATATTGCGCTGCAAAATATTTTCCTCGCTTCTTCCTGTGAAACGGCTGTGTGATGTTTTGAAGACGCGTACCTGCACTGGCAGGCGTAGAACAATTATTCCCTCCAATTACATTGCTCGATTTTCAACTTTTCCTCAACGTCAAAGTGTGTGACAGTTAGCTTATGGTAACTTAGGTTGCTCACAATAGCAACGGTCAGTGATTGGCCTTGGGAATATTTGTGAGTTTGGCGTCAAAGTTATGATAGGGCAACTTCATCAATAGTCGACGGAGATTTTGATGATGGTGAAGCAGCTTCGCTGTCCCAATTTTCTTCATGGCTCCTCTCCTCCACTCCCCTCCCCTCCTCCCCTCCACATACGTCCAGGTAGTAGGTGGGGGGTGAAGAATATTGGGACGCACCCAGGGGCCCTTTTCACACTGCGATATGTTAACAGGAAGTGACGGGATAACCAGGTAACAATGAATCCGGTTAGCTGATCTTCCAGCTCAAGCAGTTGATGTTAGTCGGTTCATGGGCTCGTTCTCAGTATGTAGCAAAAACTCCGGTGCTAGCTTGTCATCTTACGTTTAAAAACTTAACTATTTCTACTCTGAATTTGACGTGCATATGAAAGCAAATAAATTTTTGAGTAAAATCAGATGAAACCCAGTAGATTAGCTTCTAGCCGCGAAAGAAACGGATGTTTGTGCGACTGGTGACAAGCTGGCAAACAATGCGGAACTCCGGTGCTAGTTTGTCATCTTATGTTTAAAAACTTCAAAACTATATATTTTTACTCTCAGTTTGGCATTAAGACAGAGATCATGAAAGCCAATACCTTTTTTCTAGTAAAATCACACAAAACCCAGTACATTAGCTAGCTTGTAGCCACGTAAGAAGCTGATGTTTGGTAGTGACAAATCTGGCTAACTTAGCTTCCAAACGATGCCAGTGCTAGCTTGTCATCTTATGTTTAAAAGCTTCAAAACTGTATTTGTACTCCGAGTTTTGCATTAAGACATGCAAATCATGAAAGCCAAGACGTTTTTCCAGTAAAATCAGGTGAATAACGTTAGCCTATAGCCACGAAAGCAGCCAATGTTTGGTGACAAGCTGGCCAACTTCCAAACAATGTGAAACTCCAGTGCTACCTTGTCATCTTACTTTTAAAAGCTTCAGACTAACATATTTTTACTCTGGAAGTGGCATTAAGACATACAGTTGAGGCCACTATTATTGGCCCCCCCCTGTAAAGATGAACAAAAAGGGTTATAAAAAATTCACCGTTTGGTGAATTAGCTTAATCTCACACTGAAAAAACAAGAAGAATCCAACCTTTAATTGACATTAATTTATTAAGAGAAAAAAAAATCCCTCATCAAGAAATAATTATTTTTAACAAAACCACATTGGCCACAATTATTGGCCCCCCTGCATTTATATATAGAATAAAGTAATAATTTTTTATATTTGGTCACATATCCTTTGCATGCCATGACTTCCTGATGTCTGTGACCCAACAACATCAAAAGACTCTTGATATCTTATTTTCTGGTACTCTTACAAGCGATACTATAACATCTCTGCATTTGAATGGATCTCTATGGGAATTGGGGGGTGGGACTAGATTTAGCTGTAAATTATTCTGGAACAGTATGGAATACATGGTTGGTAAAATGGCTGTAAGTCAACAAGGGTCTGAGGTATCAAACAAGCCTTAAACAATCACTCTGCTGC
Organism: Synaphobranchus kaupii; assembly: GCA_029718625.1. Classification (NCBI taxonomy): domain Eukaryota; kingdom Metazoa; phylum Chordata; class Actinopteri; order Anguilliformes; family Synaphobranchidae; genus Synaphobranchus; species Synaphobranchus kaupii. Next base: position 23,625,901 of record CM056383.1, read on the forward strand.
CAGATATGCAGTAGATATGGATGGATCACTTTAAGGGTTGTTTCTCCTGAAAAATTTTCCTATTGAACTCTATGGAAAAATAAGTCAGGAGAAGAAACCCTTCAAGTTATTCATTGTTTTTTTCAGTGTGAGATTAAGCTAATTCACCAAACGGTGAATTTTTTATAACCCTTTTTGTTCATCTTTACAGGGGGGGCCAATAATAGTGGCCGCAAGTGTAGCTACAGATTATGAAAGCCAATATATTTTTTGAGTGCGAGGGCTAATGTTCCCACAAATCATTAGCTAGCGTATTCACAGGTGAAAATGTATTCACGTTATTGTTGAGTGGTATGAGCGCTGAAATTATCGGGGAAATTGGCCAGATTTAGCATTCGGCAAGTAGCTAGAGGTATAACTAGCTGCTACCTTGCTGGATTAGTACAGATTCCATAGAACAAAACCATATTGTTTAAATACTCACACAGCCATCATGCACACTGAGCGTAGCTTCAAGCTTGAGTCTTTGAACAAATTCTCTTCTTCCTGAAACAAACCCGACGAGAAACGGCATTATTAAAGCACAAATCAATGGGTGATAGGGGTGGGCGATATGACCAAAAAATATTATTACAATATATTCAGAACGTTTACGATAACATTATATCACGATATTTCCATTTTCTCCAAAATGTGTTAGATAACAAGAATTTTGCTCAATAATCGTTGAGTGCATTTATATTCATTGTTAAATGAAAATATCATATGAGAAAATAAAAGTAACTGTTGTTGTAAGAGAAAATCTTGTCATCATATTAATTATTTAAATATTCTTTATTGTGCATATGTGAAGAACCAAACAAATATACAAATGTAAAATATAACTATCTAAAACATATTAATCTATAACTTCATCTAAAATATTTATGCTTTTAAAACTTTGTAAATTAAACCCTGGAGTACAGCTTTAAAATGTAAATATAAATAAATATATACGTAAATAACAGCCTAATAATAATAAATTAAGTAAAAGACTCACTTATATAACTTAAATTATTCTGTGTCAACATTCTTAGTGATATAACTTCCTTCAACACTTATTCAAAGCACATTTGTCTTTTCGACAGTGCCAACCAACAGCTTTTAAAATGTAAAATAAATATAAAAAATAATAGCTTAAAGCTAGAGTATGCAAAAAAAATAATAATAATAATAATTTTTTTTAAATATCGGAGAACGGTCATGATTAATTGGTAGCAATCATGGAAAGAACTGTTCTAAGTGAAATCCAGCACTAACACCACACTGTTTATACCCTCAAATTCTGCATTCTAAAACCAACGATTCGGCCCGAAGTTTTCAAAACAGAGTGGCTTATGAACATAGACTGAAGAACCAATCGAAGAGATTCACATTGTGAACCAATCAACAGTGAGATTGACCTTGCCAGTTCACCAGCTAGACATTTCAAAGCGCCCCGTTACACCGGTGGTATTTCACAGAAAGAAAAAGAAAAGGGAATTGGATGAAGCTCGCTCGAAAACCGGAGTAAACATAGGTGCTCATTTCAGAAGGTGGTGAGATTTTCTGGAGCGAATTGGTTTAAAGACAGATGTGGAACTCCCATATTCTACTGGACAGGTAGGTCAAAGGTTTCAACAGGAATGGACTTTCTGCTTACCAGACAACCGTAATTACCTATAATGAATAATAGCTTGGAAGTTCTTGGAAGAAGGAAATGTTTGCTAACGTTATATGTTGTATAGATTGCTGAACTGGCTACGCGGCTATAAGTTACCATGCATACCAGCTGTAGCCAGATAGTGCCTGATTCAGAATAACGCTACACAAACTCAGTGACTGTTATGCAACAACTCTGTAACAACAGAAAAGATTCCATTGTTTTGCCTGGACTTTTAGATGACATTTTTACTGTAATGTTCGCTATACCAGTCTGTAATCCTGCAATCGTATCTAGAAGACTTGCACGTACACAACGAGGTCTGTGGAAGCAGTGTGGTGGGGGCATAGACTGTATAAAAATATGGAAAAAGTCACTGTGACGTCACCCATTGCCTTCCCACGGCCTCGTAAAAACCGAATTGAAGCTTCGGATGCATTTTTTCGCCGCCAGTTTGTACCAATTGCGCCTGCTCCGTGGAGCCGAAGTGACGTTGTCGGGAGCAGGGTCAACCGGATATGGCCCGGGCACAGTATGATTGACAGTTTGGGGTGGAGAAGCCACAGAACTATAAAGCCCATGACCTGACCAAACCCACCATTTTGCAAAACGAACTTGCGGTAAACTTCCTTAAGTTGCTAATGTTTTATAATATAACATTTCATTTTCATCCTCAATTTTACTGTGTCATTTATTCACATTGAATGTGTGGTATTCATCACATAATTGACATTCATTCAGTCATCTTCAATTTATATTCAGCTAACATCAGCTAATTTGATTAGCTAGATAGCATACCAGCTGAGCTCGGTAGCCAAGCTAGACGCACTGCATCACCACCACAACTGGACGAACATAGGGTAACGCTATTGCCATCAACTATATTGATGCTCAATTAATCACGTTATTTTGACAAGACTACTTTTATTATAAATGTCCCTAGCACCGCTAGAAAGGTAGCAAGCTGACCCCATAGTCTTAAATGAGCAAACCACCACCATCTTTTTTGGCTAACCACTAATTAACTCGATTGTGGCAGAGCAGTCTGTCACGGTTTGCCACAGGATGAAACCCCGTTCTTAAAACTGTTCCAGATAAAGTGGGGATTGTAGGTTAGTGGGTTCACACAGTCTATGGTTCACACGCTAGCTAAAGCACAGTAGCTACATTAGCTACATCGTAGCTGGCATTAACTTTCATCTGCATTCTGTAACCTAATCACAAACATTGCAAACATTTACAAAGGCAGACTCCGTATTCTTTTCCGATAAAATATTGGTTTTATTTTAAACATCCCCGTATTGAGTCAGTACAAACATACCTCAAACACTTTGGTTCGAGTCCCCGCACATTTTCTAAATTTTTGGGACAGAAAAAAAATTTACCAAATGTAGAAAGGTCCGGTTAGGGTTCTAGCTGGAGCAGCTGGCTAACGTTAGTAACGTTAGCTATAGGCAATCACTGTAGCTAGCCAACTTATATGGCCAGTCAGCAAGGATGACTTTAAGGAAGTCGAATAACTGTTAAATTAAAATGGCTTGCCATAAGCTATTGTTAGCTTACTAGCTAAATGTTAAAACAACTTGCCGTGAGCTATCGTTAGCTTGCGAGCTAGCTAACTCAGCATTGCTAAGCAATGTTAACGTTAATGACGGGGAGTACAGCGATTGCGTACGGGAGGGGGTGGAATAGCTAAATTAATATCTAAATTGATAAGGTTATACAGGTATGGAGCAATTGATTTGAGATACTTAACCCACAGTTTGGCTGCTTGCTCCGAGACGCTGGGCCTATAGTGTAGCTGCAACATCCCCTTCTGTCTCTCATCTCACAAAACAGTATTTCTTTTCGTAGTAGACACATCATAGCTCACTCCAACCAAAATTAATATGTGATGACAAACATGTTGAAGATGAACGGGTAAGCAGTCCATTTATTATGTTACGAACTGCGTCCACAAAACAACGACTTCCACTCAAAAATACAGCGTGTCTCCCTGTCCCAAGCATAGGCTGTATACAAATAGGTCCCAAGATGCCAGGGCGCGTTTTAGACCAATGATTGTTGTCTCCCCCTTCTGGTCCCGCCCCTCCGAGTGAAGGCAGTGAGAACCATATAGAACCTATCTATGCCAGTGACCCCAGGACTCAACCTGTCCCTCTGATTGGTCCTGAACAAATGTTAATAACCTGTCCAAACGACACAATATTTAAAAAAATCAGCACATGCAGAGGCATTAGATGAAGGAAAGGCACCTATTGCAATTAAATTATTTTGTGGGAAAAATTTATTGTCCGAGTATTTTGACCACATTGCTGCCATTGACTTACATGGTGAAAGACCTATACTGGAGCCAACCGCAGTGGCGCTAGTGAGCAACGGCACCAGGAAGTGAGCTTCAAAACGAAAACACAGTCTTGGCCCCTTGGGGTGGGGTCTGTGTCTTTCTCTGTGGGCAGGGCCGAGGGATGTTGTGACTTTGAAATGTTTTGACAACAAATGTGACCGTTCGGGAAAAGTTGCATACTATTGTGTCACACCAAAGAGGGTAGGCGGAGCAAGAGGTCCCACTTCGGAGCTGGAACGTCCGCATTTGGAACTTATTAGACAGACAACAGGCGCTCGTTGAATGACTGGAGGTCAATGGAGGTTTTACAAAACAGTTCGTTAAACGGGTCATTATCAGCCAGACAAAATCAAAAGTCTCCCTTTTCTTTTTAGATTATATAAGCCTATGTTGTCAGGAACCAGAGCTACTACTTACAAGCCGTTATTATTTTGACTATCCAACTTTAAATCCGGATAGTGCTGGTCAGTTGCACATCACTCTAAGCATACGTTATGTAACTTTACTTGCTAAGCTAACTGAAAACAGTACTGCGCATGCCTGATCACTTCCCCTTGTGCGGAGGAAAAATCCGGAAAAGCGCCAGTTGCATATCTAAAATCTTTGGTCACACGCCGTGACAATAAACCCCTGGGAGGGACAGAATAACAGTTCTCATTCCCTCTGCCAGACGGAGCCTTGCCACATATAGCTTGAATAATAATAAGCGTAATAATAAGTGAAATAAAAGACTTGTAACTTAGATAACTCCAATGCTTCAGTATTAACATGCTTAGTGATATAACTTTCTTCACTACTTTAAAGCCTGCCTTTCCTCACTCATTTCTTGTGTGTTGTTTCTCAAATTGTTTGTTGATAATGTGTTACCTCAGACGACAGCTCACAGGTGTGCCAATCACTGCTATTGGAGGTGGGAGGACAAATGGTAGGTCATTTCCTCGTTATATAGCGGCACATACAATACGCAGAAAATTATATTGTGCGGAAGAAATATATCAATATAATATCACGTGCAATATATCGTCCACCCCTAATGGGTGATATACTGACTCACAGTCATAAGAGATAAAGGGGCCACCTGTAAACTCAATGTCAGAAACAGTGGGTCTGGCCAGCCAAAAGGCTTTACACATTGCTATGAATCGAAAACCATGGGGCCCCCAACTGGGCCGTGTGCTTCCAAAACCATGGGGCCCACAACTGGGCCTTATGCTTCTGACCTCTGATCAAAGCCCTGGTCAGAGCGAAATAAATTATAGCATTACAGGAAGAGGAAAAAAGAACATACATTAGGTCAAAAAGAGATAACCAAAAATGGATTTCCTTCCATGTGAGAACAAGGTGCATTCTGTGACAGGTGTTGAGGACTCCAGTATTTGAACTGATGATGGATTCTACAACTGCAGGGGCGAGACGGTTCGAATAGAACAGTTAAATAGGATTGCCTACAAAGAAGGATTTATTCTTTGAGCAACTTCCATGCATCGGTTGCAACAGGTGAGAGGAAGGGGAAGAAGGAACCTATTAGACCACAGCTTCCTATGTTGGTTAAATGGTGTGACGAGTGGATGTACATGCAGGCCTAAGAATTAACCATGAACCACTAACTCAGAATTAACCATTGAATTATCACAAAATTACTGTTCTGCAATGTCCATCGCACTCTGTCCATCGCACTCTGGAATTATACTAAATGAAAATGTGTTGTTTACATTTAAGAGGCCAATCTACAAGTGCAGAATGTAATATTTTGTATGGAGGTATGGTCTAGGATCACACACTACCCCCCTCCCCCCCCCAACAGCAATATGTTCACCAATCTCTATAATAATAAATGTTTGCCTTCCCTAACTTTAAGGACAGAAGCCAGACCCCAGCAGAATACCAGCACCAGTTTCATAATATGAACAAAAACTGCCATTCTGCTCTGCATTCTGGATGCAAGAAATGGAATATGACAGTGTCAACTACATGCAATAATAACGTAGTGAAGTTAAATTGCTCTGGACAGCTGTTCACTCTGCGCCTGGACACCCAGTGTTCACAGTGGAAACCCGGAGCACCCTGCGATTGCCTGACAGCCATATTGACAGGGCGTATGGGGCTCAGGGCTGGAGTCCCAAGTGAAATTGAACTCTCCTGTTCAATCACAGAAAAGACAGAGATGGGGGCATGCAGGCATACGTCTGCTGTCCAGCTGTGCTTAAGAGTTTCCAGAACTGCTCTGAGCTACATCATTGTCCCCTTCCTTTTAATAATCCTGACTACCCTAGTGGGTCATATTCCATTTCTTGCATCCAGAGTTTGGGAGTCATGGTATAACGGTTTGATGGTATACCACTGTGTCAGAATTTATGGTTATCATGCCATAAACATTTTCCCCCCACGGTGATAACATGGTATCGAGTTGGCGGTATAACATGGTATTTGGTGTAAAATAATTACACAGGTTAAATACATATTGGACTAGAAGTAGCGCAATCACACTCTGATGTTTTACTGACACTTCTTTGTTTTACAAGCTTGCTATGGCACCACGTGCCTCTAGCTTGAGCCTCAGCACCTTACTGTGGAACAAAGCATGCCAATTCTCGTATCTGCCTTTTTGCACGCTTTGCACTGCTGTTACAGTTTGATGTTTTAAATTCGATGTAACCATGTTTAGGCTGCTGTAGGCTAGTTCTTGAATGAAGTTCTATATGAAAGGTAATGTTAAATCAGTGTGGTTTATTGAGTGAAGCTCCATATGATGGCTAGCTAACATTGAGTTAGTGTGGCCAACTTTATTTCTTATGTAGCCAGTTACAACAGTGAACAACCCTGTTTAAGGAATATCCTGTTAACGTCTCTCCACACCTCATGTTCCACTTCAGCTGTTTCAAGGCTCCCCACAAAATATTGATAGTACTCTGCTAGTTTAGCTAAATTAGCCTGATCACTCGCAATTCCAACACCACATCAAACCCAGCATAATTTCACATTTAAAAAACACAGTTTACAGAATCATTATGCTGTCATTCATCTGTAGCAAGGAAATACTTTTGCAAACCAGCAATAACTGTTCCCTCAGAGAGGGTGTTCAGCTGCAGTGGTCTTATCCTCTCACCATTTCGATCAAGGCTTGGCACTGACAATGTGAACAAGCTGGTGTTCCTGCACTACAACCTAAAGACTGAGACCTAGGACGTGACAGAATGGGACTCTCACACTCTCTGGTCTCAATTGTGATGGTCATACACACTCACATGTCACAACCCTAGTACAAATGGAAGGTTATTTTATCCATTCTTTTTTTCCATAGTTTTTTGTTGTTTTTGTTCAACTGTTCAATAATAAATTATTTTTGCATTCTTAGCCACACTGTGTATGCAGTTAAATTTTGTTTGTGCATATGCACGGTTTATTAAACTTAAAGGGTAAGTTCGCTATTTTGGACCTTGGACCCTATTTGCGGTCCGTCTTCCATGAACCTGACCCATGAAGTCCATTTTTTCGCTGATCGGTCCAGTATTGAGTTCGGTACAGATTTCCTGTAGGCTCTCACTGGGCTACAATGGAAGTGAACGGGGCAATCAGAAATGTTCGATAAATGTGCTTTCATGTACAATAAATGAGACGGGAAGCTCAGGGTGTATTGTTACCGGTCTCAGTATGCTCTCCTGTGAAATGTATCTCAATCCGAACATTTTTACGTGCTTGGCATGGCTTGGAAGTAAGCATTTCTCTGTTGCTTGTTTTCGCTGCTCCCGCGGAGTACTATGTGTCGGGGGTAGGGGAGCGGGAAGGTGTGCCGGCCGTTTACGAAACTATCTAGCTGAGCAGTCTGCGTTTGTTTACCTGCAGCAACGTAGGCTACAATTTCCACAAAAAAACTTGGATGATGGATTACTATAATGATTACGAAGACGAAGAATTCGATTTTGACTTTGACGTTACTGGCTACAGATTTGAGCCAGAATACACGGACACGGAACTACAAGAGATGGATGATAAGAGAGCAAGAGAAGAGAGAGAGGCTGAAGTTGCGCAGGTAATGTTATCCGAAGTCGCTGCCGAGGCTAGACCAAGAATTTCGGGGGACTTTTGGTGTTCTTGCAAGAGGTGCAAGCAGATGCCCAGAGAGGAGGAAAGTTTGTGTTGTAGGGAGTGGGATCTGTTGCTACCGAATGCCATTGAAAACCTGGATGTATCCGTGGATGACACTGGATCATCTCCATTGATTACCATTACACTATGACTGCCAACAGATATGTGATAGATGAGAACTTTGGACAGGACACCATGCGTCAAGCATTTGTAAATAAAACATTATAGAATTGTAAAAAGTTATAGTTGATGAACGTTTCCGACAGTTTTGTTACAAGAAAACAACTTATGTCAAGCTCGGATTTTGTTAGTTGGTATTGAGTGCTGGGTCAGAGGACGCGCTCAAAAAAAATAAAAATGTTAGTAACGTTATAGCTAAATATAACTTACCTCCGCTCCGGTGCTTGATAGTGCTGCAGGTCCGACACTAGGAACAGCTGTGTTCTTTAGAAACCAGTGTTTTGCTTCTGATTTGCGGTTACAGAAATCAGTAGCGTCGAAATGCGCTCCACAAACTCGTGAGTCTGCCAAACGGAGTTGATTGACTGGAGTGTTTATGTCGATCCGTAACACAACCAGCCAAAGTCTCAATCTTTCTGGGTCAGAGAACGGAAGCCTGTGAAAACTGGTATTTGAGCGTCCAGACATTTTATTCCCACAACCGGGGACTGCACATTCGCGCACCATTGCTGTGATGAATTATTACAAATGATGATTACAAAAACTGCGTTACAAATATTTCTGCTGTAGGCTACTAGCTAGTAAACTCCAACAGGAGGTCAGGATTTGTGATCAACTGCTTTTCAAGCGGCCCCCCCCCCTCTCTACAACGTAGCTAGACTGCGGAAGTTTACAGTGCGAGGTAGTGCGGTCGGAGAAATAGTTCTGTTTCAAATTGAACTGTTGTTTCAACGTTCGGTTTGCGTTTGCGATAGCCTACATTTCACAGGACAGCATACTGAGACCGTAAGAATACACACTGAGCTATAAAAGCACATTTATCGTTGTTTTTCCATAACATTTCTGATTGCCCCGTTCACTTCCATTGTAGCCCAGTGAGAGCCTACAGGAAATCTGTACCGAACTCAATACTGGACCGATCAGCGAAAAAATGGACTTCATGGGTCAGGTTCATGGAAGACGGACCGCAAATAGGGTCCAAGGTCCAAAATAGCGAACTTACCCTTTAAGGGAAGCCAGCAAGAGTTAAATCACAAAATAACCTATTTTTCTAAAACAGTACACATACTAAACAAAGGTTTTTAACATATTTATTAGTAAATATTGGCACATGAGAATGCAGGGGAGGGGCATATACATGCTAATAGTGGGTAATTGAATTCATTTATGGGTCAGACCAAGCTATTTCAATGAGGATTTGCTGATTTAGCATGCTTAGGTCTCAAATTGTTGTCATATTACAATACAATCCTTGTCCATTCAAATGAATAAAGCTGAACTTTGGTTGTGATATTCTGCATATTTGTAGAGATAGAGGGGTCCAAATAGGCCACAAAATGGCAGCCATGATGGGGGTAGGAACCCATGTGAGTGTATTTCCGGCAATAAAGGAATTTTTTTTAAATTTAATTTGGAGGGATAATTTCACAGAACTCATATAACATATATTTATCTAAATATTAATGCTGCCATCTATACAGGGCATCTAAAAAATAATTTTGTGGTTTGTCTTCAAGGATAAAAACGTGTGGGCATATTAGTAGAATCTTGAAACTTTCACAATTTAAGCATTGTGACATGTAGCTAATGTGTACAGAAAGCCATCATCCTTGAAATTCTATGAAATTCCTTCATAGTGAAAATAATTGTTCAATCATAACTCCTACACTAGGCCAGTGAGATGTACTACACATATTGGACACTAGGTGGCAATTCACTTCATAATTATTTTCTGAGACCCAATGGCCCCAATTTACACCTGTTGTTTAGTCCCGATCTCAGTCATCAGATTCAATGAGGAAGAATGACTAATACATGTCCCTCAAATCCTTGGATAACTGGGTATGATGAGTGTGCAGCAGCATGCATGTTTCACAGTAACCATACATTGAATCACCATTTCTCCTCATCTTCGTCTTTATTGAATTTCATAACTGAGATGTGACTTTAAAGTAGTCCAAATTAAGTTTTGGTGGGTCACCTTAATAGCCAGAAATAATGGCTCTAAATGATCTTCATTGGATGAGAGGAACACACACTCAAACAATCATGTCCAAAGTTATCACTCAGGTCAAGTTTTTAGTTCAGGCATGATGATCTGAAACTCTGTTGGATAATTTTAAACAACAGGTGTAAACAGAGCCAATGCAGGGCTACTCACAGTTTTGGAGGACCGGATTGTGCAGAATTTCCATTCCATTACTAGTCATTATTTATTTTCTAAGCCCCATTTGAATAGTGACTAAAACAGTGACCTCTAGTGACCAATGGCAATGTTTCATTAAAATAATAGTGTGATGTACTACTACACATATTGGACACTAGGTGGCAATGACCTTGAAAATAGCCTTCACTACTTTGTGCTTCAAAGGAGAAAACTACATGTGCATCAAAACTAGCATCAGTATCGCCGCCAATAAAGCTCCTAAGTACTCATACTCAGCAGTGGCAAATTAATTTGTCTGTGTCAGATACCACGACGAATACTTTAATAAAATGCGCTTTGGGAAAATAAACATCGTTTTCCGGTTGCAGGGAAAATGTCTGTGGCGTGTAGATTCCTTGCGATCAATAAAGGAGATGCTAAAATGGTAGACAGAAAGCTGTGCCCGATTCGGGTGTGTCGTGGGGAGTTGGGCGATTTACATTAATTTGTGAGCACAATTTATATCTCATGGGCACAAATTTAAAAAGAAATCTCATTCAATGTCACCACACTGTTTCTTTAGCCTATCAAATAGCTTCAATTGAAGTTTTTGCAAACTTGTGTTTTTAAAAGCAGTTTCATCTAAATGTTTAGGGCTACCACGAAAGGCAACAGATTACCTCAAGGAGATTCTGTCATTTTTTTCATTTAAATAATTGATGCTGCATGTCATGTACTTTCATATTCTAACTGAACGACCTGCTTTTCTTTTCTTTTCTTTTTTTTTTTTTTTACTTTCACCAGTACAGTAAACAGACTGCTCCGTTGTTTTCAAAAGCCGTTGCGGTCAGATCTAATTATTTCAGTTTGTCAAAGCATAGCCTAACGGATCGGTACTCTGTATCGGCCGATGCACTTAATTAAGTACTTGGTGCTCGGATCGGTTCTGAAAAAATGGTATGGGTGCACCCCAAAAGAATGCCTGTGTCATCAAAAATTTAATTAATAGGTACGACCATGGAAACACCTACACATATTGCACACACAGACACGCATACTTAATTTTCGCTTGTTACAAAATCAACAATTACATTCTAGCCTTGTGTAGTTTGCAGAAATGTAGACCTATACATTCAAGACTTACAATACCCATAGTGTCACATATTTTTAGCACTTTAACATACTGTACGAAAATCCATTAAGGAGTGCGTTAGTTTAAGCCAATTAAGGCAATGTTCCATGCTCTCATTTTTTACTCCTCTCTATTCTGATAATTCCAACTGCTTTATGAGTTAGGTCTATTTAAAGAAGAAAATAATTTGCCTCTTTTTTTGGTTTTGTTTTGTTTTTTCTTTTTTAAAATGAATTTAAGTGAAAAACAGAAGCAAGCATGTAGTCCAACCTAGTAACCTTTCAGACTAAAGAAAGTGTTGACTGCTGTTGTAAAAATATCACATTCCTGCCACAGGACAGGCCTTCTGTTAGGTACATGTTTAACCTTTGTTGGGGCTGACAAATCCTGGGCACTGGGCCCCACGCTGGCCCTACTCTAAATTTAAATTCCCCAGCACACAATCTCCCTGGTCTAATTACAGACATTTTGTGTGTATGTTTTCTGTCCATTAAGGCTGACAGCTGTAATACCAAGCAGCATTGACAGGCTAGATACAGTTTGTGTAATATTAAATGGGCAAGAAAACTCTGGGCCCGTAGTCATAAAGCGTCTGAGAGTAGGAGTGCTGATCTAGAATCAGACATCCCCTGTCAATATCCTAATCTTGTCCATTCTGAGCTAAAAGTTTTGCTGATCTATGATCTGGTTTCCCCAGTCATTATATAGTACACTGCATTACAGTCTCTTTACAGGCGCTCTTATCCAGAGTTATGTACAGTAGTGGAAAACATCAGTTACTCTCAAGAATACTAAAATGCAGTATCACTAAGAAGACACAGAGGCCCATTGTTTATCTTCATCTCAGCTCTATTCATTATGGCCAAAAACTAAACCTGAAACAGTGTGAAATAAACTCTGTACAGTTTTACCTAACATATATTGTCAAACTTTCTAAAGTATTTAGTACAGTGAAAAGAGTTTGACTGGGTGCAATCAAATCTTGACCGCAACATGTAGCCTGCCGTTTGAGGCTGAGCAAAAGTACCACAGTCATTTTGAAAGGACTTACGCACCAATAAGCCCCAAATATGTGGGCTTCCTCCCAGTCACTTCCAGGCAGTGACACCATCACACACACACACACACACCTTTTTTTCCACTACAAATCCTGAATTCCTGAAAGAACCATGCTGATTTTGAGCCATAGGCAAAGCCTTTCAGACAGGACTGGACCTGACTGATGTTTGTAGGCTATATAGCATTTCAATGTCTTTGTGTTCAACTGCCTCATATGCCAGTGTGACTGCATAACCTTGTACAGTGCTAAATGTAAAACATTATTGAAATTACAGTAAAAGAGAATAACTGAAACAAAATCAAACCCAAATATTGGAATGTGTCATAGGGGCACAATCACTGGTCTAAAAGTACAAAACCACAAATCAACCTCACAATGTAACTCTACTACGTATAGGCCAAGTTGTGGTTCCATTTGGTTATCATTGGATTACATTAGCAGACACTATTATGCATAGGGGCTTTAAAAAGTAGCCTCTAGTAGCCTCATTGTTAGTCTCAGGATTATAAAACTGCAATATCACTTAGGCACATAAGGCCATTTACATTTGATAAGTGTAAAGTTGGCCAAACAGACCAACGGTTAGTATTATAAATGAAAATAAATAGCAGTGAGCTACAAATTAAAGGTATGACACAGCTTGAAGGAGGTGAAAAAACTGCAGGACCGCTTACATAATAGGCTACTGAACTTGACCACCCAGTGCAGTGCAGAACATGATGGAAAGGCTGTAGATATCCACACCCAGATATCCCATCTAACAAAGTAGGGCAAGTTTGTTTGATTATCAGGCTAATTATTTTTGTAATATTTAGCTAGACTCAAAGCTTTGCCTAACAGTCCTGGTCAGACTGGGTTCTGGTACATAACACAGGGACAGTAGCGTTTCTACATTAGGGGCAGGTGGGGCAGTGCCCCACCAGACGTGGCGCTGTTGTGCAAGATACTCGTAACATCTGAACGTTGTGGCAAAATGTATTTTATATTTAATACAAAACAGTGATTCAATCGTGAAATTGGCATGTATAAATATAATAAACTTGACTCACACTCCTTATAGTGCTGTTTTTTAGTAGTTTCCTTGTATGTGTGCTCACGCTGCGGACTGCGCTCCCTGTCCTATGTCTCTGCTGTGGGGCAGCGGAGCACTCTGCCCCACCGTTGCTAGGGAAACAACGTGAGCCTGATCTGCGTAAGCAGGGAAAACCTGCCGCAGATTATGTTGGGCGGAGGGGCAAAAACAGCTACTAATTCTGCCTAGCAAACAGGTGGCGAAAAAATTATGAACGTTAAGCAGGGCCGGCCCAAGGCATAAGCGAACTAAGCGGCTGCTTAGGGCCCCGTGACCACCAGGGGGCCCCCAAGAGCAATTAACTTAAAAAAAGTGTGTGAATGATCAATAATCAGTATTATTGGCAGTAATAGAGGGCCCCAAAATCAAATTTTGCTTAGGGCCCCATGGAGGCTTGGGCCGGCCCTGACGTTAAGTTAAGGTCGTTAACGTGGGCTGACGTGACCAGGAAATAAACATAAACAAAGCCAATTCAGTGTATCTGTATCGCTAATGCTAGCCAGCTAAAGTTTTCCATTAGTTTTATTTTATTTTGTCATAGGTGTCAAGCTTGCCCATATAAAATACGGTTTTGCCACCTTTTTGAAGGTATACAGGCGTATAAGGTTATGATAGCCTACGGGAAATCTAGTCTAGCACATTTTTTTTAAAACGTCTTCCAACATAATTAATTTAATCGCTGCAATCACATTTCTTTCTCCCTCTCTCTGATATTATCGATTTCTGAGGCCGTGGGAAAAGCAAGTAGCGCATCAGGACTGTAAGTTATGATCTAAAAATACACTTTATGACAACGAAGCACCTTGTTGAATTTGTTACACACTCATTATTATGTGAAAAGCTAAATACAGGAATGTATTAAATAAGCTTTAATCAGACAAATAACTGTGGTGGCTAGTGATTTTAATAGATAATACTAGATAATGTTCTATACGGTTTTTGGTGCATTTATAGTTTTGCAGGCATGAAAATAAAGGCAGCTCTCTCCAGAGGTTGACACCTATGTTTTTCCTTTTTGAAGTTTCTTTAAGTTCAAGTTTGAACGATTTATTTATTTTTATGATGAATCATAGTCTACATGCCGTCAGTAGGCTAAGCGACATTTTAAAAAGCTTAGGCTAATTACTTGGTATCATTCACTTAGCTAAAGCAATACCAAATGTTTGTATTAAATGTTTGCATATTTATTTGACATTTATCTGATAATTCTCGCTATTATAATATGCCTTTGGCATGCTTTGCGTTTTTTGTATTTTAGCTAGGCAATAATTGCGTTAGTTCTGGATAAACTTGATCAAACTTGTTTTCACTTTCCTACAAGTTAACGTGTCATATGCTTGTATTTACGGTTTTGATAAAGCATGCAAGTTATTGAAGAAACGTGTCTGTCTCATCCTATTACTTTGTTGCAGTATAGGCAACGTCAATGTACGGTTCTATCAGATCAAAAATGTCTATGACGTAAAAAAAGCCAAGTTCCTCACGCATAGCCTACATAGCGCTGTCTATAAGTTCTTAATTCCAACTTGCAAAAACTAGGCCTGCCTTTAAAAGTCTTGATATCAAAATGTGGCCAAGTTACAACTAACAATATTGCTTATCGTAGCTCACACTACATAAACTAGCTCTATTCCAAAGCAATGCTATCCAAACTTTCCTAAATTATTTAATGCTACTTGGCCCTGTGTTTCTTCATCTTACCATCTCAAGAGAATGTGGTCAACGAAACTGTATGTGTCACATCAAACTGCAAAATGAAAATTATTTATAGTGGAAATACTCTGATTCAGATGTGTTGCACTTAGAAATTAAACAGAAAAATTACTACACTATAGGGCATGTTTGAACAATTGTCTGCATCCACTGCTTTGGGTCTATGAAAAGCACAGAATGAATAAAATGTATTATTATTATTATTATTATTATAATTATTATGCATTTATTGATTTATTTATTTGGATTTCTATCAAAACTCGTGTGGTCCTACAGAGCATAGATATCCTTGTGTTCACAAAATTCTGTTTGCAAATATCATAAATACTGAACAGCACCACCTGAGCTATGGATCATGAAGAAGCATGTAAATTAATGAACCAAGTGTATATGGAGACATGCATGCACAATGGGCTAGACGCAAACACATTCTAGCTGAAAAGACATACAGCCTAAATAGCTAGTACAGCCTAAATAGTTTGCATCAGTAAAATATGGAAATACAGTTTTAAAATAGGGCTATTAGTATTCTATGAAATACATTTAACGTTAGGCTATTCAACACTGGATTGCCGGATGCGTAACTCCAACCTTCCATGTGTGGGCTACGAGCTAGCGAGCGAGCTAGTGAGTTCATAAGCACAGCAGAGTTAGGCTATTCAGCACTGGATTGTCGGATGCGTAACTCCAACCTTCCATGTGTGGGCTACGAGCTAGCGAGCGAGCTTCTGCACAGCAGAGTTTTTTTTCCAGTAGTGTAGAACGTTACCTGCCGGGAAATGTTTTGGTACCGGACAGCTAGGTTTAGTTTAGTTTGCTGTAGTGCTATGAATGTAGGCTATAATGCATGTTGATTCGCTTCGTAGTAGCCTAGCTTGTATCTGCTTCCTGACGAGAAGCATAATAATGTTGAAGTAACGTTGGCGAACAAGCTTAATTGGAGAACGCATATTTCCCAGGAATCTTAGCCAGAAAGAAAACAATTGATACAACTAAGAAAGTACATACCAGAGATTATTCTTATTATTATTATTATTATTATTATAATTAAAACTGTTTGCAGTAAGCTACATTATCAGCAGAGTAGTGTAGACTAGAGCCACATTCAGAGGCTATCTATTTATTTATAAGTGACTAACCATGAATCAGATATGTTTGGGGAATTGGCGGTTTATAAATCTGATCACTTAAAGGCTTGCAGCTTAAAAGAGGCTATCCTCAATTCTTAATGTAGGCTATTATCGTAAATTCTTAATTTTCCTAGTAGTTCATTTTATGGTGACCTTGTGTTATGTGTGAAAAGGATAAAGTGAACAGAGCTGAAGTGATGAAATTAATGAATAAAGAAATGTTGGCCGAGGCAAGGGGATTCCACAGTCAGTCAGTCATGACCGCAAGAGCAGAGTGTAACACCCTCCCCAAACCAGACAAAAGTGAGCGTCCGGATTGGGGAGGGTGTGATATAGTACAAGTGAAATACAAGTGAAACATTGAACAGTTAATATTGGAAACCTCTTTTGCCTTTGCAATAAAAATATGTTAATATGTCAATGTGAAAATAATAACAGTCTAAGAAATGAAAAGTACTTAACAGTTGCACATTGTTTTTGTGGAAAATACACGTGCCCTGCTGGGCTCGAACCCACAATCCACTGTGTGAGAGACTGCGGTTCTAACCGCAAGACCACAGTAGCTTCTTGGAAAGCATGAAGCCATTAGCTACATTAACATTAAAAAACATTAGTATGCAGTGTTTTTATTGGACGATAAACTTGATGAGCAGGTATACGGACCATACCCTCAAATAATAATTCTCCCTATTGGATAACATCGCGACGGAGGCAGGCAGTTTGGCAGGAAAAATGGGAAGAAGAAGAAGTGGAAGAGGAAGGAGAAAAACGGCAAAATAACCCAAGTTTGGGGCCTTATTGTGTGGATGTGTGAAGTTGTATCTGAATTCTGTGTGGTTACATGAGGTCAGAACATACAGAAGTTAATGTTTTTAAGGGCTGAGAGTCTATGGTCATTGTGGTTACTTCTGTAGGAAACCCTGAAAAGTGCCAAACTCTCAGTGCTGTATAGGTATGGGGCATGCCCACCATACCTGCCATCCCAATGTTGTGCTGAAGCGATACATTGTATTCAGTTTTGAAATCTTTCTGCTCCCTGGCACTTAGGCCTACAGCGCAGCCCATAGCATAGGCCTACCGTAGACTAATTGCCTGGCTATCTTTATTTTTTTTATGGTGACGTCATACAAAACTGCCCCTCCAGAAATGTCATGCTAAAATCGCCACTGCACAGGCAACAGGGCCCCACTTGCTGCACTCTCATGAAATTCAAATCATTGCTATTCTAAGATCTAACGACAATACGACCCATGTATGTGTGCAGACAATGTATTTTCAACCACATGCTGAAACAAATGCAAGGCGTAATATGAAATTTAGTAACAAAGTTTATTGCAACGATAATACCAGGTTCCATTTTATTCCGGATGGATAGCTAGTATTTGTAAAAGCACTATGGCCTACATAAAAATAGCAGCATAATGCACGAGCTAAATTAAAGTTTACTCGGGACCAGAGCCTGTTTGTTCAAACTCCTCGCGAGAAGTGCTGTGTTAGTTATGAACATGGCAATGTGAAGCCCACAAAATGACAACTGTGACACTACGGTAGGCTAAACTGTCGGTCCGGATATGAAGTTGTGGTGCAAGTTGCAACATGGCAAGAAATTTTATGGTGTAATGGATTAAGCTAAATTAGCTATATTCTGGCTGTGCATCACGCAGGCTGTAAACAAAATGGATTATACATCATAACCGAGGATTCACGCGTAGATTTGGCGACAATAACTGCCTGGATTGACGACTGAGTAAAGGAGCTATTGGCCAGCTACGTTACACAGCGAGCTAAAAGAAAATAGATCAATACTTAGGAAAACGGAGAGCTCCCACGAACACTACTGCTCGTCTGTCTTTGCTTCTTTGGTAACGTTATGGTTATTTACCCCCGTTGGTCAAGCTCCATTTCCTCAGCTGACACTGTCTATGATATTTCAAAAGCAAATGCCAAGAATGTCGTTCACCTTTGGTAAACGCCAATAATAAAACGCCTGGCAGTAAGTAGTTATTGTGTTCAGATCCTTTCTCCAAGACAGTTAAGTTAGCAGCTTGTCCTGATGGGAAACATGGTGCCAGTTAGATGTATAGGCCTATATACCTACTTATAGATAGCCTAGTAGCCAAACAGTTAACGTTAGACAAGTGAACGATTTACATTATAAGGAGTTTTCACACAGCAGCTCTAGCAGGGTGTTTGACCAGGTGTAACTAACCACATAGGCCAGCCCTAACTCGAGGAATACAAGCTGGCATCTGGCAAACAAAGTTGAAGCTACAGTTGGGTAACTTAACGACAAATGGAAATCTGCCGCACCTAGCTAGCCCCTTATGAGAACTTCAAACAACTAGTTAGTTAAATGTGATAGCCACTTGTCAGCGCAGCAAAATAATATTGTAAATTAATGGCTACCAAAACTGCACGATTGTGATGTACTGTAGCAGCCAACTTTTAAATGTTCAATATCGCAGATAACGTTCAGTTAAATCATTAGTCTTCGCTTGATCGGGGCGCTGAAAAACCAGTGACTTAGACATGCCTGTCGTTAAACATGAGAGGGTATCTGACTTGAAAACCCGTGTAAAGTAACGTTAGCCTATGAGAGTCATTATCAGTAACTGAGAAAGTCCTTTATGATGCAGATACCCTGAAATCCAGCTGTCAGTCTCTGTGAAATCAACTCCATCAAGAAATCAACAGCAAACAGTAGGCTAACGTTAACTTGTTTAGTTTAATATTTTCTTACCCAAATAGTTAGTCCGGACAGCATTTAGTCCATGACACCCGATGGAGCGCTTCCTTACGTCCCAAATCAAGTTTCCGGAGCAGGACATTGTGCTCGATTCTTCTTTAAAAATCACATTGAAAACAAGTAGCTAAATTGGCTACTACGTTAGCTAGCTACCCATTTGGTTCAAATCCTTTGCCTTTTCCACGGGTAGGGTAGCCTACTTATCTACCGATTTTGTGCCACTGGACTAGCTATTGCTACACTGTTTTGATCCCCCTCCTACTGGCATCGTAAGCCAAGTAGCCAACTAGCGAGATAGCCTAATGTTAGCTCAGTAAGCACGAAGCCCAAACAGTGCACACGGAAAGTATTCTAGCTCGATATTCACTTCCCTCCTTTCTTGCTTCCAGGCTCGCAGCCAAAGCTATACAAGACTCGATACCAGGATCCTTTTTACACTTCCTCCGACGTTGCTACATTTGGAGAAAGGGGGTGGGGGTTACGCAAAATAGGCTAGCTATTTCCTAATGTGTCTTTTAACGTAATTAATCTAAATCCATAAATAAATAGCGCTTTCGTTTCTGTCCATAACCCCAGGACAGCCTATTCCCCACGGATTGATTTAAGAACACGTAAAATTAACATTAGCGTTGGTTATTGTACGCAACTCCCAGAATTGTTATTGGTCCACATTAGGCTATGCCTATGGCAAGGAGGAACTTTGATATGCGCGGCGGCAAATTCAAGTGGCTTTCACATCTACTGAAGTATTTAATCTTCCAGAGAAAGAGCAGCCCAGTGACATATAGAATGACAATCGACGTTAGCAGAACTTATAAAAATGTACTTCTTCCACAAAAACTATGCCACAAACATAAAAAGGTGGCATTACTGTATGTCAGCAATTTCGTTATTATAAAGATTATGCTGGCCAATGAGGAGCAAAATAATGTCATCATCTTAGGTAATAGAGATGCACGGAAATTTTAAAAAATGTAAAAGCTTTATTAAAGAAAGGGGAAAAAACATTCACCCTCAAAATTGATTATCTATGCTCCTTCTAATCTTTTTAGTTGCAAGACTGTCTCGATTTCTATCTTAAGCAATACATCAGTAGATCAATAGGCTACACTGCAGGACAGAGGCGATAAACATAATTTGTCTGTAACTAAGTGACAAATAAGTAAAGGCCTTGGATCGCAGGAGAGTCATTTCCCATTGGAGCTGCATTTGTGTTCAATGGATCAACTGTAGCCTACCTACACACAATAAAATGTATTTTAATGTACTGTAATACATTATTTGGAGGCAGGCCACATATATTTTCCAACACATTCCAATATATTTTCTTTTTATATATAGCCTATAATTAAACATTCTGTTGGTTATTTTCAGATATCTCACTGAGACCAAAGCTGCAATATTTGGTATATTTTGCTATATATTGTAGCGAGCGCGGAGAATGAGGGAGGGAGACAGCAACTGCAGTACCGAATCGCTCCTGCCGAGCTTCGTTTTATTTAGCGCTACCTTACCAGCTCTGAAAAGAGCCGTTGGTTTGTCACAGGATCCAGCTCAGCGTTGTTCACAGTTGGAAGCACATTTTTAACTAACACAAATCGCTTCAGGTACTGCCTTATATTTGAACTAGTCGGCTGTGATTGGCGCACACACTTACACATTCCTAGCCAATCACAGCCACACATTAAAGTTTAAAGTTACGTTTGAAGTTTAGGTGACAGTTTAATGACAATTAAAGTTTACAGTTACGTTTAAAGTTTACAATTAACACAATACGTGGCTAACAAGCTAACAACACAATTAAAACACACACAGCACGTTATTTACAAGTATCTACACATCGACCGGGTAGGGGCTCACTACCCGGTCCTAGCTGGCTAGTTTACAACCCCCAGGCCGCCACATTGCCCCCACCCAAGGGGTCACAAGTCCCCAACGACCCCGCAGTCCACCCACAACTCACATCAAAGTCCCGTAAGTGGCCTGGGGGCCGCCGGTGTCGTTTAGGTCTCCCGGTAGCACTCAGCAGAGTGTCGCTGGGCTCAGGCTCACTGTGTAACGCAGTGTCGCTGCTCACCTCCGGTTCAACTGCATCAGGAGTTGCCAGGGGCCTGTAGGACGCGAGCCGGTCTTGATGCAGCACCACCAGGCGCCCCCGGCCTGGCATCCTGATGCGATAAACCACCTCAGAGAGCCGTTCCACAACTTCCCCAGGCCCCCGCCAGCTCGCTCGCAGCTTGGGCGACAGGCCCTTCTTTCGCTCAGGGCAATAAACCCAGACCTGCTCTCCCGCTGCAAAGGCCCGTCCTCTGCAGCGCGTGTTGTACCACCGCTTCTGCTTAAAGCCGGCGAGGCCTGGGCCTTGCGGGCGAAGTCGTGAGCGACTCGTAGGCGGTCCCGCAGCCGGTGGTAGTACTCCTCCCGAGTACGGCTGGGTTCTTCAGGCTCAGGCGGAGCCCCGAGCACCAAGTCCACTGGTGTCCTGAGCTCCCGTCCGAACATCAGGGCAGCAGGGGTGAGTTGGCTGGACTCCTGCACGGCTGACCTGTAAGCCCACAGGACCAAGGGCAGGTGGCGATCCCAGTCCCGCTGGTGCTGGCTGGCTAAGATGTCTAGCTGGGTAGCTAGCATGCGATTGAATCGCTCGACGAGGCCGTCGCTTTGGGGATGGAGTGGCATCGTTCGGGTCTTTGTCACGCCCAGCCGTTTGCAAACCTCAGCCAGCAACTGGGACTCGAAGTTGCGCCCCTGGTCACTGTGGAGCTCGGCAGGGGCCCCGAAACGGGTGAACATTTCCTCCACGAGCCTTTCTGCCGTCGTCGCCACACTCTGGTCTGGTACAGCGAACGCCTCCGGCCACTTAGTGAAGTAATCCATCGCTACGAGGATGTAACGATTGCCGGAGTCGGTGACGGGGAAGGGCCCGAGAACGTCCACCCCCACCCGTTCCATGGGGGCCCCCACCAGGTGTTGTTGCAGGGGTGCTCGGGAGCATTGATTAGGCCATTTCTGTGCCGTGCAGGAGTCGCAGCAATGGACGTGGAGCTCGACGTTGTGACGACACCCCGGCCAGTGAAACCTCCCCCTCAGCCGGTGCAGGGTTTTGTTATTGCCGAAGTAGCCCGCCCCCACCGGGCCGTGGACCAACCTGAGGACATCAGGGCGGAGCGCCCGTGGCACCAACAGCTGCAGGATGTTGCTGCCCCGGCCTGGAGCCTGCCACCGTCTGTAGAGGAGACCGTCGCGCTGCACCAAGCTGCTGTACAGGCTGTAATAGCTCTTAAGCTCTGGGCTCTCTGCCGACATCACCGACCGCTCGGGACGCTGCCCCGCCTCCAGCCAGCCCCACACCTTGCCCAGCGTGCTGTCTGCTTCCTGGGACTCTCGCAGCTCCATGGGCGTCAGCGGCAGCCACCCCTCCGCGTCGCCGCTGGCCTGGATCACCACCACATCTGGGCTCACCTGGTCCTGTTCCTCTTGGCGGCTACAGTAGCGACACTCCTGGGCTGCACACGGCCGGCGCGATAAAGCGTCTGCGTTCCCATGAAGTCGGCCTGCCCGGTGCCGGATTTCGAAGTCATAGCCTTGCAGTTGTTCCAGCCAGCGAGCAACTTGCCCCTCAGGGTCTTTAAAATTTAGGAGCCAGGTGAGCGAGGCATGCTCGGTGCGCAGGAGGAAGTGGCTGCCTTTCAGGTACGGCCGGAAGCGGTGCAACACCCTGACCACAGCGAGCAGCTCCTGCCTGGTGACGCAATAATTGCGTTCTGCCTTCCCCAGGGCCCGGCTGTAGTAGGCCACCACTCGCTCGCCGTCTTCGTCCTCCTGTGACAGGACGGCCCCCACTCCGGTGTTGCTTGCATCGGTGTCGACGATGAAGGGTCGCTGGGCGTCGGGGTACGCCAACACCGGAGCTTCAGTGAGGGCCGCTCTGAGCTGGTCAAAGGCCATGGATTGCCCCTCCTGCCACACAAACGGCCGGCACTTATCCGTTAAGCGATGGAGGGGGCTAGCCAGGGTAGCGAAGTCCCGGACAAAGCGCCGATAGTAACACGCTAGGCCCAGGAAGCTTCGCAGCTCACCCACGTTGCCAGGGACCGGCCAGTCCCTCACAGCAGCCACCTTAGATGGATCGGTGGCTACGCCCCGCTCGCTGACGATGTGCCCTAGGAAGGCCGTCTCCATCCGGAGAAGCTGGCACTTCTTTGGGTTTAGCCTCAACCCCGCCTGGCGGATTGCAGCTAGCACAGGTTAGTCAGGTTAGCGAAGGCCTGCTGGACATCGCTGGCGTGTACCAGGAGGTTGTCTAGGTACACGACACAGTGACTGCGAGGGACGGCTGCTAGCACCCGCTCCATCAGCTGCTCGAACATGGCCGGCGCATTGCATAGCCCGAAGGGCATCACCCGAAACTGCCACAGACCCTGCCCGATAGTAAAGGCGGTCTTAGGCTTCGCTTCGGGTGCCAGCCTCACCTGCCAGTAGCTGCTGCGGAGGTCCAGCGAACTGAACCAGCTCGACCCACTGATGTGGTCCAGGGCCTCGTCGATGCGGGGGAGTGGGTAGGAGTCTTTGGTGGTCGCGGAGTTAAGACGCCTGTAGTCCACACAGAACCTCCACTCCCCACTCTTCTTCTGGACCAGGACCGCAGGGGCTGCCCACGGGCTGTCGGAGGGCTCGATCACACCCAGCAGCTACCATTTACTTCACCTTTTCCTCTGCCACCAGTCACTTGGCAGGGGACATCCGGTGCGGCCGCAGACGGATGGGTTGAGCTGTGTCAGTGTTGATGGTGTGCTGCACCAGCTCGGTCTGGGTACAGTCCTCATCCCGCACCGCGAACAGGTCTGTGTTTCCGTCCAGGAGGCTTTTGAGCTGCTGGCGCTGCTGGTGGTCGAGCCCGCTGCTGCTTCGTTGCCACAGGGCATGGACAGCTGCTGTCATCTCGGCAGGCAGAGCTGGTTTGGGCTGGGCAGGCGGTTGCTGTGTGGCAGGCTGGTGGTGGTGGGCGAGCGAGTGGTCGGGCTGGGGCACTGTGGTCAGTGACGGGGGCTTGGGTGCGGTGGCTAGCTGGAGTAGCTTGCTTGCTGGCTGGGCTGTGGCGGGCTCGTCGGGCCGTTCTTTGTGTCGGGCCGGATTGGAGGGCTACAGTCTCCATGCCAAGGGTGATGCTGGCCCTTGACACATCAACGCAGGCTCCCCAGTGTTTCAGCAGGTCCAGGCCGATGATGCACGAGTCCGCGATGTCAGCTAGCCAGAACTCGTGCGACACCTCCTGCCCGCTCACCGTCACCTTCACCTCTTTCTTCCTCCTCATCACCATCTTTGCCCCCGTCACTGATGTCAGCGGTGTGGCGGTGGGCGTCCACGCCCCGGGAAGTTGGGGCCCGCCGGTGTTGTGGAGTACTCCTGGCCGGACAAGGGAGATGGTAGCCCCTGTGTCCACCAGGGCTCGGCAGGCCTGCCCGTCCAGCCGACAGTGGAGGTACAACCCACTGGCTTTGCCCAGCCGACCTACCCGTGGATGGGACTTACGCTCAGTCTTTTTTTCAAAGGCGCTTGTCTTCCGCAGAGGTAGCTGGAATCTTCGGTATATTTCAATATTTCGGTATAGGCTAGTATTCAGTGTAGCCTAGTTATACAAATACAGAATAGCCTAACAGTTTTTATTTAGCAAATAAGTGCACTGTTTCATCTTAACCCTTGTATGGTGTTCATGTTTTCGTTACTCATCCAGTGTTCGCGGGTCTGGTGGACCCACAACATTATTGGGTTTTTAAAACAATAAAGCCATAACAATTTATGTAAAAATACTTCACAGATATTGACTTTATCTCAATTAAAAGCAATATAGACAGCATATATGGGTTAATATTGACCATTTACCTCTGCTAGATCACATTTATCAATAAAAGTGCTATTCGTTTTTTTTGTGATAAAATGTGATTTTTGTTAAAAAAAAAAAATTATAATCAAGACATGGGAGGAATAAATCATGTTTATCTTGAACAAATATAAATACAAGGTTTTCCTCACTATTGATGTTTATTGCTTTGAACTGAACAAATTGGAATGACAAATTTTGAACACAAATTCATGCCGGTCTACACACCACATGAGGGTGAGCAGAGCTCATATTTTTGCCATACTGATCGATTCTTGTAAGGAGCCACACATGCAAAGCTATTTATTTGTTGTGTCCCTCCCTCAATTTGCAGCTGGGGTAGAGTGCGAGAAAATATAGAATGTTTAGATCAGGGCTGCACAACCCTGTTCCTGGAGATCTACCGTCCTGTAGGTTTTCACTCCAACCTTAACAAAGCACACCTCATTCAACAGCTAGAGATCTGATTGAGCTGCTAATTAGTAGAATCAAATTAGGGTTGAAATGAAAACCTACAGGACGGTAGATCTCCAGGAACAGGGTTGGGCAGCCCTGGTTTAGATTGTTTTGAAATAACATTATGCAGGTTCCCGCAAGACATTGTGTAGTGTCACACACTATGGTGAAAAGTGCGGGAAAATGAGGGAGCAGACGGGTTCTCAATGCTATGTTGAAACCTTTTGTGTGTGTGTGTGTGTGTTGTGGTGTATTGGGGGAGGTTGGGTGGGTGAGGGGGGTGGTGATGGGACTAGGCATTTGTCCCAATAATGCCTATAAAATGGTGGAGAGGATCGTGTTCAATCTATGAAACATGCTGCAAATCTAAAGGAGCAACCACACACACACACACACACACACACACACACACACACACACACGCAGCAGGCCCAGGTAGTAGGAAGACAGAGTGAAGGTTTTTGTCTCATTTTTACTATGTTTACTTGTTTTCACCTACAATTTCTACACTTGTATTACCATCAGGTCCAGTGGACCCGAACACCACATATGTAATATAAATGTGTAGGGGGGTGCACAGTGTGCACTCAATGAAAATGTGTTCTTTTACATCAGGGATCTCAAACTCAAATCCTGGAGGGCCGCTGTGTCTGCTGGTTTTCGATGTGTTCCTGCACTTAAGTGTTTAATTTAAGTCATTGATTGGCTAAAGAGTCTGCACACCTTGTTTCCAAGGCCTAAATTGGCTGCTGATTGAAAGGAAATCACAAAAACCAGCAGACACAGCGGCCCTCCAGGACTGGAGTTTGAGATCCCTGTTTTACATGTTCATCACAGAAAATGAGCCAAGGCCAATGAGTCAGATTGAAAAAATAATGAATTGTATAATTTTTCCTTTAGTAAACATTGAAAACGGGTCCCACAGACCCGAACACCACACAAGGGTTAATGTCATTGTGTTGTTATATGCTGAAAATTTGATCAAAACAGCCTTCCACTGGCACAAAATGGTAAATCAAGAATGCCATTATTGGATGCCCATACAGTAAATAACCTATATTTTTGTTGCATAAAGGTAGCCTATTTTATGCAATTACTCCCTTTACTCTCAGTGTCCAGTCTATTCAAATGTAGGCCTACAATTATTTAATTTTAACTCGGCATCTCTCTGCAGTGCAGTCTTTAGCCTATGATTTCACGTCTATGAATGCCTCTAAATCCCGTGATTTATTAATCCCTCTAAATGAACCAGTGGAAGCGTGTGGTCGTAGACCTGACCAATTAAAACGCGACTTGTTGTTCATAAGCCCTCTCATTGGCGACTCACTGTCATTTTTGTACACAAACGCAGCTATTGGATTTGAGCTGGAGACTGAGGAAAGCACAGGGGACAAACGTAAAAAGGTCGGCATCAGGACATGACGAGTGGAGAAGGCGGTCATATTAAAATTCTCCTGTCTGTCCTTACAGGAATATATTTTGCGTTTTAGATTACGTTTACTGACCCAGTAGCTAGTATTAGACTAACGAGGTAGCGGTCCTACTATTCGTTATCCTTTCTTTTAGCAACATTTTGTCAATCGGTTGGCAGACATGGCTTCGGTTGGGCTGAGAGCTTCGTATCACAGGATAATGGATAAAATCGAACATATTTTGCCGGCTAAACTGAGGCCTTTTTACAATCACCCAGCAGGTAATACATATTAAAAACATTTCCTAAAATCAATAGCGGTTATCTCCTGATGTTCACAGACAATTATTCTCCTGACGATTGATAAACAATGGACACATCAACCTCCTATTAATCCGAGTGAATATTAATAGGCTGCAATGCATCAATACATAGCTAGAATAAAGCATCCATAGGTTTGATTCGCAAAAAATACTAAGTTCTAGCCTGACATATGTTTTTGATGACTTGAGTTGCAAGCTTCCAAAATGAACAAGGTGTAGCCTACATGCAATGAGCGAACGACATGAATTAACGGATATGCTACTATATTTAGAAAGTAGCATACTACTTTTTAAATCTGTTTGTTTTTTTGCTAGTAGCATTGTCCATTGTGTATTTGTCCATAATGTGACCCCAACAACAAAGACTGTATCGGACTGATGTCACGAGCCAAAGATATTCCTTTTTGCTGATTGGCTGAACACTCAAAGCCCTCACGGTGTCCTGCTCAGGCATGGGGGTTGTCTGAAAAACAAGAGAACGAGTATTACCAGAGACCCTCGCGTTGGATATTGTACGGATCTGTTTCCGTTTCCAGTATTAGTGCAGCCCATATGACATGCTGTATGCACTTCAAAGACTGGTAATTTATTTTGTAATAACCCATTATGTTTTTATTTTACTATGACAAGATAGTATGGTAGTCTATTAGTATGGGTCAGATAGCCATAGCCCTCATTGGTTAGCTACTCCCACTTAGAAAATAGATACCTCTAAATTGTAATTTGAAGCATGTGCTAGACTATAGTACAGTATTATTCAACTAGTCTACGTCCTCCTGGGGTCCAAATTATTTTTTAATAAAAATGCACATTAGCCAATTATTTTCCACATAAGCAAATTCTATTTATAACGCATTAAGATCCTACATGTGTCTAAACACAGAAGATGCTCTCTTGAAACATGCATAGTTGTAGGTCTACTTATTGTTATGAGTGGGAGGTAGCTATACAGTGCAGGTGCAGACTTGGATTTTTGTATGCATTAGAGTACCATTGCTCTCATGATTGAAGGGCCAATAGTGTCCAAATCTATGCCAGGCCTTTTTGCTCCCAGACCAGCAGTTAAATAGCCCTACTGTAGAATTTGATGGGATCTCACAGTGAGGAGTTCCACGGAAGCATCCCTCTCTTTGTAGCACTTATTGGACTTGGCTGTTTCTCCATTAGCTCAAGGCTGAAGAGAACAATTACTCAGCCACTGGGGATATAGAGTTTCAGGTGTAATCTGCAGGCCTCCACAAAGAACAGTAGACTACCACTTGAAGGAAGCTTGAGGGGAAAAGGCACTCCATTTGATTAAGCTGAGCTCTGTACAGCTAAGTAAGATTGCACCGCAGGTATAATTTTACAGAATGGTTTAGCTTTTGGGGGCTGAGCTTCTTTAGGGTTCTCACACATTTGGAATTTTTTGATGCAGTTTTCCAGTCATGGAAAATGAGAACATTTCCAAAATTTTTCTGGAAATTATTTTTAGTGCAACGTTAAAAGCTAACAGCTAAGGTTAAAGTCTGCAACCACAATCCCATTGCATTATATTACATTACATTACATTCGTTTGGCAGATACTTTTATCCAAAGTGTTACATTTACACCACTATTTTTGCTGTGTACTTGTGGGAATATTGAGTCCTTCAAAAAATATTATTTTTTATATTCTTTACAGCTTGCAGGTTGAGCACAGTGCAAAGTGGTCATTTTAATTGTGTGAAAAAGTATGGTTATACTGATATGATAAGTGTAGGCTACATATTTTACTAAAGTTGTTACTTCTGATGTCTTTCTTCAATAGGGCCAAAGACAGTTTTCTTCTGGGCACCCATTTTTAAGTGGGTAAGTTTTGTCACTTTGTGGTTTGATTAGTTGCCTCTTCAAATTGAGGATTTTAACAAGGTGTATATCACTCTCAAACTCCATGCACCCCTACTTTCCACCACCACCATGAAAACACCAAATGAGGGAATATCTTTTGGAAGAATGGTGTTCCATACCTCCAGTAGAGTTCCAGAGACTAGAATACATGCTAGACTACAGGTAGAATCTATGGTGGCCTAACACCTTACTAAGATACTTTATGTTGGTTTTTCCTTTAATTTCTCAACTGTCTGTATATATATATATATATATATATAGTGCCCTAAATATACTGCATATATATATATATATATATATATATATATATAGTGCCCTAAATATACTGCATATCTGGCAGCAGAGTGATGGTTTGAGGCTCATTAGATACCTCAGACCCTTGATAACTTAGAGTCATTTTACCAACCATGTATTCCATACTATCCCAGCATAATTCCAGCTAAATCTAGTCCCACCCCCCAATTCCCATATAGATCCATTCAAATGCAGAGACGTTATAGTATCGCTTGTAAGAGTACCAGAAAATAAGATATCAAGAGTCTTTTGATGTTGTTGGATCACAGACATCAGGAAGTCATGGCATACAAAGGATATGCGACCAAATATTAAAAATGATTACTTTATTCTATATAAATGCAGGGGGGCCAATAATTGTGGTACACGTGGTTTTGTTAAAAATAAATTTTTTTTTTTCTCATAATAAATTTACTTCAATTAAAGGTTGGATTTTTCTAATTTTTTCAGTGTGACATTAAGCTAATTCAAACTCTGGACACCCCTTGGCCTGGAGCTGTTTCTTATGGTTCGTTCTACGCCCCTTAGTTCCAGTGAAGGCAAATCTTTATGCTACAGCATACAATGATATTATAGAGGATTTTGGGCTTCCAACCTTGTGGCAACAGTTTGGGGAAGGCCCTTTCCTGTTTCAGCATGACAATGTTCCCGTGCACAAATGAGGTCCATGGTCAGGTCCACGTCAATGGTTTGTCGAAATCAGCGCGGAAGAACTTGACCGGCCTGCACAGAGCCCTGACCTCAACCCCATCGAACACCTTTTGGATCAATTGGAAAGCCGACTATGAGCCAGGCCTAATCGCCCAACATCAGTGCCCGACCTGAACTGAATGGAAGCAAATCCCACCTGCAATGACCAAACATCTAGTGGAAAGCCTTTCCAGAAGAGTGGGAGTTGTTATAGCAGCAAAGGGTGGACCAACTCCATATTGAAGCCCATGATTTTGTAATGAGATGTTGGATGAGCAGGTACCATATACTTTTGGCCATGTAGTGTATGAGGATGCATGGAGTATGACGTGATGCCCAGTTCTGTAGAAAACCCCCCGATAATGATAATGTACATTGTCGTTGGTGTAGTCCAGTCCCACTGACTGTGTGGGAAACCCTCTTTCCTCTGTCTCCTCCACAGGGCTTGGTACTGGCAGGCCTGGCGGACATGACTCGGCCCGCGGACAAGCTTAGCACCTCCCAGTCGGGAGTACTGACGGCCACAGGTGCGGTATTCGAGGGAGAGATTGCATGTCGGCGGCCATGCTTTTGTCATTTTATTTAATGTCACGGCTCAGCAGACACTGGGGTATGTTCTAGAAAGAAATATCTGAATTTCATGATCACATAAGACCCAGGATTACCCAGGGTTGTGGTGTGGTAAATTAGCCTAGCATGGGTTCTAAACACTGTGCAGTATGCAGCTGCCGCTCGCTGTCAGTTATGTGTGATTATTGTCCTTCAGGACCATGGACAGTGGTGGCCTGACCTTCTGTACATGCATTCACAGCTGAGGCTGATTGGCGATTTGCCCAGCTGTAGCTTACTGTTTTTGCTACGTCTGGTTGTTAGGGCACAGCCTGCTATGTCTGGAAATACTTACATAGGTATAGTACCGTGGTTCACCTTACCCTGTTTCTCCCTACTTTTTCAGTACATTGTACATCTGGCTTTATGTTTTGCTCCTCTTTTCACACTTTTTACTAAGGTCAACAATTATTTTTTTATCTTTGTGTGTGTGTGTGTGTGTGTGTGTGTGTGTGTGAGTGTGGGCATGCACATGTCTTTTTTCATATTTTGACCTAGCTGGTACCTACATCTGTTTCAAACCAAGATCTGTTTAAGATCTCTTGACATCAGGAACTGGCTGAGCTGAACTGAACCACTTTGGCCATAGTGTGCTGACGTTTTGAGCTGGTATTTTGATAGAAAAAATGTGATTGTCTGATCCAATGTTTACTGCCCATCGATTCCTGAATGGGACATATCATTAGGAGAGAGTGAGGGCTGGATATGCATTTTGGGACCGTTTTTTTTATTATTGTAACAGCACAGTATACATACATTATTTTAATTTCTTGTAATCTTTTCAGGTCTGATCTGGTCCAGGTACTCCTTGGTGATCATCCCCAAGAACTGGAACCTCTTTGCAGTCAACTTCTTTGTTGGTGCTGCAGGCAGTTCTCAACTCTTTAGGATATGGAGGTGTGCGTTTGTGTTTGTCTGTCTGTGTGTGTGTGTGTGTGTGTGTGTGTGTGTGCGTGTGTGTGTGTGTGTGTGTGTGTGCGTGTGCAGAAAAAAACAATTATCTGATTAAGCCAAGCTTATTTGGAGCAAAACCCAACCTTATGCAGGGGTGTACAACTGAAGTCTGTATGTATGCCGGCTTTTGTTCCATCCAGCAGTAGTTCACTCCTGTATCACACCACGGTAAATTCTTTTCATCAGGGATACTTGGTGAAGTCCTCAGCTGCAGCTCATCATTTAAAAGCCATGTCAGATCAACTAAAAGACTGAGCTAATTAAATGACTGAGACCAGAAGTTGGCACAAAATCCTTAAATAGATTAACAATCATTGCGCACCCCTGCCTGACGGTAATTTGACACCCTTTGGCTAAGTTGAAGGAAGGCCTGCTTCTGTGCTGCTGAAACACATCACTCTCTCCCCACAGGCACAATCAGGAGCAGAAGGAGAAGACTACACAGTCATAAGCTGCTCCCTCATTGGTCCAATTCCAGGGACTCAAAGCAATCCCAATATTATTCTCTCCTGTTACAGAGGAAATTAAAGGTGTTTTTTCCTTAAGGTACGGTAGAAGAGTCCTTGTCACACTCGAGAAGGGTGCAGTCACTGACACACTCGTCCCTCAGTCAAAAATGTTGTTTATTATTTGAAGTGTTAAAATAGTGAGGTTTTTTTTTCTCACAGTGTATTTTGTATGTTGATTGTTTAGTTCATGTTATTCATCTCGAAGTATTGATTGCTTGATTTTGTTTTAAATTAGCAGAACTGTGTTTTTCCTAATTTGAGGGTTCTTTGTAGCCTACAAATACCTTCCTAGAAGTGAAATTCCTGGTTTTGACTTGAATGCTGTGAAAAGATAGATGCTATAGTCTACCAGTATTAGGTGTAATCAAAGTGTGATGTAGAATAATTCCCACATTGAAGTTTTAAAACCTTGATAATTTTGTAATTTCATTGGCCTGTTAGAAATGGTGAGTAAATACTTTGCTGCCTATTAAAAAAAAAATAATAATTTAAATGTGTTTTAGTCGCTAGTAGGCAAACAGTGGTGATGGTACAAGGATAATACCATTACCATATGTGTAACATTATGATATTTATTATTTATCATCTGTTTGTTAATATTTTTTTAGTTTAAACATTGATAATTACAGTTGAATACAGTTCAGTCAGATCAAGCAGCTGATACAGAAATTGAATTGGCAGTTTAAAACCTTACTTACCAATAAACTGTTTGCTAACCACTGCAAAAATGAAATCTGTTTTAAATCAGTATATTTCTAGTCACGAGTTGCATGATATTGATACAAGTGGTAGCAAAGTAATTCAGCTGTTTTGTAACAAGCCTTCAATAATGTTTGCTAGACACAATTGTGTACACTGAACAGTAAATCCCCATACTCTTAATGAAATGTTTACAGTATTGTTGTAAGTTTTAATCACTTATTCTGTTGAGCCTCTGATTAGTGCTATGATTACTGGTAGTATGCAGTCCTAGGGGCAGAAGGTAATTATAACCAGAACACTAACGTCTGAAACAAACCTATGAAGGCATTTCTTTTCATACACTGAATTTACCTAGAAGGAATCGCCTTTCAAGTTTGTATGTTGAGGCATTATGACCATTATGAGATAGCGTGCAATAGGTCAGTAATTCTAAACTGGGTGCACTGATTCAAAACTGTGAGTGCAATAACATTCAGGTAAAGCTGACAGCAATAAGACCAGACAGACATGCACTTATTTTATAATTTAAGTGGATACATCCATATTATAAGTCCTTAGACTGCCAATAATAATATCATTCTGTGTATTGTATATAACAGATATATACATTCAGCATCACATTCATATCTTGGCTAATTGCTTAAATGGAGACAAGGATTAGTCGGTAACTTCAATGCCAAATTCTTCTGGCTGCTGCTTTAAAGGCATATCCTGAAAAACACCAGGGCTGTGGATCACCAGGGCCAGGAGTGGACACCACTGGCATTTTGCATGATGCATTCTATCAAATTATAATTACAATTCACCCATTTAATGGATACTTATTATCGAATCATGTTGCGAATCTGTTTAGAACAGTGATATTTTGTTATTATTTATCTTTGTTTTGTTGTTGTTTTTCTACCTCACCTGCTATTTAAATGCATGTTTGTATGTGCAAATAAATAAAATCAGATAAAAAAATCTTAACAGTTGAAGCATTTAGCAGATGCTTTCAGACAAAGCGACTTAACATGGCTAGAAAACCACAGCAATTGCTGAAGAAATGTACAGCTACAATCAAATCAATACTGTCTGTATTTCTCAGACAATCTGTTCCATACTCTTTCACTCATTGGGTTAAGGCGTTTTACATGTATTCATCCGATATAAATACATTTATTGCAATTTGGCCTGAATAGCTTTGTACAGTCAAGCCGGAAAGTCTGCACACCCCTTTCACCTTCTCCACGTTTTATTACGTTACAGACTTATACTACAATAGATTGAATTCATTTTTTGCCTCAAACATCTACACACAATAGCCAATAATGACAAAGTGAAAACAGGTTTTTAGAAAAAATGCAATTTTATTTTACTGACAAAAATAGGTTATTTAGGGGTTACATATCTGTACACACCCTTAGCCTAATACTTGGTTGCTGCACCTTTGGCAGCGATTACAGCTTCAAGGCGTCTTGGGAAAGAAGCTACGAGCTTGGCACACTTGTTTCTGGACATTTTTGCCCATTCCTCTTGGCATATCCTTGCAAGCTCCGTCAGGTTGGATGGGGAGCGTCGGTACACAGCCATTTTCAGCTCTTTCCACAGATGTTCAATTGGATTCAGGTCTGGGCTCTGGCTGGGCCACTCAAGGACATGCACAGACTTTCTCCGAAGCCACTCCTTTGTTCTCTTGGCTGTGTGCTTCGGGTCGTTGTCATGTTGGAAGGTAAACCTTCACCCCAGTCTGAGGTCCAGAGCGCTCTGGAGCAGGTTTTTCTTCAAGGATCTCAGTGTACTTAGCTGCATTCATCTTTCCCTCTATCAGGACTAGTCGCCCCGTTCCCGCTGCTGAAAAACATCCCCACATCATGATGCTGCCACCGCCATGCTTCACTGTAGGGATGGTATTAGCCAGGTGATGAGCGGTGCCTGGTTTCCTCCAGACGTGACGCTTGGTATTCAGGCCAAAAAGTTCAATTTTGGTTTCATCAGACCAGAGAACCTCAGCTCACTTTTGGGTGTCATATCAAAGGGTGTGCACACTTGTGTACATATGATATTTTACATTTTGATTTTTAATAAATTAGCACAAATGTCTAAAAACCTGTTTTCACTTTGTCATTATGGGCTATTTTGTAGAATTTTGGGACAAAAAATGTATCTATTGTAGAATATGTCTGTAACATAATAAAACGTGGAGAAGGTGAAAGGGGTGTGCAGACTTTCCGGCTTGACTGTATGTGGGATGGCACAGTTGTAATTCACAAGGGATCAGCCATTCCAAACTGGGTCAAAAAAAGTTTAACAATTTTATGAAAATCTGTGAATGTCCTTTAAGATTTGTTACGGTCATCTAGATTTGTCAAATTGATCTCTTAGGGTCTAACTCTCCCCATATTTTCATAAAATAGATGGTTTAATACACATATCAGATCTCCATACCATATGATCTGTGTGCGATATGTGTGATATTTATTAGATATCAAATAGAAAATTAACTATTATTATAATCTAATTACAATTATAATTTAAATAAGAAAAACAATGCTTAACAGAACAGTCCTGAAGTCATAATGGCACTTTCTAGATTTGGGTAATATCCAAAACCCATCTTAGAAGCCCTAAATTTAATTATGTCTGAAGAAGACTACTACAGAGAGAAAAACACAAAATTTAGTGTGGTGCACTGCCAACATATTTTCTTTAATAAATGCAATAATGAATTTGGATATCAGTCAGAAAGTGTGAAGAGACCACTAGGTGGTGGAATTACTCTACCTGATTGATCTACTACAATGTACTCTTCCTGTTCAAAGGGGAAAATCTGTTGCATTGTTTTTTTCTTCTCAGAATGATCCTGCAGTGGTCTTGTAAATATTAACTATCAGTGTAACTGAGCACACACAGTACCTGCTTCCACCTAGGCATGTTTTACCACAAATGTCAAATGTTATACTGTATGGGCTTGATTTACTAAGACCTTTGGCATGTGCAAAAGGTTTTAGCTCATGCAAAAACAATAACATGGCCAATGATTGGTCATGGTATGTGTTTTGCACCAATCACTGGTTGTTATTAGTTTTGCATGTGCTAAAAGGTTTTGCATATGCTAAATGTCTACGGCCCTATGAGTTCTAACTTACAAATGACAAGCCATTACATTTGATGTGAATGATGCACACACACCCAAAATGGCATACAGTTTGAGGTGACTTCTAAGGAAAAGCTTGTATTCCACATTATCAAACAGAAGAATTATGATAATTGTCCTCGTGGTGGTGGAAGCATGAAATATACTCAGATGGATAACATGCCATGCATTTAAGCAAAGAAAACATGCAGTTTTGTGTTTTTTGATGCAGCAGAACGTGTTTGATTTGGTAATTTCTTTTTTCTAAAATGGAAAAAACTGCCTCTGGCCTCTTGTGCCCAAAAAGGCCACACAGAGAAGAGACAGCAATTGTGTCCTGCCAAAATATTTAATGTGTAATACAGTCGCAAGACAGGGACACGGGTGCTTCAAAGACCCCTTCTTCCTCTGACATGGAATATTGTTATCTTTATTTCTTAGTTTATTGGTTCACTTTTAACAAAACTAATGCACACAGCGCAGATCAGGCGCAAATTCTGCATGGACAATTTTAATAAGTAAGAATTTGAAATGTGGCACAGAGGAAAAAATACAGCCAGGCTTTTGCTTTTGGAGTAGAACCTGCATTTTGAACTGGTTGTGTTAATATGAAACTGAATAATTATTTTCTCATATAAAATTTCTTATATTAACTTATATTAATATAAGTTTATTGCATTCAATTTAATTAATTCGCCTTACCATATCAATCTGCAACAAGCTGAATTCACAAGACCAGTTTTTATGAACTCATTACTAGGTAGATCTTTTTAATCAGAGTCGTTCTAAGTGAAACCAAAATGATCCATCCCTACATTGACATAGTTAATGTTTTCTGTGTTCACCCTTCCCTGTAGCAGAGGGAGGGGGCTCTGGCATCGCCTGACAGTGGTAATTGAACAGGCAAAACCTCCATTGGTGGTTGCCCAGGCAACAGAGGATGACTCATCACAAGTTGCACTGTGAAGGCTGGTGTGTGCCGCAGCACAGTCAGTGTTCTTTCATCTGTGACATCATCTGTGCCTGATTCTATCCTCATAGAAATACATTCTGTGTCCACACGGACATAGTGGAATGAATTAAAAATACTGTACTAAATTCACTTTTTTTATCCTAGAGCATATATACATATATTGATAAGTACAATCCAGGATTATTCACACCTTTGATAAAGGTGAATAAACAACATTGTTATAAAATAAATAATACAAGTACTAATTATATTTCAAACGTGCAGAAAATATACTTTAATCTTGGCTCATTGGAATCAACCAAAATAACAATCCTCAAAGTATAATTCAGTAAAAGAATATGCAACTAATATTCATACCCCTGTTTTCAGTACTTTGTGCACCCACCCTTTGTAGATACAGTACCACTGGGGGAATCCACAAAAGGACTGTTAAAATTCTTTTTTTTGTTGCAAGTTTCACAAAAAAACACATATAACTCACAAAGCACCCGCAGTGGATGAACAGCGCAAGCAACTGCACTTCCCAGGAAAGAGCAACACAGTGCACTGTCTGGGCCATGCATATTTCAGTGTTATCTGCATAAATTTCAGCTCCAAAATGATTCACAAAGATGATTGGAATTTAACAATCGTAATGAGCATAAGACAATCTAAAATCTACTGGTAACATGGCACAGTCAATTGCAATGGAATGCATGAACTTATTCAATAGCCATGTCAGCTTGTATAGTTGCAGGAGGAGGACACCACTAGCATGTTAGGAGTGCAAACGAGTAGATCTTCCATAAATAATTTGTCATTGCAGGCATACTATAGTTGCTTGATGACATTGAACTTGCCCCCCTGTAATATGTTGTAAGTTTACCTGCATCTGCTCTAAGTGTTTTGATGCATTGGCTATTTATTGTTTTGACATTTTAGTAGTTCAGTCTCCTTGTACTTATGATTTTTCTACTCTCAAACTAGCAGAAAGGCTTTTTCCATGTTCTGTGGTCAACATGAGCTGTGCCCCTAAACCCTGATCACTCCCTGAGTTGTTCCAGCAAACCAGTATTTGGTGAGATCTGTCCATCTCCATGTCCACAAATCTGAAATAGAAATTGAGGTATTGGGAGTGGTACAATTCCAATTGCCCCATCTCATTTTATATTGGTAAGAAGTTTAATTGGGAAGATCTGATCTTCCATTTCTGTATTACTTAGAAGTGAATTTCTTCTTAGATAATGCTTAAAGTTTTCTGAACAACTCCCACAAGTTTAACAACTTTGGGGCACTATCTTGGCCAAATGTCACTTGCAGATGCAACAATGTGGCCATTGCAGGTAAAATGGACTGTCTTTGAGGATTCCCTGGTATGATTTTAACATGTAACTTGCATTCCAAGGTGAATGCAGTAACATTTTTTAAATCCACCCCAGGATTTAGTAGCCATTTCTTGATTCCATCCGCGACTGAACAGCAATTTACAAGCTTCTCCCTCGATAATTTTGTAACATTCTTCAGTTTGCAATTTCAAACGCCCCCTAAAATTAATTCCAGGTTATGACACTGCAATGAAAAGCCAAACTTAAAATCTGATGTAATTAATTTTCCTTGAAAAACAAATAAAACATGTAAAACATAATTGTTTGTGCCATCTGTTGACTCGTTGGAGATCACAGACGTGATGCCAGCAGACTTCAGTTCTTGTTTATTTTCTTTACGTGCATCAGGAGCCTGTTGCACATACTTCTGCCTAAGTTGTTTTGCAAAGGGGATTGCCATGCCATTAATTACATG
This sequence comes from Synaphobranchus kaupii, assembly GCA_029718625.1. Classification (NCBI taxonomy): domain Eukaryota; kingdom Metazoa; phylum Chordata; class Actinopteri; order Anguilliformes; family Synaphobranchidae; genus Synaphobranchus; species Synaphobranchus kaupii. Next base: position 23,664,738 of record CM056383.1, read on the forward strand.
CGTATTGATAGATGCATGCAATTTTGGGTTATTCAACTTTTCTAGTGGGATGTTATTATTCAAAAATGCACTGTGCTTGTGAGCTGCCCCCTTCAGTTCAAAGCACAAATGCTCAATCGATTTCAAATCTGGAGAATGAGATGTCTATTGCAAAACAGTAATTCTATGGTCAGTTTACCATTTTGTGGTTAATTTTGAGGTATGGTATTCTGGAAGCTTTACCTTGCTAAAAGATCCAATTGCAGCCACATTTGAGCTTCCTGGCAGACGGAAACCAGGTTTTTGGCCAAAATGTCATAGTACTTGCTGGTACTTGCCCTTCTTTGCCTACCAAACCTCCCCTACCAGGCAGGTTCACCACCGTCCCAGTGGTTTAACTTATTGGGCCCTATCTTACACCTGGCGCTAAAAGGCGCTAACCCAAACGTAAGTGTCTTTGCTATCTTATACCCAGCGCAGAGCTCATTATAGCGCCCAGCACTCACGTCGTTTAAATACCAAGTGATCTTGCGGCCATAGCAAGTGAACTGGGTGGGTTGGTCTTAAGATGAGGTGTGGCCAGGATAATTTTTGGCGTATTGCTATCTTGAGCCAACAGAAAGCGCTTGCGCTAAAACCACCACAAACCTGGTCTAAAGTCATGTCGCAGTTGTTTACATGCTATTTTAACGGTGCATATAAGTACGTCTACATAGGCGTGTGCAGTGTGCACAAAGCGTGTACACCCTACTGTCTGTTACACACAGGGGAGCACACAAGCATGACTAAAAATATCAAGATTACAATGTGAAATATTATTATTGTGTAGGCTACATCAAAAAATGCATAATAATAAAAGGGTCGATAGGTCAAGGACCAGATACCTGTCCCTCAGCAAAGGGGAATGCCGCATTAAATTGTTTTCAGCCCACTCCATCAACATCCAGGTGATGTGCAATGGTCCGTGTAAGGTTACACATGAAGTGCTTCAAATGTCATTACAATGAAAATGCGCTTCAGATGTCATTATAATACAGGTCTCTTCATCAAGCCCTATAGCCTGTAAGTAAATAGAATGGTTTTTGTCAGGTTTAGGTTAGAAAATTGAGAACCAAACGCGACAGATAAGGATTCAGAAAGCGTATCTAAAAAGACACGCCACAGAAGCGGGAACAAAACTTCCCCAGCACAAGGCTAACACAAAACAACCTCAAACGGAGGCGAGAATTCGCTAAAACAGCGAAAAACAAACAAAAAGAAAGAACCTCACGCACTAATTGATCTGCGTGTATAAGAGGTCGAGAAAACTGAAAAGAAACGAACAAAATAGCAAGCCTGTAACTACGGCTAAGGAGCTGAACAAAGAATAAACAGGCTGCAAGCAAAAAGAAAAGAATAGAGGACGATAGGACAGAAAACCAGAAATTCTAATCCTATAACTAATACAAATAGCTGCGTCTCTGTATAACACCAAACAGAGATACAGAAGCTAAAGTCTTATACCTATACCAATACCAATACCGGCTTTCTAGTAATAATGCCACAACAATCTAGAAGCACCGGAAAGCGGAAGTTAAGCTCTATTTATAGCCGACGGAAACCAAACACAGGTGTCAGAGATAATGACCCGGAGAGATCCAAACACCGGGACGGAGGAAGAAAAAATCCGATAGAGCTTCAGACGACGCCAAACGGAAAACAATGGTAGAAACAAAAGAAGACAGCCACTAACCATGACAGGTTTTGACTGAAAAAAGTTCAATACCTTGTCCAGTGAATATTGTTTTACTATAATTTTTTTGTATTATTGTTTTTCAAATAGCCTAGGCTAAAGTCCCCGCGATTCGTTGTGCTAAGGTTTTTTTTCGATAGCCTACGGTTAAAAAAACAGAGATTCATTTCAATTTCACCATTTTAACTGAATTTTAACCTTATTCTTCATCTTTCATATTTGTTTAATTACAGTGACCAGGTTTCCATAGGCTTACTCTCAGCTTATTAAAACCCTGCTGATTTCACCTATTCCATAACTGAACATAACTATTTTAAAAAGAGTCTAATTAGAAACAAAAACAAATTTGCAGCACATTACAGAATTAATTCACAATAAAGTGCGCTTTAAGTTCATGCACAAGCAGGTCCGTTTCACCTGCTGTAAATCACACTTTTCACGGTCTTCCCAGGAAATTGGGTTTGTTTTTAAAGCATTAAGCTACTAGTAAAACAGGTTGGTCACATTTCCATAAGCAGGACATTATAAAACAAGGGAAAATATGCGTGAACCTATGGATTCCCAACCTGACAGCTTTAGTGTATTTAGTGTCATCATTAAGGCAAAATAACGGTATTTACGTTATTAATCAATAGCCTAGAATGCACTTTGGATGAAGCTTGAACTTCGAGAACTCCATGAGAACAGCCTCATGGAATTGATGTTTGACAATGCTTCACTGTATAATCAAACGAAATTCGTTAAACAAGCAGGCTAATTTGGCGTTTTCTAAGGTGAGATGGAAGCCATATTCTGGTAACTTATTCTCAGCTTTTGCAGGTACTTTTAATGAAATTTAACACGTATATTTTCTAAAATAACAGCATTGTCGGGAATTACTGAGAACCTTGCCGATGTTAAACCCTAATGTTAAAGATTATTAGTGTGTATATCAAAACGCGTCATAATGGTTAGTCGGAATAATATTGATCATACTATTGCTCCATATAGCCTATTCATTGCTCGCACTACACACGCACGAGCATGTCTGTTTCGCCCTATAAGCAATCCGCCAAGGTGGAAAAGCAGGCTTTTAAAGGGAATGGGATATGACATTTTCATTGGTTTATTGCATGTTATGCCCAAGACACACCTACAATTAATGAAGAGACTAGGTTCAGCCCATTTGCACCTTGCACCATACTTACCGCTCAAAAAACACATCATCTAACTAGCAAAAGCGGACTTGGACACGCCCTAAATGCACTTGCGCCATGCATTTAGACCAAGTGCTTAGATTGTCAAGATAGAGCCCATGGACGTAAGATGATTGATGATTGGGTGGAAAAAGGATTCTCTAGGTTTTTATTCATTGCTTGTAACCATTTCCTAACTAGTGACGATCAACAACCTTTTGTCTTATTCCTTCTGGGAGTAATTTGCCTTTCCTGTGGTGATGGATGACATGTTGACTGTACATGTGTGTTTTTTATACCCCAGTAAAACAGGAAGCCATGAGAGGCCAGAATGCAGCTCCCTAAACCTGAGGTTAACTTTAAAAAGTAGCCTGTTTCTGACACATATCTTCTTTGGAAAAAAATATTTCTTGTTAAACAAACCTTTTCTCTGAACAATTGTATTTGTATACAAGAATATAATTTAAAAAACTTTTGAGCAAACCACATAGCTAATTACCTGTATTCTTTATTATATGCAGCCTTCTTTGCTCGCTTTTATCAATGGTGCAAATAATTTTGGAGGGTCCTGCACCTTGTTCACATTCAACGAAGCCTGGACTGTGTAGGCCATTCCCATGGGCTTGCATGTTTACCCTGCTTTTTGATTAATGGAGCACAGAGAGAAAGGAGAGACACAAATAGATTGCAGAGTGCCAGGTTTCAGGAATCAAGCATGACGGCCTCATCCATTATACCTGCTGGGGTATTCCCTCCACAAGCTCCCCTCTTCTCCCTCTCTCCCTCCTTCATCTTCTCTTGTCATGCTGTTCCCGTCATCGCATGTCAAGAACCATGCGATGGATGTGGCTCTAATGTACCAGAGATTACATCAGCAGTCTCTGTCGCAAACTCCCCGGGCATCTGTCGCAGTGGCATCGGTGCGCCGTGAATCACCTTGGCGCCTGCTGTCACCAGAGTACTGTGTGAATTACCTGGGTCCCTCATGCGAGTGATGTCATTGGGGCCCTGCAGACCCAGCTGGTCCAAAGCAGTGCCACTGAGTCTGGCACCCTCCTACATAGCTTCCCCCAGGCCTGGTCTTTGGTCCCACATTGATTGAAGTAACCCTCTCCATTGGATAAGTGAAACGAGTTCCATGTCAGTGTTCCCAACATTGCCTCGCCCAAATACTGTATGTGACACAACCCAGTGATGCACACTAAGCTGAACCCTATTCTCTGTACATTCGCAGTGGTTGTATTCAGATTTTGAATGCATCTATGTTACCCTTCAAAATTGTCCGTTTTCAATGGACTATCATTCCTTCTGCACAATGGTGAGACAGGCTTGTGATTGGGTGGGAGTCCTGTGGGATTTCATTGTGCTTCGGTTGTAGTACGATGTTTTTGGATGGTATATAATTGCTCCAAGGTAGGCGTACATGCAAAGAGTATTGACACAAACATTACAAGATACACATAAACACTGACCTCATTCAGCAGTATCTTGGCTGAACGTGCTGGCCACAAACCCACTCTGCCTGACCTCTTTTTCTGTGTGGTTATACACTTTAAAAAATAATGATTAAAAAAAAGCCCAAACCACACTTGCAATATCAAGCTCTCTGTGTGGCAGAAGAGGTGGTGCAAACAAGTGTCTGGCACAGGTTTTTATAATAATTATATTGCTTATTGCACACCCCCATATAGCACCCTTTGCAATTCCAGGAGACTTAAGGGAAAGAGTGAATACATTGACAGTAGCCAGTAAGGGAGAGGTAAAATACTGTAGGTAGGATGTTCTGAACATGATGGACAGTAGATAGACAAGGTGGACAAATAACAGGTTCATGCATGCGTGTGTGTCTGTGTGTGTGTGTGTGTGTGTGTGTGTGTGTGTGTGTGTGTGTGTGTGTGTGTGTGTGTGTGTGTGTAACATGACTGATCGTGTCATCGTCATGTTATTCAAATTCCAATGTGTGCTGCCAATTACCCCCAATCTTTTCTGCTTACATGGAACCACCATTAGGAAAGAAAATTCTGAATTAATTGAATCTCTCAGTGTGCTCATTTATCCATCCCTTTCAGTACAATGAATTTTACTGTAAATGTTCTCTACAGACAAAGATAAAAGGGGTAAAATGGAAAATGACAAAGGTGAAAACAGGAGCATAAGCTGTATGTCACACGCTGTGTGACAGCCCCTGGGAGGGAGATGCGGCAGTTCTGGGTTTTCATCATCATTTGCCACATGAAGAGAAAGAGAGCACACCCACACTGACAGGTAAACAAATAAACAAACACCTACATCCTTCCCCCTCATGGGTTCCAGGAGGGGGAACTGATGTAACTGAAACAACACTGAAAGAACAAAGACAAAACAAACCTAACATTGTTAGGTGTTAGTGGGGGAAGGACCCAAACGCAGGCAGGAGTACAAAAAAAATGAAGTTTAATAAGGGCAAGGCAGCAATCCGTAATACAGGCCGGGTCAAAAAACCGGGAAGGCAGGGCAACGGTACAAAAACAGAAACCAAAAATTGGGTTGCGAGAACACAGGCAGGGGTCAAAACCGGGGAGGCAAGAGAAGAACAAAAAAGAAAACAAACCGAAGACAGAAAACAGAAATAAAACAACCACGGGTAAAGAACGAGGGATTACAAAAACTTGGAAACAAATAACTCGGGAAGAAACTCGGAGAAACAGAAAGAAACACAGTAGCACAATATTTCGTATGAGGAATTCGCGAAGACAGACTGAAATAACAAGGTTTAAATACACAGGGAGAAGATTACACAAAAGGAATCAGGTGTGAAGAGGAGGGGGAAATGGGAGAGTACACAGGTGAGAACAATGAGGGTTAACAAGGACCAATAATACAATAACGGGGGAAAACGTAAGACACGGACCGGAATACACATGGACACAATGATAACAAACGGCCTGGAGTTAGCAGGTAGACAAGTGCACAGCTCGGAGGGGAGGCACGCGAAAGTGGACACACGTGCAGAGAATGCAAAATCAGATAGATACAGGGATAGGATAACAAGGAGGGAAATGACAGCTGCAGGTAGAAACTCAAGATGAATTAGTAATTAGTAATGTTAGTAGCGAACGCTAAAACCCTAATGTTAGTATGTTAGCTGGTTAGTATTATATACACGTTAGTTTGTTAGCAGGTTAGTATTAAATCTAATCTAACAGTTAGTATGATTAGTACATTAGTATTATATACAAATATAAATAAAGTCAGAAGGAAGAAAACGAGATACGAAATACAGAGGAAACCCGAATGTTCCCAAAATCACCCGAATAGTGCAATGACAAAGACAGGGAGTGGAATCTCAGAAAACATGGAACACGGACTGACAATCGCGAGGGAAAAGAAATCAGGAAAAATAATAATAAAGAATAAACAGACAGACAAATTACAGGATCCTAACAAACATAGTGGAAGCTTTTCAGCTCTCCGACATCCAGCCGACCAGCTGTTCAGTTTTTTTTTTTGTTGTTTTTTTTTTTTGCGTTTTTCACGTTAGTTTTGCTTTTGTCTTCAGTGCTCTGAACAAACAGACTCACACTCTCTCGAGATATGTTCCCAGTTTCTGAAACCGTACCATCTTGTTCTTCTTCTTCTTCGGGTTTGGTTGGCGGATCGCATCCAACTTCAAAGTGCATACACCGCCACCTACTGTGCTGGAGTGTGAGGCCGGTCACAGCCTACCTACATTGAAACCATACCTTGGAGAGGAGCACACCTTTAAGCACCTGGGCTGATTAGTTAACACAACCCAAGCGAGTGTGCTTTCTCACCGGTAGGCATGGCCGAGACAAATCCGAATCTCCACCAGATTGAACAGCACACTTCTCCACCACCAGAAATCAGCCGAAGGTTTATTACTTTGACGCCAAAAGTCAGAGCACGCAAGAAATGAATTTGAGAGCAGAATTTAGGGGTTATTTTCTGCTCACGCTCAAAACTACGTCGTCTCGTTTACGGATCTTTTTCATCTGCATCATTAAAAGTCCAACCAACAAGAAATAGCTGGAAATGCACATGCCCAAATCTAACTGCTCGTCTTGTTTGACCAATCAAATCTTTATTGAGTCTTGGTAAGAAAATAACTAACTATAAAAAATATACGGAGAATAGTTAACATTAAAAAACCTGAGATGGCTCTGTGGGGTCCGACCCTCAGCAGCAAAGGTTAATTCATTTCTCAATATCGCTACCAATATGATATGGAAATGGGAGCGGGGGGGGGGGGGGGGGAGGGGGGGGGGGCTTTCCAACAACCATCCTGGTCACCAACAATTTCAAAGAAACATGTCTTGATCCCATATCCCACACCTTCAAACAGCTGGGCTGATTAGTTAACACAACCCAGGTGTGTGTGCTCTCTCCACTGGGAGGCATGGCCGAGACAAATCAGAATCTCACCGGATCAAAGCCACACTGCATTACTGGGAAACTTATTATGCAAACTTATTATAATGCAACTAACATAACTAATGAAAATTAAAGATCTGAACATTATTTCAGCAATTTTGAGTTATTAAATGCAGGATCTGCTTGCAAAAATTGAGCTGGTGTACCAGTCTGGTTGAGTTGGGCTTTGCTGATGTACCAGCCTGGTTGAGCTATGCTGAGCTGGTGTACCAGCCTGGTTCAGTATACAATGAAGAATGAAGTTACAGATCTGGTAATGCTATGAACAGTTTCAGTTACTTTGGTCATAAAGACACAAGCATTCATTCTGTAGCTTAGAATGTCAATTGGGTTCAATGAATCACATTTCAATGATATTTCTTAGTTTTGAAATGAATCCCATCTTGAGTTGTATTATTTTTCAGCTTGAGCTCTGTGCCTATAGGCTTGTTTGAAGAAACTACTTAGCATTGGCATTTCAAACCTTGACAATAAATATGGAGTTGTAGTTGTCTTGACAGTTATTGAGATGTTGTCATGGTTTGCGCCTGTCTTTCCTTAGTTCAGCGGTCGTTTGTTCTTTTCTTTTCGACAGGGCAATCTATCGGATTTTTCTGTGTTCCACGCCGGGGTTTCCTTTCTTTCCGGCACTTAGTGAGTGCATCGGTTTCTGATTTCCTGCTTCTATTTAAGCCCAGGATTTCCTTCTTCCGGTGCTTGGTTGTTATTCGCTCATTTTGACACTAAGCCAGTTAGGTATAGGTAGGCACTCTAAGGAGACCTCTTTCCTCCATCGCCCTGCTTTGGAGTTATGAGGGACTTGCCTTTTTGTGCTTTAGACACACATAGGATACAAGTCTTCCTTTGCAATTTCTGTCCCTCGCTCCTGCTATCGTTCTAGTCTCTCTCAGACAGCTTTCATTTCCATTTCTCTGTATGTCTTTTTATTTCCTTGTTTTTCTCTCTATCGAGAGTGAGAGGCATTTTCCTTTATTTTTATTTTCTCAAGCCTACAAGCCTCGTTCGCCCGATTATTTTCGGGTCGCTATTATTTCTCCCTTTTTCAGTCTCCTCTGTATTGCTCTCCGGCTTTGAGAGTAGGAGCTGTATTTTCTTTCTCTGTTTTTTCTCCCTTATTCGCGGATTCTGACCGCTTCGGTGTTCTTAGTTGAACACTTGAATAATCCCTTTAGTCACATCTGGACCTCCAAACCATTCACCTCCACCTTACAGATGTAAAGTAGCTACTTGCTGAATGTACTTGTCCTCGACTCCAACTGTTCCACCAAACTCTAGCTGGTCACTACTTGCCAGCTGTTGTCACAAACCCAGCTCTAGCTGGTCACCTGCTACCAGCTCTAGCTGATCACCAACTACCAAGTTTCACAAGCCTTGCTAATGGTAGTCTCTTAGTTCCTGCCGGGAGTTACAGACATTTGTCAAGACTGAAATGATCATAACTATCCTTACAAGCACTAAGCCTACTTACGCCGTAAGTGTCACTTAAAATCACATTTCCATTTGATCATGGGTTTTATTTTTTATAAAGTTTTTATTTGCTTGTTATTCAGTTATAATAGACGTTGTATTGCTTGTTCGATTCAAATACTGGTTACTCTGATATTCTGTAACACGATTTGCTTCATGATTAAAAAATATATATTTTTATTGTTCATGATGTAGCCTATGTAGGCTATCCACAAATTCTCTTCTTGTGTATTTTGAGCGTAAGCTAGAATGGGCCAGTTAATTAGCCCCCATTGTACTAAAATGCACCCGCAAATACCTTTCCCAAACCTAAAGTAATCTATTTGCATGACCACCTCCCACTATCTCGTGAAATAACATACGGACGCCCTATTTAGCATATTCATTCAGGCCAACCCGCAAAAATGAGAAATCAACGTATCTTTCAATTTTGGCACACACAATCCTCTTTACACCTTGTTAGTTGATCACCTTGGACGATCTTTTGGGGGTGGTAACAGTTTTACACGTGTTTTTGTACACGCAAACCTTTAGTAAATCGAACCCTAACAGCATTAAAGGAGATAGTCATGCAGTCTGACTTCATTTTGTTTTGCATGCTGGAAAAAAGTCTGTCTACTGCCAACAATGTGGGGAAATGTGCTGACATGCATTTTTAAAAATAGTTATATGCTGTCTGTGTGGAAATACAGCATTTTCCAAGTTGCATGTGGCAGTGCGCTTTGCAAATATGCCTCTCTTACATAGGAAAATAAATGTTCGCTACATTTTGTTTGTGGTGCCGTCTGTGTGCTTGCATGGTCACTGGTGACACAATTAAACTCTGGTCACCATCTGAATCTACTGTATATTGATCCATGGTCTAAACACAGTTTCTCACAAAAGGTTAAATGTGGAAGCAGTTATGTTTTTTGAAATGCATGTATTTTCTATTTAATTGTATTTATATATTTTAATTATGTACGTATGTATTCTATACAACACATATAATATTGTACCTTTTCCCTGCCATTGGAAGACTGTCAGGACCCTTTGCTTAGATTTTTTGTTAAAGCATGTATTGCCTTTTGCTCTGTCTTAAATTTTTGGGGAATTAGACACTGATTAAGAAAACAGACTTTGCTACATGCATATTAAAACTCCCAGGTGTCCATCTTTTAATTCATTTTTGGTTTATCTGTAACACGGGAATTTGTTTCAGAGAGATAACCATCTTACAGACAAAGGCTATTTTGTTCTTTCTAACTTTATTTTCAGAAAGATCGCATTATAATTGTATATCTAAGCTATTAGTTCAAAAGAGTCATTACACTACTAGGACAACGCTTCATTGACCATTTCCTTAGTCAGATAACACCTAGAACTGGACAGGCACCAGACATGAAAAGTTGTCTTTTGGTTTTGCAGGTTGCCGTTTCTTCTCTGTGGAGGCTCCTCTCACAGCCTCTGGAGGACGCGCTTGCCGTGTTTTTCCGCCACCCGGCACTTATTAATCTCTCCTGTTTCAGGTGTTTAGCTGGCTATTTAAGCGCTGCACTTTCCAGATCATGTGCTTTTCTGTCAATCTTTGCCACGCTAAAGCCAGGTTACTCGGTATAGGAACTCAGGCGACCGCTTGTCCTTTCGGCCATTATTGCTAAAAGGATACGCGGGACTTGTCTGTAGTGTGTTTAGATATTTCTTTGTTAGGAGTTTCTTTTCTCGTTCACACTTAGTTCTTTCCTTGATTGTCTTCTTCCTGTCTTCTGTGAGGCAGTACCTTAGTTTGCCTTGTTTCCATTTGCCTCTTTAGTTTATCTCATTTATAGTTTTTGAGCTAGAGGCAATTCTTTCTCCTTTCCTTTTCTCTGCTCGAGCCTACGAGCCTGTTGCCCTCTTTTCTGGGTTGTTATTTGTTTGGCTATACGCCGGGAGTTTTTTCCCGTTTGTTTATTTTCTCTGCTGGACTTCCTTTCCCCTTTTTCTAGTGGTTTTCCACATCTTCTGGGTAACTTTCTGATCCCCTCACGGTCGCGTCTTGTCCTCTGTACCCGACTCATTACAGTACACAAAAGCCAGATGGAGGCACCAGCGACCCCGCAGGGGATAGAGCAAGTGCTGGCTATGCAGCACGCAGCTTTGGCCTCTCATGAGGGGGGCATTCGTGCCCTCCAGGTACAATAGCAGGCCATGTTCACTCAACAGGGTCAAGTAGTTGACCAGCTGCGCCGCCAGGAGGGCTGCTTGCGTGAGTTGGAAAACAGTCTCCGGTTACTGGCGGTCGCTGCTACACAAGCACCAGTCCCTGAGAGCCCTCCTTCTCCATCCATCCCACTCACTGTTAGGGAGCCCAAGCTCCAACTCCCCCTCCGCTATGACGGGGAGTCTGGGAAGTGTCAGGGCTTCCTATCTCAGTGTTAAATTTTTTTTAAGACTCAGCCCTCATGATTCGCCTCCCACGATTCCCGGTAGCATTTATTATATCGCTGCTCACCGGGACCGCCCTCGACTGGGCGGATCCCTTGATTCGGTCAAACGCCCCTGTCATGAACAATGTGGATAGTCTGATGGAGGAGATGCCGTTGGTCTTTGATCACGACATTTCTGGTCAGGAGGCAGCCATGCGATTAACTCGTCTCCACCAGGGTAACGATATGGTAGCAGGTTTCTCCATCGCGTATCGAGCACTGGCAGGAGAGACAGGGTGGTCTGAGGGTCCACTGATTACGCTGTTCATTAACGTGCTGTCGGATCCCATTAAAGACGCCCAGCCACAGCCATCTGCATTGATAACCGTGTCAGGGAGCGAGAGAGAGAGAAGCGAGAGGAGAGACCACTCGACTCGCTATCTCTCCCCTCTTCCGGTAACGCCTTCAGCCACCTCTTTCGCCAGAGCCTATGCAGGTGGATGGGTCTTCTCTGTGCGAGCCTAAGTAATCTAAGCCGCATGAGGAGTGGTGCCGCTACTGCAGGCGCAAGGGGCACACGAAAGCTCAGTGCCCGAAATTGGGGTCTCGCTAGTGGAACCTGGAACACTAGCGAGACATAATAGAACAGTCCCTCGGACGTTACTACCGGTTCAATCCCACGTCTTGGAGTCGTCACCTCGCCTGGGCAGAATATGTGCATAACAAGCTGTGCAATGGTATCAACCCCCCCTGTTTCCCAAGTTGGAGAGGAACATGGAGGTACCGTCCGCAGGGTCTTTTGTACAGTCGTGCCGATCCATTTGGAGGCGTTTTCGTGCGTCCCTTCTGCGCGCCTTGCCGAGACAAAAGGTTTTGGCCGACAGGCACCGCCGCCCGGCCCCTTCCTACCGGGTTGGGAAACAGGTTTGGCTCTCCACGCAAGATCTTCTGTTGCGGGTGGAGACTCGTAAACTCGCCCCACGCTTCGTGGGTCCTTTTTAAATCACCCATAAGATTAGACCGGTCACAGTGTGTTTACAGCTTCCGCGCTCCATGCGGATTCACCCTACATTTCATGTCTCCCAGCTGAAGCCTGTGCTCGTGAGCGCATCAGCTCCTGCGGACAAGCCGCCGTCCCCTCCCCGGTTCGTGGGGGGAGGTCCGGTGTATACAGTATGGTGCATTTTGGCGGAGAGACGTGTGGGCAGAGGGGTCCAGTTCCACATAGATTGGGAGGGCTTTGGCCCTGAGGAACGCTGTTGGGCCCCTTCTAGGAAGATTTTGGACCCGGGACTGATTAGGGACTTTCGCAAAGTTAGTTCTGAGGGAGTTAGGGTTGGGGTATCAACCCCCCCTGTTTCCCAAGTTGGGAACTGAAAGAACAGCTGACAGAGTACCATATCCAATTCAAGTTTAACCCACTGAACGCTCCGCACTTCGGTGGAGCATTTGAGAGGGAAGTTCGATCCATTAAGGCCGGTCTTCAAGTCGCAGTGGGGAGCCAAGCAGTTTCGGAAGATGTCCTATACACAACCTTAGTGGAAGTAGAGGGAATCCTAAATTCAAAACCACTAGGGTACATGTCAGCTGATGTCGCCGACCCAGACCCCATCACGCCTAACATCCTTCTCACGGGGCGGCGAGATCCGGCGCTGCCTCAAGTGGTCTATGTCCCAGCGGGCATAGGGCGGCGGAGATGGCGCCACGGTAAGACTCTTGTGGACCAGTTTTGGATCCAGTTCACACGGAGCTACTTGCCTACTCTTCAGGCACGGCAGAAGTCATCAGGTAACATAACTGTGGACTCAGGTGTCCTGATCATTGACCCATCGCTCCCCAGAGCTCAATAGCCCATCGGGAGGGTCGTTAAGACGGTCACTAGTCAGGATGGTTGCATCAGGACCGCAGAGGTTCTGGTGAAAGGTAAAGTCTACATAAGACCAGTTGCTCGCCTGATCCAGCTCCCTGGCCTTGAGGACGACACCATAGACACTTGAAGAATTCCCCTTATTGCACATTTGCTGCTCAAATGTGGGGGCGGCTGTTGTGAATTCTTCATGTTAAGGGACCTTTTACTTTGAAATGAATACCTCTATGCACAGAGACGTTTATTTTGTAATCAAGACTTCTAATTTGAACTTGCGGTTTGTTTCCGTTTCCTCATACTGATCATTCTCTGTTATGTTCATGGTGTAGCTACCGGTGCATTAGTCACTGACGATATACTCTATGCTAATTACAGTACTCTGTACATGTAACAGTATGCACCGCAACGCTGTACTTGTGATGCTCTCACTCCCGTCCTCTTGTTTCCCATGTTTTCCTTCTCCCCTCATTTCATGTTCGTCTCTCCCTAGTTTGTTTTTCCCTTTTGTGTGACTCTGTCCTACCACTCTTCTTCCACCTATCCCATTCCTCCGTTTCACATGCATTCCACACACTCTCTGCTCCGTTAATCACTCTCTCATACATTCGCACGCGGCACCTAATTGATACTCAGTAATGTCTGTATTTAGTCACCCAGTGTTCTCTGTCCTGTGCCAGTTCGTTAACTCTCTTTGTGTGAATCTCTGGTCTTGTCTTGGTGATACTTGGTATCTAGTCTAGTCTTGCAGTTAATTACCTTCTGTCTTGTTACCGGCGTTAACTCGCCCTTACACTCCGTCAGGTTTCCGTCTAGCCCTCGCCCGGAATGGCGATTCTTGCTGTTCGCTCTGCCCTGCCTCGCTGTATTAACTGTGTCTGTTTTGAGTCTACCAACCTGCAGTTGTTTGCTATCCCTGCCTGTGTTGCTGTTTCCTGCCAAACCATCTGCCGTGTGTGCATGCAGTCAGGACTCCAGCTCTCCCACTCTGCGGCAGTGCCCGCCTCCTGCCTGTGCTACTGCTGCTGCTGTACTGCCGCTGCGTCCACGTCCACTCCGCTCCACTAACCTGCACTGCTCCTGCCATTCCACTCTGCCCTGGTTCCCGCTCCCCACTCCTCCTCTGCTCAGCTTGCCTGGTTTTCCGTCACCATCTCCAGCCCCTGGCCTCTCCTACTCCCGCTGCTCACCTGCTGTACCCATTACCCGGACTGTTAGTCTTTTATGTCTCCCTATGCTTCAGGAGGAATTCTGGTCGAAGCAATAATTTATTAGAGCTACGCGCTCTCTGTATTGTCTGTCTAATTGAGTCCGGTTCCGGCTTGGAACCATAACTGCCTTTGCCTTTTCTCCCTATGCTTCAGGAGGGATTCTGGTCGAAGCAATAAAATAATTGAGTATTGCCATTCCTGTGTTCGAGTCGTGCATTTGAGTCCAGTCCATATCCAGGATCGTAACAGTACCATTGTAACTCCTGTCCTGCTGTCACCAATATAAAGGGCTTAAATCTATCTAATGACTTTGTGTTCTCTGACCGGAGCCCTGCAGTGGTCAGTTGTCTGAAACCCAGATTCAGGGGTCAAAGCAGACTAGATTATTGCAATGCCCTTTTCTCAGGTCTTTCAAAAAAAAAAATTGGTTGTCTGCAGCAAATTCAAAATGCAGCAGCACAAGTTTTAACAAAGACAAGAAAGAATGAACATATTAAACCTGTCCTAAAGTCATTACACTGGCTACCTTTTTCTAGCGGTTGTCCATGTCTTATGGGTAACTTTCTGATCCCATCACGGTCGCGTCTGGTCCTCCGTACCTTACTCATTACATTTTGACATCAGAACCATTACAATCCATTCATTAAAAAGACAAAGGAAAAAGATTAATACAATGTATCCCTACATAGCAGGTTGAATGATTATATTCAATTAGGAAATACAGAAAAACTCAGACTAACAAAATCAGGTAGCATAGAAAGACCATGTTAGAAACTCATGACATAATGATGTTACCTGGTATCCCTCCGGTTTGGTGGATAGAAGAACTGGAATTATGAGGGACACTATCTGATTGGTGATATAAATAATCTTTCATTACAGATTTAACAAACAGGTATAGAAATTAGATCAACAAGTACAAAAATATATTAGAATAAAAATGTAATATGATGCATCTCAATCAACTTTTCATAAAGAGGACCCAGGAGGTACTCATTACAGCAGACTGCATCGTTCATAATACAATCATCATCTTTTAGGGCCAATTCATCATGATAGGAAAGTCACAGAGTACATTTACTTAAGCAGCTTGTGGTATGAAATGGGCTATGAAAGCTAAGTGACAATTGTTGCTAGGCGCGTGCATGCATTGTGATCGGATTGGGTGAAAGTGTTCTTTTGCAAAGTGCAAAGCGAACACTTGATCAAGCTGATTTTACAAGCCTAAGCTCAACAAACAAACTGTGACCATTGACTCTACGATCTACTCCATTATGAAAGTGACCTCGATCATTCAAAGCATTTTCACAGATTAAACTTTTCATCCTACTTTAGTGTATGTCGGGTGGAAAATCCTAGGCCTAGCATTTGCAAAGTAAGGGTCTATAGGATGAAATTCCACATCAAGCCAATGAAGGGACAAAGACAGAAAAAAGGAATACGTATATTCTGCTTTCCATAAATATCACTCTATTGAGTTAGATACAGTATTTATTTTGTTGTTGAAGAATATCAACATATTTCTATAAACCTCACACAACGGAAGTCAGATCACATTTTTCCTAATGCTTTTCAGAAGGCTTCCTCGTGAAACCAGACGTTGGGGCGGGACATTTATTTTTTTTAAATGGGCAGGCTGTCGCGGTGGCTAGCTAGTTAGCTTCTGGATGGCAGTGCTCAAAAGAAAGCTAACGCGTTAGCCAAAATGGATGACATTGTGTCTCAAATTGAGGATCACTCTCCTGCTCCATCCCCCTCTGTTTAGGAGGAGGAAGTGTCGTTTCTGTGGGACAACGAGGGGCAGGAGGATGAGAACAAAGAGGGAGATGAGGACGGGGAGGGCGAGGATGGTACCGGGAGGGAGGGAGATCACTACGAGTATGAGGGCGGCTTCGCTCCATTGCGGCCCTATGTTTGAGCCACCCCCTGTTGCTGCTGCTGCTGGAGCTGCAGAAAATGCGGTCCACCCCAAGAGAATCTTGATGTTTCTGAATGGTATGATAACAGTCATATGTAACGTGACAACTGTAATAAATATTTGCCTAGAATCCGGAATCCTGTTTTGATTTTCTATAATCGTTATGTTACCATTGCCGCAATAAGAGGATAGCTGTGTGAAAATTGCTGGACAGCAACAACTACAGTTTAGCTGTTAATCACAAATCATAACATCTATCATTTTAAACTAAAATCTGTGGACTATCAGTAGATTTTAGTATTGACTGTCAAAGCTAGCATGACCCAGCAAAGCAAAGGGGGTTGAGATCTGCAGGGGAGTCGGAAAACGGCACAACACCGGCGTTCAAATCCCGCCTCGGCGTCCAAATCCTCCGTCTTTCTTACAAGAGAGAAACCACAGCCACTGCCTGCTCAATTCCGGTGGTTAAATCCCACCCCGGCGCCCAAATCCTCCGTTTTTCTTACAAGGGAGAAACCGCAGTTCTTGAAGGCCTGCCTTTAAAACTCTTGATATCAAAATGTGGCCAAGTTACAACCAACAATATTTCCTATCGTAGCTCACACTAAATAAACTAGCTCTATTCCAAAGCAATGCTATCCAAACTTTCCTAAATTATTTAATGCAACTTGGCCCTGTGTTTCTTCATCTTTGCATGTGAAGAGATTGTGCCTCATGGAACAACATATGATTTCAATGAATGTTTTTAACAGTTGATGAATAATTACACTCCAGAAAGGATATGGTTGTACTTTGTTGGCAAGTTTACTTTAGAAAATGTACAGGTTTTAAAATGTTAACTGCTGCTACAGCATTCTTTACAATTCACAAACAGACATTTATATGAAGAAACATCATGTACAATAGAAAAAGGCGTGATGAATAAATAAATGCAGTTAAAAATGAGTAATATTTTTACCTAGAAAATAGCGTACATAAAGCATTTTTACAAATGTATCCAGACATGTTTGTGGGTCAGATGGTGGCAAATAAGTAATAGTACCAATTTTCTTAACATAATAGTATTTATGATATTTGCAAACAGAATTTTGTGAACACAAGGATATCTATGCTCTGTAGGACCACACAGGTTTTGATAGAAATCCAAATCAATAAATCAATAAATACATAATAATAATAATAATAATAATAATAATAATAATAATAATAATATTTTAACAAAAAAAAAAAAAATGTATTCATTCTGTGCTTTTCATAGACCCAAAGCAGTGGATGCAGACAATTGTTCAAACATGCCCTATAGTGCAGTAATTTTTCTGTTTAATTTGAATTAGAGTATTTCCACTATAAATTATTTTCATTTTGCAGTTTGATGTGGCACATACAGTTTCATTGACCACATTCTCTTGAGATGGTAAGATGAAGAAACACAGGGCCAAGTTGCATTAAATAATTTAGGAAAGTTTGGATAGCATTGCTTTGGAATAGAGCTAGTTTATTTAGTGTGAGCTACGATAGGCAATATTGTTAGTTGTAACTTGGCCACATTTTGATATCAAGACTTTTAAAGGCAGGCCT
The DNA here is from genome assembly GCA_029718625.1 of Synaphobranchus kaupii. Classification (NCBI taxonomy): domain Eukaryota; kingdom Metazoa; phylum Chordata; class Actinopteri; order Anguilliformes; family Synaphobranchidae; genus Synaphobranchus; species Synaphobranchus kaupii. The sequence continues at coordinate 23,682,480 of CM056383.1, forward strand.
AGTTTTTGCAAGTTGGAATTAAGAATTTATGGACAGCGCTATATAGGCTATGCGTGAGTAACTTGGCTTTTTTTACGTCGTAGACGTTTTTGATCTGATATCACTTATTTTTTATAGCTAACTAATGATGAATAATGCATGAAGATAAACACGGAGAGAGACATGCATTCCAAAGAAATGTATGCAGACATTCACTTAACCATAACGCCCTCTATTTACAAGAATGAGAACAGTTATCCTATTACAGACAGCACACAATTACATTAAAAGAGTTTGTAGATGAGCAGTATTTAATGTGTAATGAAATACAATGAACAGCACCACCTGAGCTATGGATCATGAAGAAGCATGTAAATGAATGAACCAAGTCTACATGGAGACATGCATGCACAATGGGCTAGACGCAAACACATTCTAGCTGAAAGACATACAGCCTAAATAGCTAGTACAGCCTAAATAGTTTGCATCAGTAAAATATGGAAATACCGTTTTAAAATAGGGCTATTAGTATTCTATGAAATACATTTAACGTTAGGCTATTCAACACTGGATTGCCGGATGCGTAACTCCAACCTTCTATGTGTGGGCTACGAGCTAGCGAGTGAGCTAGTGAGTTCATAAGCACAGCAGAGTTAGGCTATTCAACACTGGATTGCCGGATGCGTAACTCCAACCTTCCATGTGTGGGCTACAAGCTAGCGAGCGAGCTAGTGAGTTTCTGCACAGCAGAGTTTTTTTCCGGTAGTGTAGAACGTTACCTGCGGGAAATGTTTTGGTACCGGACAGCTCAGTTTAGTTTAGTTTTCTGTAGTGCAATGAATGTAGGCTATAATGCATGTTGATTCGCTTCGTAATAGCCTAGCTTGTTTCTGCTTCCTGACGAGAAGCAGGAAGTAACGTTGGCGAACAAGCTTAATTGGAGAACGCATATTTCCCAGGAATCTTAGCCAGAAAGAAAACAGTAGATACTACTAAGAAAGTACATACGTACCAGAGATTCTTCTTCTTCTTCTTGTTCTTCTTCTTCTTCTTCTTATTATTATTATTATAATTAAAAGTGTTTGCAGTAAGCTACATTATCAGCAGAGTAGCGTAGACTAGAGCCACATTCTGAGGCTATTTATTTTTTATTTTTAAAGTGACCATGAATCAGATATGTTTGGGGAATTGGTGGTTTATAAATCCGATCTCTTAAAGGCTTGCAGCTTAAAAGAGGCTATCATCAATTCTTAATGTAGGCTATTATCGTAAATTCTTAATTTTCCTAGTAGTTAATTTTATGGTGACCTTGTATTATGTGTGAAAAGGATAAAGTGAACAGAGCTGAAGTGAAGAAATTAATGAATAAAGAAATGTTGGCCGAGGCAAGGGGTTTCCACAGTCAGTCAGTCATGACCACAAGAGCAGAGCGTAGCACCCTCCCCAAACCAGACAAGAGCGAGCGTCCGGTTTGGGGAGGGTGTGATATAGTACAAGTGAAATACAAGTGAAACATTGAACAGTTAATATTGGAAACCACTTTTGCCTTTGCAATAAAAATATGTTAATGTGTCAATGTGAAAACAATAACAGTCTAAGAAATTAAAAGTACTTAACAGTTGCACATTGTTTTTGTGGAAAATGGGTTTGGACCCACAATCCACTGTGTGAGAGACTGTAGTTCTAACCACTAAGCCACAGTAGCTTCTTGGAAAGCATGAAGCCATTAGCTATATTAACATTAAAAAACATTAGTATGAAGTGTTTTTATTGGAAGATAAGCTTGATGAGCAGGTATATGGACCATACCCTCAAATAATAATTCTCTCCATTGGATAACATTGCGATGGAGGCAGGCAGTTTGGCAGGAAAATGGGAAGAAGAAGAAGCGGAAGAGGAAGGAGAAAAACGGCAAAATAACCCAAGTTTGGGGCTTTATTGTGTGGATGTGTGAAGTTGTATTTGAATTCTGTGTGGTTACATGAGGCTAGAACATACAGAAGTTAATGTTTTTAAGGGCTGAGAATCTATGGTCATTGTAGTTACTTCTGTAGGAAACCCTGAAAAGTGCCAAACTCTCTGTGCTGTATAGGTATGTGGCATACCCCACCAAGCCGTAACTTGGCGGATGGCATACCTGCCATCCCAATAGCTAACGTTACATAACTAGATAGCTATAGATTATTTAATTAATCAACAACAAAACAAGCAATGTAAACTACAGCTAACGTTACACCTAACTTAGAGGCAGCAGCTCCCAGCTAGTCTAGCGTAGCGGTAACATTAGTCAAAGAAAGCAGACACACCCAAACTTTATTTGCAGATGTGCCTAAGTTACCTCGAACGACAGGAAGGAATGAAAAACAGCCATTATAAATGAGAATTTCAGCTCGGCTAACATTATTAGCCTTCCTTTACTTCTCCTAGGCACCTGCCTCAGTTTCAGACAGTGATGTAACCCACTCAGTCTCACACTGACATGCAACCTCTCTCGTTTCTGGCTGCATAGAAAGATTATTTATAAGGCGTTATAGCTAACTTTGCTATTTCCGTTGGTGAAATAAATATAACGTTATACAGAAATGCTAATTAGTTACTTACTTTCAAAGGGAGTGGGGGATCATTGTAGTGGATAGTGGGACTGGCCCACTCAGTGAGGGAGTAGAAGCTCCCAAATCCCATCTGGACAGCAATTGCATTCGTGAATAAATAATTTGTGAAATGCAAATTGCAGATCCTTGAGCTCGAGCAGATTGCAGCCTCCTTCATGTGGCCAAATTTTAACAATTTTTTCCTTAGCCATGCATTAGTGGGGAAACTAAATAGCATGTGAGGACTCTCACACCCAAACAAGCACTTTCATCCCATTTTTTTCACAGTTCACACTCACGCACTGACAGCTAACTTGCTACTGTGAGCAACCTAAGTTACTCTAAGCTAGCTGTCACTCACATTGACGTTGAGGACAAGTTGAAAATTGAGCAATGTAATTGGAGGAAAAACGTTTTTCCACTACCTGTCAGTACAGATACGTGTCACCAAAACGTCACATAGCCGTTTACAGGAAGAAGTGAGGGAAATATTTTGCCGCGCAAATATCAATTTTAAATAAAATAAAAGATTTTTGGTCTACATCATGTTCTTGAAGTAATTAAACTATATCTAATCATTTCATCACTTAAAATAGGTAAATTTTCATTGTGTGGGGCCTTTAAAGGTGCAGTAGGCAAGATTTTTTAAATATAATTTTGGCAAAAATTATAAAATTTACCCATTATATTCCAGCAGCTATCAATAAATCAAGTGTTTCTGTGAGTGTCCTTGGCTCTGTATTAGGCTGTCAAAAAATCTCAAACCGGTCCTCAAAATCGACCAATCAGGGCAATTATCTACAAGCAAAATATCTTCCCTGTAGATTAAACCCCTCCCTGTCTATCTTTCTCCCCATGTGCACTGGAGCATCATTTGGTGGGATGGGCTTAGGAGAGAGATAGGAGGGAGGTCAGCAAAAGGGGGAAGTCTTTTTGCCTTGTATATTTTCAAACTTGCCTACTGTAGCTTTAAGGTAGTTATCTGATTGTCTGATGTTCTTACTGATTTAGTAAATAGGCAATTGAATTAAAACATACAGATCCTTACAGTCAGGGAGGGCTATCTGAAAGTGTAATGGAATTTCTGAACATGATTTTCTGGATATAGATACACTGTGGGTTTTCTTTTCCATCTGATATACCGTGCATTTTCAGTTCCTTAAAGGATAAGTTCGCTATTTTGGACCTTGGACCCTATTTGCGGTCTGTCTTCCATGAACCTGACACATTGAGTCCATATTTTCGCTGATCGGTCCAGTATTGAGCTAGCTACAGATTTCCTGTAGGCTCTCACTGGGCTACAATAGAAGCCAACGGGGCAATTAGAAATGTTATGGAAAAACAACGATAAATGTGCTTTCATGTACAATAAATGAGACGGGAAGCTCAGGGTGTATTGTTACCGGTCTCAGTATGCTCTCCTGTGAAATGTATCTCAATCCGAACATTTTTACGTGCTTGGCATGGCTTGGAAGTAAGCATTTCTCTGTTGCTTGTTTTCGCTGCTCCTGCGGAGTACTATGTGTCGGGGGTGGGGGAGCGGGAAGGTGTGCTGGCCGTTTACGAAACTATCTATGTGAGCAGTCTGCGTTTGTTTACCTGCAGCAACGTAGGCTACAATTTCCACAAAAAAACTTGGATGATGGATGACTATAATGATTACGAAGACGAAGAATTCGATTTTGACTTTGACGTTACTGGCTACAGATTTGAGCCAGAATACACGGACACGGAACTACAAGAGATGGATGATAAGAGAGCAAGAGAAGAGAGAGAGGCTGAAGTTGCGCAGGTAATGTAAATTATTACAAATGATGATTACAAACACTGCGTTACAAATAGTTCTGCTGTAGGCTACTAGCTAGTAAACTCCAACGGGAGGTCAGGATTTGTGATCAACTGCTTTTCAAGCGGCCTCTCTACAACGTGGAAGTTTACAGTGCGAGGTAGTGCGGTCGGAGAAATAGTTCTGTTTCAAATGGAACTGTTGTTTCAACGTTCGGTTTGCGTTTGCGATAGCCTACATTTCACAGGAGAGCATACTGTGACCGTAAGAATACACACTGAGCTATAAAAGCACATTTATCATTGTTTTTCCATAACATTTCTAATTGCCCCGTTGACTTCTATTGTAGCCCAGTGAGAGCCTACAGGAAATCTGTGTGTCAGGTTCATGGAAGACAGACCGCAAATAGGGTCCAAGGTCCAAAATAGCGAACTTATCCTTTAATATATCTATTTAATGAGATGCAAAAAGCTGTGTGCATGTTCGGTACAAAGCTATCTGGAAACAGGTTTGAGGTAACACATAGAACATGGTAAAACAGAAGCTTATTTGTGTGAGAAAGTCAATGACAATGAGTAATGAGGGGTCCAAGCAGCGCAGCTGCTGTAACCCTATTGTTTTTGTTCTGATTCTTTTTTAAATGTATTAATTTTTGTCATGGAAACTGATTGGCCACCCCAGTGGCCACCCCAGATGCGGAGTTATGATAGGCCAATGGCCATTTTCATCAAGTTAATGAGGCGGGACCATCTTCCGCGCTGGTTTCAACAATGTTCAAAACTGCGTGCTGCCTTATTGTTCCTGGATGCACAGAACACGGGAAGACCAAAGACTGAAGAGGTAAGGTGGTACATGCTTGGCATGTTTTTTATAGTATAATAGACAGTGATGTGCGCGTTTTATTATTATATATAGCCTAGCTTAAAACGTTTTCGCTGTCTCTGGTTGGCTTACAATGACACGGTGTAGCCTACCTCACCTCAGCTGGCTAGTAAAGCTAACTACACTGTAGAAACAGGCTGAGCAAACGTTATTTATAACGTTGTCATAAAGTTTCTTCTTACTGTGAAAAATGCCAAACTTGTTTTCTCGGACAGATGTTGGGGAAATGGGGAAATCTTTTAACATGGCGGCAATTTAGCCACAAGTCAGCAATTATATTGGGAAATACCCTCTTTGAAAACAAAAAAGAAAGGAAAAAGGCTATGCTGTTACTGCATACCATTTTCTTTTTGCCAAACCTGCATCATAGCGCGGAGCTTTCAAAGCCATAACAGCACGGAAACCCTTTAAATTTTTTTTAATTAAAAACCATAAGCTACGTTGAAACTAAACAGGCCATGTTTTAGTTCATAAAACTCAAAAGTAAGCTAGCGAGCACAAATGGCTTACATTAGGCTGTCGGGTATATAACTTTGAGATTACGGCCTCCAATAGAGAATGTCTAATGTGATATGACAAACTTGCTCATAGTCCATTCAATAGTACTTGGTTATCAAGAGTCCTGCTCTGTTGACCTGACCTAGGATCTGTGTTTCTCTCTGCCCCCTAGTCCACAGGCACAAAGGCAATTAACCCACGCTGAGGCGCTGGCTTATCTATGGTATAAATCTTAAAGTGGTCAGGGTGTCTTGTCTCTTGTTGAGGAGAAACACCAGAACACAAAGATATTCACGGAATCCAGGGCCTAGCATGGCCAGAGAATACCACATGGCCACATGGTCTCCTTTTCCATTTTAAGTTTTGAATGCAAATCTGTTATTCAATTGAAACCATCAATTGAAAGTCTTAAGGTTGATGTAGGTAACAGTTGTTAGGCCTGCCAGTTTGTGATTTACATTTTTGGCCCAACTCCAGGTTCAAGCATAGGCCAGGGTGTTACCACTGGTCTTCTCACATGGAGGTAATATTTTGCACAGATTTAATGATTGTACTAAAATTATTCAACTTCTGTTGTTAAAAGCAGGAGCAAACGTCCCATCTGATGAAGTAGCCTACTCAATAGTTGAGTGAAATCACCTGCTAGAATGCAGATGTTTGGACTCGTTATAAAGAGGTTAAAACCCAGAATATTTTAATAATTTCATGATACTTGTGTTTTGAGCCCTGTTTTGAGCAACCTAAGTGCACATTAATTAATAAGTGAATTTGTCAGCTATTGGATAAGCCCTCCTGGTCATGAAAGGAGTCTGATCAAATACCCCCCTCCTTCCAAACTTTACCTCACATCATCCAATCAGGGCACAGGTCCTCAATGCTTGGAGAGAAAGGTATTTATGGTGAAGCCGAAGGAGAAACATTTTTTTTTCTTACTGGGGTTTTTATTGTTTTGTCGGCGAACTAAGTTGGAGGCTGTGGAGTGTGAAAGTTCTGTGAGTGGAGCGCTGCAGATTTCCTGGAGTCTACAGACAGAGAAGTTTCTCTGAGTTTTACAGCTGGCATTTCTTTTATTCATCCTGTGCTGAAACTGGCAAGTTCAAATTCTCTCTCTCTTTTCTGGTAATTTCAATTTAATGTTTAAATGTCTTCTTTCTTTTTGTAAATTATAAGCACTACGTTCATCAATGAATGTTGATTACAACTCATTATTACAATTTACCCTTTCCAGTAATAAAACTACTCAATCTTAAGACCTGACTTTGTTTTGACAACCTGGTTGATCCACCAGGTTACTGTTCGACTTACCTATCAACGAATTTGGTGATTTAATTGATGATTGTAATTTTTAATAATAAATCATAAATGGAATCCTATCAACGAATTCGGTGATTTAATTGATGATTGTAATTTTTAATAATAAATCATAAATGGAATCCTATCAACGAATTCGGTGATTTAATTGATGATTGTAATTTTTAATAATAAATCATAAATGGAATCCATTAAATATAATTAAATGTATGGTTGAGTGAGGGGTTTCAGCACATGATACCGCTTGTGTTCAGTATTCAGAGTGCTGGGCAATTTAACGAGGGCATTGAGTGCTGGAACTGCTGGATTCAGAATATTAATACATTTTTACTTAATCCTCGCTTCCCTGACAAGGCCTTGTCTACTAGTTCACTATTTCTAGTAGGCTCTTTTTCCTGTAAGTATAACCCAATGTATTTTTTATTACTTATTGATTTATTATAATATAAGCCAAAGTATTTGTTATGCAGTTTTTTGAGCATAAAATGTTGCTCATTATCTGCGTTTATTTTAGATGGTGTTTTTTGCACATCTTTATCAGCATTTTTTCTCTTGGGGGCATGTTTGCTCCCATTGACCATTTATTTATTATTATTATTATTTATTTTTAATTATATTGAATTATTATTATTTGAGGGCATTCATTTTAAAATGACTGCACTTTCTGACAATTTTTTTATTGTAAATAAACATTGTTTTATATATAATAAAAAAGTCAATTTCATCAGTTTAGCATTTGTCATTATTCATGACTATAGACTCTGTGTAGTTTTTTCAAAAACAGAAGAATGTAGCAACCCTAATCTAACTGATATAGATGTTTTCCATATAGGAAAATGGCCTGACATCACCTAGACATTGTTACTAGTTGGTAATAGCCATTTTTAAATAGACTAACTGCATCCTTCAACTGTGGGTCTATATTTTGTTAAACAGACCAAATTGGTGCTATTCCAGTGATTCTGTTGATGATTCAATTCAATTCAATTCAATTTTATTTGTATAGCGCTTTTTACAGAGAACTGTCACAAAGACGCTGCACAGGGAAACAGAAGGAAAATTGAGCAAAAAACCAGGCCATAGCCCCCTACCAGCAAAATGAGGTAAAAAAAAAAAATCACCAGAAAAAAAAATCACCAGACATGTTCTAACATTAACACCGTGGAATGTATCTATATTCTCCTGGAAAAAATGTATTCCTGCAGTTCTCCTGTTACCATGTGAAAGAAGTAGGTCTACTGTAAAAAACTCAATAATGCCACTCTCAACTATAAAGACAGCTGATTTCACATTTAGCTCATATAGCTCAACTCACCTGGTTTCTTAGGCCTACACGCTTTCTCATTTTAAGGTGAAAACAAAAACTAGCAGGCCCTGTGCCCCTACAGACCGTGATTGTAGACTCCTGTCCCAAGCTTAGAGTATATGTAGAGACAGCGAGGCCAATAAAAACCTATGGAGAATACATCCAAATTAGGAAATTTTAATTTAGTGCTCATCTCACATGCAGTTGTGTCCTTGGAGTCACATGTACAATGAGGATGGTGCAGCTATGTCAAAGCCTTACGAGTACTTAAATGGTTGCCAACTAGCATGCGAATATATGAAGTAGGCCAGAATAAATAATAATAAAAAAATTAATATCTTTGTGTGGTAAGAAAATAATATTTGACCACGGTAATGTTTAAAGAAATTTTAATGCACAGAGTTAACATCAATATATAAGTGGAAGTATATATTTTTTGCTGTCAAAAATGAATGGAGCCCAATGGGGTAACTGGCTTTTTGAGCGCAAATTATAGATATCAGCAGAGGGCGACATTATATCCGCTGCTAAGGTTGAGAGCCGAAAGCTGACCCCTTGGTCCCAAGTCCAAGTTTACTGCTCTGATTCCTTTCTAATTGCCCCGTCATAAGATTGATCATTGCCCTCCAATTAGCTTGCACACCTGTTTGATGTTGACCAAGTACACACAATTGATGTTGATCTTTTATAAAATATTTAAGATTTTTCAGAATGTTATGCATATACGGAGGTGAAGCACATTTCCATGTTGGCATGTGTAGCTTGGCGCTGTGCAGGAATTGTTTATCAATGCGACAGAAAATCCATCCAGACTGTGCGATCAAGCAGAATGAAGAAAGTTGTGTGGAAAGGGCAGTGGGGGTTGGGACATGTATGTGGAAAACACCATTGACCATAATGGAATGTGACACCATTTTATTTTTGAAACCCAGACAAAATTGTCTGTTGGTGTGGAAGGCATGTAAGATAACCCAGGCCACAGCCTATAGCTCTGCCTGACCGATCACACACTACATGAGGTGCGCATGTCCTTCCCCATTTCACGCGTGGATAGTCTTTTCTCTGAGGCCACCCTTTCATCTATTATCTAACAAGCCTTCGAGCACTGTCCAGTTTATGGATTATTGTGAAAATCTGCAAATCTTTAAATAGCATTATCAAAGACTCCTTTATTTTACCATGACCTTCTCCTCTTAAAGGAGTTACATAGTGTTTTTTAAAAGGACCGTTACTTGAAGGAGTGTTTGGAAGTTACAGCTCTGGGTGTCATGTGTAGCATCTCTTGTGAAACAGTGCAAAACATTTTGTTTGAAACATAAACAACCAGGAAGTCCTAAATCCTTTATCAATCTGTGTGACGACCGCATTCCCGTCCTGCTGTTTCCCGTGTTTTCCCTCTCCCCCTGTGTCATGTTCGATTCTCCTTAGTCCGTCTTTCCCCGTGCTGCAGGTTGGACGTGGCTTCACCCTGTTTCACGCCACTCCTTACAGTCTATCCCACTTCCCCGGTTTCGCATGCATTCCACACTCTTCTATCTGCTAATCACTCCTGCATACATTCGCACGCGGCACATAATTGATACCAATTAAATGTTGTATTTAGTCACCTGGTGTTCTCTGTCCTGTGCCGGTTCGTTAATTGTTGTCGAGACCAAGTTCGCGGAAATCTCGTTCGTTAACGTTGTTGTCTGTAAACCTCTGGTCCTGTCTTGAGTCCTAGTCACCAGTCTAGTAATATTCCTGAGTCTTGGCTGTACTGGTGTTAATTCGCCTAACCGCCCTGTCTGATATCTAAGTCTGCTCCAGTCTGGAACAGCATTTCTGCTGTTCATTGTACCTGTCATGTCGTACTAACTCTGTCTGCTTCGGTCCGCCAAACTGCAGTTGTTGGTCGTCCCTGCCTGTGTCGCGGTCTACTGTCTCCCTCCTGAGGTGTGTGCAAGCAGTTTGGGGTTCTGCTCCTCCACGCTACAGTTGTTCCTGCGTCCAGCCGTCGCCGCATCTACTGCCACGGTTAGGGTTGCGCTCACTGCTGCTGCCCTGCTGCAACGCCTGGGACCGGTCTGGATCCCGATCCACGGTCCTGCTCTCCCGCTCCCGCTCATCCCCTGCTCATTCTAACCGGTTGTCTGTTTCCATTGCCTTCCCTGGCCTCTCCTAACTCTCTCATTCCCCGCAGCCTCAAACCCGGTCTGTTCGTAATAAAATGTTGCTCCCTACGCTTCAGGAGAATGCCTAGGTTGAAGCTTGAATTATCGGATGCTTAGTGCTCCCACTATTGTCTGTCTATCTGCCCTGTCTGTGAAGTCCAGTTCCGGCTGGGAACTATTACTGTCTGATTGTAAAGTCCAGTTCCGGCTTGGAACATTATCTCCCCTGTCTGTGAAGTCCAGTTCCGGCTGGGAACTATTACTGTCTGATTGTAAAGTCCAGTAAAGTCCAGTTCCGGCTTGGAACATTATCTCCCGTGTCTGTCAAGTCCAGTTCCGGCCTGGAACGAGTCCTGTCCGATTGTCAAGTCCAGTTCCGGCCTGGAATGAGTCCTGTCCGGTTGTCAAGTCCAGTTCCGGCTTGGAACAAGAATCAAGTTGTGTAATTGCTAACCTGTCTTGCCTTTCTCCCATTGCTACAGGACTGCCCTGTTGAGCAATAAATATCTGTGAATTGGCAATCTTGTGTCTGAGTCGTGCATTTGGGTTCAGTCCGCCTTCTGGGTCATAACACTATGTGCTTAATCTTTGTAGTCTGTAAAGTCTACAAAGATTAAGAGTCTACTAAAACAAGCCTGACACTCTACACCTTGCAACAATTATCATTGTACAACATGCAAGATCAAATCTTTGGCTAAGCTTGATTAAGACAATTGCATTGCATTTACATTTTAGGCACTTAGCAAACTTATCCAGAGCAATTTACACAACTTAGATTCTTTACATACAATCCAATTATACAGCTGGATATTTACTGAAACAAATCAGGTTAAGTACCTTGCTCATGGGTACGTACAATGACATTGCTCCACCTGGCAGTTGAACCTACAACATTTGATTTATGGGCCCAATGGTTTCCTAACCATTATGGTACTCTGCCGCCTCAGACTTAGATTTGGGGGTTCCAGCCCGGGCTTGACACAGTTCTGTCAGATTTACTAGTTTGTAGGTAAATGGCAAGCCAAGATGGGCTGAATAGTCTGTCCTTGTCATTATGTATTCTTGTTTTCTTGCATTCTTCAGATCCTACAAATAGGATAAATCATTTTCAGTGCCAAGTACAGGTACACAATAATTGTCCTTTATACTGTGATAAAGGATAAACTTAACACAGATATAGTTCCCAGTTCAGTTATGAATATCTCTGTTATGAGACCAATTTATGAGAACACCAGCTAATACATTAATGTCTTTTTCCAGGCTGTTCTCATTCCCAAGGCATCATAAAGTGAACTGTTAAGATAGTGGGCGAGCCCGACCACAGGAGTTCACATAACTCTCCTGGATGAAGAAAGAAAAGCATAATATTGAAGTGCCACAACCAAAGAAAAGTTATGTGGCCACAACCGTCAATATACGTACGACGCAAAAGGCTATGTCAATATATGACGCAAAAGGCTACCTTTGGCGTCAGAGGAGAGACGCTTGGGCAGAAGCGTCACTATGTGACGAGTACAGGTGATACCACGTTGCTTTTTCAGTGGTACAATCGCAAAACTTTCTGTTCATTAAATATTTTTATTGTTAGAGTTGTTATAGCTGATCTCTTTAGATGTAGACACAAGTGGTGTTTTTCAGTAAGCTCACCTTACCACTGTTGCTGGTTATTTATACTGGATTTGTTATCGGTGATCTATCCACACATTCACATTTACTCAAACATAAAAGTTATTTTTAAAAACATTAAATCCGTAAGCAATCAAATTTTAAACTTGTGATTATATTGATAATAACAAAAGAGATGTTATGACATACAACCAAACTGTCGAGTACTTGCAGTCATGCATGTGGATTGGAACATTGGAAGCAATCACTGTGGAGGGCGCTGCCTGCCATGTTTGTGTGGCTCTGCTCACAGCACAGTGCTGGTATTGTCAGCAGGCAGGATTGACCTTGGAGGAGTATCAATGCGGCAGTGGTGGCTGAGACTGCTACTTCCTGTGATGTCAGACCACTATCGGCCAGGGAGCTACCATGCTGTGCAGGACTGTACCACACGCTCACAAGCACACCATCAGCCCTGTGACTCAGCTCCACCAGCCTCTGAATCGAGCACTGTCAATCACCGCACTGAGCACATGTGGTCCAATTGTTAGTACAGAGAGAGATTATGGGTAATGGAGTTTTATATATATATACAGATCCTTTCCAAAAAATTAGAATATCATGGAAAAGTTTTTTTTTTTCCATAATTCCATTCAAAAAGTGAAACTTTCATAGATTATTGATTCATTACACACAAAGTGAAATATTTCTAGCCTTTATTTGTTTCATTTTTCATAATTTTGGCTTACAGCTCCAGAAAAAACCCCCAAAACAGTATTTCAAGAAATTAGAATAGTGTGTCGAAAATCAGCATTTACTTCAGTTATTTCAGAGAATGAATGTTTTAGACTGAGTGTCACACTCTGTACGTGGTGGTTTTTGAAGCACTGACTCCAGCCTCAGTCCACTCCCTCTGCATCTCCGCCAAATTTTGGAATCGTCTTTGCTTGACAATCCGCTGAAGCCTACAGTCATCTCTTTTGCTTGTGCACCTTCCCCTGCCACATATTTCCCTTCCACTAAACTTTCTATTGATATGCTTGGACACTGCACTCTGTGAACAGCCAGCCTCCTTAGCGATGACCTTTTGTGGCTTACCCATCTTCTGGAGGGTGTCAATGATGGTCTTCTGGCCAAAAGTCTGCAGTCTTCCCCATACTGAACCAAACTGAGATACCTGTCCAATTTAACGACACATCTGTAGAAAAACTTTGCAGGTGTTTTGAGTAAATTAGATGATTAGAGTGTGACACTCAGTCTAAAACATTAATTCTCTGAAATAACTGAAGTAAATGCTGATTTTCGACACACTATTCTAATTTCTTGAAATACTGTTTTGGGGGTTTTCTGGAGCTGTAAGCCAAAATTATGAAAAATGAAACAAATAAAGGCTAGAAATATTTCACTTTGTGTGTAATGAATCTATAATCTATGAGAGTTTCACTTTTTGAATGGAATTATGGAAAAAAAAAAACTTTTCCATGATGTTCTAATTTTTTGGAAAGGATCTGTATATACGTATATTTTTAAAAATATTTAGTCGTTTTTTTTTTTTTTTTTAACTTGCAAAATAATATACAAAAATTCACATGTTCATACTGATAGTAAAAAGTAGATGCCAAAAAATTACGTCACTCATTTCTACTAAGATTGATGTATTTGTGACTATTTTCTTGGCGTTCACTGATTATTTTCAGATTGGTATGTTCGCAATGGCTCCTCCTGCCTTTTTTTCCAGGCTTTCCTCTAGTTTCTCCTGATTATATTGTGCTAAGGTTTGGTGCTTTGGCTTCCTGCAGAGCCGCCTACAGTGAATACTTGGACCTCATCAATGGAAGATTTTAAATTGTTTGAAAATTAAACCCATGCTGAGATAATTTTCATCATGTGCCATGCAGTGCTTTTCATATTGAAGTATAAAAGCCCAGTGTTCACCATGTGTATTAAATGCATCAAGAGTAGTCCAGATGGTATTGCTATCTATTTCTACACACAGTTTAAGACTCCTGGAATGAAATGTGAGAAAAAAAATGGCAATGTTACCGTAGTCTTAGTTGTAAGAACATCACGTGTAGATCAAACCAATCCAATTTATAAAGTATTATTCCATGTATTTTGTAATGTATTTTTCCTGCTCATTTATGTGAAATGAATTTCTGTCGTCATCACATAATTTCCTTCTACTATCAAAATCTCTCATAAAGTATGGAATAAAGTCATAACCTTACCCAGACTGTCATGGTTTTGCAGGTTGCCGTCTTGTCTCTACGGATGTTTCCTTTCGGAGCCACGGGACGGTGCGCTTGCCGTGTTTTCCCACAGGCCGAAAACTCATTAGTTTCATCTGTTTCAGGTGTTGGCTGCCTACGTAAGCCCTGCGCTTTCCTCTTCCGGTGCTATTATCTCAAACTTGCCACGTTTAAGCCTGGTACAGGTATAGGTTTGGAAGACTGCATTTTCATGCAGGTACTTCACTTAGCTTCGGAGTGTAGGTTTAGAATCTTTGGATCTTTCTTTCCTTTTCTTTCACTCTGTTTGAAGTCTCTCCTTATTTGCCTATCAGTCCTCTCTGAGGCAGTTACCTTATTTACCTTCTCACCTCCTTATTTAGGTTCTTTTCTAGTTTATTGAGCCGGATGATTTCTTTGTTTCTCGTTATTTCCTTTCTGCTCGAGTCTGCGAGTCTGTTTCGCCCTCTTCTCTGGGTTGTTTTGTGTTGGCTATACACCGGGGGTTATTTCGCCTTTTTGTGTTTATATTCCCAGTTCCGTTCGCGGATCTCTTTCCTTTCCTATTTTCTGCGCGAGTCTGCTCGACTCTTCGCCCACTTGTCTGGGTTGTTTTGTGTTGGCTATATGCCGGGAGTTCATTCCCTTTTGTGTTTATTCACATCCCTTTTCTTGTGGTTATACTTATTGATCCCCTCACAGTCACGTTTGGTCCTCCGATCCCAACTCCTCACAGGACACAAAAGCCTTATGGAGGCACCTTCGACCCCGTCGGGGTTGGATCAGGTGCTGGCTACGCAGCACGTGGCATTAGCCGCTCATGAGGAGGGCATTCAAGCCCTCCAGGTGCAACAGCAGACTATGTTTAACCAACGGGCCAATTAGTTGACCAGCTGCGCCAGCAGGAGGACTGTTTGCATGAGTTGGCAGACAGTCTCCGCTGACTGGCGGTTGCAGTCACACCAACCGTCACACAAGCACCAATCCCTGAGAGCCCTCCGTCTCTGCCCTTCCCACTCACTGTTAGGGAGCCCAAGCTCCAGCTCCCTCTCCGTTATGACGGGGAGTCAGGGAAGTGTCGAGGCTTCCTGTCTCAGTGTCTGATTTTTTTTAAGGCCCAGCCATCACGGTTTTCCTCTCATGATTCCCGTTTAGCATTAATTTTGTCGCTACTCACCGGGACCGCTCTCGCCTGGGCTGATCCCCTGATTCGCTCCAACACCCCTGAGCAATGCAGACAGTCTGATGGAGGAGATGCCGTTGGTCTTTGACCACGACATCTCTGCTCAGGAGGCAGCCATGAGACTATCCCGCCTCTGCCAAGGTAACGATACGGTAGCAGGGTTCTTCATCGCGTTCTGAGCACTGGCAGGAGAGACAGGGTGGTCTGAGGGTCCGCTTATTACGCTTTTTACTAACCCATTGTCAGACCCCGTCAAAGACACCCTGGCAGTGCTCGAACCACCTGCTATGTTCGATGCCTTGGTGACCACAGCTATCTGCATTGATAACCATGTCAGGGAGCGAGAGGGGGAGGAGGGAGGAGGAGAGACCGCTCGACTCGGTATCCCTCCTCTTTTCTGGTAACGCCTTCAGCTTCCACATCCGCCCACTCCCCCCTGAGGGAGGAGCCTATGCAGGTGGATAGCTCTTCGCTGCGCGAGCCTCAGCAATCTAAGCTGCGCAAGGGGCACACTTATTTGCCCTCAAGTTTGAAGAGCACTAGAGTAATGGGGGCGCTCGATTTTCCCTTGCCAGCTAATATACCTGGCAATTATACTGATCTCGCTGAGGTATTCAGCAAACAACGAGCTCCCACCTTGCCACCTCATCGGCCGTACGACTGCGCCATAAATTTATACCCTGGCACTGTACCTCCCAGGGGGTCTCTGTACTCCTTATCGGGCCCTGAGAGCACCGCTATGAAGGAATACATTGAGGAAGCCTTAGCCAATGGTTTCATTAGACCCTCCACCTCACCGGCAGGTGCTAGTTTCTTTTTTGTAAAAAAGAAAGATGGGGGTTTGAGGCCATGTATCGGGTATTGGGGGTTGATTGACATCACCATAAAGAACCGTTAACCACTGCCACTCATGAATTCCGCATTTGAGCGCCTTCAGTGGGCGTCACTGTTTACTAAACTCGACCTCCGTAACGCTTACAACTTGGTGCGCATACGTGAGGGAGATGAGTGGAAGACTTTTAAAAGCTTTTAATACTCATAACGGGCACTACGAGTATCTCGTCATACCTTTCGGGCTCACTAGCGCCCCCTCTGTCAGGCGCTAGTGAATGACGTACTCCGGGAGATGTTGGAGAGGTTTGTGTTTGTCTATCGAGACGATATTTAAATTTTCTCCGCTAATTGTTCGGCAAACATTGGCCATGTCAGGCAGGTTTTGGAAGCGTCTTTAGAGTGCACGGTCTTCCCCAGGATATCGTGTCGGATCGCGGCCCCCAGTTTCTGGCATTCTTTTTGCTCTCAATTGGGGAAGTCCGTCAGTCTGTCTTAGGGATTTCACTCAGAGACCAACGGACAGACTGAACGCACTAACCGAACCTTAGAGAGCACTCTTCGGTGCCTGGCCACCTCCAATCCCACGTCATGGAGTCGTCACCTCGCTTGGGCAGAATACGCACATAACACGCTGCGCAATGCGTCCACGGATCTGTCACCATTCGGCGCTCAGTTGGGATATCAACCCCCTCTATTTCGCGAGTTGGAGAGGAACGTGGAGGTACCATCACAGATTAACCCGGTCACATTGCGTTTACAGCTCCCTCCTCCATGAGGGTTCACCCAACGTTCCCGGCTTAAGCCAGTGCTCGTGAGTGCGTTGGTCCCCGCGGACAAGCCGCCGCCTCTTCCCCGGTTCATTGGGGGAGGTCCGGTGTATACTGTATGGTGCATTTTGGCTGAGAGACTTGTGTCCAGTTCCTTGTAGATTGGGAGGGCTATGGACCTGAGGAATGATGTTGGGTCCCTTCTAGGAACATTTTGGATCCGGGACTGATCAGGGATTTTCGCAGACTTAGTTCTGAGGGATCATCTGGGGCCGCCCCTTAGAGGGGGGACCTGTCATGGTTTTGCAGGTTGCCGTCTCGGATGTTTCCTTTTGGAGCCATGGGACGGTGAACTTGCCGTGTTTTCCCGCCGGCTGGCACTCATTAGTTTCATCTGTTTCAGATGTTGGCTGCCTACTTAAGTCCTGCGCTTTCCTCTTCCGGTGCTTTTGTGTCAAACTTGCCACGTTTAAGCCAGGTACAGGTATAGGTTTAGAAGACTGCATTTCTTTTCTTTTAAAGAAACACAGGAACTTCACTTAGCTTCGGAGTGTAGGTTTAGATCCTTTGGATCTTTCTTTCCTTTTATTTTGCTCTGTTTGAAGTCTCTCCTTATTTGCCTATTGGTCCTCTCTGAGACAGTTACTTTATTTACCTTCTCATCTCTTTATTTATCTTTGTTTCTCGTTCTTTCCTTCTTTTCGCCCTCTTCTCTGGATTGTTTTGCGTTGGCTATACGGGTTATTTCCCCTTTTTGTGTTTATATTCCCAGTTCTGTTTGCGGATCTCTTTTCTTTCCTATTTTCTGCGCGAGTCTGCTCAACTCTTCGCCCACTTGTCTGGGTTGTTTTGCGTTGGCTATATGCCGGGAGTTAATTCCCTTTTGTGTTTATTCACATCCCTTTTCTTGTGGTTATCCACGTTCCGTGGGTAACTTATTGATCCCCTCATGGTCGCGTTTGTTCCTCCAATCCCAACTCCTCACACAGACATGTCCTTTTTAATATTCTGTAGGTAAATAGGTCTGCGTAACAGAATGCAAGTCAAATGAGAAGTAGTAATACCTTGAATACCTTGGCATTTTGTGCACAAAAGCACGGTGCTCGAGCCTAACACACAACGTTGCATAGTTTGGCTCTTCATCTGAACTGTATTCCATCGCTGAGGAAAATAGTGAGTACTAGTGCATGTAATGTTTGTGCATTTTATGGTGCTATGTTGATCCTATAGCTAGCTAGCACAAAAGGGCTAGTTATGTTATAACATTGTTTATGATGTCACAGCGTTTTACAGTATTGGTGCCAAATTCATAATAAAAGGACCTGCAGTCTGTGCTTTGGGTCAGTCTAATTTTCCGTGTACTGAGAACTTTGGCTCTCAATGAGTGTTCTTCAAGATCCGCCTGGTCTGTCTTTAGATGCACTCACTACAATATCATAATGAATTAGGCCTTATTCAGGTTTAGCTTAGCCTATAGCAGCGGTTCTCAAACTCAGACCTGGGCCACACTGTGTATGCAGGTTTTTTGTTCCAAACACAATTACAATCCCAGAATTTTAGCAAGCTGTTAATTTTTCTTAATTACATAGGTGTTTGTCATGTTCAGACAGATTGTTTACCCTCATAAAGCCACATTATGTCAGAAATAGCTATGCATGCCATGAAGAATAAAAGTCCCATGTTCACATTTATTTTAAGCCATTATAGGCGTTTGTGTAACGTTGACTGGAGTTATAAAGCTTTAAACAGAACAGTACAAAACAGGCAAAATGGGCAAAATTAAGCCTCTGAACAAAGGGGTTAACAATCTTTAAATGCTGAAGATATTTTTAAATAGCTTCAATGTTTGTAAAGTTTTCAAATGGCTTGTTGATGGCTACATAGTCTTGATAGACTATTCTTTTGGTTGTGTAAGGGCTTTTTCAAGCACAGAAATCCCATGGAGACCATAAATTCCTCAGTTTAAAAAAGTGCAATTATCACTCTAAAAATAGCTGGGAAATACTTGACACATTTGATTAATGTCATCACGATCTATAAAACAAGGCCAGAATGGATAAATTGTGGTATTATATGATTATTATCCAAGCTATGAATACAGATATGAAATGGCTGGTTGTGTCAATGTAGCAGTGTTGTACTCCTAGAGTACCTAAAATCATGTCTCATTACCACCATGGGACTGCTTGTCTCAAGTGGTACCATGTTTTCATTGATGACAATATCTACTCTGCTAAAGAGTGTTGTAAAGAAGTGGGTCACAGCCTACTCTTCAGAGACTTCAGGGTCACAACCTGCTTTCTGAAGAAACCAGGGCCACATCTTGTCTTCTGGAGAAATTAGGGCTACACTTTTCCTTCATGAAAAAACTGGGGCCAAATCGTAGTTTTGGTGAAACCTTGACCACTAAAGTTTGACCACTTGACCACTGAATTAAACTAATTTTGTAGGCTGATAACAACACCGATAATTTTCAACACCAATAAGTGTCCACATGCGGCTCTCAAGCCGGCAATACTTCAGCATAACCAGCAGGTAATGTACGTATGTCAAGTGAACACCTGACGTGGAGCTACGATTGTTTCCACCGTCAAATGGAGTCACATCAAAATTTTATAAATCCCTACTTTTTTGTCATTTTCTACTTACGCCGCATGTAAGATCAATTTTGATCTAAAGTACTTTTTATAAATGAAGCCCCAGGACAATGCCTCACCATCTCAAAAGAATAGGAATATGCCTAGCCTCTGGCATATTTCTTTGGTATACAGGTAGCATGGTCACACAGCATTATATCTTACTCACAGTTGTCAATTATACTGTAGAGAATTACAGTATTGTGATGACCAAAATATGGTTTTGCCTAGTCATAGTTTCCTCATTTTGACAACTCCTGGGTGTGTACAGTTGGAGAGTGAACAACATGAGAGTCTCCGTTGCAAACATTTCTCCATAGCAACTGTGCTTAGCAACAGGTTTTTTTCCTTGCACATTCTGGAGCAGGAGAATGTTTGGCATGCAGACCACATAGCCTTGGTTATCTGCCTCATTTTCCAGGCCCTGTGCTTGTCAGCATTGAGCCAGTTCTTATCTTCCCTCGCAGGGTTGCAGTCTAAGGAGTCCAGGCTCCACAGACACACTTCACCTGCAGGAAATAAACCTCCCAAACAAACTCATCAATCTTCCCTCCTGATACCAAGGCTCCACTGCCCATTTCCCATCCCTCAGACCCAAGTGCAGCTTTTGTCATTTTTTCATGATGAAAATGAGTCGAGGGGAAAGGACATTCTGTTCTTGATTGATCGTCCTGACAGAGAGCAGTAATATAACAGGCAACGGAGGAGACAAGAGTCAAAAACAGGTCTGGGAAAGGTTCAGAAAAAGAAGGAAACTTAGAGGGACGCGAAACCATTTCTGAAATAATTCCTTTCCCCACTTGTGGGAGTGACATGACATGAATAATTATAATGCATAGTAGGCTAATGCTGCATGGTCTGTATACTAAGGATATTTTCACAGGAGTACCTGTATTTTTGGGAAGTCAAGCTGCTTTACACTTATAAGGTGAATGTTGATGTGTAAATGTTACCTTTCGGAGGACAGTGAGTAGCGTTGTGCATTCAGGTGTGCTGATCTTCAGGCCCTTATTACCAGGCTGTGCCTGGCTATGTTTGATATGTCATCATGGTACACATAGGTCAGTGCTGTTGACAGTCAACATGGTCAGCCTGGCCTCAACCATTCATGTCACATCGGTCAGACATCAAACTACCGACACAAAGGTTTATAATGCAGCTGATTGTTAAAATGTGTCTTTTTTTGTCTCATAGCTGACCCCTGCAGTCCAATTTTCCTCAGAGTGGAGATTTATACATACATACGTACATACATACTACATATTCACCAGTACGTGAATATTGAATATCGTCAGTCAGACAATCTTTGAGGTTTTTCCCCTGAAGCTGCAATGTGTCAGGTCCTTCTGCTCCAACAACTCCAGTAGGTTGTCCTTGTGTCCATAGTTTCTGTAGTTTGATACAGACCAAGTAAACTAGCATACAATGCCTGCTAGCCACCCACTGGCGGCCCATCCTCAGCTCAGCTGTCACTGCTAGAGGATCAGGTGTTAAGAGAATGTAAACTAATCGGAGGTCCTGCCACTAGCAGCCTGCTATAGTAATGATTTGCAACACTGGTGGGCCAACATTTGTCTGATAGGTGCTTGCATGCTGGGGAGAATGGTTCCTCTGCTACTGGCTGAACATGGAGTTAATGGCTCATAGCATTCAGAGATGTTCATTAAATAACAAATTGATTTTGTTTCATGCCTAGCATTTTGTAGCTTTTTTTTCTCCGAAGAGTACCTCTACGCTCACTTATAAATGAAATGGATGTATGAAATACATTTTAGTAGTTAGTTTGTAAGTATATGAAGGTTTGTAGAAAAACATATGTCATAATTCTCAGCTAATGCTTGCCATTTGTAGACCTTAAACTGAAAACTAGATTATTTTTGGATAATGGAGCCACACAGGGAGGACACAGAAACATCCATATTCTCTCTCTCTCTCTCTCTCTCTCTCTCTCTCTCCTCTCTCTCTCTCTCTCTCTCTCTCTCCTCTCTCTCTCTCTCTCTCTTTCTCTCTCTCTCTGTCTCTCTCTCTGAGATTGTGAGGACACAGTGGGATGCTTGTTTTTAGACTGTCCTAGACTTGCAGCCCTTTTGAGGTTATTAGCACTTGGTCACACTTGAAATAATTAATGCTGTTTTGGCAAGTTTATGCCTATTTACAGCTTCAAATACATGCAAGCAGAATGTCTTAAAATAGAGGTAGTGAACGCTAAAGTGGCCATTCTGAACAGCAAACAGCACCATATGAACAATACTGGCCCAGTAGATGTGGTATTGTGGCTATACTTCCCGATCAATAGATAAAGGAAAATCAGTTATTAACATTTGACAGTAATTTCAGAGTAGTATTATGCCTTAATCTCTCTCTCCTTCCCTCTCCCTCTCTCTCACAGACACACACACACACACACACACACACACATACTCTCACTCTCTCTCTCTCCTTCCCTCTCCCTCTCCCTCTCTCTCACAGACACACACACACACACACACACATACATACTCTCACTCTCTCTCTCTCCTTCCCTCTCCCTCTCTCTCACAGACACACACACACACACACATACTCTCACTCTCTCTCTCTCCCTCACTCTTGCTCTCAAGAGAATTGGACTCTCATGACTTGAAAGCTGTTAATGCTCTGATTTGTTATTTGCTGAGTCATTTTACCAACACAATGTATCCAAACGTCATACAAATAGTGGGAGCACAGGATCTTTGATTTTTCAAGATCAGTCTTGACAACGTGCTGAACAGCACTCTATACTATAAGCAAAATGATAAGGTATGATACACAGGACTACATGCAGGGAGAGAGAAAGTGGGAGAGGAAGAGAGAGACCAAGGGAGGTAGAGGCATCCCCGCATACATGCATGGAGAAAGGGAGCAAGGAGAGGGAGATGTAGAGAGGTAGAGGTTTATAAATCTACCCTCAGTTTCAAACAATCCCCTCTTCATTAGAGGGAAAAGAGCGAATCATTAATTCCTTACTCCTATTCTCTATTGCTTTGATTGTTTGTTACATATTTAAATGTATCTGTGCTTTGGCATTGGCAATATAGGTTTTCTATTGTTATACCAGCAAATCCATTTGAATTTGAATTTGAAAGGGAGAGGGTGCGATAGAGGGGGAGGGAGGGAGGGAGGGGGAGAGGGAGGTGGAGGGGTGTCAATTACTCCAGGATACAGATGACTACATGCAGGACAAGGGAGAGAGAGAATATATCTCAGCTTTAACCTTGAAACGGTGGTCTGTTTCAAAGATACTTCCTGTGGGCTTGGTTATAGCAAGCTCGCACAATTCTAAGAATCCCCCATAACCCTTATGAATAAAGTGACTGTATGCTTTGGCCATTCGGTTGTGTTTACACCACTGTATGCGCCAGCTATAGATTAGGCCAAACAGACCCCTTGTTTACTGTACACGTTCAATTTACAAGAGTCGTTCATTATCGTTACAGATAGAGGACATCATAAACATGCCTAACAAGGTAATTAATACTGCACAAGATCCGCCAACTGGTCCCAAAATGTAAGATGTTTTTGTATATCTGTAACAGTGATTATGGGTTGTGGGTTGCCAATTTCTAATTGATTGTGTGTGTGTGTATGTGTGTGTGAGGTTGTGTGTATGCACGCATGTGTGCTTGTGCATGCCTTGTCTGTACGTATGTGTGTGTTTGTGTGTACGCATGTGTTTGTGTGTACTCATGCACATGCGTGGGTCCCTTGTCTGAGCTTGTATGACTTGTATGACTGTAGTGATGCTATGGTTTGAGAGGGGGTCTTGCTCACTCTTGAGCCAAGCCTCTGTGCCACACATTGCCCATTGGGCTATAATGCACAATGTTATGAAAGATTTTCACGGCATGCCCCCAGCCTGCCCCCGGACTATGATTGCACAGTTGATTAAATCTCATTTAGGCACAGAAACACTGTGATGTTTTCATAAAAGCAATGACAAATCACTCTGCAGTTCAATAAATACAATGACGAGGATTTCTTTTAATTGTATGATGTTCCGTGCGGCACCCAATGGTCAATGGGCACATCATTTACATTCACAAGTGCGTATTACATTTAATTGTGGCACAAAAAACAATGCTCTGACGTTCAAAAGCAATAACAGTCCAATAAATATGGTAACGGTGATTGCTTAGCATTTTGTCATGTTCAGAGCAACACCCTATGCTCAAAGCGGGAAATGCAATGGGTACATGGATTACATTCAGAGGTCAGTATTACATTTAATTGTGGCACGAAAACTGCGCGCTGGGACTGAAAAACAATACACCTCGTACTGTATTTCACTCGTTCAACAAAAAACATTTTCAAAAATGGAAGTTACTCACGTATACAAAACACTGTCTGCAGTGACAGCGCCAGGAACTTTTCTCTCCCTGGGCTAAGGGTGGGCTAGGTTAATACATGGGGTGCTAAGGTTAGCTAATGTTAGAAATCAGTTTACGTTATTTTGTCATTTGCATGAGCTCCCTACACACACACCCCCACACCCATACGTCATAGTGTACACATGCTGCGTAGCCAGCTGCTGCGTAGCCAGAGTAAATAACAGAAAGGTTGATTTACTTTTATATATTCCTTTATTGTAATGATAAAAATTGTATTAAAATGCCTGGGGGGGCTAAACTGGGGCTAAGCAGATTTGTGATGGGGCTATAGCCCTCCCTTGCCCTGGTGTAGTGCCGTCTATGACTGTTTGTAATAAAACTAGCTAAATCTAGGCCAGCCATTAAAAGTATTGATGTCAAAATGAGGCCAAGTTACAACAAACAATATTGGCTATCTTACTTCACACAAATGAAACATGCTCTATTCCAAAGCAATGCTACCTAATGTTTCCTAAATAATTTCATGTAACTTGGTCCTGTGTTTTTTCGTCTTACCATCTGAAGAGTGGTCATTCAAACTGTATGTGTCATGTGAAAGCGTCAAATGGCAATGATTTATAGTGGAAATAATTCAGCTGTTATTATTAAATGTTTTACCAATTCCTACACTATGTTTGATTCCTACACTGTCATCACAGACCCCACAGTGAAACCACAGGGATTTGACCTCCCTCGCAAGCAATGGCTAACCCTGAAGACAATCCGCAGCCTCCATGCAAGAAGAGCCCATCACCTGCATAAGTGGGGGATGACAGAGAGCCCTGCTTGCGACTGCGGATATCCAGACCGGACCATCCCACACATCGTGAATGACTGTTCACTGAGACTTTTCCATGGTGGCATCAAAGCCATCCACACAGTAACTGATGCTGCCCTGGCCTGGATGTCTACCCTTGACCTAGAACTGTAGGCTGTGCACGCCATATGCAAGAAGAAGACTATGTTTGAACAATTGTCTCCATCCAGTGCTTTGGGTGTATGAAAAGCACATCATGAATAAAATAATAATTGTCATGGTTTTTTTCTCCTTACTCCTTTATTTTCCTGCCTTGGTTTTCTTTTCTCTGTCTTGCTACTAGACAGTAACCTCGGCTTTGCCTCGTTTCCGTTTGCCTTTTATTTTAGCTCTGATAGTTTCTGAGCTGGAGGATATGCTGTTCATTTCTATTCTCTGCTCAAACCTGCGAGCTTCGCCCATATCTATTGGGTTGTTATTATTTTGGCTTACGCCAGGACTACGTCCCTCACGGTTCGTGGATAACTTTCTGAATCCCTTTCAGTCGCATCTGGTCCTCCGTCCCGACCCCCCCTGACAAACTAATAATAATAATTATTATTATTATTATTAATGACAATATTTTGTTCTGAAATAAGATTTTTTATTGTTTTACATTTTAAAATAAATGATACTATTTTACTTATTTGGCTAAACTTTATCTGACCCTCAAACATACAGTACATTAATGGGCAAACATACAACATGTCTGGATAGGATTGTATGATTCAATATATTAGGCCTAAATATTTGTAATTTCTATCTGTATTTATATAATAATAAGAGAACCATACTGTTGTGTTTATTTTTGAAGACGATATCTGTGTCTTCACGAAGGGTGGAGATCCAACTTTGAGGGCCCTGTCTCCTGAATGGTTGGTCGTTCTAGATAGTCAAACCTCATTGTAACACTCTCAAGTTAACAGGTATAAAAAAATTTGTGCAAATCTAAAAGGGTAAGGTCAGAAAGTTATTGATTTCTGACAGAATGCCCCAGTAGTTTTTACCTGTGTTCTTTATTCTTTATTTTTCCAGCTTTTTTTGTCATCTTCATTAAGTGTTCGCTATGATTCTGGACTGCACAGAAGGTGTGTACTAAATAATATACAATAAACTACCACTAATTGTTTTGACATACGGTACCATATAGACCGGATTAGAGTTACACATTTGCTTGTTTCTTTGTTTGTTATTATAGTCCAGTTTGGCAGAATTCAGTCTCATTCAAATGTAAAAATTCAATTCAACTCGCCACTGCCTTGATGGACAGCTTTACTATAAACATTTTACCTATAAACATTTCAGATTAAATGACACAGCCGCCTAAAATGCACGAGGCTCCATTCGAGGAGGACATTCGGCAAGATCACACGGTTTGGCGCACTGTCGCGGTGGGGACGATTAATCAGTCTGTGGCTGCGATTCAGACTTGTGCAATGGAGGATAAAGAGGGGGCTGTGACTCGCCAGTGTTCGCCTGGTGCCTAAATCACCAAGGACACAAGTCTGAAAATAGCGCTGGGGCTGGCCAAGTCTCTGTGTAGCATCGAAGAGATAAACACCCGTGTCCGAAGGTAGGCCGAACACAGCTGGGGAAGCCTAAAACGGAAAATGGCATGTCATCCCGTCTTAGCTCTTGTCTTTATTTGCATCACCTAATTTTTATTGTACAATACTATCTTGTGATTTTTGAAAACTTCTTTGTTACATTGTTATATATCTGTTTTTCTTTTTATCATTCATCTTTTATCTTATATTCGGTATTTGGAAAGTGCTTGGAGCATAACGCACGAAAAATATTTTATAAATAAAGGCATTTAGCAAACACGCCCACCCAGAGTGACTCACACAGCTTGCACTTTTTTTTTTCATACAGTATAATCCAGTTATACAGCTGGATATTTACAGAAGCAATTCAGGGAAGTTACCTTTACTCAAGTGAACAACAGCTTTACCACATAAATCATTTAAACCTACAACCTCTCCACAAGCCCACTTCCCTAACCAAACTTATTGTTATTACTATTAGTAGTAGTAGTAGTAGTATTTCTCCTCCATGTTTGGATAGGATCCTGGCAGGCCATCCACTGTTCCTGCACCAATGTTATCCCCGTCACTTGGCTTCCAGTTACGCCCTAAACGCTGACTCTACGATGGACGCATTGTTCCTATTTAAAAACAGCATCAAGCTTGTCCTGAGCTGGCGTACAGTGTCCCAGGGGAGAGGAGACCAAGCCCAGCACATACAGATTAGACATTACACTATGAAACCAGGACATGGGGAAGTACCTACTATTATGCTTTTATTAATTCATTATTTCTATTTACCCATTTTTATTTTTTTTTATTTTACTATTTTCCCATAACCCATGCAGGGGTGGTTGGGGTTGAACATGCCTAAATGCCAGAATCTGGCATCAACAGACAGTTTCTAACCTACAAGGGTAAGAGAGGAGAGGGGGCAGGGAGGTCCCTTGAACAGCTGCTAGAGATCTGAGCTGGAGCTTTAGCACTGTCCTGGAAGGATCTGGAAAAATGACCCTACACTGAATTTAGTTTAGGGAACATGGGAAGAGTTTCACTCATGCAAAATAGGCTTTATCGGAACACAGAAGTTCTCACAAGAAACCATTTTTTCCATTTTTAAGCATTTCGCTTTTAGCGTAAAATATCTTAAAAAGAATATGCATTTATTATGGCTAGAAAACCAAAACTTGAGCTACAGAAATGCACTCCTACAAATGAATCTAATCAACGCCAACGTAAAGATACTCCTGCAATAAATTATTAAAATAAAATAATATTAAATGAAATGTAGTTTCTGTGGTTTGTTAGGCAATTCAAGAAAAAAGCAAGTGATTCTGCCTTCTCAACCAAGTAGGGAATGCCATTCTGCCATTCAGTCAGTGGAAGCCGAGCAGAGAGATCTAGTTGGACTGTGTGGTGTAATCACTCTCTGAAGTTAGAAGGGTGCATAGCCTCTTGCAGCCCGGTATGCCAGTACAACACACGGTCGCACTCTCTGTGCCAATTCCTCGACATCAGCCTGGCTCGCCTGCACTGCTCCTGTTGGCAAAGGCTGGAGCCATTTTGGCTCTCCCTTTTCCCCTGCACAATGGCTAGACATCAGGTCTGCACGCGCTGCCCACGGTGTGCTCTGGCAGCTGAGTGGGGGTTCGAGAGGCTTTGGAAGGGGAAAGAACAGAAGAATGGGGGAGGGAGAAGTTCTGTACCTTAAAGAGACGGCTACTTTGTTGATTGGAAGGTAGTGAGTGAAATGAGATTCCCACATTGATCAGAACAGTACACTTGGCTGGGCCATCTTCCAATGCAGACTGAAGACCTGCGTTTTCAGTCTGCACCTTGGCTCCCCCAATCCTGACCCTCTTTGTCGATCCACCTACAACATTACAGCAATTTTTGAATTTGCTGTTGCTACTGAAATAGTGTAGTAGTTTAATATTAGTTTGTTACAGAAATGTAATATATTGTATACTGTAATATATTGCAATAAAATGTATTATCAACATCAGATATTTCAATATCATATCGGAAAATTGTATATACAAATTGTGAATATGCAAATGATTGCTGTTTTCAGATTTCAGATTTCTTTTTTATTACAATTAAAAATTATTCATCCAGAAGATCCTCCCAATTGTCTACATATTCATAAAATATATTGTGTATACTATGAGCAGGGTAAAATTGCTTTGCTGAACCATTCAGTGTTTTCAGGCATGGTATAGCTCTGCTGCAGGAACATGAACAGTGGACACTCCTGGCCCTGCAGGGCTGCAGTTCATAAAGGTTACTGCGACTGAGGTCGTATAAATCCCAGCGCACACACTGTCTCAGAGGTAGGGCCAGTGATTTTCCACAGCTTTAAATGACGGCTTTGTAATCTAAAACTGAAAATGCCTGAATTTAAATCCTATATACGGTATTTTCTATAAAATCACTTATAGAGATGTTATGATTTAGTGTTTGGCTCATATCTGTACAGTATATATCTCACAAGTGTGTAATTAAGACCGCCTTTGTTTAGTTGTCAGCATCAAATTAAAATGTTGTTGTGTGACCAATGCAGCCCATAAAAAAATTTAAATTGAGAACACTAGAAGTTGTGTGACAGAAACAAAATGTATACTACATTTAATGATAATGTATGACACAAAAACAACAATAACAGGTAGAAAACAGGCAAAAAAACGTGGGTACCAAATAAGTTCAATGCATTTTTTGGACCAGTTAATATAAAAAAGATGAGAGATGTAGGTCATTCACAGTATAGCTAACAATACAATTGTGGTATGCTAAAAAACTTGTATTAATTTCAGTAACTAATTCAAAATAACTTCCCTACATCAACAACAAACTCTTAGAGGTCTGCAATTTGGTTACCTGGCGTGATGATGAGGAGATTTATCATAATAAAGAACAGAACTGGAGAACTGTATAAAGGATAAGGTATGTGAGTTCTGGGTGACATTCATTGATTTTAGCCTGGAAGCCAAGCCACAACAAAGCAGTTGTTAATTTACCTAAAACAACTTAAAATTGTGTTTACTGAAAACAGCAAACATTTGTGTATAGCTGCTGCTGCCTTGCGGGACTTTTTACATAATAAAGCACAAAACATTTGAAGTTGTTTTGGGAGGTAATTTTGAGGGAAAAACATAAACAAGACATTTCTGAAAATCACTGGCCCAACTCATAAGGACCGTATTCAAATGGATGCCTGGTAAATATTTCACTGGTGTTTTGGGAATCCATGGGGTCTGTGATTTAATTAAGCTTTCTTCAATTTGTTTGCCCATAACACACTGCAATTAGGTCATTGCACTGCCAAGGATTGCCAACTTCCCTTATGGAAATGTAATATACTGCAGTATATTTTAAATATATTGTGACGATAATTTTGATATACAGTTGAAGTCGGAAGTTTACATACACTTAGGTTGAAGTCATTAAAACTCATTTTTAACCACTCCACAGATTTCATGTTAGAAAACTATGGTGTTGGCAAGTCAGTTAGGACATCTACTTCGTGCATGACACAAGTAATTTTTCCAACAATTGTTTACAGACAGATTATTTTACTTTTAATTCACGATATCACAATTCCAGTGGGTCAGAAGTTTACATACACTACGTTGACTGTGCCTTAAAAATTTTTATATTTGGTCTCATATCCTTTGCATGCCATGACTTCTTGATGTCTGTGACCCAACAACATCAAAAGACTCTTGATATATTATTTTCTGGTACTCTTACAAGCGATACTATAACGTCTCTGCATTTGAATGGATCTCTATGGGAATTTGGGGGTGGGACTAGATTTAGTTGTAAATTATGCTGGAACAGTATGGAATACATGATTGATAAAATGGCTGTAAGTCATCAAGGGTCTGAGGTATCAACCAAGCCTCAAACCATCACTCTGCTGCCAGATATGCAGTAGATATGGATGGATCACTTTAAGGGTTGTGAAATTGTGATATAGTGAATTAAAAGTGAAATAATCTGTCTGCAAACAATTGTTGGAAAAATTACTTGTGTCATGCACAAAGTAGATGTCCTAACTGACTTGGCAACACTATAGTTTGCTAACATGGAATCTGTGGAGTGGTTAAAAATGAGTTTTAATGAATTCAACCTAAGTGTATGTAAACTTCCGACTTCAACTGTATTTGCAATATACTGCAGTATATTCTTTTTCCATAAGGGTTAGCTGGGAGCTGGTTGGGTAAGGTAGGAAATTGTCTTGCCATGTGTGACCAATGTGGGATCACTATGGGAGGTGGTCATAGAATGCATTGGGGCAGGGCAGGTTGGCAGCAGTATCACTGCTTATTGGAATCAAGCTGATTCAACTGGACTATAAGGGCCAGGCAGAGCACTTGACAAGAGCTGTGGTGTTTCATTATATTGCTGTAATTTAGTAGATGATCTAATCCAGAGGTATACGAGAGCATAAGTGCATACACCTTTGTTTTTGAGAAAGACCTAGACCTGGCTATAAACATTCCCAGACAAGTGAGTGCATATGCAACAAGCGCTAAATGTAATTCAACCAGGATGCAAATTATAATGCAAATACAAATACAGAAACATCCAATAACATAAGAAATCTCTCAATTATTCACATTCGATAGGAAGTGCTAGGGGGTGGGGATGGGAGATGAGCCAAGATTCAGTCTGAAGAGGTGGGGCCTCAGTCTGCATTGGACGATGGCCAATGATTCTGCTGTCCTGACCACTGTGGGAAGCTCGTACCACGACTCGGCACGCCGGCACAGACAGACATCGTGACTGGGACAAGCAGCCACATTAGGAGGGGACAGCCAGCTGCCCCAGGGTTGCGGAACTGAGAGATCTGTTTTGAAGAGTGCTGTATCAGCAAGGTGACATTGGTGCTGGAAAGTTACCACAAAATAGGGAAGAATTACAGACATGAGGTACACCATTGAGACATGCAACAAAAAAAGAAGGTTTTGATCAGACACTTTAAGAAAGAGGAAACTGTTCATCCCAGTTCCCCTTCATTCATGCTTAATGCCTTGGCCAAGGATGACCTGCAATCTATCACGTGTTATATAATTAGAACAATTGGTTGCTTTCTTAGTGCATGGTCAAGACCTGTATACAGAGATAGAAAGGGTATTCATAGCACCATGAGCCAGAGCAGGAGAGAGGAAATGGCAAGTTCCAGGAATAATTGTACTGTTTAAGGTAAAGTTTCACTGGGAATAGGTTCCTGCTTTTTTCACAGCCTGAGATCACATCCTTACACAGGGTGATCATCTTATCACTTATGGTAGACAGCCTTTTGACCTTCCATTCCTATTACAACAGGGCTCTTCAGTACTTCTTCCTGGGGGCCAGATTCTTTTCTAAAATGGTGCCCAGGGGCCAAATGTTTTCACACATCCTATCTATAAAACCACGCCTGGATAAGATTTGCTATGTATCTATATGAAATAGATGCATTCTTAAAATATGTATAACTAAAGCCTCTGTCACTAGTGGGTGGTATGCTATCACTGTTTCAAAAAAGTCCACATTTCTGCTGCATTTGAGTCACTTTTACTTCTTCTCATGATCAAAGGGCCAAGAGAATAATGTAGGCCTATTGTGGGCCAGATTTGGTCCCTGGGCTAAATGAATACACCAGTTGAATATCCCTTCCTTACATCCAGCCAGCAGAGTTTCAGCAAGGAACAAGAAGCATGGTAATGGTATTTTTCTAAATTGCCTGTGAGAAAAGGAGGGCTCCAAGACGTCCCTTCAATCACCCTCATTCGCCTTTAATATTTCACCCCAAAACCAACCACAGTTTCCTCACATTTTACCCCTCTGTGTGGCAGTCTCTACACCATAGCCATCATTGTATAACTGTCATCAAAAATACCATCCATTGTCATTCTTCTTTATACATAAGAAAAAAAGAGGACCTTTGTTTCTGTCACCTGATCCCTAAAACCTATTGTAGTTCTGTGAACACATGTTTGGTGTGACATGGTTTCTACAAATCAAAATTAATGTTTTTTCATAATGATTTTTTTTGCAATGGTACTAACATTAACAACTTATATGAACTATCTTCATAAAGCATTCATTCTTGAGCATCACAAATGCATTGCATTCCAATTAAATAGAGCACTATGAATGCTTTGCATATCATGTCATGATCCTGCTTTGCCATTGACTGCAGAGCATATTTATGAGTGCACAATGAGCACTTCATAATATATTCATTGTAACCATAAAAACAACATGCATGTATGAATTATGTCACCACCTGGGATATACATAACATGATCACAGATCTAGGAATGCTGCACACATCCCTAGTACATTCATAAGTACTACTAAAATGCTTACATAATAGTTACATGGAGTGTTTATGAATCCTTCAGTAGGACTGCATTAAGTAATAGCAGAAAGCCGCTCCCATTCAGGTTTTGTGGTAACTCTGAAGACTTTGTGGTGTGCCAGAGAGATGAAGGGGAGGTTCCTCTCACTCTGTTACTCACTCTACTACTGTTCGGGAAAGCACCAGTGACCTATGATTCCCAATCGGCAGACAACAGAGCCAGTTTTGTACTCAGCTGTCAGAGCCGCTAGCCGTAAAAGAAAATTGTGGACCCCAGATTAATTCCACCTGACTTGCCAGCCCATGTAGTATAATAAGGCAGCGATAATGGCGCCTTTGTCTGTCATGGGTTTTCTTACCCATCATTACCAGCACTGTGAGCTGGGAACCAGTGTCCCGTGTGATATCCACGGAGCTTGAAAACACAGAGAACACCACTTCAATACCTCTCCACTTCTCAGTTCCCACAATGAATAGACTTCATCCTAAATGGCAACCCCCCCACCCCCAACACACACTCTCTCTCCAGTCCACGTTACCACAGAGCTGAGAAATGTACAGGGGGAACAACAGCATGAAAGCCATGATATAAAATGGTAGAATGACCACAATGACACTCAGGAAAAGAGGCCACTGGAGGAGGCTTGTTTGATACCAATGCTGGGGTGGGTAATCGGGAGAACCAGGAAGATTCCCAGTGGGCCACCATTGTTGGTGAAGTCACCACCGGGTGAAGTCAAGGAAGTGTGGGTCACTGACTTAACGTCACCCAGCCGGCTCTCTGAGCCTCACAGAAACACTGCTATTGACACGCCTGTTTCCCCAAAAAGCAACCACAACAAAAACTTTGATGCTAATTGTGGAGATGAGAGTGGCCCCCTCCCAAATCCCAAATTGGTTGAGCCCAGGTTTGTCTTAGATTATGACTGGTTACCTAATGTATAGCATGACCCACACATGAATTTAATTTAGGCTACCCTCCAGACAAAATAATAACATAGCTTGTTGTTTCTCAGTCTCTTTGACATTGAGCGCTACCATGCGCGCAACACGGATTATCGCAGAGTGGACTGGGCTCCTTATTTCACTTAGGCAATGAGATTACAAATTTAAACTCTTAATTACATATTCTGAACTTTGAATTTACCTGAGATTCGAAGAAGTTTGATTAACAAGCAAAAAAGTGACAGCCCTAATCTCTATTGGCATAGATATGTGCATCACCCATGACAAAAACAGCGTCAAACAAATACCCATGGTACCGTGATACTTTCATTGGTATAGTACCATGAGGGAAGAATGAGGTACCGTGACAGCCGTACTTTGACAAGAGGGGGGCAATCCACTTGAATAAGCCTGTAGGCTAGTGGAGCGCTGAGCACACAGGTCAAGGCAGTGGCACTGCAGAAAAATATGTTAGTGTGGTTATGGCTATGGAAATTTTCGATTTCACAGGAAAAAATCACACAGGTCTGGACCTTGGTGTCCTCATATACAGCTACGGCACTGATTGCTATCATCATTTAGTACTATATTCTCTGGGCCTGGAGATGCCAGATGCAAGCTTGTTTGAACTGGAAATATATCACAAAGTTTGGCACATTTGGCCGTGTCATCTTATAGCACCTTTTTTAGTCACTACTTTTTCTGTCCCCCTCTGTTTTCTCTTTATTCTCCATCGTCTTAACATTTGTCTTCTCAGTCTGCCTGGCACAAATTTGTCATGTAGCCTGTAGGCTATACATTTGAATATTACGGTTTCTATGTCATTGAAGACAAAATAATAACCAAGAAGAAAGTCACCTGTAAGGTATGCAAGCGGCAACTGCCCTACTAACCCTTCAAACACTTTTCTCCTCTCCAAAGAAGATAGGTTCAGTTTAGTTTCAGTAAGCCGTACTATTGTTGTGAATTAATGATGGACTCGTGCACTTTAATCTTTTCTTTCGTTTGAGCAACAGTTGATCTCCAGTCATTTTATTGCTGTGAACAGCATCATTGGCATTGTTGTGATCTTATCTGGTTTTATTTTGCTTAAAACTTCAAGATACTGTTGTCATTATTTCTTTGTTATAGCCTAGCATGTTTAAGCTATTTAGCTATGTTTAATGGAAAATTAAAACCGGGTCATAATATATATACATTTAAGCAACGTTTAAACATTTAAAATTTTTATGGTAGAAGATTTGCGGACTGTGCCGGACTAGCCAGAAATGCCCTAAAATGAGGGGATAAGCCGGAGAGTCGACCAAAAAGAACTGAATATTTTCTGAATAACCCTCGTGGACGGCATGCATATTGATGGGACCCGTGGTCTCTTTAATGGTCCCGGTTTCCAATGGGGGGCCATGGAGGGCCGTAACCAGTCGGGGCCGAACGAGGCGGTGAACGGGCATTCTAAGCTCCTTGGCCCATTTGGCTTCCAACAAAACATTCAACCGCTCCCAAATCGATGAATGCGTCGACTTTGGCCGAGCGTTCATTCCAGAGCAATTGAACAGGTAATAATGTCAGAGGGACTGTTCTATTATGTCTCGCTAGTGTCCCTGGTTCCACGAGCGAGACCCCCCGTTTCCCACCAATTTTGGGCACTGAGCCTTCGTGTGCCCCTTGCGCAGTACCGGCACCACTCCTCGCGCTGCTTGAATTGCTGAGACTCACGCAGAGAAGAACTATCCACCTGCATCGGCTCCTCCCTCTTCAGGGAGAAGTGGGAGGAGGAGGGGGCTGAAGACGTTACCGGAAGGGTGGAGAAATACCGAGTCGAGCGGTCCCTCCTTTCACCTCTCTCTCCCTCTCTCGCTCCCTGACATGGTTATCAATGCGGATAGCTGTGGTCACGAGGGCATCGGATGTAGCAGGTGGTTCGAGCACTGCCAGGGCGTCTTTGATGGGATCCGACAGCGCGTTAATAAAAAGTGTGATAGGTGGGCCCTCAGACCACCCTGTCTCTCCTGCCAGTGCTCACAATGTCATGGAAAAACCTGCTACCGTATCCTTACCCTGGCGGAGGTTAACCTCATGGCTGCCTCCTGACCAGAAATGTTGTGGTCAAAGACCAACGCCATCTCCCCCATCAGACTACCCGCATTGTTCATGACAGGGGCGTTTGACCAGATCAGGGGATCAGCCTAGGCGAGGACGGTCCCAGTGAGCATCGACAAAATAAACGCTACACGGGAATCGTGGGACGAGAACCGTGACAAACACTGAGACAGGAAGCCTCGACATTTCCCCGACTCCCCGACATAGCGGAGAGGGAGTTGGAGCTTGGGCTCTCTAACAGTGAATGGGATGGGCAGAGAAGGAGGGCTCTCAGGGACTGGTGTTTGTGGGACGGGGGGTGTGGCAACCGCCAGTAGGCGGAAACTGTCTGCCAACTCACGCAGACAGTCCTCCTGGCGGCGCAGCTGGTCAACTAATTGGCCCTGTTGGGTGAACATGGTCTGCTGTTGCACCTGGAGGGCTTGAATGCCCTCCTCATGAGCGGCCAAAGCCGCATGCTGCGTAGCCAGCACGAAACGTGGGAACCACAAGATAAGGGAGGTGAAAGAACACAAAAGGGAAAACTCCCGGCGTACCCAGAAAGCAACCCAGAAAAGAGGGTGAAAAGTCTAGCAGACTCGAGCAGATAATGGGAAAGGAAAAAGATCCGCAGACGGAACTGGGAAAAAGAAAATACAAAAGGGAAATAAGTCCCGGTATATTGCCAACACAAAACCACCCAGAAAAATGGGCGAGAAGTCTAGCAGACTAGGATAGAAGAATGAGGAAGGAAAGAACGACCTCAAGCTCAATAAATAACAATGAGCCAAACGAAAAGGCCAAACAAAATAAATATAAGAAAGGTAAACAGAAGTACTGCCTCAAAGAGGACAGAAAAGCAACAAAAGAAAGAACCAAGAAAAGAGCTAAATAAAAGGAAATACGGATCCTATGGATCTAATCCTAAACTCTCTAAACTAAGAAGGTTCCTGCGTTTATTTCAAACACAAAAGAAATGCAGTCCTCCAGCTAACCGTTTACCTAGCTTAACGTGGCAAATTATGACACAAAAGCCCGGAACAACGAACGAGCTGAGCTCAAGTAGCCCGCTAAACACCTGAATCAAATGAGGGTAATGAGTCCCGGGCAGCGGAAAAACACGGCAGGTGCGCTGTCCCGTGGCTCTGAAAAAGAACATCGCAGAGTAGAGCAGGCAAGCTGCAAAATCATGACAAAATAAATATTCAACATTTTTTTGGGATATAATAAAACAAGAAAAAGAAGAGAAAGACGATGATGTGAGTAAATTGGTTGAAAAGGACTGTTTAACAGACTAATTTAAGTGTTGTTAAGGCTGTCCATAAGAGACCACTGCTAGCTATAGCTAGTTACTGACAGCTAGGCTAGCAAGACGGTCACTTTGATAAAGATCCAAATAGATCCAATCCAATATTGTTGCAAATCACTTTGAGTTAATGTATTTCTTCCGTACACTAAGCTATTACCATGCAAACCTTTTCTTTTCTAAAAAGAAATTATTGTATGGTTTCACTCCCTCACACACCATCCAGCAATCCCTTTAGCCAGCTAGCTAACCTGCATGGACAGCGCTACACCGGGGCAAGGGTGGGCTATAGCCCCATCACAAATCTGCTAAGCCCAGTTTAGCCCCCCAGGAATTTTAGTACAATTTTTATAATTATAATAAAGAAATATATAAAAGTAAATCAACAATTCTAATCCCTTTCTGATATTTACCCTGGCTACGCAGCGTGTGTACACTATGACGTCCGGATGTGGGATTGTGTGTGTAGGGAGCTCATGCAAATGACAAAATAACGTAAACTGATTTCTAACGTTAGCTATCCATTTCTCACTCCCTCGCAATTGACCACTAAATTTTGTGCAGTCCCTAATAGATAAATGTGGAAATTTCTTTGTCCAAATTCTATTCAAAACTACATTTAGGCCTATATCAAGTGTGCCATATGCCTTTATTGAAAAAACGAGATCTTCCCTATAAAGTATCAGAAGTCATTCAGGAAAATTGATTTATTTGCTTAGCATACCCAAGTATTGACCTAGTCCACCCTTAGCCCAGGGAGAGAAAAGTACCTGGCGCCATCACTGCTAACCAGAATAAGCAGATGACACAATCCAGTGGGAAAACAATTGGGGAACTCGCATTAAAACACAAATATCCAGAAAATGGTAAGGGAGAATATGAGAAACCATTACAAATAACAGCGTTATAACCGGACAAGCTTGTTTTCCTTCACTTAGCCATGCTAATTGTTAGCTAGCTACACATAAAAACTGGTTAGCTTACCCACTCCCGAAAGCTTGTAGTGTTTCTTAGTAGCTGAGTGGGGAGTTTACTCCGCTCCCTATTAACATTATTATTTTCTTTAACCCCACTGAGATCAATTTAAATGTAATTTTATTGTTATATATCTTATTGCTTATCTTTTGACTTTTATATGTATTATACCTGTTGACTATTATTAGAAAAATAATAATAAAAAAAAGATTATCATTACATTACAGTCATTAGCAGACGCTTTTATCTAAAGCGACATACAATAAGTGCATATAGAAAGGTTACTGTTGTAGATAATATCATTATGATATAACTATATTGGCTGATGACCTCATCGTTATATTATCAATTTCTTTCTGCTGACTTAAATGAATTCAACACACCAGAACAGCAGTACAGAGTGTGCTTTCACGCTCGAATGCTCTCAGACTCCGCTCTCTCTCTGCCAAGGTCGTCAGGAAAGTTCGGCCTTACATATATGCTGACACGGAGAGGCTAAAAACATCCACATTTGCTGCACCCTTAATGGCACCTGGCACCTTGATGGCAAGAATCCTTTCAGAGCTCCACAGGGATTAGGATTAGCCTCCACTGTATGACGCCACAGCCTGGTCCAGGCCCGGTGACTCATTTACTGCATGTTTCCCATTGCTTGGTTTCAGTGGCAACTGTGAAACTAACTAGTTTACACTTACACTAGTTTTGCATCCTGACTGTGTATCCTGGCGCACAGCCCTGAAAATGGGATGTGGCAGTGGGTAGGTGTTCTTTCTGAACAGCACAGCTGCTCTGTGGGGGTGAAAGCCTACACGCACTCTTGTTTGAATGCTTATCGGCTCAGAGTTTAAGAACCACCTTCACATTCAGAATTCTGTACTGCAATTTCTTCTGTAAATGAGGGAAAACACATATATGCAAAGCAGAGGTTGCCACATGCTAATTAAGCAAATAACATCACAGCATGCATGAAAATACTGGAATGTTCTAGCTGCTTATAATTATGGCTATCTTACCTGCAAAGTCATCCTTTGTGACTTTGAATGAGGGGTAATTGTTGGGGCACTTTGTGGGAGTTTCAGTAACTAATACTGCTCAGCTTGCTGATGTTTCACGAGCAACAGTGTCTAAAATGATGTCTGTATGGGACTTTGAAGAAAAGGAATCATCAGATGAGAGTTATGGGGTTATAGGACAGAATTGCATACTCCAAGATTGTGATGTACGTTCATTAATTCAAAGTGAAAAGCGAAACAGCTGGGTAAATGCAGAACAGATCAGTGCAAAATTCAGCTTGGAGTGAGCACAACCAGTTTAATCAAAAAATACAGTGACCGGAACATTAACACTGTTAAGTCACTTTACATTTGTGTTTGATGTTTTTGTTCACTACCTTTTTCTCTCTACTCAACAGCATTATAGAGACATATATGGCGTCACCTCCACCATGAGACTGGTCCTAGAAATATTGCCTCCGGTATACATACAGCTATGTTGCCAAAACAGAACTCTGACTATGTTTGCAAGATTACTGTACACACAGGCAGGTAAATGCATGCACATCCATACAGAGTGTGATATTCCTGTGTTCTGTCTTTTTGTCATTGAAATGCCAGCCTGCAGGGCAGGGAGGTTGACTGGTTTAATTCATAAGAGTTCCAGGCCTTTATGACTGGTAAACTGCCCCATTCAAGGTGTCTTTTATGAGAAGGGATAAAATGACGCAAAATTTAAATCCAGAATGAATAGACTGAAAAATGATATTGCAGAGTGAACTAAACTGGATTCACACATTAGAAGCCAACCATAGGGGGCTCAACCTAGAATTTGATTTACGGGTTGTGCTGTAATTTCCTGAGGCCTGATGTCATTTTTATTTTACTTGTTTCATTCTTTAGGCCTCATTGTGAACCTGTATTTATGACGGTATTGCCTAATGCGAGTTACAGCAAAACCCTGACCCTTTTTTGAGTCCTCTTCTTTTTATTTCCCCCATTTTTCTTCATTTGGTTTGTGCATTCACTGACGCCCTGTATCTTATACGCTACACACTACATATTGTCATATAATCGCATGTATGTAAGCTTCTGATAACATGCATTATTATGTACTATATATTATATACAGTTGCAGCCACTATTATTGGCCCCCCCTGTAAAGATGAGCAAAAAGGGTTATAAAAAATTCACCGTTTGGTGAATTAGCTTAATCTTACACTGAAAAAACAAGAAGAATCCAACCTTTAATTGACGTTAATTTATTATGAGAAAAAAAATCCCTCATCAAGAAATAATTATTTTTAACAAAACCACATTGGCCACAATTATTGGCCCCCCTGCATTTATATATAGAATAAAGTAATAATTTTTAATATTTGGTCACATATCCTTTGCATGCCATGACTTCCTGATGTCTGTGACCCAACAACATCAAAAGACTCTTGATATCTTATTTTCTGGTACTCTTACAAGCGATACTATAAAATCTCTGCATTTGAATGGATCTCTATGGGAATTGGGGGGTGGGTCTAGATTTAGCTGTAAATTACACTGGAACAGTATGGAACACATGGTTGGCTAAATGGCTGTAAGTCATCAAGGGTCTGACGTATCAAACAAGCTTTAAACCATCACTCTGTTGCCAGATATGCAGTAGATATGGATGAATAACTTGATGGGTTTCTTCTCCTGACTTATTTTTCCATAGAGTTCAATAGGAAAA
The DNA here is from genome assembly GCA_029718625.1 of Synaphobranchus kaupii. Lineage (NCBI taxonomy): Eukaryota > Metazoa > Chordata > Actinopteri > Anguilliformes > Synaphobranchidae > Synaphobranchus > Synaphobranchus kaupii. The sequence goes on from CM056383.1 coordinate 23,723,321, forward strand.
TTTGTCAGGAGAAACAACCCTTAAAGTGATCCATCCATATCTACTGCATATCTGGCAGCAGAGTGATTGTTTAAGGCTTGTTTGATACCTCAGACCCTTGTTGACTTACAGCCATTTTACCAACCATGTATTCCATACTGTTCCAGCATAATTTACAGCTAAATCTAGTCCCACCCCCCAATTCCCATAGAGATCCATTCAAATGCAGAGATGTTATAGTATCGCTTGTAAGAGTACCAGAAAATAAGATATCAAAAGTCTTTTGATGTTGTTGGGTCACAGACATCAGGAAGTCATGGCATGCAAAGGATATGTGACCAAATATTAAAAATTATTACTTTATTCTATATATAAATGCAGGGGGGCCAATAATTGTGGCCAATGTGGTTTTGTTAAAAATAATTATTTCTTGATGAGGGATTTTTTTTTCTCATAATAAATTAACGTCAATTAAAGGTTGGATTCTTCTTGTTTTTTCAGTGTGAGATTAAGCTAATTCACCAAACGGTGAATTTTTTATAACCCTTTTGCTCATCTTTACAGGGGGGGCCAATAATAGTGGCTGCAACTGTATATTTGATCATATTTGTTTATATGCATTACTATTAAGTCTAAGCAGTAATTCAGGACTGATATGTGTTAGTGTCCTTTACTGAGCTATCTTGTGTTATAGTTGTGTGACATTGTACCCAGCTAATTGTACCCAGATGTGTTGAATTCCCACTCACTAGAAATACCTCTCCGTGTGTACTCACTTCTATGCTCGGATGAAGGTCTGCCGACCGAAAGCTTAACTCCCATTCATTAAAGAGACTTGCAATCTACCTCAGTGTGCCAAAGCTTTTCATTTTTATTCTTATATGGACACTTTTTCTTTGTTGCACCTGGGACTATAAGCAGACAATCTATGGAGGTGCGGACATTTCCTTTACTTAATCCAGAATTAACAAAATTCTATATGTCTGGAAACGTCACTGAAATTACCAGATAAAAGAACTAACAGAAAGTCATGTTATGTAAGAGACTCGGCAATCTCACTGTTACAGTGACCTTTTCTCTACATTGACTGTGTCTTCCTTTTTGACATTTTTTACACATTGAAGGAGTTAGAAAAGTACACACTGTGGCCATTCAACAAAGTAATACTATACAGATTACTTATTGCAGCAAAGAGATGTGAATATTTACACTGACCCATACCCCATAGGGGTTCACAAAGGTTGTGTTTTCCTTTGCATCAGTCAGCTTTCCCATAGTGGAGAATCAAAATAAATTAAATGAATCACACACACACACACACACACATACAAAAACACACATTCAAACATAAACATATGAACACACACACACACACACACACACACACACACATTTACACAAAAGCATACATACATACGTATATGAACACGCACATACATGCATGCACACACATACACACAAAAGCACACACACAAACAGCGGGTACTTCTCCACACCCATTTCCAGGGTTCGGCCTACACGTGAATTGAGCAAAACATCTTAAGAGGCCTACGTCCTTCCACACTCCTTGGAGTGAATGCCCTTTCAGAAGGTCGCCCCCACACCCCCCACAAAGCATATCAGCCACTGTTTTCCCAGCTGCCTCACAGAGCGTGCTCAGATTGCCCTGGGTGGGGTCGGTGTGCTCAAGCCTATTCATGCTATTTCTTTAATTTGAATCCGCTGTCCTGGTTTCAGAGGGCAAGCCCCCACTCGCACAAACGATATCATTCAAACCGTCTACAAATAATAAACACACCTGCTTTAATTGTACTTTCTCACGTGTCTCCTGTAGATTTATGGACAGAATAGGTCTGTCTCTCCTTCTTTCCCCAATGGAAACAAGTCTTTCCGCCATTTCCTCTTTCAGTGTTTCATCCCGTTTCGCCTTTTACTGGATTTCCTGTACAATCATTTTTCTAGCATCAGGAAATTTTAGTGTTTTCATTAGTGGTTATGAATGGTGATAGGGTTGTAAGGCTTTTCAGATTCCAACAGAGAAATTGGGGAAAAAGACTGTCTACTGCTTTGTGAAATTGTAACTTAAATACTGATTGGTTTACTGATTACTGCACTGATTTTATTGATTGTAGGATTGTCCTTGTTGAAGACAAAAAGATTCTTACCTAGATAAATTTACTTACCTCAAAAATTAGATATACCCTCTCTCAGAAGTCCTTTCCTGAAGTTATCTGGGTAATGATAGTTATGTGTACATGAGTGCATCTGGTCCCAGTGAGCAAAACCTGGAAATTAGACAGCTAGAGTGGTAGAACGGACTAGGTTAACCACAAATATAGCTCAGGTTTTACCTGAATATAGCCTGGCTACATTCTCGTCGGCTAGAAAGCGTTCACTTCGAAAGGCCGGATTTTCACCTGCCATTTCACCAACTTTTCACCGACTGTTCACCACAAAAATGTTCACTGGGGTGCTATTTTATTGTGTTTCTTTTTCAGCTGTGTAATAATGTTGTTTTACATCTCTGTCACAGGTGAGCACCAATGCCAATGTTTTTTTCTCTACATTAAATAAAGTAACTTTGCTCAAATTTATTGCGCAAAACAAACATTTTGCTTGTTCTGTTTAACGCAATAAAGGTGTGTGTTGGAGCTTATGAGCGTTGCACACATTACTTTTGTGTTTTATGGAACCCTCTGAGCACTTTATCCAATTAGAATGCAAATGTAATTTTCTGATCTGTGCACTTGACACATGTACAGTGAGAGCCCATGCACACATCTCTCAATATGTCTATTTAGCCTGGGCTGTTTTTGAAGATCAATAATAATCTGTGACACAGCATGTTGGGTCTTGTCCCCCCTCTTCCCACAGGTGGGCTTTTTTCCACATGCTGCTATTGTGGGGATCCCCTGGGACCCCCCCTATTTTGGCACAAAGACACACAATGTGTGTCCCCATTACCCCATGCAGCACCGTTTATACCTGTGCAAGAAATGTTAGACCTGTGAAACAACCTGCTTAGAATCACCAACAACCTACGTATGTTAAGAAGCACTTTAAATAGAGATCACAAAGATCTATGATTTTTTAAAAATAAAATGTGGATAGGGTTTTCCTAGCAGAGGTTAGCTGGGCATATTCCAAATAAATCATATGTCATTTATCAGCTGTTCACTCCCCTTCTCCAAATTAACTTGGCAGCCGGTCATTCAAACCACAGTAATTAAAATGCATCGCACATTTAGTATTTCAGACAGGAAGCCGACCTTTAAAAACCTGTGATTTCAGTAACAAAATAAGTATTTTTTTTAAATAATTGAATCTCTTTCTGAAAAGGCGTTACATTACCGGATACCATATACAGTGCATTAGGTACATTACATAGATTACATAGGCAATTTAGGGTCTTATTTGCAGCCCACAGCATTTATCCTAAATCCCACACGCAGCTCAGCCTGGCCTCTGTCCAGAACATGGCTAAGAAGACATGTCACTTACATACTCTCTTAATGGTTTGAGCTTTGACGACTAATCCTCTCGCCAGAACAGCAAACTGTTCTTCCGTATCACAGCTGACTACTGTAAATATACGGTATATCCATGATACATATATAAAAATACACTGCTTCAGACAAACATGGAACACTGTATTTTCATCAAAATGAAATAGCAATGAGGGATACGATGCTTTGTCGGATCTCTGCAACTTCCTCCCAAGCTCTCCCTTTTTTGTTTTTGTTTCTTGTTTTTGATTGTTGGAGCCAAAACCTCAATTTGTATATACGAGGCTTACCATCAAATGCATCCATGCAACCAGCAAATACAGTAAAAACTGAAATTAGGACCTTGAGATGCTGGATTATTGGTTGGTTTGGTTTTTATGCTTGTTCCAATGCAGGCAGGAAACCAATAAAACAGGGACCATCAAAAAGCATTTCCTCTTCAGAAATTTATGGTGCGACTGCAATGTCATTTCAAGTTCACTTCACTGACTCTGCTCCAGTAAATATCAGACACTTGGACCCATGCAGGTCCTTTGATGAGTAAATTATGAAGTCTGTAATGATTTTACCACATTACATCGCAGGGTCCCCCTTCCACTATTCCAACACGCAACTTTACCTAAAAAAACATATTTATCCCATGGTTATACGTAGGGGGTGACTCTGGGCTTCAGAGGAAATAGCAATTAACATAGCATCAACTGTGCTGTGGTGCTCACAGCAGACCATAATTACAGCCATTCCAATTTGGACAGAAATTTCTCTAACCCCTCATATAATTAGAACAGACAGACTGGCTGAAAGAGAGGAAGAACGTCAAAATATATTTTTCCTTATGTATAGAGAACATAACTGTGACATTACAGTTTTTTACGATTGCTTTGACTCATTTTGCACGGCAGAATTTCAATGTACAAAACTCAAAATGCAAAGTGCTAAACTGACTTTCAAAATTCATACTCTAAGACACTACATCCTATTCTGACATACAAAGTGTAAAACTGTTAACGCAAAGTGCTAAACTGACTTGCAGAATTCTTACCTTAAGACACTACATCCTATGCTGACATACAAAGTGCAAAACTGTTAATACAAAGTGCCAAAGTCTAAATCATATGCTCCATTCTCAGAATACAGCCACCTAATATTACAACAATGTTAAAATGCTTATTATTACAAATGCAGATCACTAAATCAATTCAACAGGTGTTTGTAGTCATGTCTCAGTACTTCCAACAACCTTGCCCAGGTGAGTAGCATAGCAACACAATTGATAATCTCTTCACCACTACATAAAAGACTGCTTAGAAACATAAATGGCAGTTTCTGACAACATGGATCAGGTCAGTGAGGTTTAGGTTGGTAATGAAGGACAGGGTCGTGGACGGGGTCGTGGTCATGATCGTGGTCATGGTCATGGTTGTGGACCATGTACAGTAAATATACAGTATATAGGTAATAGGTACTGTACATGCCTAGTTTGCCTAGACCCGGCCCTGAGACCATTGGGCAGGCCCACACACATCCATCCCTGATTGGTCAGCCTGACCCTCTGCTGGGGGCATACAACTCCGTGCGCCTCATACATTTTCTGGATGGGCTGTACAATCGTCTCGTACAGCCAAATGCTCAGATGGTGTTCATCACTGTCTGGGACAATGTAAACTTTGATCATGCATTGGCTGTGCGAGACTGGTTTACAGCCCATCCAGAGTTCCAATTCCAATTCCTTCCCACTTTCTGAACCCCATCGGCCTGGAGGTGGAAGGTATATGATAGGTGTCCATATGAGCAGGAAACGCTCCTTCAGGCCATGGATGAGGCATGCGATGACATTATAGCCCAGCGGTGGATAAGGCACTCTAAAAGATTTTACCAGCGCTGTCTTGCCAACGAAGACATCAGATGTGACGTCGACAAAATGCTGCTTAAGCACCGAGAAGCAGTTTTTTTTTTTTACTTTACAGTAAAGTTGGTTGTTACTGTAACTGTTTTTGCTTTTACTGTTGTTTTTGTTTTTACTGTACAATACAGTTGAGTTTACAGTACTGCATTACTGTATGATTTTTCTTTCATGATTAAACTTCATATAATCTAATCTAATATTTTGTTTGTCTTTCATAAAAACACAAGCGCAAAACTGCAGTCTATCACAGGGGATGATTGCTGTACATAATTTCAAGTACTTATGCGGAAATGACCATTGCATAGTCTTTTTTGGTAACAAGTATTCTGTCTTTGACCGCGTTATTTGATATGGCCATTGTATTTGAAAATGCACCAATAATTAAACTTCAACGATGAACATATCCACTGTTCTGACACTATGATAAACTTTAGCATGAAATACAATCTAATTTGGTACAGTTGTTTCTATTGTGCATGCTATATATGATTTTGAGCCCAAGATTAGGAGTATAGCATTTTGCGTTATGACCAAAGAACACTTTCAAACTCTTTTATTATCAGAAGGATTTTGTGTTTGGCAGCATTATTTCATGATGACTGTTGTATATTGAAAATGCAGCAATGATTTAACTTCATTGTTTGAAATATCTAATGTTCTGGTGCTGTGATAAACTTTTGCATATAATATTCTCGGATTTGACACTGGTATTTTTATTTTGCATGCTATATTACATTTTGAACCCAAAATGAGCAGTATAGCATTCTGTGTTAAGAGTTTTGCACATTGAAACTCTGTTATGCAAAATGAGTCAAAGCAATCGTAAAAAACTGTATTTGATAATGGCCATTGTATTTGAAAATGCACCAATAATTAAACTTCAACGATGAACATATCCACTGTTCTGACACTATGATAAACTTTAGCATGAAATACAATCTAATTTGGTTCAGTTGTTTATATTGTGCATGCTATATATGATTTTGAGCCCAAGATTAGGAGTATAGCATTTTGCGTTATGACCAAAAAACACTTTCAAACTCTTTTTTTATCAGAAGGATTTTGTGTTTGGCAGCATTATTTCATGATGACTGTTGTATATTGAAAATGCAGCAATGATGTAACTTCATTGTCTGAAATATCTAATGTTCTGGTGCTGTGATAAACTTTTGCATATAATATTCTCTGATTTGACACTGGTATTTTTATTTTGCATGCTATATTACATTTTGAACCCAAAATGAACAGTATAGCATTCTGTGTTAAGAGTTTTGCACATTGAAACTCTGTTGTGCAAAATGAGTCAAAGCAATCATAAAAAACTGTAAGCGAAAATGACAACATAGTGACATATACTGGAAAACATAATTGGTGTGTCCATATATGCAAATGTGTTATCCATTGCATCACTGGGCACTTTTTAATATATGGTAATATATTTTTCATAAAGAAAGAAAGACTGGAACGGCAGGCTACAGGAAAGGAAATTCGCTAATGGGCATCCAGGCTGCGCTTGCCCTCTCGTGCCCCCTGTACTGTTATGCATTGTGGAGACTCACCAGGCTCACCGGAGGGGGTTTCTTTCACTGAAAGAGGGGTTGCCAGCTATGTCCAAGGGCCAGAGGCGCCAGGAGACCTCGGCGGCATACAGCCGCGCTTGGCCCTGCGCCACAAGACAGCAGTCACCATAAATAAACAGCGTTGAGAGCTGCTGGCCCCTAGCCCAGGGAAGTGGGCCCAAACCGGAATGGACACCCCCCTGTGTCTGGCAGCATGGGGTATTGAGAGGGGGGCAAGGGCCACAGCTGCATGAGTGTGCTGGCCCCCTTCGACCCCACCCTCCACCCAGCCCCACCAGGCTCCTCCTGACTGGCTTGCGCTGTGTCATCTCTGTCCTGTGGATCAAATGGAAGCCTGCTACTCCTGAACTGCAGAGCAGGGGCAAGAACCCTACAGCAGCAGAGGAAAGAGAAACCAATGACTCATCCAGATCCTCCACAGAATATTCTACATAATCCCACTGTATTAGGAGAGTCAGTCAGTAAGTAATCAAGTAATCAAGTAAGCAAGTAGTAGTAGTGGTAGTAGTAAGCTAGTAGAAGCAGCAGCAGTAGTAGTAGTGGTAGTAGTAATAATAACAAGAATAATAATAATTTCCAATTCCAATTTCTCTGAGAATAAGAGCCTAAATTGCCTATGTAATCTATGTAATGGATCTAATGCATTGACTTTTAACCATCTTAAATAAGCCAAATGCCATAGGGATGCGTGCATTGGCTAAACCATTGGAAATACAATGCATTTTGGTAAATGGAGTGCAGTCTTATCACAGTAAGGGAACAATGTACGAAAAGTGAGAACAACATAGTCATATAAATATATTTATGTGAATGTAAATTGATAGATTGTGAAATGCCATCAGGTACTACATGAGATTCTTGGGCTCCTGTGTGGCACAGTGCAGGATGGGCCCTATGGTCTGGATCAAGGTTGCCTAACCCTGTTCATGGGATTTTCAACGAAAAATCAAGAATCAGTTCAGATCCAAGAAACCAGGGGGGTATACAACGAAGCAGGATTACTTACATAGCTGGATAACTGCACCGAGTAAGACCTGGAACCATCCCAAATCTGGAACATTTTTACTGAAGTAAAAAAGAACTGTTCCCGGTTTTACTCAGTGCAGTTATCCAGCTAACTAAGTAATCCTGCTTCTCTTACTCAGTGCAGTTATCCAGCTAACTAAGTAATCCTGCTTCTCTTACTCAGTGCAGTTATCCAGCTAACTAAGTAATCCTGCTTCTCTTACTCAGTGCAGTTATCCTGCTTCGGTAGTATACCCCCCAGGTGAGGTGAGTTTATGGTGTTATTATCTTCTTTCACTGAACTCAGTGCTGAGAAACAGATTGTTTAAGTTAGGCAGGATCCCTTTAGTAATAAGTGCTCTAAATGATGAGCCAGGCTCACACTTGCTGCGAGTTATGATGCATCTCAGTTTGAGCTAGGTTACCTGTAGAACTGTGTATGACAAAGGCTGTAGGCCAGGGTTCTTCAACAACTTCTTCCTGAGGGACATGGATCCCTGATTTCCAACATGGAACTCCTAGTTGGAAGGGCGTTGTATTATATTTTGCCTAGTAGGATATCGGGATTCCTAGTTGGAAATGAATAAACGAATGCAGCATTATTCTCTAAGTGGTGGAGGAATGCTGAGAGTGTGCCGGATGCAGAATATATTTTCTTCTTCTCAATGATCAAGGGGCGAAGAGTATGCCTATGGCAGGCTGCAGGGTGTGAAATAGTCACTGGCTCATCGGTGAGTACATCACAGTTAGGCACACAGAGTTAGAGATGACACACAGCACCAATTAATGCTGTTATGACACTGTGACTCAGCGTGCTGATTAATGCACCCATTAATTAATAACACAACGAACGGCATGCACTGCTCTCTGCTATTAATGGTGGTAAATATGAGTTTGGTTGAGGACATCATTAATACATGAGTGTGATAATCCAAGCTTTGTGAAGCCACTGTGTCCTGTGCAAAGAGAGGGAGGGAGAGAGATAGGGAGAGAGAGAGAGAGAGTGGATTGTCATGGCTGAATATTTTTCCCAAAGGAAAAAGGAAATTTACGAATATATACAAGTTCCTGAACCCCCCTCTATATTTCTATTGAAAATACAAGAGTCAGAATTTACCACCTGCATTTCAAATAGTGTGAAATGACAGCAATAGGTGCGTTTTTTCATTTTTGGGTGTTTAATATACAGTCTTTGATCTACAAATGTCACAGCAAGTAACTCCTTCCCCTCCTCACAGCCAGTTTCCCAACAACACTCCTCCTGTATGTCAGAATGTAGATATATTTGTTTACTAACCCAGACACATTAAGGTACTGTTAACAAAAGTTGAGCTACATTGAATGCTTTGCAACCATCAGAATGCTAGTGTATCCGTTGAGCATATGCTCATTGCTTCTAATTGGATTTTGTACTTGTAGATTGTTAATATGCTTATATTATACATCCAGAGCCTTTGTTAATAGGATTTGGCTTCAGGGAAGAAAGGTTTAAGGGACTCAACTGCTAGAACCTGGACACTAAACCAAAGACATATAGCCATGGGTCTGCAACGCTCTGCTGCTGCAGGGCGACTTGCACTTCCCTCCCTCCTGCGGAGCTTTTCCACCCTAGCTCCCCAGTGGTGGAATGAACTCCCCACTCTGCTGCGCTCAGCTGAAACACTGTCTGTTTTTCGGCGTGGTCTGAAAACGCACTTTTTCAGACTCCACCTCGACTAAAATTATACCTATAGGGCCACTCTATAGTATTCGCTTCCTGTTTTCTATTTAACTTGTGTTTTTTGGTTATTCTACAGTTCAGAATGTATAGCTGACTGTGTGTACTTCTCATGTTTATTACTAGGGATAGTTCCTACGCTGTGAGAAAGCTGTGCTTTGTCGGATTTGCTTTGTAGTCGCGTCAATGACCTTCAATATGCACTTATTGTACGTCGCTTTGGATAAAAGCGTCTGCCAAATGATTGTAATGTAATGTAATGTAATGTAATGCAACCCTGGCCCTGGGGAGCCACAGGATCTGGTGGTTTTCAAATCAGAAAACCATTTAGAACAAGTAACCAGGTGAGGTGAGTTACCTGTGTAAACAACTGCCTTAAATGATCAACTAATTGTTGAGTAACAATGATCACTAGCAGACCCCATGACTCCCCAGGACCATGCAGGGTTTTTTATAACAAGTTATAAATTGCTCTATGGGCCTGATTTACTAAGACCTTTAGCATGTGCAAAACCTTTTAGCACACGCAAAACTAATAACACAACCATTGCTTGGTGCAAAACCTTTTAGCACACGCAAAACTAATAACACAACCATTGCTTGGTGCAAAACCTTTTAGCACACGCAAAACTAATAACACAACCATTGCTTGGTGCAAAACAAATACCATGACCAATCATTGGTCATGTTATTGTTTTTGCGTGTGCTAAAAGGTTTAGTAAAACGGCTTAGTAAACCAGGCCCTAAATGTATAAAAATGCTATTTGAATAGTTGTTATTCATGAACATAAAATGTTGTGTTTCATTTTGATTCAATTCAAGTTCTTGGATGTGGCGTACAGTATAATAGTGTAGTAGAAGCTGGCATCAAAGGACAAGCTAAAACATTTTGCTGCTAAAAGGTTTGCAGGTGCTTCTATTCATGCGCAAACAAAATGATCAATGCTAAATCAATTCTAACAGAGTTTAAATGAGGAACCACATGCACTTTATTAGAGTTAAACATACTCTATTAGTTACATTTTTGCAGTTGTTTTAGCAAGTGTTTCAATAACATTGAATCTGTTCTTCCATGGTTGCCTTCTTATTTTACATAAATCACCAATTAATTGATTTATAATATTTTGTATTAAATATTTACCATATCATATTTCTGTATTTTTAACTTAATATTTTAACTTCTGCGTTTAATATTTGTATACAGTTTTTACACATACATGATAGAAATTCATTAAAATTAATCATTCCATTGCATATCTAGTAAGTCTAAAAATGTATTTAAATTGTTTATTAAGATCGATTTACAGAAAATGAAATACAAGACGTCTACACTGTGCTTTGTAGCGTAGCTTTATTGCATGTTAATGTGTGAATATGTTTTTGCAATACAAATCATGTTAGAAAATCAAACAAATTAAGAGAAAAAGATTACAATAGACAATGAATCTGTGACTGGTTTAGCGGTTCTTCATTCCTGTTTTAATACTGCTTTGCTGAATCAAAGAAAACAAATAAAATACAAAGGAAATAAAGTAGATCTATCCACAAATCCTCTTTTCAATATACATGAGAAATTATATTTTTATCGTTTCTGTTAAATCACAAGGAGCAAGAGGAGCTTGTCATAGGATGTCACTCATTTTTGAGGACTGGTGGAGAATAAGGTTGGTATTCTTCCTCAGTCATGCTGTGAGGAGTACAGTGGCACGAGTAGGTAGCCTTAAGATTGACCCCAGTATTATGAAAGATATTCCAAATGAATCCACTGCCCTTACAAATTTTCAAAGGTACAGTCAAAATCAGTCATTCTGCATAAGATGTACTTCCACTGTCGATCTCTGAAACAGAGCAAAAATGTATGAATGAGTGAATACGTAGTAAGATGAAGAATAAGAAGAGGAAGAAAAAGTCTATACATATATTTCTAAATTGTGTAAATAATACAGTAATACACTCTGTGATGGGAATGTTTATAGACTCATCCATGCTTCATTTCAAATAGAAGAATCTACCACAACCAAAGTGCACATTATTTTCATTGTGGTTTTGGTGGCAGGCAAAAAGAGAAAACAAGAAATTTGAAGTTTGATGAGTCTAAATTCCTTCCAAACAGTATCAAAGAAAAGACGATGCATGGAGCTGAATGACGATTCAAAGCCAGAGATATCTATAGTATCATATACAGTACTTCTTGGATAGCAGTGGCTAGGTGCTAGCTTATTCAGTTCAGTTTCCATGATACACACATAGACTGCATTCCATTTCACCAAATGGCTTACTTATGAGGAAGTAGTACGCCACAACTTATAAATAACAAGGAATTAAAGGACAGATAGGAAGGAGGAGTTTGTGTTTAAATGGAAGTATATGAATTTATAATGAATAAAATGTAAGGGTAAGTGTTCAAAGCTTTTGTTGTTTTTGAATTAGCTAATGGCTAGATGTTGAATTTACTAGCACATGAGCAAGTTGGCCGACTGTTAGCTATTGCAACATTAGTGCCTTATTTGCTAGCTAGCTAGCTAGCTTTCTAAAGCTAGATGGACAGAAACATACATTTTCAGCTAACTAGATAGTTCGACATATGTTCAACACAGTTGGACATTTTGTATAACTTACAATCATATGTAGGTGATCTTGACATATACGTAAGTTAGCCCCAGATACATCACCAGTACACACTGCCTTTCTAAGCTGTTCCATTTTTTTATTGAAGTTTTTCATCATTACTACCTTGTTTTCACACAATAATTTTGTTGAACTGTGGTGCAGTTGCATAATATATATGTATATACTACGTATATAATATATATGTCCACTAACCGGTTCAGATAGTCCATCACTAATGATGTTATGACTCATAGTTGCCCTTTGTGTATGCCTACTGTCATCTTACTTCTTGGAATAAGTAGTAGATCAGTGAAGGAGACTGCTTTTTCACTGGCTGTGAAGTGGACCACAGTTCAATTGCAGCCGACCTGAGGCCAAATAAACTGCAACACTTTTTTTTTTTTGGTGTGCTCTTGGGTTCGGAAAAAGCTTCCACATCTATCAAAGGCATGGAATTTAGAGGGGAAGAGTAGCTGCCAAATAGACCATATGTGAAACTGAAAGCCACCTAACTGAAATTGCATTCTGAGCTCTCTACAATAAAGTGAGAGATATGTAACTGCATGCAGAGAGTAGGAGAGGTAGGTAAGTCATTTCATAGCTGAAGTTCATGTAATCACCAACCCAACTGGGAGATGCATTGCTAAGATGTAAGCTGACCTGAGAACTCCGCTGAAGGTGGTTTGAGCTCCTCTGATGAAGTAGCCGTAACTCGGAATGACCATCTCCCCCTCTTGTCTGTAGTGTTGTGGAACGTCGGTGGTCTTCCTGCAGACAGCTGAGAATCACTGTGGATTCTGATACATATACTCACATACTGGTAGGTTAACAAGAAGTCACTTAATATCAGGGTGGGCCCATTCCATTTTAACAGCTCATGAAGCATCAGCTGTTCAGTTGAGTTATTTTAGTCACGGACACTTCTGTTAAACACCCAAAAAATACCCCTCTTTCAAAGTCACTGAAGTCTCATCCTGTAGCTATACTAACCGTAATTATAGTCAACCACACTGCAAAAACCAAAAAATAGGTCAATCTCAACGAGTATTTTAGTCTTATATTTACTTTACTTTTTTGCTAAATAAGACAAACTACTGCCAACAAGGTGAGACAGTTTGACTCATTTCAATATTTGCCAATGGAGTAAGAACATTTCACTTGTCAAGCAAACAGTAACTTGAAACAAGCTAATATTTTCTACTTGAGGGAAAAAAATAAGACTTTAAGTCTCATTACAAGACTAAAACACATACCTTTTTTGCAGTGCAGGCCTGTCCAGCATTGGTATGCATGCATGCTGGGCTGTCATTTGCTTGATTAATGGATAAATAAATTTTACTTCATAAACGTTTGTTGCCCCCGATATACTTATCGCCCCTGATATATCCAAGTGTTTTATTTTTTGTTCACTTCCTGTATATGAACAGGGATCATAAAATATGGATAGGACATTGGTGTTGTTTCCTTCTGCATAGACACCAGGGATGAGCTCTACCAATCATGGAGTACATTAGTAATAAGAATCCAGTGTAGCCAGAAGATATCAACCTGTCACCATTAGTATTGTTCAATATGTTGTTACCAACATAGTCTGTGATTGGTGGAGCTCCTCTCTGGTTTCTATGTGAAATGTGAAAACACTAATGTCCTATCCCAATGTTATTCAGATAAGTAGCAAACAATCGATCAGTGGCTTACCAGCAGGAATATGGGCACCTGCGGCTGTATCGGCAACAGTAAAATTGCCATTCCCGGTCCAGAAGCCCAGGGAAGTACTGGCTCTGAACCCCTGCTACTAGCCCATTGTTGGTGCATTTGGAGGTCCTGAAAATGAGCACAGCGGTAAACATTGATGTCAAGATGTTTGTGATGTAACAATGTATCAGGAATATTGTGCCACCCACAATCCCATAGAGCTCATTCCTTATAATAACCGCCACCTAATAAGCTTCACTTATCTCTATTTTCTTATCTCAAGGAAAATAGGGATAAAACAGCGATGTCACCACACTGAAATAAAACACAGAGGAGTTCCACTGAGCACAGAACAGAGTATGTTGGTAACAACCAATAAAACAATGCAGAAAGTAAAAGATGGATCCTTTCTAGCTATAGATACAGGATCCTTGTGGGAATTACTACGAAATAGCCAGAAAGTATCCTCCAGTCACCATCTGTGTTGTCCTATTGGCTGTTACTTGCATACACTGTGCTTTGTAGAGCTCCTCTCTGTTGCGTAACCTGACATCATGTCTGTCTTATTCATATTTTGTTAGTTCTGCTTACTTGTCCTTCAGCCTTATATTTCAAATGAATCCTACTTCATGAACACCTGCAATGGAAGTAGATTATAGAATCGAGTTAACCCTTGCTCTGTTTTTAAATTACTTCCAACCTGCCACTCTTAGAACTGAGCACAGACTCTGGGGATATGTGCTTAAACGCCTGATCTTCTGATTGTAGTGCTTGACGACAGGCAATTAAAATCACCCGGCATCGATTCAGGCCGTCAATACTACTGCCATTGATGAGGTTCGAAATTGGGTACGCTTTGTGAGAGAAAGAGGGATTGTGTCCAACGAAGCGACGCTGAGCTGGAGATTTTCAAGAGGTGCTCCATGCACATGGCTTTTCTGCATTTCACATAAACATGTTTGCTAATCACTGTTTGTTGATGCCTTTTTAACAAATGTCCAGCCATGAACAATCTTAGATTCCACAACTTTGTTATAGCAAAAGAAACCTTTAGAAAAAATCACAGTGGTAACAATGGCTATTTTAAAGTATAATATTTCCTTCATCATAAATTATCTTCATGCTGAGTCATTTTTGGTGATAATAATACTCATCCTTATCATGTCTCTCCTCTGCTCCTAACCGGAATATAAATATCGTTTAATTAAACTCACGTTCCTCAGCCTGCTTCAGATTCACTAGGCAGCTCATGTTTTTCCCATTTCTTTTGCAGGATGTCAAGGTCAACCATCAAGGTTTGAGAAGGATTACTGTTTCTCTTCTTTCTCGTGTTGAGAGTATAACCCCAGAAAAAAACGCTCTGTCTCAGCTTTCAACACCTGTAATTCTTTCTCGGGATTGCACTGCTTTATCACGGTGACCTTTCTTGGAGCTGAAAATAAAGAGGGATCTTGGGTCACTGCTGTCCCGGAGGTGTGTGTGTGGTAGCAGTGACCACTAGGCTCATCTCTGTGGATTAAAATGAACAGGAGATTTTTTTAAAAGACTGAATGCATAGATAAAGGCTCTGGATGCTGTCCAGGCAAACATCCACCAAAGAGCTGACTACAGCTGATGTTCACCCGGATAAGAAGGATCTCTGCTGAGCAGAATTAGCCCAGTGTAAAATCCCCCCTCAGCCAAGAGCCACCATAATTATCGGAATGGACTACACTGCAATATATTTAAATAAAATATGTTATAAAGCTATTGCAACACATTGCAATACTATATTATATAGGCAAATATACTGTATAAAGTATTGCCGCTTTCGGATACTGCAGTATATATTTAAATAAGACATTGCCGTGAAATATATTGAACATTATATTTGCCATAAAGTATTCCACAAAATATTTACAATACGTTTGACGGTATATTCCATTTCTGTAAAAACAAGAATATCTGTGTTATAAACCTTCACATACCATCAGTCTGTTTTTGTTATTTCATCATACTTGCATAGCATTGTGCCAAAAACAAGATGCATTAGGAGCTTTGGTTATATCGCGGTCTGATGCCAGCACACATGCTCAGAATGCTGTCCTCAGGATATATATTGTACTACTAAGCCAAATCAGAGAGGGTAACATTGCTGAATGAAATGCACATAAAAGAACATATTGTGACACGGTATTACCAAAAGATAAGATATAACCAAAGAAGTGCTCTGGTCTGAATTTCACAGAGCAACAATGCAGCACTGGAAACATTAATGGAACTCTTGCAAGAAGCACAGGAAAAAAAGCTTGACGTTCATTTCTTTGGGTTGGCCATAACAAAAACAGAAGATTATCAAGGTGGCCACTTCTGGCAAGAGCCAGAAAAGATGGAGTACAATTCGTCCAGAAGAAAGAAGTGAGAGGGAAGTGTATCAAGAGATTATGATATCTCTCAGGGACAAAACGGAAAAGGCAGGTTGGCTTTGGAATTTCTCAACGTCTTCTTGTGAAAGAGCAACTGCCCTTCAAGTAAAGGTCTATATCCATATAAAAGGTTGTTCTTCTGGGGCATTAAACCTTGAAATTAATTTTCACCTAAAAGCTGCATCATTATGAATACACATTAAAAAGGGTACCTTTCAGCAAAGAACTGAGAACAACTCTCAGATGAAAGACAGTGTTTTACAAATTTACATGATGTTACTGGACGTGTAACTAGATGACGATAAGTCATGAAAATACACAGAAAAGATGGAGGAGCCCATCATTCATTCTGACTTATGTTTTTTTTTATTTTCAGCATACGATATGAAAAAACACATGCCAACTCAATGCAGCATAGCCCATTGGGTTAGCAATCCCCAATAAGCTAGCTCTGACATGTCATTTTAAATAATAATAATCAATAAAAAAAGATACCCACCTGTACTCTGTAGTAGCACTGTGTCAAGCCCAAATGGATTAGAACTAAAGACAAGCTGTAAGTTCAATAGGAACTCTGCATGGGTCTCTGCTGTTGTGGGCCCACGCCAGGTGTTCAGTAGGGGACTAATTAGTACTTCATAAGCACCTTGTCTGGATTTGTGTGCCCCCTGTGTTTGTCCTTTGATGACTGAATCACGGCACGGCAGGAAAATGATTAAAACCAGTGTTCAAGAAAGCAGCTTCTATTCAGGGACATTTGAAGAGGGGCCTTTGATGACTGTTGCGGCAGTCACTAGTGGACTGATGAAATCAATGCAGTTACATTGTGCACAATCAGCAGGGAAGCACCTATCGTACTGCAGTTGGTGCCAGCCGTCAGCTGGGCACTACAATGGTCCGCTTGCGGCAGGACCATTCACCAGCTATCACCAATGTTGTCTTAACAGCTGATCCTCATCTCACCAGCCTAGCCTTGATAGTGGACGCTGTAATACCAATTAGCTGTGTCAATGGCAGACTGCTAGTGGGTGGCTGGCTGGAACTCTGTTTGGCAGCTGGGCTCACATTATAGTGTTGTTGTGTATAGCTACTATAGGACTCAAATCGGTGGCAATTCAGCCTTCGCATTTTGAGGCAGATGTGCCAGTGCGTAGTTTGTCTCCTCACTGAAATCAAGATTCACTGTTACCAGTTTGCAGATTTCATGTTATGCATGTTAATAAGAGAAGCCTGACAAGCATGGTTTTTGTTTAACGAGAAATGAACGGCAATGCAAATTTAATGTATTTGTCTACTGGCGCAATCTTCACTGGGCTCATAAATCTCCACACTTACAGATACATTGGGTTCATTCTGCGTATCGGCAAATGGCAGCACCTATGCATGAGTATGCTCATGTGAACGCATCTTTACTTGCACTAGTGGGGATTGGATAGTGCAACGAATGCATAAGAACGTACCGTGTAAAGCATGTCGCATGCTAATGCGTTTTCCCATTTTTCTCCCAGTTTGGAATACATGCTCATCATTACAACCTCTGCCATCAGCTGGGGAGAGCACAGACCAGTGTGTACTCTCCTCTCAATCACGGGCCGTCTCAATATCAGCCGCTGCCTCTTTTCAGTCCATAAGCTGAGCTTAAATACACGTTAGAGCAGGGGTAGGCAACCATGTTCCTGGAGTGCTGGTGACGCTTCTGGTATTGTTCCATCTGAGCTTGATCACAACAGTTTGAGCTTGAATATTCTGAATGGTGAAACGCCGAGTGCCTCCAGCACATGGTCACCTGCATCCATTGCACCTGATTAATTAAAATGAATCAATTTATGTAGTTATAGGTTTGGATGTAGAAAAAACCAGGACCGTCTCCGTCACTCCAGAACCAGGGTTGCCTACCCCTGCTTTAGATGCTTCATGTGTAGCTCGAGCCAGCAGACTGTTGGCACCCAGTTGATCAGTGAGGATCGCTGCGTGATGTAAATTGGGTTATCTAATTATATAATTCCTACAAATCTTTATGGAAATTGAGCTCAGTAGTTGTATAATTGTATAATTACAAATTACCACTGCCAATAAGCTTGGATGTTCAACCTGAACCTTACCTGTAAGTCATTTCCTGCTATAATTGAAGTATATTTACGCAGAACTTACTCCAATTTTACCCTTGAAACATGTTATTTAATAAAAATTAATCAATTCAGAATTTTCCAGTTCTATGAATAGTAAGTAAGAGATAGTAAGTTGTTCCAATATATAGTGAAGAGGTCCATTCAACCAATCTCATCTGTGGCACAGTGGTTACTTGTTATTTAATGAAAAAAATAATTTTCATAATTAATGCAGCATAATTTTTTTCCCAAATTAAAATGAATCCCTTGTTAAATGACAGCTAAGTTTCCAGTGAATGTTACTAATGGATAATAGTGTTATATTTTCTTTGTGGTTCCACCTCCGCACCTGCTAAATAAGAATTTGACTAAATAATTAGACTAATAAGATTTGACAAAATTTCTCATTTTCATACTTCATTAATTTTCCAGTAGTAACATTATGAGAAATGCATTATTAATTTCATCTTGGGTCAAAATTCTTTCTGAAGGTGGAGACTAAAAGGTGCGTGTTTTAGTTTCCACTTGTGAAAAAGGGTCACCTCACAATTTGTTTTGTAACATTTGACCTGACTAAGACACAAGTACGAGGGGCATTTTATGAATTCAACTACTCAATAAAAACAACTTGTTATAGTTTTCTCCTGAGCAAGATCACAAACTACAACTAACTGGCTAACGTGTGTCTGAGTACTCAACATATTGCATATATCTGCCACTTTTATACGTTTCATTCATAGTTCATATTCTGCATTCTGACAAAGCTCATGTTAACATTAAATTGCTTTCAGCCCACTCCATCAACATCCAGGCGATGTGCGATGGTACGGGACAATGGCTATCCATTAAAAAGCAGCTGATGACACCTATATCAAGCCTAATGCGCGAATTGTCATTTACGCCTAATGCGTGAATTGTCATTCAATGGAAAACTCGCGCACGGCAATAGACGGACATTTAAGTTCTGAAAATGCGCTTCAGATGTCATTACAATACAGCTCTGTTTATCTATGAATACAGCCTGTAAGTAAATAGAATGGTTTGTGACTGAAAAAAGTTCAAAACCTTGTCCAGTGAATATTGCATTTATTGTTTTTCAAATAGCCTAGGCTACAGCGGATTCGCTGTGCATAAGGTTTTTTTCGATAGCCTATGGTTAAAAAACGGAGATAAATGTTGTTAGTTTGTTAACGAAATTGTAACCTTAGCTATTCTTCGTCCTTCATATTTTTTAAATTACAGTGACCAGGTTTCCATACTCTCACCGTTTAAAACCCAGCTGATTTCACCCGTTATTCCATAACTGAAAAAAACGATTTTAAAGAGAACTAAGCGTCTAATTAGAAACTAAAACAAATTTGCAGCACGTTACACAATTAATTCACAATTAATTTTAATGGCACTCTCTGCATTTGCGCTGCATGTTCTCTGTTTCCCCTGCTGTAAGTCGCACCTGGGAAAGTGGATTGTTTTAAAGGATTACGCTACGAGTAAAACAGGTTGGTCACATTTCCATAAACAGGACATTATTAAACGAGGGGAAATATGCGTGAACATATGGGTTGCGAACCTGACAGCTTTATTGTAGGCTATTTAGTGTCATCATTAAGGCAAAATAACGGTATGTATGTTATTAATCAATATTAGCCTACTATGCAGGTAGCATAATGAACTTTGGATGAAGCTTGAACTTCGAGAACTCCATGAGAACAGCCTCTTGGAATTGATGTTTGACACTTTCATTGCATAATCAAACGAAATTCGCTCAACAAGCAGGCTAATTTGGCGTTTTCTACAGTGAGACTGAAGCCATTGATAGCTTATTCTCAGCTGTTGCAGGTCCTTTTAACAAAATTTAACCGCATATATTTTGTAAAATAACAGCCCTGTCTGGAATTACCGGGAACTCATAGGCTAATGGTTAGTCCGAATAATATTGATCATACTCCATTTAGCCTATTCCTTGATCACACTAAACACGCACGAGCATGTCTGTTTCGCCATCAAGCAATCCGCCAAGGTGGAAAAGCAGGCTTTTAAAGGGAATGGGATATGACATTTTGATTGGTTTATTGCATGTCACGCCCAAGACACACCTATAATTAATGAAGCGACTAGTTTCAGCCCAGTTGCACCTTGCGCCGTGCTTAGCACCAAAAAAACACGCCGTTAAAATAGCAAAAGTGAACTTGGACACGCCCAAAATGGACTTTACGCCATGCGCTTAGACTAAGCACCAAGATCGCCAAGATAGGGCCCATGGGATTCAATTAGAAATATTGAGCTAGGAAAAACCTCATAGAACCTCATAGCCAATAAATACCCCAAACCATTTCACGTGTATATGATATATACATAAATGGGCCATTCCACCGAATCGGTGCCTTTTCCGTCCCCAGGACATTACATGCATAGATATTCATGAAAACTATCTGTATAGTACATTATATTATCAAGCAAAGTGTCCTGCACTTTGTCCTAATTGCAATTTGAAGATACATCATGTAAAACCTTAGTATTTTTGTGTGATTCTATTTCCAATTTAGACATAAAATACATTTTCTCATCTGAAATTCATAATATGTTAGTTAAAATACACATTTTAGTTGTGTCCCCAGGTTTGTCACTCAGTCCTGTTACCCTGACACATTCCTCCCTCTAAAAATTTGGGAAATTCCACAAGTCACATGATCAACAGAAAGTAGCATCATTTGAGTCTCCTGAAGGCCATGGGAAGACCAAAAGTAAGTTCTCTCACTATTTTCTGTATTTCTGATCATATTGTAAGTACGACTGAGATCGTCAATCTCAACATACAGTCCTGTTACCTAAATTATTTCTTAAATGTTATTATGTTTTTTTTTTTTTTAAAGATAGTTTTGGTAAACCACTTGAAGGTGCTAAGTGTTCTCATGCTACTAGCATTGATGCCATGTGGCTACATTTCATGTATTTGCTAGTGCTATGCTAAAAACTCAGTCCTGTTACTTTCAGTCCTGTTACTCATATGAAGAGTAACAGGACTGAATCAGAGTAACAGGAGTGAGAAGTTTGAATGAAATAGCCATTTTAAATGTGTATCTGGTATATACATTGACTAATTATAATACTATTCTCTTGATTTTAAGTTTTACAGTTGGAATTACTGAAGGTGTTTTCAGTTTTACAATGTGAACACATTTCTTACAGGGAGCCAATCGATTAAGTGCTGCAGAGAAGCAGCGGCGCTATCGCGCTCGACGTGATGCCAACCCAGAAAGGAGAGAGAGATACATACAACCCCCCGTCCAGTGTCCTTCTGCACAGTGTCCCCCTCTAGACAGAAGGGCCCACCAGCAATCTGGCAACACTTGTCACCAGTGCTTGATTATGTGCAGAGTGCACATCCAGCGGTCTCCACTATCCATTTTTACAGTGATGGGAACACAAACAGCGAGGGAATTTTTTCCTGCTTTGTACTGAGCTGTTCAGAAGAGGATTCACTGCTGGAACGTGGAACTTCTTTGAGGCAAGCCCCGGATGGAGTGGGAGGGTCCCTGAAGAGGACGGCTGACAGTCTTGTCAGCAAGGGGACAGATATCCATGATGCTTCAGAGCTATAAATGCCGGAAGGCAGCGCAGGAGAGACAGTTCTGGAGGCCGGCGGCGGCGCGGGCAGGACGGCTCTGGAGGGCGGCGGCGCAGGCAGGACCGCTCAGGAGGGCGGCGGCGCAGGCAGGACCGCTCAGGAGGGCGGCGGCGCAGGCAAGACCGCTCAGGAGGGCGGCGGCGCAGGCAGGACCGCTCAGGAGGGAGGCGGCGCAGGCAGGACCGCTCAGGAGGGCGGCGGCGCAGGCAGGACCGCTCAGGAGGGCGGCGGCGCAGGCAAGACCGCTCAGGAGGGCGGCGGCGCAGGCAAGACCGCTCAGGAAGGCGGCGGCGCAGGCAAGACCGCTCAGGAGGGCGGCGGCGCAGGCAAGACCGCTCAGGAGGGCGGCGGCGCAGGCAAGACCGCCCAGGAGGGAGGCGGCGCAGGCAGGACCGCTCAGGAGGGTGGCGGCGCAGGCAGGACCGCTCAGGAGGGCGGCGGCGCAGGCAGGAACGTGGCGGGACAGGAGGGCAGGAACGTGGCGGGACAGGAGGGCAGGAACGTGGCGGGACAGGAGGGCTGGAACGTGGCGGGACAGGAGGGCTGGAACGTGGCGGGACAGGAGGGCTGGAACGTGGCGGGACAGGAGGGCTGGAACGTGGCGGGACAGGAGGGCAGGAACGTGGCGGGACAGGAGGGCTGGAACGTGGCGGGACAGGAGGGCTGGAACGTGGCGGGACAGGAGGGCTGGAACGTGGCGGGACAGGAGGGCTGGAGCGGGACGGGACAGGAGGGCTGGAGCGGGACGGGACAGGAGGGCTGGAGCGGGACGGGACAGGGGCAAACACGGATGGGTGGAAAATGGATCCTCCGTCGACAGGTAGCTGAGTCCGTCGACGGAGCCGGGAACCAGGACCCCCTCGTTTCCTCCTGGGCCCATAGTTACCCGGACACAGGACCAGGTGGGTCCCGTCGAAGGGTGACGGTTGGGGTTGGGTGGTTGAAGGGGTAGTGGGCTCAGGGCTGGCCGGCTGGAGGGTTAAGACCCCGAGCCCAACGGAGTGAGAGGTGGGCTGATAAAGGGTCCGGGGTGATGGGTGGTGGTCGGCATGCCGACGGGCGAACTCAGGGTTCTGCCCCCAGATACCCATGAGGTATTCCTCATAGGAGGTGTTAAAGGGGTCAAAGAAAAAACCCTGAGTCGCCATGAGCCCGCTGGGTCCAAACTGGCGAGTTCCTTCTGTTGCGTGTCAGGGGGGGAAGGACCCAAACGCAGGCAGGAGTAAGGGAAAAACCGAAGTTTAATAAGGGCTAGGCAGCAATCCGAAGTAGAACAGGCAGAGGTAAAAACCGAGAAGGCACAGCAAAGGTACAAAAGGGAAATCCAAAAACAGGGTCGCGAGAACACAGGCAGGGGTCCAAACCAGGGAGTCAGAGGAACACAAAGAAAACAAAACAGACTGGATACAAAACAAAACAACAACAGGCAAAGAACTCTGGGAAACAAAAACTAGAAAACAGAATAAACAAAACAGCTCGGGCAGAAACTCGGAAAAACAGACGGTAACACAGAAGCAGAATATCATAAGAGGAACTCGCGAAGAACACTGAAATGACAAGGTATATATATACAGAGGGAGACAGACATAATGGGAATCAGGTGTGTAGAAGCAGGGAGGGGAGATTGCTCACAGGTGAGAACAGTGAGGGTTAACAGGGACCAATAAAACAATGACAGGGGAAACGTAAGACACGGACTGGAATACACATAGACACAATGATAACAAACGGCCTGGAGTTAGCAGGTAAACAAGTGCACAGCTCAGATTAGAAGAACACGAAAGTGGACACATATGCAGAGAATGCGAAATCACAGATCGATGCAGGGATAGGATAACGAGGAGGGAAATGACAGCTGCAGGTAGAAACTCAAGATGAATTAGTAATGTTAGTAGTGAACTCTAGAACCCTAATGTTAGTAGGTTAGTATTATATACACATGTTAGTTTGTTAGCAGGTTAGTATTAAATCTAATCTAACAGTTAGTATGATTAGTACATTAGTATTATATACAAATATAAATAAAGTCAGAAGGAAGAAAACGAGATATACGAAATACAGAAGAAACCTGAATGTTCCCAAAATCACCCGAATAGTGCAATGACAAAGACAGGGGGTGGAATCTCAGAAACATGGAACGCGGACTGACAATCGCGAGGGAAAGAAAACAGGAAAAATAATAAAGAATAAACACAGATTACAGGATCCTAACACAAAATCTGAGCTGTGAGTGCTTTAATGCAAAGCATTTCACATTCAATCGACAGAAGGCTCCCACGACCATAGAAAATCAGTGGCAAAGTCCTGAGGTTGTTGGCAAATGGTGTGTGTTGAAGTATGACGGTCAACTGTACCCTGGCATCATCACAGACACAAACAACACACACGTCAAGGTTCGTTGTATGAAAAGGATTGGGGCCAACACGTTTTACTGGCCAGCCCGTGAAGACATCCTTTGGTACCTGTTTCAAGACATCCTGTGTACCATCCCACCAGCGAGGCAAGTCACAGCTCGTTACATGGAAATTGACAAAGAAGTCTGGGCCAAACTAGAGATAGTTTCTTAGAAAAGGCAAGGCAAGTTTTTGTTCATTAATTGCATTAATTATTCATTAATTGCATTATTGCAATTCTACATGAAATGTAATTGTAGCAGGGGGAGGACCGATACTCACACCTTCTCTCTCTCTCCACCGCCCACCCCGCACACACACACACGCACACAAGCACATGCTCACATCTACACACACACACACACACACACACACACGCACACACGCACATGCTCACATACACATACACATACACATACACACACACACACACACACACACACACACACACACACACACACACACACACACACACAGACACACACTTATGCTCATACACACAATTGTTACTGCCTCTGTTTTATCTTTGTTTAATTGAAGGA
Organism: Synaphobranchus kaupii; assembly: GCA_029718625.1. Taxonomy (NCBI): domain Eukaryota; kingdom Metazoa; phylum Chordata; class Actinopteri; order Anguilliformes; family Synaphobranchidae; genus Synaphobranchus; species Synaphobranchus kaupii. The sequence goes on from CM056383.1 coordinate 23,748,395, forward strand.
AGTTCTGTGACATCCAGTTGTTCTCACACACACAAGCACTCATTCCTGTTACTCAGCACTCATTCCTGTGACCCAATGTTCTTTCCTGTTACTTAATTGTTTTGGATGGAAAAAATAAAGATAAACCACTTATTTTTCAATTATGTCTGGTCCATCATTTAAACAATTGTTTGATAAATCACATGATATATTTTTGATAAAATTGAGGTTGGGGTCTCCCTTAAAAATAAAAAATGGCTTTGTGTTTAAAAAAAAAATACATTTCACCTGCATATGTTGTGACTTTTTAGCTACAGATACATATTTTTTGAACATGTAACCAATTGTTTCTTTAAAATACCCACTTGATTGAGGGAAAAACAAAGAAACTAGTTGGCATGACTTTTAATTGCTATTTAAACAGTTGTAAGAGTTTTGGTAACAGGACTGAGAAAAATGCAACCATCTTCCATTTAGAAACCTTGTAAAATAATAAATAAAATGGCCTGAGATTGACAATTACACATTTTGAATAGTTAAACATGTGTGCTATTAGATACAGTACTGAAAAAAGATAAAGAATGAAGTTTAATTTTGAAAAGTTACAACATGCAAATGGCACCGATTCAGCGGAATGGCTCAAATACACATTTTAATAAATAGTCTGGATCACCTCAACATATTTAAGTAAAAAATTGGTCTGTAAATCAGTGCCTGCAGTGGACAAAATCATCCAGACAGTCATCTTTGAGGCTGTGTTCCTTCACATCTCATTGTAATTGCAGAGAACTAATTACCCACTGCAATTAACAGCTGCGAACAAGAAAGGGACAGCCACCTACCATACATGGTCATTGCCTTGTTCAGGTTCTTAGTATCCCTTCTCCTTAGTATCCTTTATACTTTCCCTGACCCATTCTGCTAACCCTCACCAGGATGTACCTTATCTACCCAGCAATTTGGTTATTGATAAATCAACTCTTACACTGAATATTTACACTGATATAGTACATTTTTATCCATTTTGTACTTGTAGTCATATATACTTCATGAGAGTTGGATTAACATTGTGTAGATCTACACTGCAACGAGTCTAGCACATACAGTTATCATCAGCATACTCATCTGCTCCACACCCAAAACTTCTTGCCACGTACTGATAGGCGTTCATCTTTCAACATATGATATTAAGATATTGATGATGTTTTTATGCCATCTGTCTGATGAAAAATGCTGATTGTTTTTTTTATGTCATTGTGAAGCCAGAGGCAAATTTACACGTTTTGTGGGTAAGTTTATATTCTATTTTATTCATCAAAGTTTTCAGAGCAAGAGAGAGAGAGAGATACATGGATTCTTACCATTCCATCCCGGCTCGGTTGATGTCGTCCCACCAGCAATCGGTGACCTGACCAAGGCCCTGGGGGGTGGGTTGGCACTCGAAGGACCAGAGGCGGTCGGATCCCTCCTCTGCGCTGAAGTAGCTCCGGATTGCCACCAGCAGCTCGCCGTCGGGGCACTGGAAGTTGAAGCCCTGTCGGTATAGGTTGATCCAGTGCCCCTCCGGCATGTACCTGTACTGGGCCGACACCGTGGCCAGCAGGGGCAGAGCCCACAGCAGGAGCGCGGAATGCATCCTGGAGAAACAGCGGCAGGAAAAGAACTGAGCTCTCGGCTCTTCTCTGGCTCAGTTATAGGCTGCTCTGTTGGACATGGGGCTGCCAGATGTTTTATATGTGATGCAGGTCCAGAGCCAGCATGTAATTTGGAGCCATGGAGACAGATCTGGTTTAAAGGGATATTTCACTGTATACCACATCTGGTGAGTATTTCCATTGTTTCAATTTTAATATATGTTTTTGATTGACCTAGAATTTTTTTGTGCGATGAAGAATATTTTAGATGTTTTGCACTTGACTTTTATCGCACAAAATGTAGGGGGTGCTCTGTTTAAGGCTTTATAACTCCAGGGGCCCTATCTTGGCGATCTTGGCGCTTAGTCTAAGCGCATGGCGCTAAATCCATTTAGGGCGTGTCCAAGTCCACTTTTGCTATTTTAACGGCGTGTTTTTTTGGCGCTAAGCACGGCGCATGGCGCAACTGGGCTGAACCTAGTCGCTTCATTAATTATAGGTGTGTCTTGGGCGTGACATTCAATAAACCAATCAAAATGTCATATCCCATTCCCTTTAAAAGCCTGCTTTTCCACCTTGGCGGATTGCTTATGATGGCGAAACAGACATGCTCGTGCGTGTTTAGTGTGATCAAGGAATAGGCTAAATGGAGTATGATCAATATTATTCGGACTAACCATTAGCCTATGAGTTCCCGGTAATTCCAGACAGGGCTGTTATTTTACAAAATATGTGCGGTTAAATTTTGTTAAAAGGACCTGCAACAGCTGAGAATAAGCTATCAATGGCTTCAGTCTCACCTTAGAAAACGCCAAATTAGCCTGCTTGTTCAGCGAATTTCGTTTGATTATGCAATGAAAGTGTCAAACATCAATTCCAAGAGGCTGTTCTCATGGAGTTCTCGAAGTTCAAGCTTCATCCAAAGTTCATTAGGCTACCTGCATAGTAGGCTAATATTGATTAATAACATACATACCGTTATTTTGCCTTAATGATGACACTAAATAGCCATACAATAAAGCTGTCAGGTTCGCAACCCATAAGTTCACGCATATTTCCCCTTGTTTAATAATGTCCTGTTTATGGAAATGTGACCAACCTGTTTTACTCGTAGCGTAATCCTTTAAAACAATCCACTTTCCCAGGAAGACCGTTAAACGTGCGACTTACAGCAGGGGAAACAGAACATGCAGCTCACGTGCAGAGAATGGCATTAAAATGAATTGTGAATTAATTGTGTAACGTGCTGCAAATTTGTTTTAGTTTCTAATTAGACGCGTAGTTCTCTTTAAAATCGTTTTGTTCAGTTAAGGAATAACGGGTGAAATCAGCTGGGTTTTAAACGGTGAGAGTATGGAAACCTGGTCACTGTAATTTAAAAAAATATGAAGGACGAAGAATAGCTAAGGTTACAATTTAGTTAACATGGTGACATCTCCGTTTTTTAACCATAGGCTATCGAAAAAAACCTTATGCACAGCGAATTCGCTGTAGCCTAGGCTATTTGAAAAACAATAAATGCAATATTCACTGGACAAGGTTTTGAACTTTTTTCAGTCACAAACCATTCTATTTACTTACAGGCTGTATTCATAGATAAACAGAGCTGTATTGTAATGACATCTGAAGCGCATTTTCAGAACTGAAATGTCCGTCTATTGCCGTGCGCGAGTTTCCCATTGAATGACAATTAACGCATTAGGTGCAAAGACAATTCGCGCATTAGGCTTGATAGCTATAGGTGTTATCAGCTCCTTTTTAATGGATAGCCATTGTCCCGTACCATCGCACATCGCCTGGATGTTGATGGAGTGGGCTGAGAGCAATGTAATGTGGCATTGTTTCCCTTCGCTGAGGGAAAGGTATGTGGACCTATGGAACCTTTTATTATTATGCATTTTTGATATAGCCTACACAATAATAATATTTCACATTGTGATCTAGATATTTTAGTCATGCCTGTGCACGCCCCTGTGTGTAACAGACAGGAGGGTATGCGCGTTGTGCACACGCCTATGTAGACGCACTTATATGCGCCGTTAAAATAGCATGTAAACAACTGCGACATGACTTTAGACCAGGTTTGTGGTGGTTCTAGCGCAAGCGCTTTCTGCTGGCTCAAGATAGCAATACGCCAAAAAGAATCCTGGCCACTCCTCATCTTAAGACCAACACGCCCAGTTCACTAATGATGGCGCAAGACTAGTTAATGGCGCAATGCTAGTTTGACGGCGTAAGCGTTAGGCGTTATTATGGACCTAGCGCCGGGTGTAAGATAGCAAAGACACTTGCGTTTGCGTTAGCGCCGCTTTGCGCCGGGTGTAAGATAGGGCCCCAGGTGTGAGCATCACATAAACTTGGTAAATGGGTTAAATGAAACAAGACAGGTGTACCATTTATAATACAAACTTAGATTTGTTTATTTTCATAATTTAAGTCAAAATAAAATGCCACAAATGCAAAGAAACTTTGGAAAAAAATTTTTTTAATTGTTTTATTTTTATTTTGCTGAGAGCTACATAAGTGAAATCGGTAATATATATACATTTCCTGGATCATAAACTCCATGTCCACAAGTTTTGCAAAATCTGAGGATGATATGCAGAACTACTAAAGGTCTATGATGCAAAATATAGCAGTGTACCCTGTCATCCATTAGTGTCTCCAAATCTATCCAAATGGCTAAATTGCGCACTGCTCTAAATAAAAAGAAATTATGATATATTTAACTACAAATCAACAATTTTGGCTCATAAAACTCACTTTTGCATAATTTTCAAGTGGGAATTACTATATTTTCATCAGTATAGGGGGGTAGATATCTATGGGTCCAAAACCCCTATGCAAAACATGGCATAAAATGAATAAATTAGTTTTGTCCATTACAAAGCATATACATTTGCTCCTTCTGATGGCTTAAGATAAAAAACATTGATATCACAGTGTTACATACACCTAAATATGTTGCCTAATCATTCACTCTTGTATCTCAATAAAACATCACTTGTCCCTGTCCTCTACAGTATGTATACTTTTGTCCTGAGATTGCATTTTTCTGTATTTTTTAAATTTTTTAAATGTTCCTATTCATAATGACTCCAAGGAAATTTTTACCTTAATCTACCACATATCAGCGCACAGTAAATTGGAATGAGCATTTGTCATGCCCTAAGAGACAAGTATATACACCATAGCCTATATTATGTACAATAACATGAACATAAAATAGTATTCCACCATCTGAAAAATGCTTCCAAATGCTCTATCTTCAATGAACATCGGTAGCCTACATCAAAAATACATTTAACAATTGCACTACAGTATGTGAAATGCACTCAAAATGCGAAAATAACAATAGGGCTATCAAACATATTGGAAAGACAGTGCTCGAGTGGAAACACAAATGTACATATGTAGCCAGAGAGACCAACGGTATATTAGACGCAAAAATACTTACATATCGGAAAAGGGAAACTCCCCTACCTAAAGCATATTCTATAGAGCTTGCGTAATACTAGACCGTTAAAACGAAAACTGCTGTTAAGCTGGGCTGTAGTAAATTGTAAAAAGCACCGAAAAAGACATGGCATATACCGTTGCTAAGGTTATAATGTACTCTATTGGATAAAAAAGGCAACAATTATGTAACGTTCCGTTCCCTTCCAGTCCGTTTTCCCGGTTTTTGTCATGTCCCTCCGTGTCTTGTTGGATTCCCTTGTCCGTGTTTTCCCCTCTGCTTTAGGCTGGGCGTTTCCCCTCTGTTTGGCTCTCTTTGTTTCCCACTTTAGTTTCCGCCTATCACCTTCCCCTCTCGTTTCTTGCATTCCTCACCTGTCTAATTAACAAGCACTCCCGGTTACTTTCCGCACCTGTGCCTTGTTGATTCCCATCTCACTCCCTTATTTAACCCACCTGCTGTCTCCCCTGCTTTGTCGGTGCATTACATGTCTAACCCTTCAGACCCTGTTTACTGTTCGCTTAACGATCGTCACGCGGTGTTAATACTCGTTGTTTCCCTGGTCGTGTACTACGAACTACTCGCTTGGTTGTGGGATATTATCCCCTTGCAGCTTGGGTTCCGCTCCTAACTACAGTCTGGTAGTTTACCTCCTCATCAATTCCTGTTGTGCATGCAGCTAACCTGTTTCCCTTCTCCTCCATCTAACCCAGCTCCCATTCTCCAGTGGCAGTGTTCGTTTCCCCCCGTTTTCGTTGTGTGTGTTGCGGTACCTCCACCTCCAGCTCGTGTAGGCTCCGGGTTGGCTTGTTACCTGGCTACCCTCCAGTTGTTCCTGTCCGACCGAAGAAGCCAACTAGTTCTTCGGCGCCGGCTCCTGGAGCTCTGGAGACCAGGCAGCTCCTTCCGGACCTACCGCAGCTACGCCACACTACCCAGCCCTGCCGTGCTTCACCAACCACCTACCTATCAAGCCCTGCTCCTCCGTGAGAACCTCCCGGTCATTTCCGTGCCTTCCCTTGCACTAACCCCTACTGCTTGTTTTGTTCTGTACCGGTGCAGTCATTCCGGTCCAGTTCCTGTCCTGCCGTAGTGAGGCGCTCCCCAGCTAGTTCCAGTCCAGTCCAGGTGTGAGCCGTGCACCTACCTGTCCAGTCCAGTTCCGGTTTGGAACAATCCGTTCCAGACTCTGTTCCCAGTGTGGACCTCCCGGTCCAGTTCCAGTTCCAGTCCAGTTCCGGTTTGGAACAAATCCGTTCCAGACCCTGATTCCAGTGTGGACCTCACGGTCCAGTTCCAGTCCAGTCCAGTTCCGGCTTGGAACGAAACGTTCCAGACCTGCCAGCCCAGCTCCGGCTTGGAGCAGCCCGTCCCGGGCTTCCTAACAGTCCCTGTGTAATACTGTGTCTTTGTCATTCCTGTACAGTGTTGGGACTACCCCAAACACTTTAACTTTAATAAATACTCCTTTCCTTTATTTTCTGCCTCAGTCGTGCATTTAGGTCCAAACCTTTACCAGGATCCTAACAGAATGCACCGACCAGATAAGGGCCTAGCCGACTTCTTGTCCCTGATCCACCCCGCCTTCGGCGATGCAGTAAGGCAGTACGAGCACGAACTTGCCCGCCAGGATGCTCTGGACGAGCACCTGAGCCATTGCCGGGGTGGGAACCAAGGCCCGGGCGATGCAATCATCGCCGGCCTTCAGGGCGAGGCATTCACCGTCAACACAAGCCAGTCTCCTAGGCGACGCCGTCGTCGTCCCCCCCCGACCGGCTTCCAGGGCGATGCAGCCGCCGCCGCCGGCTTCCAGGGCGACGCAGCCGCCGCCGCCGGCTTCCAGGGCGACGCAGCCGCCGCCGCCGGCTTCCAGGGCGACGCAGCCGCCGCCGCCGGCTTCCAGGGCGACGCAGCCGCCGCCGCCGGCTTCCAGGGCGACGCAGCCGCCGCCGCCGGCTTCCAGGGCGACGCCGCCGCCGGCTTCCAGGGCGACGCAGCCGTCGCCGCCTCCTGTTTCCAGAGCGACGCAGCCGTCGCCGCCTCCTGCTTCCAGGGCGACGCAGCAGTTGCCGCTTCCTGTTTCCTGGGCGATGCAGCAGTCGCCGCCTCCTGTTTCCAGGGCGACGCAGCCGTCGCCGCCTCCTGTTTCCAGGGCGACGCAGCAGTTGCCGCTTCCTGTTTCCAGGGCGACGCAGCAGTCGCCGCCTCCTGTTTCCTGGGCGATGCAGCAGTCGCCGCCTCCTGTTTCCAGGGCGACGCAGCCGTCGCCGCCTCCTGCTTCCAGGGCGACGCAGCAGTTGCCGCTTCCTGTTTCCAGGGCGACGCAGCAGTTGCCGCTTCCTGTTTCCTGGGCGACGCAGCAGTCGCCGCCTCCTGTTTCCAGGGCGATGCAGCCGTCGCCGCCTCCTGCCTCCAGGGCGATGCAGTCGTCGCCGCCTCCTGTTTCCTGGGCGATGCAGTCGTCGCCGCCTCCTGTTTCCTGGGCGATGCAGCAGTCGCCGCCTCCTGTTTCCAGGGCGACGCAGCCGTCGCCGCCTCCTGTTTCCAGGGCGACGCAGCAGTTGCCGCTTCCTGTTTCCTGGGCGACGCAGCAGTCGACGCCTCCTGTTTCCAGGGCGACGCAGCCGTCGCCGCCTCCTGTTTCCTGGGCGATGCAGCAGTCGCCGCCTCCTGCTCCCAAGGCGATGCAGTCGTCGCCGCCTCCTGCTTCCAGGGCGATGCAGTCGTCGCCGCTTCCTGCTCCCAGAGCAATGCAGGCGCCGCTTCCTTCTCCCAGGGCGATGCAGTCGTCGCCGCCTCCTTCTCCCAGGGCGATGCAGTCGTCGCCGCCTCCTGCTCCCAAGGCGATGCAGTCGTCGCCGCCTCCTGCTTCCAGGGCGATGCAGTCGTCGCCGCCTCCTGCTTCCAGGGCGATGCAGTCGTCCCCGCCTCCTGCTTCCAGGGCGATGCAGTCATCCCCGCCTCCTGCTTCCAGGGCGATGCAGTCATCGCCGCCTCCTGCTTCCAGAGCGATGCAGGCGCCGCTTCCTGCTCCCAGAGCGATGCAGTCATCGCCGCCTCCTGCTTCCAGGGCGTTGCAGTCGTCGCCGCCTCCTGCTTCCAGGGCGATGCAGTCATCGCCGCCTCCTGCTCCCAGGGCGTTGCAGTCGTCGCCGCCTCCTGCTCCCAAGGCGATGCAGTCGTCACCGCCTCCTGCGCCCAGGGTGATGCAGTCGTCGTCGCCTCCTGCTTCCAGAGCGACGCAGTCGTCGCCGCCTCCTGCTTCCAGAGCAATGCAGGCGCCGCTTCCTGCTCCCAGGGCGATGCAGTCGTCGCCGCCTCCTGCTTCCAGGGCGATGCAGTCGTCACCGCCTCCTGCTCCCAAGGCGATGCAGTCGTCGCCGCCTCCTGCTTCCAGGGCGATGTCGTCGCCGCCTCCTGCTTCCAGGGCGACGCAGTCGCCGCCTCCTGCTTCCAGGGCGATGCAGTCGCCGTCTCCTCCTTCCTGGGCGATGCAGTCGACGCCTCCTGCCTCCAGGGCGATACGTTCATCGCCGTTCCTGTCCGGTCCCGTTCCAGCCGCCCGCCTCCGGGATGATGTCGTCGCCGACCTCCTGGGCGATGCAGTCGCTGTCGCCACCCTTCAGGGCGATGTACTCATCGCTGTTCCTGTCCAGTCCCCTTCCAGCCCTCCTGTCCGTTCCCCTTCCAGCCCTCCTGTCCGTTCCCCTTCCAGCCCTCCTGTCCGTTCCCCTTCCAGCCCTCCTGTCCGTTCCCCTTCCAGCCCTCCTGTCCGTTCCCCTTCCAGCCCTCCTGTCCGTTCCCCTTCCAGCCCTCCTGTCCGTTCCCCTTCCAGCCCTCCTGTCCGTTCCCCTTCCAGCCCTCCTGTCCGTTCCCCTGCCAGCCCTCCCGTCCGTTCCCCTTCCAGCCCTCCCGTCCGTTCCCCTTCCAGCCCTCCCGTCCGTTCCCCTTCCAGCCCCCCCGTCCCGCCACGTTCCAGCCCCCCCGTCCCGCCACGTTCCAGCCCCCCAGTCCCTCCTCGTTCCAGTCCCCCAGTCCCTCCTCGTTCCCGTCCCCCAGTCCCTCCTCGTTCCCGTCCCCCAGTCCCTCCTCGTTCCCGTCCCCCAGTCCCTCCTCGTTCCCGTCCCCCAGTCCCTCCTCGGTCCAGTCCCCCAGTCCCTCCTCGTTCCCGTCCCCCAGTCCCTCCTCGTTCCCGTCCCCCAGTCCCTCCTCGTTCCAGTCCCCCAGTCCCTCCTCGTTCCAGTCCCCCAGTCCCTCCTCGTTCCAGTCCCCCAGTCCCTCCTCGTTCCAGTCCCCCAGTCCCTCCTCGTTCCAGTCCCTCCTCGTTCCAGTCCCCCAGTCCCTCCTCGTTCCAGTCCCCCAGTCCCTCCTCGTTCCAGTCCCCCAGTCCCTCCTCGTTCCAGTCCCCCAGTCCCTCCTCGTTCCAGTCCCCCAGTCCCTCCTCGTTCCAGTCCCCCAGTCCCTCCCCGTTCCAGTCATCCAGTCCCGCCCCGTTCCAGTCATCCAGTCCCGCCCCGTTCCAGTCATCCAGTCCCGCCCCGTTCCAGTCATCCAGTCCCGCCCCGTTCCAGTCATCCAGTCCCGCCCCGTTCCAGTCATCCAGTCCCGCCCCGTTCCTGTCATCCAGTCCCGCCCCGTTCCTGTCATCCAGTCCCGCCCCGTTCCTGTCATCCAGTCCCGCCCCGTTCCTGTCATCCAGTCCCGCCCCGTTCCTGTCATCCAGTCCCGCCCCGTTCCTGTCATCCAGTCCCGCCCCGTTCCTGTCTTCCAGTCCCGCCCCGTTCCAGTCATTCAGTCCCGCTCCATTCCTCTCTTCCAGTCCCGCTACGCCGCCGGCCTCCTGAGCGGTTCCGCCCGCGCCGCGGCTGGCCTCCTGAACGGTTCCGCCCGCGCCGCGGCTGGCCTCCTGAGCGGTTCCGCCCGCGCCACAGCCGGCCTCCTGAGCGGTTCCGCCCGCTCCACAGCCGGCCTCCTGAGCGGCTCCGCCCGCGCCACGTCTGGCCTCCTGTACGGTTCAGTCCGCACTGTGGCCGACCTCCTGAACGTTCCTACCCTCTTCCTCCGGTGGTGTTTCTGTTGGACGCCAGGAGGCGTCCTTTTTAGGGGGGGGTACTGTAACGTTCCGTTCCCTTCCAGTCCGTTTTCCCGGTTTTTGTCATGTCCCTCCGTGTCTTGTTGGATTCCCTTGTCCGTGTTTTCCCCTCTGCTTTAGGCTGGGCGTTTCCCCTCTGTTTGGCTCTCTTTGTTTCCCACTTTAGTTTCCGCCTATCACCTTCCCCTCTCGTTTCTTGCATTCCTCACCTGTCTAATTAACAAGCACTCCCGGTTACTTTCCGCACCTGTGCCTTGTTGATTCCCATCTCACTCCCTTATTTAACCCACCTGCTGTCTCCCCTGCTTTGTCGGTGCATTACATGTCTAACCCTTCAGACCCTGTTTACTGTTCGCTTAACTATCGTCACGCGGTGTTAATACTCGTTGTTTCCCTGGTCGTGTACTACGAACTACTCGCTTGGTTGTGGGATATTATCCCCTTGCAGCTTGGGTTCCGCTCCTAACTACAGTCTGGTAGTTTACCTCCTCATCAATTCCTGTTGTGCATGCAGCTAACCTGTTTCCCTTCTCCTCCATCTAACCCAGCTCCCATTCTCCAGTGGCAGTGTTCGTTTCCCCCCGTTTTCGTTGTGTGTGTTGCGGTACCTCCACCTCCAGCTCGTGTAGGCTCCGGGTTGGCTTGTTACCTGGCTACCCTCCAGTTGTTCCTGTCCGACCGAAGAAGCCAACTAGTTCTTCGGCGCCGGCTCCTGGAGCTCTGGAGACCAGGCAGCTCCTTCCGGACCTACCGCAGCTACGCCACACTACCCAGCCCTGCCGTGCTTCACCAACCACCTACCTATCAAGCCCTGCTCCTCCGTGAGAACCTCCCGGTCATTTCCGTGCCTTCCCTTGCACTAACCCCTACTGCTTGTTTTGTTCTGTACCGGTGCAGTCATTCCGGTCCAGTTCCTGTCCTGCCGTAGTGAGGCGCTCCCCAGCTAGTTCCAGTCCAGTCCAGGTGTGAGCCGTGCACCTACCTGTCCAGTCCAGTTCCGGTTTGGAACAATCCGTTCCAGACTCTGTTCCCAGTGTGGACCTCCCGGTCCAGTTCCAGTTCCAGTCCAGTTCCGGTTTGGAACAAATCCGTTCCAGACCCTGATTCCAGTGTGGACCTCACGGTCCAGTTCCAGTCCAGTCCAGTTCCGGCTTGGAACGAAACGTTCCAGACCTGCCAGCCCAGCTCCGGCTTGGAGCAGCCCGTCCCGGGCTTCCTAACAGTCCCTGTGTAATACTGTGTCTTTGTCATTCCTGTACAGTGTTGGGACTACCCCAAACACTTTAACTTTAATAAATACTCCTTTCCTTTATTTTCTGCCTCAGTCGTGCATTTAGGTCCAAACCTTTACCAGGATCCTAACAAATTAAACCAGAATGAACTGTAATGAATGAGACAGGCTTACAGGGCATGGGGGTATTACGCGTCAATGTTTTAGATAGTGTAATAGCGGTATAAAGTGTTGTATATTTCTCAAACCGATTGTACTAGACAATAAATGACCACTGAATTTTGAAAGGAACATCTTGATGTGTAAAACTGTGTATTGCTAGTAGAATACATGGTAGAATGTGACAGTACTTTCACATTTTATTTTGAATTTGAGTGAGCAGGGCTTTTCACGGCTTTTCTGGCACACGATCAGGCTATTGTTGGGTTTATCTCGTTGCTATGACGTTATTCTAATTTTATATGATGAATAAATATATTTACGAACTCAAACATAGACGCTATTGTCCACTATGTCACGCATGGGTAGGTATAGACTAGGTGGGGGGTTGCTTGTTAAATGGACTTGCTATGGGGAAATAGTGACACTTAGAAACTCGGTATTCAGCAGAAATCGTCACGAACCGTCTACCAATAAAGTTAAAACACAGAGTTTGTGATTTCCACTAATAGTTTGACTGCAGTAGCAACGAATGTCTCAGTTGAGCAAAACGCAAAGGAGTTAAGGCTCTGACTGGATAAAGAGCATTCGCTGGTTAAATCAGTTTACAGCTAGGGAAAGTGGCACATTTTTGACAACAAAAGTGTTGAAGCCCTTACGGGAATAGCCCTTGAAGCCCTTACAGAACTTTGATTCTATATTATATTTTATATATCGATTTTATTTCAATATATTTTCAGTAGCTTATATTCCATTTCTGTAAGGGATTTCTGTCCTTCACTGTGATATTCACAAAATAAATGGGAACTCCTTTCCTGAATGATTTTATTAAGGTTTCATAGCTTAGCCTGCAGGAAAGCATTTAGGATGACATTGCTTCCACTTATCCCTCTTATCTTGACCTAACATCCTTTAAAATAAGTTGTGAATTTGTAAGTGAACCTAGTGTAAGCAGAGATCGGTCTGTGAATGGAGATTTGTGACCAGGGTTGTATTTATTAGGGTGGTAACACTTTACTCGAACCCTTTGTCGTAATGCTGACATAACACTGTCATACACATCACATTACAGCTGTCACATGAATGCAGATGTCAGTTTATGTTGAATGACATCAAACTGTTATCTCCTTTATCTGTAAATCTTATGACAGATGTCAAGTCACATGTTGACATGACAGCTTATGTCACTTGCCAAATTTAGCTACCTGTGCTAGCTGAAGCAAAGGTGTTATGACAGCTGTCGTGAAGGGGAATTCATGGCACTCTCATAAGAAGTCCCTGTCACGACAGCTGTCATAACACTCTGGCTTCAGCTAGCACAAGTAGGCCTACCTAAATTTGGCAAGTGACATAACATCTGTCATAACATTTACAGATAAAAGTGATGACAGTGTTATGTCATTTGACATGAACTGACATTAGCTGTTATGTAATCTTGTGATAGCTGTTATGTCATGTGCTATGTCAGCCTTATGTCGAAGGTTTCAAGTAAAGTGTCACAATTTGTTACAATTAACTAATTAGGTTTCAGATTCAATGTACCGTCAATGGTGTAACCTGCTTGGGCACAGGTGTACCTCTGAGAACACATGTCCAGTTTCCTGTTGAGCAAGGCTTTTAAGTACCACACCCAAGGGCTGCTATTGGTTTGACCAAACCAGATTTATTACAATGTCAATATTAATCTTACACTTGGACTAATGCAAGTACATCATTAAAGTATGACAGCATTACTTCAATGAGTAAAATAATAGGATATCATTTTTTTCCTACCCAGCTAACAAGCATGCATGGCCCACCAGTTGCCCTCCATTAGCAACTTTGATGGTCCACTAACACTTAACAGTTTGAGGTGAGGCTGTGCAGATGAACAACAGCTGTTAAGAAAATGCTAAATAGTTAATGAATGGTCCTGCTGCTAATGGGCCACTGTTGTGCCACTTTGCAAAACCCTGGCAGACTGACAATGGTCCACTAGGTGCTTGCATGCTGGCTAAAGACAAGTTCAAAGGAGGTTTCTCTCACGATGTGCTTCAATGACAAATATGTTTGTTATAGGCATTATGTTATGTGACTGACAAAATGGCAGGATTTCATTTTCAGGACAGGGGTGCAAAATTAACCAGTTAGATGAAAATTCTGTTCTTCGACTGAGCTAGAATTAGTCTAAGAGGAAGGGGGGAAAAACTGACCAATTTTATGTTCCAGCGACTTTGATTCAGCAGGAAAAGTGCCTCTTCAAAAGGCCTAAAAATAAACCATCCAAAAATAGTTTGTGAGACACATTGTGAGGAGTCCTGTTGGAACACAGGGGTGGCGTATTAGAAGCAATATATTTAAATATATTGTATTTGTCCAGTTTTTACATTTGGAAAAATATATATAGTCTCTAGAATACTGTGCTTTCCAAGTGTAATTTGAACGAACCCTGGGAATACAAAGTCAAAATCTGGAATAAGCAGAGATGTACAACAACCACAGAATCCAGTTTTGAGGATGATTTCACAGTTCTGTGGCCTTTGATATGTGGTGTGATAAGACATCTGAGCTCGCCTGTCTTTGAGAGTCCAAACTTAAAGAAACTTCCAGACAAGTTTTGTAAATTTTTTTGGTGCTAACTTAGCATGTGTATAGGACATTTTCACTTCTAAATAATTATTCTGAGGTGAAAGTGGGCTACTTAAAAATAAATAGATCCCTGGAATGAGATAAAGTTTAATTGTAGACGAGTGTTAGTCATATCTGGCAAATGTGATGGCAAGATTCAGGTCAGATGTTTTTTCCTCCCCTCTGCAAGCTAAACTAATAGAAACCATAACATTTTTAGGGTCAGCTCAGTCTAAATGACTAATTCAGTTGTGTGTGTGAACTGAAGAGAGAGAGAGAGAGAGAGAGAGAGAGAGAGAGGGATTTATGCATGTGAATGTTCAAGCACAACACACTCTTGTCTCCTGATACGGAGTTTTAAACTCCTTTGGGAAAGACGTGACTACAGACTGGCCTGCAGTTACATGCCGCACCTGGCTGCACCAAAATCGCCATTTTGAAATGCATGGAAGCTTGGGCCATCTCCATAAAGCCCTGTCAACACTGCAAAGACAAACAAGCAGCTGTTTTCTGATCCCGGCTTTGTTCCTGTGAGTCTGTCGTGAGCGTGTTGCTTGCTGTACTGTATATGCCTTCAGCACCTGATAAACAACTCCCTGGTTCAGCTCAGTCTGCTGTTCCCACAGATATGCTGGCTGCGGTGTTGTTTATTTCTGTTTTTTCCTGTACTGTGCTGTGTACTCATTACAAATTACGATAATGGGCTGCACCTCTTAGAACCTTGTGTTTAGCAGGCAGTCTATTGAGGAAGGCTCCTGCTGTTCTTCAGAATGACAGTAGGACCTCATTAATCAATAACCTGGTAAGTTATCTCTTTACAAAAAAAGAACAAAAATACATATGAGTGCAAGCATGGATGGCTATGGGCCATTCCACAGGCTTCTATCCAATTAAATAAGCTACAGCTGCAATTTTAGTACAGCTATCCAGGAGTTGTGCCTTGTGTAACCGTTATATACTACTCAAAAGAAGTTAAGGGTCAAAAATATTTGTGCATATAAATATAGGCTAACGAGCTAAAATGGTGACGACTAATGACAAAATAATTATTTGATGGCTCAAGAACAGAAAACACAAAACAAAAAATCACGTCCCTGCCGTCAACCTCCAACAACTGGCTCAGCGATTAGTCACAGAATGGCTAGCGATCCCTCAACGTTATTTCCAACGCCTGATCAACAGCATGCGCCAACATTGTCAAGAATGTCTGAATGCTAACGGTGGCTACACCAGTTACTGAAGCTTCTGCGACTTGTGTGAACATCATTTTGGGGGGTGCATTACTTTTTTCATCAGGGTAATAAACTAGTGTCTAATCAAAAGTTTTTTGTTTTGTGTTTTCTGTTCTTGAGCCATCAAAGAATTATTTTGTCATTAGTCGTCACCATTTTAGCTCGTTAGCCTACATTTATATGCACAAATATTTTTGACCCTTAACTTCTTTTGAGTAGTATATAAATTGTCCTTTGCCATTGAAAGTGGAAACAAATATTCTCAAACAAGGTCAGCTAATTATTCATCACAATTTAATGTCAGCTGGGAATACTTCTTGAACTATATTCACTAAAGCCTACACAGTGCTGTTCTAAGAATTACATAACCTGCCATAACCAGCCATAACAGCATATCATATCTCATGAGATAACACTGTCATAATGTACATATGCAGTCAATATTACAAACCAAATTTCAAAATAACTGAAAAAAAGTATTGCAGCATTCGTTATGACAGTGATATGACATATGTTACAAGTGTAATGGTGGCGTGACGTGTGAGGTAGGAGGAGCCAAACGCAGCAAGGGGATTCATTAAGCCCTAAGGCCACTAAGGCGGGAAACCCCGCAGTTAAGGGAGGGAGACAAAACAACGAACAAGCCTACCGACGCTACTAACCGGCTCACTGTCACACGCCAATAAGTAGAAGCGCAACGACAGGTTTCTCAGTAGCCAGAAATAATACGCGCCCTGTCTTGGTAACGAGACGCATCAGAACGGGAGTCCTAATAACTACATCTACATAGGCAAGTACGCCAGGGGGGAAGAGTCCGGATAACTACATCCACATAGGCAAGAACGCCAGGGGGGAAGAGTCATAATAACTACATCCACATAGGCAAGTACGCCAGGGGGGAAGAGTCATAATAACTACATCCACATAGGCAAGTCCCGCATTAATCCAGAAAACGTAAAGGGGTAAATGCCCGATCTCCCAGGAGAGAGAAACATTTTACAGGCGAGCCGACGGAGCACCGTCGTCCCATAACTTTACTCGCAAAATGACTAACACAAGCTTAGTAGAAAATAAACGCCCTAGCCTCTCAACAATGGGAAATGTAACGAGGCGAAGGAACAGAGAATTAACGTTCCAAGGCTACTTTCAGAGACTTGCAGTCAAACGCAAACCTGTCAACAAAAACGCCCAAGCTCCTTGAGGAGAGAAATACCTGGAGAATGAACAGAATTACAGTTCCGAACAAAAATCGTCCCGCAAGTAAAAAGGACGAAACAGAACAGCTGCACCGGAATTACCGGCTAACAGACTAGCGCAAGCTCAATCGAAAATGCACGCCCAGCCTCTAAGAATAAATAAAGCCCTAAAGTCAGTAAGATAAACGCCCTGTCTCTTAGTAAGAAACTACTATACAGATACACACAAACAAACAGACTCCTCTCGCTTTCACGGAAGAAAGCAGACAAAGAGAGGAGAAAGAGACATAGAAAGGCAAAAAATCTAGGCAACGGACTAAAAAGGAAAAACCAGGAAGCGAGGACAGAAAAGAGCCAGGGGGGAAGGATCCTAATAACTACATCCACATAGGCAGGTATGCCAGGGGGGACGAGTCCTAATAGCTACTTCCACATAGGCGAGTCCCGCATAACTCCAATAAAGCACAACGGAGCAAAAACCTACAGTGCAAAAAATGTCTGTCTTAACAAGTGTTTTAGTCATGTAATGAGACTTAAAATCTTATTTTCTTCTCAAAAGTGGAAAATATGAGCTTGTTTTAAGTTACTTTTTATTTGACAAGTGAAATTCTTACCCCACTGGCAAATCTTGAAGTGAGTAAAACTCTCTCACCCCACTGGCAGATCGTTTGTCTTATTTAGCAAAAAAAGTAACAAAAATAAGATTCTAAAGTCTAAATATAAGATTAAAATGCTTGTTAAGATTAGGTTTTTGCAGTGTAGACCAAAATAATACTGACTTAACATACGAAGGGCAAAAATAATACCACACACAAAACAGCATAAGTGATGCCAGACAATACACCACAATACAACCAACAAACAATCAGTCAACAATCAATATCGAAGCCCCGAATGAAGGAAACAGAAGGCTTATATAGCTCTAAGGTGACCACGCACAGGTGTGGCTGCAGACAGAAGCTCCGCAATCAAAGCAGGGCGGAGCAAGCATCCACCAAAAGGGCAGCGGCCTCGCGTGGCCACCAAGGAAAACGACCGCATGGGGAAAAAGGGTAGAGATGTTACGATCCAGTTACGGGCTGGACCCAAGTGCAACGACCAGGAGACAGATTATCTGCAAGGGGTCTTTATTATAAGCTTTGGGGTAGTCCCAAAGCTGTACAGAAAGGAAACACAGTAATTACACAGGGTTAGAAAGTTCAATAAGAACTGCTCCAAGCCGGAGCTGGACTTGAGTGCAGGTAGCGGGTTCCAAGCCGGAACTGGACTGTACTGGACCGGAGTCCACTCAGGAACTGGATCCCGGAATCGGCTGGCTTGTTCCAAACCGGAACTGGACCTTGACAGGAGGTGCACCAAACACCGGAACTGGACTGGAACTGGACCGGGAGGTCCAACTGGAACTGGAGTGCAGGAACAACGGGGTTGTTCCAAGCCGGAACTGGACTTTACACTGGAGGTGTATTTAACACCGGAACTGGACTGGAACTGGACCGGGAGGTCCAACTGGAACTGGATAGCGGGAACAACGGGGTTGTTCCAAGCCGGAACTGGACTTTGGACTGGAGGTGCACTTAGCACCGGAACAGGACAGGAACTGGACCGGGAGGTCCAACAGGAACTGGGTAGCAGGAACAACGGGGTTGTTCCAAGCCGGAACTGGACTTTGGACTGGGGGTGCATATAGCACCGTAACAGGACAGGAACTGGACCGGGAGGTCTAACAGGTACTGGGCTGGATACAGAGGTAGGTGACCGGTTGAGCCCGGTAGGGTAGAGCTGTGTGGCGGAGCTCAGCTGCAGCTGGTTGAGGGTAGCTGGTTTGCCGAGGAACCTGGGACCGTAACCGCAGCGAAGGGATCCACTACGGCCGGACAGGAACCACTGCAGGATAGCTAGGCAGGAACCCAACAGCGGACGCAATGCGAGCTGGAGTTGGAGGCACCGTAACACACACACACGCAGACTAACCGCTACAGACTGGTGGGTACAGGAACAGCTGGTAATTTGAGGGAGACAGGTTAGAAGCACACAAACAGCAAATAGTTAGGGCTAGATAGCTACCAAACTGGAGAGTAGGGAAACTGGAAGCTGAACAGGTAAACCCGTAACCAAGCAAACAGTAAACGTGGCTAGAAACCTGAAGACCATGAAACACACAAGGTAGTTTAAGTTTAAGAGCAATAAGCAGGGTCAGGAGGGTAACACAAGTAATGAACCGACAAAGGAGGGGAGACAGCAGGTGGGTTAAATAGGGGAGTGAAATTGGAACCAATAAAGCACACGTGAGGAATGTAACCGGGAGTGCTTGCTAATTACACAGGTGAGGAAAGCAAGCAACGAGAGGGGAAGGCGATAGGCGGAAACTAAAGTGGGAAACAAAGAGAGCGAAACAGAGGGGAAACGCCCAGCCTGTAGCAGAGGGGAAAACACGGACAAGGGAATCCAACAAGACACGGAGGGACATGGCAAAACAGGGAATACGGACTGGATGGGAACGGGACGTCACAAGAGATCCATAACAACAAGCTGTAATGTGCTGTCATGACTGGCTGTGACAGGATGTTATGCTCATGTGGCAATGTAATATAGGCTTTATAGAATACAGTATTACCATCGAATGTTTTTTGGGGGGTGGGAACTATTGGGGATTTGCCACGCAAGTTGGGATTGTTTTCTGGGGACTGGGAGTGGGGAATATTTCAGAAATTCCAGGAAGAACAGATTGTGCAGTTACTGTTAGTCTTTGAGCCGTGGGACTGTATCTGCGACCATAGGCACGGGAAGATGTTTTGAACTCAGGGTGCTGAAAATCGCAATGACAAATCGTTTGCTATAACTAATAAGAAATTAAACGATCTTAAAGCTCAGCTTTTGTTACATTATTTTTTTTATTTAGCACAAACTGCAATAAAAAAATAATCTAACAAAAGCTGAGCTTTAAGATCGTTTAATTTCCATTAATATTTTCGGAATTAAGAGTGCGTAGAACAAAGAGCACATGTATCCACAATTATAATGTTGATTAAAATGTGCACAATTTTGCAACGCAAGTTAAAATAATTTTATTACTTGCCTAATAGCCTAATTGAGGAGAACCGACTACATTTGATGGCATTGAGTAATTGGTGAATTAAACGCTGATGTAGCCTATTGTTAATCAAGGAAACGGATTGAAAAATTATTAAGACCAATAATCAGTTTAAAGGGAAGTTTTCCGCTACACCAATTTTCAGCTCAGGAGCCACCACTGATTAAATGTAGCCTATTGCATACAGATTTAATATATTGTAGAAATCGTTCAGAGAGGGTGCTCCAGCACCCTCAGCACTCCTACTTCCAGCGTCTATGTCTGTGACTACAGGAAGGACATATTTTGTCTGTTTCTGGCTAAGCTTCATTGCGTCCTTGTGCCAGGGATCTGAATGTTTGGCGTGCCAAGCTAACCACATCCTTTTAGTTATGCTGTGACCTGTGAAGGTTGTGGAGTTCGGATTCTGGCTTTGGACCACATCAGTTACTCTCGCATAAATAGCACCGTCAGTAGATGGCCGTCTTCTCTCATCCAGTGCACCACTGAACCAATATTATGAGGGCATGATATGTGATCAGGGGCTTTTTATACAAGGCAACAAGAGTCCATCACCCTTATACTATGTGCATGCATCCACATGTTCCTCTTATCAAACATATACACAATAAGGAATAACCACAATCGGGAGAATTGTTTATTCAGATTACTAATAAAAGCTAGGCTATAACTTGTATATTTTATGGTGATTGACTACTTTCCATTTTCTTTTCGGGTTTGATCATTGTTAAATGAAGGTATAATTTCACTTCCTTTGTATAATTCTGTTACAGATGCAAAAACTAAGAGAACCAGGCAGCTTAAATCTCCAAACGTGGAAACTTTCATCTTAAATTATCATAGAATCTGCGTCACTGAGCATTCATTGTCCTTAACTGCTATCTGCACAAGTTATAGCATTTCACTGAATTCTCCTACTAAAAGAACTTTATCCATCCACTCAAATCTAACTCGTACTTTCTTCTGACTTTTGTTTAACATTAGAGAGGAGTGACTTCAATTTGAGTTTGGTGCATACTTGGAGTTGCTGTCTGCATTAGTAGGATGATTGCCATCAGCCAAGCTGTTCTACACTAATCTTTTAAGTATGCAGTTTTCTGTCTTACTGTTGTGCAATTGGAAGGAATGACAGATTTCCATCTGAACTGTGAACATAAAACATTTTCCATTTATTCCAGATGGATATAATAAATGCTCTTCTCCTCACCAAAACTCATAAGCTTCTCATTGGCCTTGTTCATTCGGTCCAGTGTCTTGTTGACTTCACTCTTTTAGACATTTTATTTGTCTTTCTTTGATGAAAACCATTTTTGGAACATTTTATTGTTGAATTGGATCATTGAACTGAATGTTGAATTAATCAATCAATCTTACAATTGTTAGAATCTGGATATGTAGTTCTTACATCTTATTTTGATATGCGGATGCTGAAGCTCAGTAGTTGTCGTTTGGCTGGCTGTTTAATCACACGTCAAAGGCTCATCATGTGCCACGTGCACTGACTCTTCATCCGTCCTTTGAGCACCTCTGTTACATCAGGTTCTCCTCCAGTTTCACGGCAGTCAAAGAGTTATGTGCATACACCACATGACCCACACTTCCCATCAATAAGGTTGAGCAACCAATATCCGGGAACGGCAATGGGAGGAAGGGGATGGGTGTATACTGTCCCTGAGAGAAATACAAAGTGCCTGGTAGAGCATTTGTTGCATAATGACTACAGAGTACTTTACACACCAAAGCCTTCTTGCTGTGAATCTAGTTGGCCCCTCAGAGCACTGGTTAATAAGGCTTCACTGATGAAAATTATGAGGCGAGCCAAAAGGCCACCATGCTTAGAAAAACAAGTCGTTTTTGCTTAGGGCTACAACCTCATTAGAGCAATGCATCATGGTCCTATCAGGATATCTGTGAGTCCATCTGTGGGGCCGGGAGCAGAAGGGATGCAGTGACTGACAGCAGTTCTCATGGGAGAGGGGGAAGGGCAAAAAAAGGCCCGACAAGTTATCGTGCCTTGAGATTTCAAGATGAATGGAAAGTTTCCTCATTCCTTTTTTAAAACATTGTCATCGTCCTCTACCCCCCCCCCCCCCCCATTACGTCCACATTATGTACATTTATCTCTGTGACATTTAATCAGTGAAACCAAATAAGATTGCCCTTAAATATAGACTGGGAAAACATTGCTCGAACTGAGTCATGGAACATCAGATTATTTGCGATGTTGGTTTGAACTGGCAAGCTGAAATGGATTCTCATGCAATTATCTTGATTCGACACGCAGGGATAATATGCTTGTGCAATTTGATTCCATGGCCTGGGAAATCACATTGAGCTCATCTCGTCTTGTCCGCATTCATGGAATGGTTCACACTTGGAAAATATTGATTTTATCCAGCCATAGCCCCCATTTGTTTCAGTGTCATTTTAATCAGAGGGCAGGTGTACAATCCTGCACAGTCTTGAGTGCTACTTGGCTGTGTACAAATGGTAAATATAGGGAACTTCACCCAAATAAGTTTATTATAATGGAAATTATTTTCTTCTTCTTCTTCTCACTAGTTTGAGTGCTTATTTCTTCCCACTGAGTAGCTTTTCACACTAATTGCTGGTTTCTTGAGGGTTCAGGCCTGGTCTTTCCTACACAGTAAAATGTCCAGTGTTAATTCAACTCTAACAGTGTACATATGAGCCTAATCTGGCCAGAGAAATCAACACTGTTAGAGTTGAATTAACACTGGACATTTTGCTCTGAATTTACTGTGTAGATATTCTCACCTGGCCTTACATGTTAGGACTGGGTCCAGCAGTGTTTCCCAAAGGACAATGCAAAAAATATTGCTCTTAAACTGTGGAACAATGTGGCGTTGGTAGCTTCATAGACATTGTACATCAAACAATTTTGATAGGGATAATCTTGAGGGCTGAATATTGTGTTGTTTGAAAACTCATTTCATTATTTGCATCACTGAATACAGATCTCACTGAATCCAACTTAGCAATTAACCCAGTCGATCGAGCATGCATTTGCATTGCATAATTAAATTAGCTTCATAGTTTAATTGCAAAAGCTTTTGACACTATATGCTATTCAATGAGCAACTGATGTTTTATGCAAATGGAACATACTGCGGTCTATTGCAACTTTTTGTAAATATCAAAGTAAATGCATTTTACTGCCATGTATTTTTAAAAGTGAATATTGCAAAAATATATATATTGAATCTATTGTTTGATAATACACCAATTAGGTAACAGGTGAGGGGTGGCTCCTTGTGTCAACCAAAAAATAAAGAAAAGGAAAAAAGAATACGAATAATAATCAATGTGAGATATACTGTAACGTTCCGTTCCTATCCTGTTTGTTCTCCGTATTTTCCCTTCTCCTGTCATGTTTGACTTCCATTGTCCGTGTTTTCCCCCCGTGCTGCAGGCTGGGCGTGTTCCCTCCGTTTGTACTACTTCATTTCTCCACTCCTGTCTCAGCCTATCCCCTCTTCCCATTTCCGCATGCATTCCTCACACTCCGCTCTGTTCAATCACCCACGCATACATTCGCAGGCTTTCCTAATTGATACCAATTACACTCCTTATTTAACTCACCCGCTGTCTTCTGTCCGGTGCCAGTTCGTTAACGTTGTTTGTTTGAAACCTCTGGCCCTCGCTATTTCTTGTCTTGTTCTAGTCTCACAGTTTGGTTCCGTATTGGTGTTCGTTCACCCTGCTGAATTGTGTAAATCTTGATTCAACAGTTTGGTTCTGTCTCGGTGCTTAGGGCACTCTGCCGAACTGCTAATATCCTCAGTCTGTCCAGTGTGTGCGACATTACCTGCCGTGCAGTAATCTGTCTTGCTAACCACTTCTCTGTTTGAAGTCTGCCAGTCTGCAGTTGTTCACGACTCCCTGCCTGTGTTGCGGTACCCCCCCCGCTCTCCACCTGACGTTGTGCCCTCAGCTGGGCTTCTGCTCTTCCACACTACAGCTGTTCCTGTGTCCGGCCGTTTGCCACTGCTGTTGCTACGGTTACGGTTGCGCTTGCTGCTGTTGCCCTGCTGCTACATCTGGGTCCGACCCGGGGTCCGCTGCACTGTCCTGCCCTGCCGCTCCTGCTCCCGCTCATCCTCTGCTTCAACTACCCGGTTGCCTGTTACCAGTAACACCCCTACCGTTCCAACTCCAACCTTTCATGCATAACCATAACCGGATTGTTTGTCTTTTATGTCCTCCCTCGCTTCAGGAGACAAGTTTGAAGCTTAATTTATTGGATGCTTAGCGCTCCCAATTAATGTCCTGTCTGTCTAGTCTGTCCAGTTCCGGCTTGGAACGATTCCAGAGTGACCCGCAAAATCCAGTTCCGGTTTGGAACGATTCCAGGGTGACCCGTCGAAGTCCAGTCCCGGTGTGGGGCGATTCCTGAGTGACCCGCAAAGTCCAGTTCCAGTTTGGAACGACTCCAGGGTGACCCGTCAAGTCCAATTCCGGTTTTGAACAAACCAGGTGTTCCTGTCAAGTCCAGCTCTCGCTTGGAGCAAGTCTGAATTTCCGGAGAATTCCTGTTCCTGTGTTAAGTCCTGTGTTATATTGTGTACAGCTTGGGACTGCCCCAAGCTTCAATAAATAACCTATTCTTGTACCTCTGCCTCCTTGTCGTTGCGTTTGGGTTCAGCCCGTGTTCAGGTTCATGACATATACAGTCCCGGCCAAAAGTCTTGTCGCATGAGTGGACAAAAGTGACAATTGCTAATTACCCAACTCATAATTAGCTAATACAGTTAGGAAACAACACAAATTAATCATAAGTGTCTAAAGTTTATTTAGATACTAGCAAAATGACATTTCAAAATTGTTACTAAATGTTACAGCTTGATAATGATCAACAGGCCAGTTTTGGCCGGACAAAAGTCTTGTCGCAATGGCCAACTCCAATTTCTAGGCCACAGTGAATAAGGAAGAAACAAACAGGGGGCTTGATTAGTCAGCTGTAGGTAACTTTGAGCTATAAAAGCAGAAATTTGACACTTTAAGCCAAGTTCATGCTCAACATTGCTTCTGTCAACATGCCCAAGATCAAACCAGAAACCAAAGTGCTGATCATCAAGAATCTCAAGTCCAAGTCTCCTGCTGAAGTTTCAGACATCTTCAATGTGTCTAAACGGCAGGTGGAGAGGATTTGCAAGCGCTACCAAGAGACTGGTGACGTCCATGACAGACCCAGGTCAGGCAGACCGCGCAAGACAACTGCTCGAGACGACAGCTTGCTGGTCCGATGGTCAAAAGCCAACCCCAGGGAGGAGTGGACGCCAGCAACGCCTGTTTCTTCAAGAACTGTACGTCGGCTTCTTGCTCGCAATGGTCTCCACGGTCGTATTGCTGCCCAGAAACCAGCGCTAAACAAGAGACAGCTAAGAAACCGTGTTGCGTACGCCAAGGCCCACAGCCTGACGGAAGGTTGGACAGCAGAAAAGTGGCAAAAAATTGATTTTTCAGATGAATCGTCAGTTGAGCTCCATTCCAAGCGCCGCCAATATTGTCGACGACCCTCTGGGGCCCGTCTGGACCCACAGTTCACCCAGAAGACAGTAAAATTTGGAGGTGGAAAGATTATGGTTTGGGGTTACATCCAATACGGAGGTGCCAGGGAGATCTGTAAGGTGGATGGTAACATTGACAGTGCCAAATATCAACAGATTCTTGCCTCCCAGTACATTCCCAACTACAAGAGGGGTCAGATTTTTCAACAGGATGGAGCTCCTTGCCATACCTCAGGTTCCACTATGAAGTTTCTCAGGGGGAAGAAGATCAAGGTCCTTCAGGGATGGCCAGCACAGTCTCCAGATATGAATATTATTGAGCATATCTGGGGGACGAATGAAGGAGGAAGCTTGGAAGACCAAGCCGAAGAACTTGGAGGAGCTTTGGGATGCCTGCAAGGTGGCCTTCCATGCCATCCCCGACGACTTCATCAACAAGCTCTACGACTCTGCCAAACCGGATGGCAACTGTTCTGCAGGCCAAAGGAACCCATACTGTTACGATCCTGATACGGGACGAACCCAAGTGCAACGACCAGGAGACAGATTACAGAAAGTGGAACTTTATTAAGCGTTGGGGTGGTCCCAAAGCTGTACACGGGAGCAAAACAGGTTAGTTAGTTAACACAGGATAGCGTCCAACTGAGGACTGCTCCAAGCCGGAGCTGGACTTGAAGAAACACGGAACTGTTCCAAGCCGGAACTGGACTTGAACGGAGGTGTCTAAAACACCGGAACTGGACTGGAACTGGACTGGAACTGGACTGGAAACTGGATCGGAACTGGACTGGTAACTGGACCGGAAGGTCCACTCAGGAAACGGGAACGGCACGGAACTTGTTCCAAGCCGGAACTGGACTTGAACGGAGGTGTATAAAACACCGGAACTGGACTGGAACTGGACTGGGAACTGGACTGGAAACTGGACCGGGAGGTCCACTCAGGAAACGGGAACGGCACGGAACTTGTTCCAAGCCGGAACTGGACTTGAACGGAGGTGTATGAAACACCGGACCTGGACTGGAACTGGACTGGAAACTGGACCGGAAGGTCCACTCAGGAACACAGGGGACGGCACGGAACTTGTTCCAAGCCGGAACTGGACTTGAACGGAGGTGTCTAAAACACCGGAACTGGACTGGAACTGGACTGGAAGCTGGACCGGAAGGTCCACTCAGGAACACAGGGGACGGCACGGAACTTGTCCCAAGCCGGAACTGGACTTGAACGGAGGTGTCTAAAACACCGGAACTGGACTGGAACTGGGACTGGAAACTGGACTGGAGCTGGACAGGAAACTGGATCGGAACTGGGCTGGAACAGGACTGGAAACTGGACCGGGTAGCTTGAGTAACCGGGCAGAAAGCAGAGGTTAAAGGCAGGGTGTTGTGACAGGACTGTAGCTGGTGCATGCACCGCCGAGTTGGAAGGTGCGGCGTAGCTCGGGCAATACTGGCGTAAGCCGGCTGGCATGCAGAGGTCCTGGTACCGCAACACGAGTACGGGAGGTACGTAACCCGGGGAGGACAAACACAGCTGCGGGAAGACTGGAACTGCGGCGTCTGGAGGTTTTGAAGGGAAACAGGTAAATGCATGCAGCAGCGAAAGTTTAGCAGAGATAGCTACCAGTCAGGAAACCAGGCGAACAGGTATGAACCAGCAGGCTCACAACCACTGGACCAGAAACGGGATACGAAACAAACACGGTAGGTTAGTCAACGAACTGGCGCTGAATAGCAGCCAGCCAGGGGTTTAAATGGTGCAGGAAGTGAAGGAGAAAACGAGAAACAGGTGTGATGTTAAATCAGGAGTGATTGCCGAAGCACAGCAGTGAGGAATGTGAGCAACGAGAGGGGCGAGTGATAGGCGGAAGCTAAAGTGGAAAATGAAACCAAAAGTACCCGAGGGAGACGCCCAGTCCACAGCCAGGAGGGAAACACGGACAAGGGATCCAACATGACACGGAAGGAAACAAGGAAAACATGGAAAACGGACAGGACGGGGAACGGAACGTTACAGTACCCCCCCCTCAATGTACGCCACCTGGCGTACCCGGAGGGCCTGGTCTTGTCAGGGAACTGTTCGTGGAAGTCTTGGATTACTGAATGGTCCAAGATCAGGCTCTTGTGGAGCCACGACCTCTCCTCAGGGACCGTACCCCCTCCCAGTCGACGAGGTATTGGAAACCCCGGCCCCTGCGGCGGATATCAATAACACGGTTCACCGTGTAGGCCGGGGCGTTGTCAACAACTCGGACGGGAGGAGGCGGGATGGTAGGGGTACTGAGGGGGCTGGAGGAGACAGGCTTAACCTGGGACACATGAAACACAGGGTAAACTTTGAGGGAGGCGGGGAGGGAAAGTTTAACAGACACCGGGTTAACTAGACAAATGATGGGGAAGGGACCAATAAAACGGGGCTGAAGCTTTCTGGATGAAGAGGGAAGGGAGATGTTTGCAGTGGAGAGCCAGACCTGCTGACCGGCCCTATACTGTGGGGCTGCGGTCCTGTGAAGGTCCGCCAGACGTTGGGAGCGGGAATTGGCGTGAAGGAGTGCGGTGCGTGTGAGTCTCCAAATGTTTTTACAACGAAGGACATGGGCCCTAACAGAGGGGACAGCTATCTCGGCCTCCTGGGTCGACAGAAGAGGGGGTTGATAGCCTAAAGCACACTCAAACGGGGATAGGCCAGTAGAGGCACTTTTAAGGGAGTTATGTGCGTACTCGACCCAGGGGAGGAAAACGGCTCCAAGAGGCGGGATTGCGCACTGTAACGCACCGCAGGGCGGCCCCCAGGTCCTGGTTCGCCCTCTCTGCCTGACCATTAGACTGGGGATGGAAACCCGAGGAAAGACTAGGAGAGGCACCCAGGGCTGCACAGAACGCCCTCCAAACTCGGGAGGAGAACTGGGGGCCCACGGTCTGACACGATGTCAGAGGGGATCCCGTGCAGCCTGACCACGTGTAGCACCAAGAGCTCAGCGGTTTCAAGGGCGGACGGGAGCTTGGGGAGGGGAACAAAGTGAACCGCCTTGGAGAACCGGTCCACTATTGTCAGAATGACGGTGTTACCTTCTGACAACGGCAGACCGGGTTACGAAGTCCACACCAATGTGACTCCAAGGACGGCCAGGGACGGGGGAGGGAAAGGAGAAGACCGGAGGGAGGCTGGTGGGAAGCCTTGCTCCTGGCGCACACCGAGCAGGCCAGGACGAAGGCACGGGTATCCCCTTTAAGGGTAGGCCACCAGAAACTCCTCCTGACGAGGGCGATAGTTCTGGCGACACCTGGGTGACATGCCAGGCACGAGGCGTGAACCCATTCGAGGACCTGGGAGCGGACGGAATCGGGGACAAAAAGACAGGAGTTAGGGTTATTGCGGGGGTCCGGTTGGGAAGTCTGGGCGGGCCTTCACAATGCCCTCAATCTCCCAGGAGACCGCAGCCACCACACAGGAGGCCGGCAAAATGGGCTCCGGATCAGCAGGACTGGAGGGAGGGGAAAAAATGCGGGACAGGGCATCTGCTTTAATATTACGGGAACCAGGGCGGAAAGAAACAGAGAAATTAAAGCGTGCAAAAAATAACGACCATCTAGCCTGACGAGAATTGAGCCTCTTGGCAGATCTTAAATAAATGAGGTTTTGATGGTCGGTTAAAAACAAGAAAAGGGGGTACCTGCCCCCTCCAGCCAGTGGCGCCACTCCTCAAGAGCCAGTTTTATCGCCAGCAGTTCCCGATCCCCGACATCGTAGTTCCTCTCGGCGGAGGACAGCCTCCGGGAGAAGAATGCGCAGGGATGGAGCTTGCTATCAGAGGCGGACCGTTGAGACAGAATGGCCCCCACGCCGGTGTCGGAGGCATCCACCTCAACGACAAACTGCCGAGAAGTGTCAGGGTGAAGGAGGATAGGTGCTGAGGAAAACCGAGTCTTGAGTAGCTCGAAAGCTCGCTGGGCATCGGAATTCCAACAGTAAGGCAGGGCAACGGAAGTGAGTTTAGTCAGGGGAGCAGCAATGGAACTGTAATTGCGAATAAAGCGGCGGTAGAAATTTGCAAACCCCAGGAACTGTTGAAGGTGCTTGCGGGAGGTGGGTTGGGGCCATTCTGTCACCGCCTTGATTTTCACAGGGTCCGCCCGGATACTGCCCTCCTCGATAATGAAGCCGAGGAACGGGACCGTGGAAGCGTGGAAGGAACATTTCTCAGCCTTAACAAACAGCTGATTCTCCAACAGCCGCTGGAGAACCTCTCGAACGTGACGGACATGCTCCTGCGGGGATTGAGAAAAAATTAAAATATCATCGATATAAACAAAAACGCTCCTCCCTAGGAGGTCCCGCAGGACGTCGTTCACCATGCTCTGGAAGACTGCTGGGGCGTTAGTAAGGCCGAAAGGGACCACCAGGTATTCGTAGTGGCCCAACGGGGTATTAAAAGCAGTCTTCCACTCGTCCCCCTCACGGATACGCACCAAGTGATACGCATTCCGGAGGTCGAGCTTGGTGAACGTCACAGCTGGAGAGAGGGCTTCAAAGGCGGTGTTAATGAGGGGAAGAGGGTATTTGTTACGGATGGTGACCTGGTTGAGGCCCCGGTAGTCGATGCAGGGTCGCAGGGAGCCATCCTTCTTCCCAACGAAGAAGAACCCTGCACCGACTGGGGATGAAGAGGGACGGATAATACCCGAAGCGAGGGAGTCGTGGATGTATTCCTCCATGGCTAGTTTCTCCGGTCCAGACAGACTGTAGAGGCGTCCCGATGGCAGTTTAGCTCCAGCCAGTAGGTCAATGGCGCAGTCATACGGCCTGTGAGGAGGTAAGGACAGAGCACGTGATTTAGAAAATACTTGCGCGAGGTCGTGATACTCGCTGGGAACATTCGTTAAATCCGGTATAGGTTGCATGGAACAGGGTTTACTGGGCCCCGGAGGGGGGTAGTGCAGAACGGAGACAGCTGGCTAGACAGTGGGCACTCCACGCCAGGATGCGACCGGCTTTCCAGTCAATATGGGGATTGTGGAGGCGAAGCCAGGTCTGACCTAAAACCAGAGCAGATTGTTGGGAGTTAATCAGTAATAGCTGAATGGACTCCCGATGATTGCCAGATAGAATTAACTGGATAGGAACGGTGGAGTGGGTAACTAACCCCAAACTCCTACCGTCCAGAGCTAGAGCTGAAATGGGTGAAGTGAGACGTTCCGTGGGAATGCCGGCCCTCCTGGCGAAGGTGATATCCATGAAGCTGGCGTCAGCTCCGGAGTCAATTAGGGCCGAAGAAGATAGGGTCTTGTCCTTCCAAAGGAGAGTAGCCTTGAACATGAGGCGGTCCTGGGCAGCATGGTTGGGGGACGATGGGGCTCGTCAGTACGCCCAGTCTTACTGGCGAGCCCCTTCTTTTGGGCGAATGGGACAGGGAGGCGATCTGATGGCCAGGCTTGCCGCAATAGAAACAGGATCTGGTGCGCTGACGGCGCTGACGCTCCTCGGGATTGACCGCAACTCTGCCCAGTTGCATGGGCTCTTCCTCGGACCCGCCCGTAGGCGCCCGAGATCCAGTGATGGAGTGTGAATGAACATTAGAGACGACGGAGGGCGAATGACGCCCGGAACTTCCTCCCCGCTCCCGGGCCCGGATGCGGAGACGATTATCGATGGCTATAGCGAGGCTGATGAGGCTATTAAGGGAGTTGGATTCCTCCCGAGTGGCAAGCTGGTCCTTGAGTTCCTCGCTGAGAGCTTGGCGGAAAGCCCCCTGGAGGGAGGCGTCATTCCATCCTGACTCCGCGGCGAGGGTACGAAACTGAATGGCCATTTCTGCGACACTGCGGTTGCCTTGGCGAACTTGAAGCAGACGCTGGGTAGCGTCACGTCCACAAGTCGGGTGTTCAAACACACGTCGCATCTCTGCCGTAAAGGCTGCGAAGTTGCTGCATAACGGAGCCTGGCTGTCCCAGATGGATGTAGCCCACTCCAGGGCGCTCCCTCCCAGGCTGCTCATAATGAACGCGATCTTGCTGGAGTCAGAGGCGAAGGAGGAGGGCTGCATCCGAAACACTATGTCACATTTAAGTAGAAATTCACGACATCTCCCCAACCCCCCCGCGATATAACTCGGGGTGTTGTACACGGGGCTCACGGCTGGAAGTGGGAGCCGGTGCCTCCGGATGGGGTTCGGGAGAGGAAGGAGTAGGGTTGGCTGGAATCCGTAGTAGCGGTTGGTGGAGCGAAAGTTGGGATACTTGCTCCGTGATGCCCCTAACTACTTCCAGCACATCATCCAAACGGCGACCCTGTTGGTCGCTGATCGCAGTTTGGCAGGAGAAGGCGTGGCGAATCTGTTCCAGATCGGCTGGGTCCATATTGTTGGCCAGTTCGTTCTGTTACGATCCTGATACGGGACGAACCCAAGTGCAACGACCAGGAGACAGATTACAGAAAGTGGAACTTTATTAAGCGTTGGGGTGGTCCCAAAGCTGTACACGGGAGCAAAACAGG
Organism: Synaphobranchus kaupii; assembly: GCA_029718625.1. Classification (NCBI taxonomy): domain Eukaryota; kingdom Metazoa; phylum Chordata; class Actinopteri; order Anguilliformes; family Synaphobranchidae; genus Synaphobranchus; species Synaphobranchus kaupii. The sequence continues at coordinate 23,780,099 of CM056383.1, forward strand.
TTAGTTAGTTAACACAGGATAGCGTCCAACTGAGGACTGCTCCAAGCCGGAGCTGGACTTGAAGAAACACGGAACTGTTCCAAGCCGGAACTGGACTTGAACGGAGGTGTCTAAAACACCGGAACTGGACTGGAACTGGACTGGAACTGGACTGGAAACTGGATCGGAACTGGACTGGTAACTGGACCGGAAGGTCCACTCAGGAAACGGGAACGGCACGGAACTTGTTCCAAGCCGGAACTGGACTTGAACGGAGGTGTATAAAACACCGGAACTGGACTGGAACTGGACTGGGAACTGGACTGGAAACTGGACCGGGAGGTCCACTCAGGAAACGGGAACGGCACGGAACTTGTTCCAAGCCGGAACTGGACTTGAACGGAGGTGTATGAAACACCGGACCTGGACTGGAACTGGACTGGAAACTGGACCGGAAGGTCCACTCAGGAACACAGGGGACGGCACGGAACTTGTTCCAAGCCGGAACTGGACTTGAACGGAGGTGTCTAAAACACCGGAACTGGACTGGAACTGGACTGGAAGCTGGACCGGAAGGTCCACTCAGGAACACAGGGGACGGCACGGAACTTGTCCCAAGCCGGAACTGGACTTGAACGGAGGTGTCTAAAACACCGGAACTGGACTGGAACTGGACTGGAAACTGGACTGGAGCTGGACAGGAAACTGGATCGGAACTGGGCTGGAACAGGACTGGAAACTGGACCGGGTAGCTTGAGTAACCGGGCAGAAAGCAGAGGTTAAAGGCAGGGTGTTGTGACAGGACTGTAGCTGGTGCATGCACCGCCGAGTTGGAAGGTGCGGCGTAGCTCGGGCAATACTGGCGTAAGCCGGCTGGCATGCAGAGGTCCTGGTACCGCAACACGAGTACGGGAGGTACGTAACCCGGGGAGGACAAACACAGCTGCGGGAAGACTGGAACTGCGGCGTCTGGAGGTTTTGAAGGGAAACAGGTAAATGCATGCAGCAGCGAAAGTTTAGCAGAGATAGCTACCAGTCAGGAAACCAGGCGAACAGGTATGAACCAGCAGGCTCACAACCACTGGACCAGAAACGGGATACGAAACAAACACGGTAGGTTAGTCAACGAACTGGCGCTGAATAGCAGCCAGCCAGGGGTTTAAATGGTGCAGGAAGTGAAGGAGAAAACGAGAAACAGGTGTGATGTTAAATCAGGAGTGATTGCCGAAGCACAGCAGTGAGGAATGTGAGCAACGAGAGGGGCGAGTGATAGGCGGAAGCTAAAGTGGAAAATGAAACCAAAAGTACCCGAGGGAGACGCCCAGTCCACAGCCAGGAGGGAAACACGGACAAGGGATCCAACATGACACGGAAGGAAACAAGGAAAACATGGAAAACGGACAGGACGGGAACGGAACGTTACACATACAAGATATTAATTTCTTAACTTATAGTCCATGATGAAATACTAGACTGATTTTTCATTTGGTATTTTATTAACTTTTTGAGAAAGATAAAATGTATTGATTATAATTTGATTTGCGACAAGACTTTTGTCCAGGTAGAAACTGGCTTGTTCATCATTATCAAGCAATTAACCTTATAAGCATCTATTACATTTTTGTTTTGCTAGTATCTAAATAAACTTTAGACACTTATGATTAATTTGTGTTGTTTCCTAACTGTATTAGCTAATTAAGAGTTGGGTAATTAGCAATTGTCACTTTTGTCCACTCATGCGACAAGACTTTTGGCCGGGACTGTACACTGCAAAAAATGTAATGGGACTTTATTTTTTTTCCTCAAAAGTGGAAAATATTAGCTTGTTTTAAGTTACTTTTTTTTACTCACCCCACTGGCAGATAGTTTGTTTTATTTAGCAAAAAAGTCTAAAGATTCTAAAGTCTAAATATAAGGTTAAGATTTGTTTTTTGCAGTGTAGTTCAATGATCCAATCAGTTTAGAGTTTAGACACAGGCTAATTGTATCTCATTTCATTGCAAAGAGACAATCACATTAACAATGGAGGAGTTGGGTTTGGGGTTAAAATGTAAAACTATCTTGACCTGACAAATGAGCACCAGCTATTCCTTTTTTTATTAAACATAAATGTGTCAGTCCGTAGGCTGCATCCTGCGAAATGACTTCCATTAGTGTTTTGGCACCTGCCCAGAACTGCATTGAAACATTGTGTTCTCTGTGATATTTTATGCATTTTCTCCCCCAGTTACCTATTTAGCAGTCGATGCCCCTCAATTCCTTATACATTTTTAAATAATGTTAGCACTTCATTTTATATTTCATTTTTTTAAACAACCCGACTCTTCTTCTTCAGAATATTTTACTTATAGCATCTTTGTTTTGTTATTCCATCTTTGTTTTTTTTTTTGTTTTTAAAAAAATATGATGCAACTATACTTTTTACTGTTTATGCACTGGCCATATGTTACCATGGTTTCCGTCGTGGTCTGAAGACACTCCTCACCTTGACTGTCCCACCACTCTAGTACCATTTTCATATTGCGCTTGTTTCTTGTTTTTTGCGTGTATCCTTAATTCTTGTTGTGATTTTGTAGTTTATCATGTCTTTCTGACCTAGCCTTAAGCTATAGCTTACCATGTGTCCTATATGCAATTTTCATGTCTATGGATAGCTGCTACATTATGATAGAAATGTGCTTCATCTGACATTTTGTAGTGACTTCAATGACCTTCAGTATGCACTTATTGCATGTCGCTTTGGATGAAAGAGGCTGCCAAAAGGATGTAATGTAATGAAAACCTTGCCTTTATTTATTTTTTGTATTGTTCACTCACATACAATGCTGTGGATGGTAATTTCACTTCCTATCTTCAGGCATTGATGTACAATGTATCAACTAACATCTCTAAAAGTAGCAGATCACACACTCAAGATCGCCATGTTAGCCGCCACTTCACTAGGTCACTTCAATTATACTTTGAAAGTCCGAAATACACTTTGAGTCTGGGAATAAGGGAAGCTAGAGGTTCATTGTAAAAGCTTCGGAATGGACAATGGAGACAGACCACACACCATTTGGAGGCACTGGCCTATGAACACTGAAAGGAACTGAGTTCATTTTGACCAGCAACCAAAACCATAATGATTGCATTTTACAGCATCGGTGACAGGAGGCCAGATGGTAATTTAGGGGAAACGATCTTTAACTTCTTCTGCCATGACTCAAACATGAACATACCACTGCGAAATGGACTCTTGCCCACACATCCTCTCCCTCTCTCTGGGGGGGAAACAATGTTATTCTTAATGGAAATAATACAGACAGCTTAAATCAATGAGAAAAGCCTTAAAAATAACCCTGTGTGAATGTCCTAATGTTGGGGTCTCCTGATGATTCTTAAAAAGGGGGGAGGCCAGAACATCTCTGACAAGTTAGCTCTGTGGTGTTCTTACTTCTTAAAGAGACAATCCAGCCTAACTCTTCCTACTTTAAGGATTACAACAAATACAGGGAGAATCACACAAAAGCACCCAAAGCACACATATTTGGCAAAAATAAAAAACAATTATTGCACAGATGGGCATATTTCTGATACTGCTGTTCGTGTAAAGGTATTCTAGCGTGATATCAAAGACGAGTTAAGAGTGACATAAAATGCTTCTCTGTTTTGCTCAGTCACTGTCAATCAGTGGCTGAGAAGCAGGCCAACATTAAAAGCAGAGCAGTGCAAAAACAGAACCACATTAGGAACATTATTGGAGATTAATGTACAAGGAGATATTGAACAGTTCTGTCTGTGGCAAAGGTAGATCAGACAACTTGGTGTAGATGTCATCATAGATTCTTTCAACCAGGGATGGGCAACTCCAGGCCTCACGGGCCGGTTTGTATACAGGTTTTTGCAGCCACCAGTTAACCAATTATTTAATTAGCCCAACCACAATTTACATGATCTGATAGTTTAGCTACATTCCACAATATGAACAGAATCTGATGAATGTTCTTGTGCCTGTATGCATGTAGCGTAGCATTTTATTGTGGTCTAATTTATGAGTGAATTGGGGTATATGACTAATTAGCTGATTGAACCAGGGTAACTGGTGGCAGCAAAAACCTGCTTACACACCGGCCCGCGAGGCCTGGAGTTGCCCACCTCTGCTTTAGACTAACACAAATAGGCACTAGATTAAGTAACATTTACAGTTCTCCTGCAGGTTTTGAACCATAGCCCTTATTATTATTATTATTATTATTATTGTTGTTGTTGTTGTTGTCCAAACTTCGTAGGAAGAAATGTCTGAGGTTATGTGGGAGATGACATAACTCTATCCAGTAGATGCATGTGCTGTCTAACACCTCTCAGCTTGGGTGTATTACCAAATTTTTAACTGCTGGACTTAACTATGTAAATCCACTGTAGTTTGGTTATTACTTCATACTAGCAGGTTATCTATAACTAGCAGAACCTACTCATGGATCAAGCCAATGCATCCTCATCCTGTGTCTTACGTTGGTTGCATTGCATAGCTGATCATATCGGACTCTAATCTACTGCAACTCACATATCCACTTGCAGCCCTGTCAAGCAATGTATTGTCAGCATGGTGACTTTCAATGTCCAATCCATGCCTGAATTGACAGACAAAACACACATTGCATTACATTGTTATATTATCATCCACAGCAACTTACAATGTTGGAGAACATTCACCTGATTTATGTGGGTAATAGTGTCACTCTTGGCTATCAACATTCCCAGAACATTGAGGGTATATGCAACATGTAGCACTAATGCAAGTTGATCATGTTAAGCGAGAACTAAAATACAAATACAGAGTACATGCATATTTTACCCATTACAAGTCCTATGAAAAAAAATTAAAACATTAAAAAGGTAAAAACTGTACAAAATCTTAACTAGTACAAAAGGAGGTAAGGAATAACGGGCAATAATTACGTGGTCATGACCACCATGGGAAGCTTGTTTCATGATTGGGATACAGACAGGCATTGTGACTGGGAGGATCGACTATGAAGGGAGGGGATGGCCAGTCAGTCACCCAGAGGTTGTGGAGTGGAGAGATCTGGCTGGGGTGTAGGGTCTGAAGATTGATTGGATGTATTGTGGAGCCGTTCCATTAGCTGCCCTATAGGCTAGTAGAAATGTTTTAAACTTGATGCGAGCAGAAAAGAGATGGGGAGGGGTGTTACATGAGTACGCTTTGGAAGATTGTACATAAGTCATGCAGCTGCATTCTGTATTACCTGCAGGGATTTAGTTGCACAAGCAGGGAGATGAGCAAGAAGGGAATTGCAATAATTGAGACGCAAGAGTACCAAGGCCTGGACTAACAGCTATAGAGTAGATGGTGGGGAGCAAACATACATGTACACATATACTAACAATGTAATCTCTTTTAAAGTCCTTAAGCCCAACACTCTCTCGTGTGCTCTACCATTATGTGCAGCACCTACACTCTGTGTAGTCGATTTCTCATGCGACAATCACCGTTATGTGGGTGGCTGACCTGATTTAGGGAATCATCCTCCCATCTCCTCCTCAATCATGTTGTATCTTGAAATTATATTGTATATTTGTTCATATTTTGGAGCCTATTATTTGGCATTGGGCGAGAGGCAGGAATAAACCCATTGCAACCTTCATAATATATTTTATTTCAATGTATTTTCAGTGAATTCCATTTCTGCAAGGCCTGCGACGGACGCTGAGCTTTGATGGCACGGAATGGAAAATAACGTGATGTGTGTGGTGAGCAGGGAGGTGGGGGTGGGGAAGGCGGGGAGGACAACGGCTATCGATCCTGCTGCATGGCTCAGACACGCTTGCTGGCTGCCAGCCCGGCAGGCCGTGCTCTGCCTAAGTGCAACGCTGAAAGCACCCTACCCCCTCCCGACAGCCCCACCCAGATGGTTCCCTGTGATTGCGTATCAAGTGCTCCCCCACACACTGCTCCCACCACACTACCCCACCCCAATGCATACAAATGCTCACATTAGGGGGTGTAAGGGCATGTGAAAGGTGTTTCGCACTTTGGTACTAAATTGCAATTATTGATTATTTTCACAATATTATATTTTGTACCAGGGGGAAAGGCAGTTGCTCTAACCACAAGCTAAAGCCACCTCTTGGCGACGGCAATACTACGTAAGTATTTTGTCTGTGTATCCTGTGATTGTCTACTTTGATCAGTCATTCTTATTGGCAGATCAGATGTTGTTATCCAATGGGGAGAATTATTCTTTGAGGGCATGGAGCATTTTTGATGAAAAGGAAAAAAAAATTTAAATAAACAGTTTGGGGCTTTTCTGTGTGATTACATGAGGTCAGAAAGTACAGACATTAACATTTTTATGGGCATGAGTGGTCATTTCTGTAGGAAACCCTGAAAAGTGACGAACTCTCTGTGCTGTATAGGTATGGGGAATTCCCTGCCAAGCCGTAACTTGGTGGATGGCATACCTGCCATCCCAATTTTTGTCAAAGCTCTTGTTTTCTGTAGGATATAATGCTATGCATCTTTTATGTCACGGTCAAGTTTACTGTGGATACTGGTGATAACTAAATGTTTACAGACAAAGGTATTTATTACACACAATTTTTTCCAGTACATTTAACTGAACACACATAATGCATGTCTAAATACAATGTAAACAATGTCTGTCCCTAAACATCTGTCTTCCTTCCAAATGTGCAATCTTACCTCCACAGTAAATCTGTAGCTACATATTCTTATGGAAAACAAATATACTGCAATATATTGTAATTATGCAGACTTTTTGTAATGTTAAATATATTTCACAGCAAGTTTTGTATTTTTCATAGCAAATGCATTAATAAAATATTTCATTATTGCAATAATTTATACTTGGGCTGTACCAATCAATGTACAGTTCTGTCCGATTAATTAACTAATGCTTTAATCAGCAGATCATTTCAGATTAGAATTGATATGTCTTTTTAATTAAAAATTTTAACTTTATAATATGTCATTAATGCAGTCATTGTTATCTGGGAAAAAGCCAGTTGCAGAAATTCACCAAGATCCAGGTCATTAAATCTGCGAGCATCATGTTGCCTGCTTTCTTTACTGGAATTTAGCAACCGCTCTTACGCTACTTTTACATTACATTACATTACAGGCATTTAGCAGACGCTCTTATCCAGAGCGACTTACACAACTTCTTATTACATTTATCCATTCATACAGCTGGATATATACTTCAGGTTAAGTACCTTGCTCAAAGGTACAACGGCAGTGTCCTACCTGGGAATTGAACCTGCAACCTTTCGGTTACAAGTCCAGTTCCTTAACCATTATACTACACTGCCCCAGTGAGCCTCAGTAAGTCAATGATTAACAGCTCATTGTATCTCTACCCATTACTAGGAAACCTCACTCCCTTGCCTGAACATTGGCTTGGACACTGATCTGCACCTGCTCTGCGACTAAACTGCTGGCTCAACTTTTGGAAATGTTTCACAGCCAACGAAGCAATACCAGAGGGAAATTAAAGTGAATAAAACTTTGTCACACTTGAACTTGAGTGATATAAAGGTCAACACCACCTCTGCAGCTGTGAGCCCTGTAATATCAGCCTTATTTCAGCCTCCACACATGCGCTCAGGAAACCTACACATGCGCTCAGGAAACCTACACATGCGGATGAGAGCTTCATGTGAAAATGGCAGGCGTGATTCCATCAGAAACTCAAACAAATTATGGTGAGATATTGGAATTAGAAGTGGGAATGGCCAGGCATGAATCCCCACAAAAACAGCAAACGAGGTTAAAATGTCCCCTGAAAAACTTGAAACCCCAGCACACGCTCTAAATCTCCGATCAGAGCTCTGCTAAGTTTGCCAGAACGCAGTGCGCCGCCTCTTTGGCCAAACCGCAGGCTGTAGACAATGGAAATTGACCGCATGAGATGAAGTGAATTGGTGTTAACAGGGCGTGAACATCAGTTCCTGCTTTTAGGACGGAGAGGAAAGGGGCCGCAATCAGCTCTCCGCATCGCGTTGGGCCTCCACAGGGCCTGGGGACCCCTGGGCCATCGAGGATGTCTGAGACTGTTAGATTCAACCCTGCTCAGATGGTGCAGCAAAGAGATACTAACTATCTCCCACACTAGAGCGTCAAGCTGCGCACATGCAAAGGCCAGTTTTTTCTTCAAGATGCAAAGACTGCAGGGGCCGCAATGGCACAACTGCGTTTTCACCTGTGATCTAGGCTGGATGGTCGCCCACGTGCCGCCTAAATTTTGTGACCTCGTGGTTGAAAGCTGAAGCGGCTTACATAGACCAGACAGGAAAAAAAACAACATGATCGATGTGAGAGTGGAATTTATGCGCATACCAGATGGAAAGGTCTGACACTGCGGATGGTGTATCGTAGGGGCCCGAGTTGAGTTTTTAAGTATCTCGGCATCAACAGGGATCAGTTTTCCATAGGTTTGTAACCCTGGCCCTTGCTGGCCAGCCACTCCGCACAACAAGATATGATTAGGCCACTGCGCTAAATAAGACACAATGTGGACACACATGACATGCACATACATACATGCATAACTTACTGTTCATCTCTGCAGACACCAGGGAAGTGCCAGGGATAAAAGCAATAATACTGCATGCAGTGCCTTCGTTTCCTTTATTTTGCAGGTTTTGTAGCACATAGTTCTGATGGCACTGATTTAGGTTATCTATAACTATTCACACTGGGCCTACCAGCAGAGGACAGGCTTCCCCTCTCTAATCAGGTGTTTCTCGCAAGAAGTTGTGTATCGACTGCTCTCCCACACACTCCCGCCCTTCACACACACATGGCTATACGCATGTGAAGGGCGGGACATTTTTGTTGTTGTCCTGCCACACTTGCTGGATTTTTTGGCTTCAGCCTCGGTCTTACCTAATTTCCCCAATTTCCTGTTTCTGAAAAGCATATTTGTGACAGTGTCTCTATAAAAAGCACTTTACAAGTAAAACTGAATTGATTTGATTGTAGCTTTACTTATCTCTAGCTAGTGGTGGTTTTCTAACCATGTTAGATGCACATTTTGTAAGCCACTCTAGCTAAAAGCATCTGCTAAATGCCTAAATTGTAAATTGCTTGCATAACAACCTCCATAAACACTTCACTCAGTAAAGGTTGTATTTCTGAGATTATATTTGCATACAGCACTTATTTTGATGTGTCTTCCTATTGCTGAATAAAGCAGGGGCTTTCAGGTAATGTGAAATACAGAAATTGCAGAATATATACATGCCATTATAGGTGCTTTTATGCTAGTCAGGTAGGACTGAATGACCTTAAATCCTCCCAGATGATCATGGTGTTCATTAATTAACAGGCCATCATTAATCCCACAGCAGAAACTCTTGAAGAAGGAAAATTACCTCTATAAATATACTCGCCTCAGTCTCCTTCAGCAGTAGAGGGAATGTGTTGTGGGAACCAGTTGAGGCCTGTTTAGGATTAATAACCCAGTCTGACCTCATCAATGGGTAGTAGTAGTAGTAGTAACAGGTTGTTATCAATTTTTCACTTCCTTCTCCACTGAAATATACTAAGATACTTACTTTTAATAGGCACTACACTGCAAGTGACCCCTCAACTTCTGCTGTTAGTAGTAGTGATGCAATACTCAACCTATTCATGTTTTGTTCATTTAAAAAAATTGTTTACCTTGAATACTCAGTGCCAAACCAATGGAAGAGAACCAATTTCACGCAGAGGCAAGTTTTACTTGGGTTGGACGGCACGGTTTTCAGCCTGTGTTGTCCTAACATGCCGTGATAGAGCTTATACGACTGTGACAACAACTTGAGAGAACTTGTGAGAACAGCTGCTGAAGGAGAAATAAAGTGAACAAGTCAACAAGCTGCTATAACTCATTTTAATAGCTGTAATATTTGTTTGTAAATTTAAAAAAAGAATCTGTGGTGAAAGCCGCTCTCTCATTGTCGCATCCATCTTAATTAAATAAATCTAATTTGGCAACAAAATAGAAGCTTCATTTTGAAATTGTTCAGAAGTAACTGTTGCGAAGGAACACAGTTGGCACTGAACGACCTCCTTGTTGAACACATATCTGAGATGGTTTGGCTGAATGCAGGGACGTGCACAGATAGACCTCAGGTAGTGCTCAAGCACCTGCCCTTTTGCCCTCTGACCAGATAAGTGCCCTTTTTGAAAGACATTTTTTGTTAATTTCTTTTTCTAATTTTATATTTCAGTTTTTTAATGTGGCCCATGGCATCAATTCTCAATTAAAAGCGTGTAATAATGCCCGAAAATTGCATTTGAGTTGTAATTCTGCGAGACCGCACCTCACGAGCCTCCCCCCGCCCCTCCCTTTTCGACTTTCTTGTTGACGCGGCTGCCACACAAACTGAATGCCCTGTAGCAGCATCCACTTGACATGACAGCCAGCCAGGTAACGTAACGATAATGTTTGCCCTAAGCCAGTCACCAAACTAACTCGGCATTGTTTGTCACTGTTGTGAAATTAGACCACTATTAGAACATTTCAATACAGCAGCAGTCAGCCTCGAAATAGGCCACCTGCCCTCTTAAACTCTGCGCACGCGGACATTACTCCCGCGCCCGACATTACTCTCAGAGGCTGTAGAGGGCTCATTTTTAAAGCTAGACTGATGAAATATGAAACCTGAATACCTAAGGCATCCATTGGTACCAACCCTGTCATGGTAGCTTGTCGGGAAGGGGGGTAAATAACGCTATTTTGTTACGCTCAATTTTGGCGAGGGAAACTGAGGGCCACTGACTGGCTACAGTCTGGTGAGGCTTACTGTTGAAATGCATTGACTCTCTCACCAAGCAGTCTTATTCGTCTCTGTGTGAATTGATACAGTAATTTTGTAGAAACCTGTTGAGTATTAAACATCTGCATGAGTGTATGGGTATTGAAATAAATAAATATGTAAGTAAGTACAAGATGTGCCACTGTAACATTATTTTTTTCAATAAATAAGAGAGGGGTGCCCTTTTTTTTACTTGAGCACCTGCCCCCCAAAATGTCTGTGCACGCCACTGGCTGAATGCATTTGATCTGCAGGCCCTCATATACACAAAATACCCTTCCACCGTACATTCTATCAGTAGTGCCTGCACTCTGACAGGGAATACAGTAAACCTTTATTATCCCTCATAGGGGAATTTGATTGGTTTTCAAGTCATGGCATACAAAGAAAGCAACTTAACAGACATTCAACACACATCATAAATATTTTAGTGGTAGACCTACAAATACCATGTCATTAAAAATAGACAAAACTGTACTTACCTATCCATTAAAACTTAATAAAACCAAAAAAAAGAAAGTGCAAGTGATCTCACATCTCAAAAGGCTATACAGCAGAATATCATATCTGCCATGCAGTCCCTTACAGAAATGGATATACTGAAATATATTGAAATAAAATACCGTATCAAGATATTATCAGCACTTATATGGATAAATATACCAATTATTGATGATTTCAGATATTGCAATATACAAACCCCAATTCCAAAAAGGTTGGGACAGTATGCAAAATGCACATAAAAGCAGAAAGCAGTGATTTGTAAATTCTCTTTTACATATATTTAATTGAAAACAGCACTAATAAAAGATATTTCATGTTTTACCTTATCAACTTTATTGATTTTTGTAAATATACGCCAATTCCAACACATTCCCAAAAAGTTGGGACAGGGGCAAAAAAAAGACTGGGAAGTTAAAAAAACACCTGTTTGGAACATTCCACAGGTACGATGCTATCATGACTGGTTATAAAAGGATATCAAAGACTCTTGATATCTTATTTTCAGGTACTCTTACACGCAATACTATAACCTCTCTGCATTTGAATGGATCTATATGGGAATTGGGTGGTGGGACTAGATTAAGCTGTAAATTACACAGGAATAATATGGAACCCATGGTTGGCTAAATGCTAAATGGCTGTAAGTCATCAAGGGTCTGAGGTATCAAGTGAGCCTCAAACCATCACTCTCTGCTGCCAGATATGCAGTAGATATGGATGGATCACTTTAAGGGTTGTTTTGCCTGACTAATTTTCCTATTGAACTCTATGGAAAAATAAGTCAGGAGAAACAACCCACCCAATTCCCACAGAGATCCATTCAAATGCAGAGAGGTTATAGTATCTCTTTATCAGCTAAGGTAACTGAAAACAAAATGTTACCCTTAAACATATTTTAAAAATAGGTTTAGTTCATTAGGATTTAGTTTGTTTTTTAAATCATTCATTTAACACAAATGGTCCACCAGTAGTCCACACTTCAGATGTGGGCCCATGCTAGAAGGCTGGATTTATGTAAACATAGCTCACACAAACACAGAGACGACACAACACTTCACACAACTCCACAGACCTCAACTTTCATGCATCAGGTGTGAGACTCACTCAATGAGAATCAATCGCACGTTCACACGCCCAGCTCCAAAAATGTCAAGAGAGTGCTGGCTTTCAAAAGGGTTAGACAGTTTAAATGGTATGTTTTTAAATAGAAATGCATTGCGTCACCCCGCCCTGCCCCCCAACCCCCCCCAAAGCTGGTCAACAATGCACCGTCTATGTCACATATTTGGACCTTGGAAATTTGAGATCTATGCAATTGCAGCCTGGCTTCAATCACACCTTGGCAGGACTCTTGCTTAGAGTAGCCACTCTACCACCCACCCAAAGCACCAGAGCTTATTTAACACAGCCACTAACGAGGTGAAATCCTCTGAGCCATAATATATTCCTAGGGTTCACCGCTGAGCGCACTTCCTCATTTCGACATCCAACAGCAACGCAGGCTGCGCCAGACTGACGGGTTGCCACGCTTGTTGCTTAACAACACAGGTGTGTCCTAACGCTGTAACGGCAGTCAGTAGTGCGACACACATTACAGACTCACAGTCTGCCTCCGCAACATGTGAAAACAGCGCTATTTGCAAAGCAGGAGATTTGCCCTTGGGCTGACTTCAAACGCGTGGTAATGTATTGGCAGCGGGGGCCTCTGCACTGGATGTGTTCTCCCTTTCAGTGTTGAGCTGTAACCAGAGACGGTCATTCCAGAGACCGGGAACACCAAAGCCACCAGGGAACCATCTTCAGAACCAAAATACAGTTCATTATACAAACCCCAATTCCAAAAATGTTGGGAAAGCAGTGATTTGTAAATTCTCTATTACATATATTTAATTGAAAACAGTACAAAGAAAATATATTTTGTGTTTTACCTTATGAACTTCATTGATTTTTGTAAATATACGCTAATTCCGAATTTCATATGTAAAAGAGAATTTACAAATCACTGTTTTCTGCTTTTATGTGCATTTTACATACTGTCCCAACTTTTTTGGAATTGGGGTTTGAATATGTCGCACTGCACAGGACAAAGGTGTCTGTCCATAATCTGTAAAAGATATCCTCCTCTGGTAGTTCCTAATATGCAGGTTGGAACCCACTGGTAGGTTGTGGGAGGAATTCAGGCGGGTCCTGAGATGACACACGATAAAAATATTTCACATCAATATTACAGTTTAACTTTCCAGTTAAATTAAATACTAATTCTTAATTGCAATTGTTTTGATATACTTGAATGATTCCACATGTAAATATATGTTGGGCTAAATTCTAATAATGGGTGGGTCACAGAGAATGCATTCATTCATTAAATCACACACAGGGTCACAGGCTCAGAGAGATTGGCAAGCACTGTCTTAAATCAGCAATTATTCACCATTCTGTACCACATTCTGTATTTCTATGTTTTACACTGGTGTTCCTTTAAATTACTTTTACCACATTTGTGATTCCTTCTGCTGTTTTAAAGTATGACTATCATAGTCTAATTTGTGTTCCAGATTTAAATATTAATTTTTATTTTTATTCATTTATTTAATGTAATTTGTAATTAATGTAAACAAGTCCCCGCCCCCCTCTTTCTCTCCTCTCTCTCTCAGAAGATCGATCCCAATTTCTAGCCTGCTAATGTTGTAAACAAAGGCATGCTACCTAGTAAGCACATTGTTTCATGGGCGTAGCCTTAGGGTTTGGAGGCAGCATTAACATTTCCATATGCACTGTAATGGATGCTTGAGAGATACTAGCACAATTTGTGCTAAAAAAACAAAGCAAAAAACAGGTCCATGAAAACTATCTAATTGTTTGTCTTGGGGGGAGGGGGGGGGGGGGGGGGGGGGTCAATAAACTTTGTCAATTAATTCAGCTTTTACTACACAGTAAGCGGAGCATCTGAGCTTTCTTTGATTACTTATAATGGACATTATACTCTAAACCAACTCTCAGCCACTTTTCTTGGCTTGTGCTCATAGTAATCATGGACAATTCAACTTGATATTCAACATAGTCCACCATACATACTCGTTGATCTCCAGCATCTAAGACACATTGTTACGGACATTTTATTTTTTAAAAACTGAGAAAAGCTGGGCCTTTACATGTTATCTATTGCACATCTCTAAATATCAACACCCTTTTAATTGTATCCCCATTTACCACCATTTCACACTAAATTAGATCCATGATAGACCAAAAAAGATATTTCACTGAAGCAAATAGGTAGGTGAATTTAGCTGGGAAAGGAAAGCTCGGCCAAAAGAAGTAAATATTTCTGCATAACTGACAGTAGTTGCTTTCTCTATTTTGCTCTCTCTCCTCGCTCACACACTCTCGCTCACAATGGCTGTTTAGTGATGATGTGTTTTGAAATCAAATGAAATGTGAGTGTGTATACTCAGTGTCTGGGAAGATGTCATCTTTCCATGCTGCTGCACAGGTATGCCATTGTTGACGCGCTGTAGGCGCAACAGCATGCCAAATTTCCTGCACAACATATTATGAAATGCAGCACTTCCCATTGGATTTGGCAACCCATTGTTCTAAGTAACCATTTACCATCAGTCTGACATGTTTGTCCTCATCAGTATTGTGTGTCAAAACTGGCCATATGCCTTCATGAGTGCTTGATAGTGCTCACATACAAGTGTGTGAGTTTAAAGAAAACAACTTAAGCCTTGATTCTTTGCCAATTATAATTTATGTTTTTGGTGTCATACAAATGCCCACTTTTTGTCTTTTTGACAACATCCTAAGGATCTCAAACTCCCAGAGGGCCACTCTTTCCGCTGGTCTTTGGTGTGCTTCCGCTTACAGGTGCTTAATTTAAATGACTGACTGGCTGTCCGCGCACCTTGTTTTCAAGACCTAAACTGGCTGTTGATTTAAAGCAGACCACAAAAACCTGCAAATACTGTGGCCCTTCTGGACTGGAGTTTGAGATCCCTGTTCTAGAAAGTGTGCATCCAATGTCACAAGCACCTGCTGCCACCCTTATCTGAAATTCAAATAAATTTGCATGGGTTCCCTGTGCAGTATATAGACAAATTTGGTTCAAAGATCAAACATCAAAACATCTTACCTCAAGTTCTATTATTTGCTAAGTTCATAATGGTCGAGGGGCAGTCAAAATGAATGAATTAGAGACAGGACACTGATTGGAAGGTCTTCTGATCATTTCCAGTGACTAGATATAATCTTCCTTATAATGACTGAGTCGGTTAGGTTAACCTACAGACAGAGCACAGGTACAGACAGAGCACAGGTGCAGACATTTACTTGGTCAGTCATTAAAGTTGGTTGCAATCTTTCAAATGACTTCCATCAGGACTATTCAGAGCATGCTTGGAGAACTAAATAAAAAGAATTATGATAATAAAATATGTTGAGGTTATAGTTTGAGGATACATTCCCTTGAATTACTGTATTAACAGACACGCCCTAGCATGCCACTTATAATCACGTGATATTAGAGTGTTCCGTACATAGAACTGTGGTTCCGTATGATATACGTCAGTTGCTCTGCGGCTAGATCGCAGACGAGATCTGCGCAGGACAACTTGGATGGTTTTGCTGCACAAGCTGCTCGCGCGTAGGCTACTTCCTGAAATCCGCGTGTTCTGAACGCAGCCATGCTTTTTTTGTCGATTCACACATAAAGGGAGACTGTCAGGCTGCGTTCGAATTAAAATTATCCTCGTTCCCTTGCCTTGATTAATTTTGAACACGTATCAAATAAACACAAAGGGAAGCAGGATAGGAGACGTGGAAAATGTAAAGTTTTCACAAGAA
This sequence comes from Synaphobranchus kaupii, assembly GCA_029718625.1. Lineage (NCBI taxonomy): Eukaryota > Metazoa > Chordata > Actinopteri > Anguilliformes > Synaphobranchidae > Synaphobranchus > Synaphobranchus kaupii. The sequence continues at coordinate 23,796,251 of CM056383.1, forward strand.
TTCGGACATCCTACTTCACTCCAATATCATAAAACATGTAGGCTACGGTCTATGCACGTCGGTCAATCTCCTATCACTGACCTTGAATCACAAGAAATAAATGATAACAGCGTAATTCCTGTCTTGAAAGGGAATTTGTTGGAAGCACCTGAAATGATCTCCAATTCTCCATAATTAGCTTGATGGCAGTCTGAAAATTGTTGTAAGGGATAAATTAACACAGCCTTCCAATAATGAAACATCCAGTAGCCTACGCCTCTCTCTCCGTTTGGACTGCCTGCACGTCTCTGTGGCCTTGGCATCAAATGAGGTTTCCACAATTAAATTGTATTACCACTCCAAAACGTGCAACAATTGCTTTGATTTCGATGTAGCCTAACCTATGCTACTGCATTTTAATAATAGCCTATTATCATTGATTTAGTTTGGGGGGTATGATATGAAATCAACAATACCTTCAGAATTCAAACTAGCCTAATTGAATCGCTTATCTGCTGGCATGATCTTACTTTTAATCACGCAATTTGTGGGTACCGACATAAGAACCATACATTTATAGCTATAACCATTAGGTTTGTCTTGCAGTGGCTAGCCACGACTTTGAGCCACACATCCCAGACGGGTGGAGCTATCTGCTTTTTTTCTAACCTACTACATACGATGTGACTACGTAAAAAGAATACGTGTTTGTGATTGGTCAACCTCGGCCCTCCCTCTTTGTAGGTAACTTATTAAAAGAGTTTGCGGGCGGAGTCCGGTGCTGAGAGGGATATATTGTGTTGGGTACATTATTGCGAGCCGGGTAGAAGTCTGTCCTTTTTTTTGAATTTGGAGCTGAACGTGTTTACGCTCAGCGTTTACCTAGGGCCACTTAAACAAGGAAACAAAAAATTGCAGAAAAGGGAACCAAAACAAACACCAAAATGCCCGCTGCAACTAAAGACAGTGACGGTGGATGGAAGAAGTTTATATGGAATTCGGAAAAAAATGAATTTCTAGGGCGTACTGGGGGCAGTTGGGGTAAGTAGCCTATGCGATTTAATAACAAATCGAATGACATTTTGATAAGAGTGTAACCTAAATTCGGTAAAGGAGTCAGACGGACATAGCTACAGAAACCATGCGTTTCTGTAAAGAGTAAATCTTGTATTTCCTGAAGAGGAAATGGGCTACAGCACCTGTTTGATCAGGCTTCTCAACAGTTGGCATTTCGTTCTTTGTGCAAAAAACGCCACTACTAGTTTTTTTCTTCCTGTTTTAACCCCCTGTTGCGCAACAACTGGGCGTTTATTAAGATGTAGGCTAGCCTAGAGATCACCCATATTTAAATAGGGAATCAGGCCAGCTATAATGGCAATCTCTCCGTAAAATGGGCTACACTGTTGCTTGGGATTAACACCACAAATAGCCGACACGCAGTGCAGCTAGCCACTTTACATTTCACCGCTGCATCTAGTCTGTTTCACTGTAGTCGTGACTGAATCGGTTTTGATTGATGTTCTTTGTGAAAGAGGTCATTTTGAAGGACACTGGATGGGATTCGTTTTTAAGGGAGGGTGGTGTTCGTGCTGGTGGTCTAGCCTGTTATGATTTTTGTTACCCGGTGTTCTGTAATGTGCCATCTTTTGTATAGGCTATGTTGCATAGCTACAATATATAGATCATAAGAGCAAATGAGAATGCCTGAAATCTTAAAGCGAGGCATCAAAGAAATTGTCAAATGACAATGTGCATAGGTTGAATGTTGATCGTGGAGGATGTCCCCCCATTCTAACGTAAAGGGTTAAAAATGCATCATAGTCCAAGGTGAGTCAAGGTGATGTGGCCTGTTCATTTAGATCCATGAGAGGGGACATCGTAGCCTGCACACTTCATGTGTGGCGACTGTTAAAGGGGATCCGATGTAGCCTAAATGTAGCGGACAATGGGATTGATTAACTTGTCCCCTCCCAACAGTCCGGTCGGCTAACTGGCCGAATCTTCTTTATCTTCAATGTCACCTTGATGGAATTGTTTTCCGTTGTGGAGGGTGGGGGTTAGCGGTATATACATTTTTCTTCCAGTCACCTAACATGTATGGTAGCTATATTTTACTAGCTGGATAGCAAGCGAAGGGGGTGAGCCGCATTACGTAGGCTGCACTAGATCACTGTGTGGCCTACCACGGGGGGGAAGTTTGGTGTAGTAAACTGCATTTTTTTAGTTGTGTCGTTATGTTGGATGCATATCCATCTAGGTTATTATTTTAGAGGCCAGTGACTGCATTACTGTAGGCTAGTAATGAGAAAGTGTAACGTGAAATGTCGGCGAGCTACTTGCTAGAACTGATGTCAGTCGTAGGCTAGCCTATGTAGGCTAAGCGTGGCAAATAGGCTACGGCTCTGAACAATTTGGTAATTTTCTCAATAGCCATATTGGTGTCTAAAATGTAGGCTACAGTCGATTCCACGATAACTAGCCTACGATTTAGGCTAGGCTACACCTTCTTTAAAGAGCGTAGCTATCAAAAGTAGCCACCCTTGAATCCCGCTAGGTCACGTTTTATACCGGCGGTGTGAAGCCTGCCAAGAAGTTTTCCTATTTGTTTGTGAGCGAGAACGCATCCTCATCCTGTTTTAAGAGATCGGGTTACTTTAACAGCTGTGATAGAAAGCTACACGCCTGATCCAGTTGTTCAGTTGTCGCTTTTGTCTTTCCGTTTGAGCCGCCGAGTTGCATTTTGATTAACCTATGTTTAAGAATGCCTTCTAGCAATGGAAATACACCACAAGGACATGCTGCGTGCGTTTTCATTATGTGTAGCCTAGCGCTGCAAGTCGGATGCACGAGACCCGACTTTGGCTACTTTGAAAATGCCACACCAGCAGTAACACAGCCTAACAAAAGCAAATTCTCAGTTTCGCGTTGCTTTGGGCACCATTAGGCTACTACACCTATACCGGACTCGCGGCATAACAGCGTCTCGTTTAGACTGCATGGAACCTACTGTGATGGTTGGTTTAAAAATCACCGATTCACCAAGGACTTTGTTATGTTACGTAATGGGGAGGAGCTCTACCCGAGATGAAAGTCAAGAGAAGTTGACTGACAGTGGGCTATTGTTTCTGATTGGCCAATTACAAGTCGAGAGACATTTGAACTGCCGTATTGGTTTCGGCTTGGAACTATGCAGAGGAGACGGCGGGAATAGTGATTTTTCATTGACTTTAGACTGTCTTCAAGTTTCACACACCAGGAACTGCGTGGGGACAATCCATGTAAACGCTGAAATAGGCTACATTGAAACTGCAACCCTAAACGTTGCAGCGGCTCTATGGTCACTGGTGACATAGGCCAACAGTATATTTAGTGGTGAAGTCCCCCTACACACCTGGGATAAGTAAACAAGGGATTTTGTAAAGAAATTTGCAAAAACCCAGTAAGCTCTGCTGCAGTACATTCTGATGAACAACACTCCTTATTTGTGTGGATTTTGTACCAAACCCAAATACCTATTTACTATTATAATTTTTTTTTCTTATCCCATAATGACTTTGTTAGATGGGAGGTGTACAGTGGTAGCCTACTGTGCATGTAACGGTGGATGTAAGCAAAACCATTGGCCTGTGGATGTAACAATGTTAAGCAGTTTAAAAATTCAGTTTTTTTGGTACAATATCTTTAGGAATTAGCATGACTTGGTTACGCAATGGACTGTGTGTAACGCATTTGTCTATTTATTGCTATAGTTGAACAATGAACCATCAAAGCCTTTCCTGTAGTTTGGTAGACAATGGTACTGTGGCTGTTTCATTGTCGGGGCTTACGGCTTAGTGTGTGTGTGGAAGACTCCCATTATAGGGTAACTACACTCTAGATCACTTTCGCTGTAAATGTTTGTATGCCTACCTTTATAATGAAACTTATTCATCTGTTATTTCAACAATTCTGAAATAATATTGTATATCATACTGGTAGAAAAGTGTCTTTGTGCTGCTTCTAATGGTTGAAATTTCCTTTCTGCTCCCCACACTGCCCCCGCCCTAATTGTGATGTCAGAGTATCTCTTTGGAGGTATCTCTACGTCATATGGATAATTGTTGTCGCCGACAACGGAAACGGCCATCACCTGATTGGTTAGACCCGCTACGTTACTTTCGTTTTGCCCCCATGTTTTTAAACCGGAACAACGTGGCATCCTGTTCAATTCTCTTATTTCACCTAAATAGTCCACTAAAATATGTTTATGCAAATATTTGAGGTGAGAAATAGGCCATGCAGTTGCTGAATCTTGATTCATATTTGATGTGCAGTGTCTAGTTTGACAGTGTGATCCGAGTTATACAAAATAATTTGTACTATGTACGTTAATTTATGCAAATGACGATGAACACCGCTCCTCCGTCCCCACCCCTCTCCCTCGCTCACCCCACAAAGTATTTTTTCAAAATTGTGTAGTAGGCGGAGACAGGCTGAGACAGTGGGTTTAGTTACTCTAAGTAAGCGAGGAAGGTGACTGGCCATTTTCCACAGGCCTTGCTTAGCAGTATGCAATGTTATGCTGTAGCCCAATGGAGCGGTTTGCTTTTCAGCTGACTGGAGTCTCACCTGCAGGTCACATGCTGCTGTCTGCAGTATATATCTTTGGAGTTACCTCCTCTAGTACGGACTACATCCTTTTTGGAAATAAGTGAGCAATATTGCTTACCGTATGTGTGGCAGCTTGCTAAATCCTGAAGCTTGTGCTTTTGTTCCTGTTTTAGCAAGGAAGTTGAAGAAACATCACAAAAATATTGTGGTGAGCAATGCTGACTATACAGAAATCTGATTTTCCCTTATGGAAGAAAACAGTTTTTCATATGTTATCCGTGAGAAGATTCCAGCAAATACGAAATTATGACCACCAAGCTAGGAGTGCACATTGAAGTATATTTTGGCTATGGTATTTTGTATAGGATAAATGCATCTGTCAACTTGAAACGGCTGAGCGGTGGTATTAACCTCTTACCATAGTTGTTTTTTAATGAACGTTTTCCTTTGCTCCAAATGTGGCATGCCTAATTAGTTACACCCTGTCCTATTACTACAACCTCCTCTGATTTGTGAGGGAGCAGTCTACTATGTTCAAGGAACTGGGCTTACTTGCCGGTTTAATTCCCAGGTGGGGCACTGTATTCTTCAGCCAGATACTCAACCTGAATTGCTCCAGTAATATATCCAGCTGTACAAATGGATTGTATGTTTAAAAAAAAAAAAAGAAGATAATGTTGACTAAGTGGTGTAAGTCACTCTGGATAAGAGCACCTCCTCGCTGCCTAAATGTAAACATCATTAAGGACACAGACTAGCATGTGCATTAGGGGTGCACAATATTGAAAATCTGGGCTGAATATCAATGACCGATATATGGCTGCCATATTGACAGATGCCAGCTGATACCTCCCTGTTTTGCATTCTAGCACAAACACAAACTGCAACCATTTTGCATTCATGGAAGTAGGTGAGCACACGCATAAAGGTTAAAAATCTAGGTATGAAGGGGGGAAATATACACTCAGTGGCCACTTTTATTAGGTACACCTGCTTGCTAATGCAAATGGCCTGCTCCTCCAAACAATGAGTCATGTGGCTGCAACTCAATATATAAAGCATCCAGACATGGTGAAGATGTTTAGTTGTTGTTCAACCAAACATTAGAATGGGTGCTCTAAGTGTGATCTAAGTGACTTTGACCATGGTATGATTGTTGGTGCTGGACTTCGTGGTTCCAGCATCTCAGAAACAGCGGCCCTCCTGGGCTTTTTACGCACTACAGTCTTTATAGCATACAGAGAATGGTGAGATAAGCAAAAAAACATCCAGTGAGCACAGCAGTTATGTATGACAAAAATACCTGGTTAATGAGAGGTCAGAGGAGAATGGACAGAATTGTTCAAGCTAACAGAAAGGCCCCAAACGCTCCGATAACGGCCGTTTACAACCGTGATGATCATGCGCTGATTATGGTCAGTCTTTTCAAATGGGTACTTCCAGCAGGATAATGCGTCATGTCACAAAGTATGCATCATCTCAAGGTGGGTCCACGGACATGACTGACTTCAGTTTGCCCCAATGGCCTGCTCAGTCCAATAGAGCACATTTGGGATGAATGTGTGGCTGATAAATCTGAAGGGACTGTGTGATGCTACCGAGTCAGCATGGACCAAAATCCCTAAGGAATGTTTCTTTAGCCCCTTGTTGAATCAATTCTGTGAAAAAGGCTGTTCTGGAAGCAAAAGGGAGTCCTACCCAGTAGTAGATGGCTGTACCTAATAAATTGGCCAGTGTGTGCATATGTATATGTGCAAACCTCAATTACAAAAAAGTTGGGACCATATAAAAGCAGAAAGCAGTGATTTGTAAATTTTCTTTTACATACACTACTCACAAAAAGTTAGGGATATTTGGCTTTCGGGTGAAATTTATGGAAAATGTAAGTTCACGCTACAGTGATATTATACGTATCATGAAAGTAGGGCATTTAAGTAGAAGCATGCAATGGTGATTTTCTCATCTCAAACAATTTATTGAAACAAAAGCCAACAACAGTGGTGGGTATACCACAACAAAAATGTCAATGTCTCAATAACTTGTCATGTGCCCTTGAGCATCAATTACAGCTTGACAACGACGTCTCATGCTGTTCACAAGTCGACTTATTGTCTGCTGAGGCATGGCATCCCACTCTTCTTGAAGGGCGGCCCTCAGTGTCATTGAGGTTCTGGGGTACAGAGTTACAAGCCTCTACACGGTGAGTCAGCTGATCCCATAGGTTTTCTATGGGATTCAGGTCTGGAGAAAGTGCAGGCCACTCCATTTGAGGTACCCCAGTTTCCAGCAGCCTTTCCCTAATGATGCGACCTCGATGAGCTGGAGCATTGTCGTCCATGAAGATGTGCCCCTGCATGTGTTGTTCATGCAGGGGCACAATGACTGGATTAATGATGTTATTCAGGTAGTATGGGCTTGTCACTGTACCATTCACAAAGTGTAGGGCAGTTCTGTATTGACTAGACACACCTGCCCACACTGTAACACCGCCACCATCTGGTGACAACAGTGGCTGATGCATAGCGCTCTCCTTTACGTCTCCAACATCGTTGGCGGCCATAATTTCTGCTCAACGTGAATCGACTTTCATCAGAGAACAGCACTGAGGCCCACTGGTCCCTCGTCCAGCGTAAATGCTCCCTGGCCCATGCAAGACGATGACACCTGTGCCTGGTGGTGTGGTCAGGTACCCTTGCAGGTCGTCTAGCACGCAGACCACGCTGATGTAAACGGTTTCGAATGGTCTGACGTGACACTTGGGTGCCTCTCACCTCCCTTAAATGTGCCTGGAGTTGAGTGGCATTCATCATCCGGTTCCGCAGGGCACTGTTCACAATGAAGCGGTCATCAGTGTGGGATGTGGCCAAAGGACGTCCACTTCTATGCCTTTCTGTGACTCTTCCAGTCTCTCTGTATCTCTGTTGCAACCTGCTGATGACACTCTGTGACACTCTAAGCTCAGTGGCCACTTCCCTCTGAGAACATCCTGTTTGAAGCCTCGCAATGGCGAGGTACTGTTGATCAATTGTTAGGTGTCGTCTTGGTCTCATGATGTCAAAATGTGAACAGCATGATGAAGAGGACTGTTTAAATACCAATTCTAATTGAACCAGGAAATTTATTGGTCGATTCATGGATCAAACACCTGTTGTGAATTTTGCCGTTCAGCTCCTTGTTAGAGAACAGCAAGTTGTGCAAAAAGTACTGAAACATTGAATAGTTGGACATGTGCATTCAAAAGTTTAGAGAAGGTCAAATTAATTTCACCTGTAAAGGTTATAGTGCATTTTAGGTTCATCCTGAAATTTCACCCGAAAGCCGAATATCCCTAACTTTTTGTGAGTAGTGTATATTTGATTGAAAACAGTACAAAGAAAAGATATTTCATGTTTAATCAACTTTGTTGATTTTTGTGTATATATTCGCTAATTCCAAATTTGATGCCTGCAACACGTTCCAAAAGAATTGGGACGGGGCAAAAAAAATACTGGAAATTTCAAAAAAACACCTGTTTCGAACATTCCACATTTAAACAGGTGACGCTATCATGACTGAGTATAGAAGGATATGAAAAGACTATCTTATTTTCAGGTACTCTTACAAGCGATACTATAACCTCTGCATTTGAATGGATCTCTATGTGAATTGGGGGGTGGGACTAGATTATGCTGTAAATTACACGCGAATAGTATGGAACCCGTGATTGGCTAAATTGCTGTAAGTCATCAAGGGTTTGTGGTATCAAACGAGCCTCAGATCATCACTCTGCTGCCGGATATGCAGCTATTTGTGGCTTTATTTGCATGTCTTGCTGGTGCAGACTTGTGTGGTGCAGTTTAGATACTCCTTGGATTACTGACTGGAGATTTGTTTGTTAATGCTGAGAGCCGAGTAAGAAACTGCTTGGTAGAACATGGCTCAACGGATGGTGAAGTAATTATTTTTGAATTCTGATCTTGTTATGCCGCCTCTGTTTGTCTTTGTACATAATGTGGGAAAGTACACTTCCTACAAGGCAATCAAGAAAAGCAATGTTTCACATGGTTCATGAATCTGTATCATGAGGACTGTCCTATGTGGCATGACTGCAAAAGTCCAGAAGTAGTAGCTGTCATAGGTACAGAAAACCAATGGAAGAATATTGTGCTTTTTAACTGTTTTGTACTCTGTTTTTATATAGACATTAAGATGGCTACTGTTAATAAAATTTTACATACACAGGGATTTTGAAAAGGAAACTGTTCTTGTGATGTACATGCAGAAAATTGCTTGGGGTTGGATAAGTGCAATTTATGGCAGAATCCAGCCCTTGTGCTGGCAGAGGAGGACTTGTGAAGAACAGAAACGATTACGTTGGTGTTGTTGGCACCAGGCTGATTCTTTGTGCTTAGCAATAGCAAGTGATGAAGACCTGGCCTGTTCCCTGTTTTTAAACCCATCTTCCCTTTTGTCTTTACCCTCTTAGCTGCCTGTTTTAAGGTGGTGGCTGGGTGGGGGTGGGGTTAGGGTTGGGGCGGGGGTTTGGAGAAACCCATTATTCATCCTCTCCAGTCTGACACCTCTACTGACTGCTCCACCTAAACCAACTTATTGAGTTTTGGTAGGGGGAAAGGGAGCTTCCCCCAAAAGACACACCCTTAGGATTCTACTTGAGTGTTTCTGACTGCAACAGGAAATGTGAGGTTGGTGTACTTCCCCCTAGACGTGACCTAATTTTATGTTCCTTTTCCTTGCAGCGAAAATCCTTTTGTTCTATGTGATCTTCTATGGCTGCTTGGCCGGGATATTCATCGGCACCATCCAGGCCCTGCTGCTTACCATCAGTGACTTTAAGCCCACTTACCAGGACAGAGTGGCCCCTCCAGGTAAGAATACTGAGAATCCTACGGTACTGTTGCTGGGATGTGTGTGTGTGTGTGTGTGTGTGTGTGTGTGTGTGTGTGTGTGTGTGTGTGTGTGTGTGTGTGTGTGTGTGTGTGTGTGTGTGTGTGTGTGTGTGTGTGTGTGTGTGTGTGTGTGTGTGTGTGTGTGTGTGTGTGTGTGTGTGTGTGTGTGTGTCTGCATCTGCATGTATAGTGGGAGTTTCTGGGCATAATTTCTTTTGATTGGTAGAGACTGGAAATTACATCATAAGTTATTTTGAGGGCTCCTGGCACAGTCTTTATCCGAGCGTAGGTGGTTACATGTCTTATTTTCAGCAGTAGGTGCCGGAAATCTAATTGTGTAAAATGGCTACACACATTTACTCAATAAGTGTCATTAATGTCCATGTGCTGGGTGAGAACCCTGAACCGAATGGAACAAGTGGTCTTCAGAATTTTCTCTTCACGATGTTGATGAGACAGTTTGTTGTAAGGGGCTGCACCCATTTCCTCAAAATTATGTAAAATACCAGGATCTTTGCCATATTGAAATATAAATTGAATTGAGGCCTGATATGGTCTGTGATTTTATTATTATTATAATTTTTTTAAATGTAATATTTTAAAAAGTGTCAAAGCAATGTATGCAATTTATTTTCACACCACCGTAGTTATAATGCTAACACCTAAAGTTGTACAAAAACATTTAAAAAGTGTTTAAAAGTTATGAAAATGGAAAATGGCTGTGTATTATCCAGGGTCTCGTCCTGTGATTTACCTAATGCAACACATTATAAATTAGGCTTAAGTGTTCTATAGTGGTTCAATGTACCACACTATTTTTGTTCTTCTTGTGCAGTTTACTAGGTGCTGATTGGACCGTGTACGGTCACATGGAGATTACTGATGTATGCTGGGAGTCCACATAATACAGAATGCACCTAAAATAGTCGTCACTTCACTCAAATTTTTTAATTTAAGTAGTTTTGTTTCTCTTGGGGTTTTTATTTGAAATTTAGTTTTAGGGACATTGTATGCAAGACATTTACGTTAAAGAACTTTAAATATGAATAGTTATGACAAGGATTACTACTACTAATGCTCTCTGCTTTAATGGGTTGATTGACTATGGCTACAATTGATGAATTGGCAGTTTCATGTGATATGCTAAAGTGCTGCAAACTATTTCCTTTAAGCAGCCACATTGAATTATCACATTGATCAATAAATTGAAATTAATGGCATTTTGTATTTAAATGTAATGTTTCTTCAAAACTGAATTAACATGCCATTGTTTTAGATTTGATTTCACATAGCCTACTTTTTTGCCACAGTGCAGTGTGGCAATGTTGTTTTCTGGTATGTTTGCATTTTAAATGAGAATTTTGAAAATTTGAGTATGGGTTGATTTTGTGTGTGGGGAAACTGAAATGCATTATTGAGCTACATGAATTTACAG